>OY284493.1:17907401-19107401 GCA_958336395.1 Ctenicera cuprea
CAGCACTGAAAATGTTTTTCTACAGCAGGCGTTTTCATGTTCTCTTTTAAGCAACCTTTTTCGTAAATTTAGAACTACATATTTTGCACTGGAACGATTTTTCTCTAGTATAAATTATCAAATGCTGAAGAACTGGTTTTTCGTCGCTTAGTAAGCACTGCAACTCAGAATTAATGAGTACATACACACCGAAGCCTATTAACTGTTATACAATCATTGTAAGCAGAGGTGAATTGTATACACAAAAAGTGGTAAAGCAGTTCCATATGGAACATTAAGAGCAAGCACCTTCAATTCAATAAAATATCAAGCCTAACTTGAAACTAAAGCAACAGCATCTGACAAATTAATGTTATGTTTCCGTTTTGCATTTAGTTGTCACCGTTATCAACTGCAATTTTATAAAAAAAAAAAGTCATTAGTGCTATTATAAAGTCTGGACATTAACTTTTGGCAATAACTGCCAGTTTCTCGATATGTTTTTATGAATCATACTGTATTCACAGCATTTGAGGAGTCTTTGTCTTTTACCACATGGTAGCACAATAATTAACATGCATTAAAAAAAATGGTCAAATGGGATTTGTACAGGACTGTTTTGCCGATCTATAGCACTATAGCATATGCAGCGTAGTTGCTATACTGGATGGGATTAGCAAAATAGTGGCATACAAACCCCACTGGATCTTTTCTTTTGCCACTTGTTACAACTGATTATTAATTGTGGTAGATACGCTCTACATACACAGGCTTTTGTTATCAATTAAATGTACATAAATATTTGTTATAATCTGTAATAATGCATACAGAATATATAATAACATAAAGCTATCTGAAATAGAATTACATTACAGTGGATGTTACAATATTATTAATTAGGATTACTAACAGTTTTTGTAATGTCACGTCATTTCAACTATCTACATTTTAATAAATGATAAACAATTTTTTTATTATTTTATTAACAAGAAATTATTTAAAAGAAAGTTACAGTTTGTGATAAAAGGTTGTTAGGGTGCATTTTTGACACCCTGTTTATAGAACATAAAAGCGTTAATTATCAAAGTTCGAAACCATAAAGAGCGACAACACGATAGCTTCTAGCCCCTAGAACAATATTTAAGCTTGGAAGAGATAACCTAATTTTGTTCTTTTGTCGAGATGTAGATAAACAATGATTTCTTTTAAACATCGAATGCAGATTTTAAAGTTGAGTCTATTACAGTACAACTTTTGTCTCCGAATTCCTAGTAGTTTCTGAGATCAGTGAGTTGAAAATAGAATTACGCTCCATAATGGTAGAGGACAAACAAAAAAAATTAGGTCTGGCTCTGGAAGTTTAAACAAATGTCTGATTAGACACACAATTTGCTTTGTCTGTCATGAATTTCAGCATAACGACATTTAAGAAGCATCAATCAAAGACAGTTTTATGAACTTCCAAAGCAAGACTCGATGATGTTATTTCGCTCAAACGATATTTACAAAACCATTAAATCATTCAAAATTAAGAATTCATAGAAAAAGTATTTCTCGAAAACTATCAATACGATTTTTTTTAAATTTGTCAGTTAATAAAGATTGGGAAGAGTTATCATTTGCTTTTTAATAAATTCCTCAAGGCCCTCTACACATTTTGGAAGTTTAGAAATTACAAATCTACATACAATAAACGGGGAGACGAAAAACGTTCACGCTCTCCATTCTCGCACTCTCTAACAGACATTGTTTATATCTAGTTAGCTTAAGTCTCTAGTGTTCTAACCTAAAATTGGCGTTATAAATTGCATAAGATCTGCATTAATATTTGTGGAACTTTAAAATTCCTTACTGCATTATTAAACCACAAGCTTTATTATAAGCTTATTGTATGAATTCTCTTGCAGTCTTTTGCTTAATTCAAGCATTGTTGACAGTTCAGATAATCTACTTTACATCATATTAACAAAATTAGAATCACACATTTTTTGTCATATCTATTTATTTAAACCTTATACGTATTTCGACATGTTTACATGCCATTGTCAAAGGTTATATGAAAGTAAACAGTTAGTGTTGTTATAGCAATAGAACTTTTTTACTTATCTTGGTAATTGTCTGCAGATGACTTGATTTCTCATTCCAAAACGTCCAGTAGAGGAGAATTTAAGAGATCAATTTGCTCATTCATTAACGGTACAGTTTTTAAAATGTTTGTGAATTTCAAAAGCTTCTAGTATATCTAATTTACGTTTATCATCACAAAAGTGTAAACATTGTATGGTGTTATTAGATGTCATTGAATGATTTTGTTCTAGTAAGTGTTTAGCGTAATTGGATTTATGTGGGTGTTTGTATTTGTAACAACGTACGTGTTCTTTATACCTAATATCAAAATTTCTAATTGTTTGGCCTATATAAACCGAATTACAATGCGAACAATTTAATTTGTAAATGCCTGATTTTAACAAATCGTCTGTTTTTGATTTTGCATTAAACAAAGTGTTTAAGATGTTCCTAGTTGTTTTAAAGCTTACTTTATATTTATTTGTTTTGTTTATAATTTTAGCAATATTTTGTGATTTGTCACAAAAATATCGGATCGAAGCATATTTAATTGTATCGAACGAAGTTAGGGTATTCCGATAAATTTTTTGAATGGCTAATTTATAATCTTTTTCTTTAATTACTATATCAATAAGTTTAGTATTATAACCATTACTGTATGCAATTTGTTTAATAATTGAAATTTCTCTATTATAATTAATTTCATCTAAAGGGGCCGTCAAAGCCCTATGTATCAGGGACCTGTATGCTGCTAGTTTATGTGTTTTATGGTGACAAGAATCGTGTTGTATTGTAATGTCTGTTTGTGAAGGTTTTCTATAAACTGAGTACTCAAATTTATTAGTTGAATTAATTTTTATGTTTAAATCTAAAAAGTTAATGGACTTATTTTGTTCAGTTGTAAATTTTATGTTTGTGTGCAAGTTGTTAATAAAAATTAAAAATTCATTAATTAAATCAAATGAACTATTAAAACATGCTAGAAACTGAACAAAATAAGTCCATTAACTTTTTAGATTTAAACATAAAAATTAATTCAACTAATAAATTTGAGTACTCAGTTTATAGAAAACCTTCACAAACAGACATTACAATACAACACGATTCTTGTCACCATAAAACACATAAACTAGCAGCATACAGGTCCCTGATACATAGGGCTTTGACGGCCCCTTTAGATGAAATTAATTATAATAGAGAAATTTCAATTATTAAACAAATTGCATACAGTAATGGTTATAATACTAAACTTATTGATATAGTAATTAAAGAAAAAGATTATAAATTAGCCATTCAAAAAATTTATCGGAATACCCTAACTTCGTTCGATACAATTAAATATGCTTCGATCCGATATTTTTGTGACAAATCACAAAATATTGCTAAAATTATAAACAAAACAAATAAATATAAAGTAAGCTTTAAAACAACTAGGAACATCTTAAACACTTTGTTTAATGCAAAATCAAAAACAGACGATTTGTTAAAATCAGGCATTTACAAATTAAATTGTTCGCATTGTAATTCGGTTTATATAGGCCAGACAATTAGAAATTTTGATATTAGGTATAAAGAACACGTACGTTGTTACAAATACAAACACCCACATAAATCCAATTACGCTAAACACTTACTAGAACAAAATCATTCAATGACATCTAATAACACCATACAATGTTTACAGTTTTGTGATGATAAACGTAAATTAGATATACTAGAAGCTTTTGAAGTTCACAAACATTTTAAAAACTGTACCGTTAATGAATGAGCAAATTGATCTCTTAAATTCTCCTCTACTGGACGTTTTGGAATGAGAAATCAAGTCATCTGCAGACAATTACCAAGATAAGTCACAATGTTCTATTGCTATAACACTAACTGTTTACTTTTTCATATAACCTTTGACAATGGCATGTAAACATGCCGAAATACGTATAAGGTTAAATTAAATAGATATTGTTAAAGTAATTAAGTATTTTATATACAGATACTCATTAAATATGGACTTTAACGAAGTAAAGCTGGAATTTATTAATAATTACAATCACTTGTTTTTCACTGGAACGGTTTTGCTCCAGCGTGTGTTTTCATATGCTGTCTCAAGTTACGTTTTTGAGCAAGTTTGAAATTACATAATTTGCATTGAAAAGGTTTTCTTCGCACTGAAACGGTTTTTCTCCAGAATGAATCCTCATATGCTTTTGTAAGCTTACTTTATGTTTAAATTAAGAATCACACATTTTACAGGGAAAAGGTTCATCTCCAGTATGAATTTTCATGTTACTGAGTAAATTACATTTTTGTGTAAATTTAGAATCACATATTTTGCATTGAAACGGTTTTTCACCAGTGTGCATTTTAATATGTGATTGTAAGTTACCATTCTGTGTAAATTTAGATTCACATATTTTGCACTGAAAAGGTTTTTCGCCAGTATGAATTTTAATATGATTGGCCAAGGTAGACTTAAGCGTAAATTTAAAATCACATATTTTGCACTGAAACGGTTTTTCACCAGTATGCGTTTTCATATGTGATTGTAAGTTACCTTTTTGCGTAAATTTAGAACTACATATTGTGCACTGAAACGGTTTTTCACCAGTATGCGTTTTCATATGTGATTGTAAGTTACCTTTTTGCGTAAATTTAGAACTACATATTATGCACTGAAATGATTTTTCTCTAGTATGAATTTTAATGTGATTCACCAAGTTATATTTACGCACAAATTTAGAATCACATATTTTTCACTGAAAAGGTTTTTCTCCAGTATGAATTTTAATGTGTTTGACCAAGTTACATTTAAACCTAAATTTAGAACTACATATTGTGCACTGAAAAGGTTTTTCACCAGAATGCGTTTTCATATGTGATTGTAAGTGACCTCTTTGCGTAAATTTAGAACTACATATTGTGCACTGAAAAGGTTTTTCTCCAGTATGAATTCTAATATGATCCATCAAGCAACGTTTAAACGTAAATTTAGATTCACATATTTTGCACTGAAAAGGTTTTTCACCAGTGTGCGTTTTAAGATGTGATTGTAAGTTACCATTCTGTGTAAATTTAGATTCACATATTTTGCACTGACAAGGTTTTTCACCAGTATGCGTTTTCATATGTGATTGTAAATTAACTTTTTGCGTAAACTTAGAACTACATATTGTGCACTGAAAAGGTTTTTCTCCAGTATGAATTTTTATGTGATTGACCAAGTTATATGTACGCGCAAATTTAGAATCACATATTTTGCACTGAAAAGGTTTTTCTCCAGTATGAATTTTAATGTGATTGACCAAGTCACATTTAAACCTAAATTTAGAACTACATATTGTGCACTGAAAAGGTTTTTCACCAGAATGCGTTTTCATATGTGATTGTAAGTGACCTCTTTGCGTAAATTTAGAACTACATATTGTGCACTGAAAAGGTTTTTCACCAGAATGCGTTTTCATATGTGATTGTAAGTGACCTCTTTGCGTAAATTTAGAACTACATATTGTGCACTCAAAAGGTTTTTCTCCAGTATGAATTCTAATATGATCCCTCAAGCAATGTTTAAACGTAAATTTACAATCACATATTTTGCACTGAAACTGTTTTTCACCAGTATGCGTTTTCATATGTACTAGTAAGCTACCTCTTTGCGTAAATTTCGATTTACATATTTTGCACTGAAAAGGTTTCCCTTTAGTGTGAGTCTTCATATGCTGCTGTAAGTTGCATTTCCATTTAAATTTACAACTGCATAAAGCACAATCAAATTGTACAAGTTGAGTAGACTTTTTTATTGTTTGATCTGGAGGGCATTCATCAAATTCTGTTTTTATATGCAACTCCTCACTTTCCAAAGGCTCAAGCTTTGAGATATCGTCATGATCACTCTGGATGGTAAACTTTAGATCAGGAAATTCTGATTTTATTGGGTGCTCCAACCATTTATTACTGGTATCTTCCTGCTTCGCTGTAATTATTTAAGACTTGCTTTAATGAAATTAGATTAATATAAATGTAAAACTATGCAATATGTATTTTTCCATTATTTACAAATTGCTAGATTGCTTTATAGACAAAAGTAAGCAAGAGTTTAAAGAAGATTTAAAAGCTTAAATTAACTTTTATAACTTTGATCAGCATTTTACTATTTATCCACTTAAATTACATTTCGTCGTGAGAAGTAGGTACAAATGCTGTTTTGCTTTGGTAGGTAACAGTGATTATTCTAGTAAAAGTAGAAGTAGTAAAAGAGGGCATTTCAAAGTATTCTAAAGAATGACCACCTACATACAGACACTGTAAATAATTTTATCTACCGAGTATAAACGATTCTTATTATCACACAACCAGTGCTAGGCACGATACTTTTTACATGTACCTAGATACAGGTTAGGTAAATACTATAAAAATACATCTAGTTGCATAATAAAAGATACATTTTAGAAATGTACTTAGATACAGATACAAAATTTAAAATAAGTATTTAGAACATTTATTGATGTATTTTAGATACTTTTTGAAAATATGCTTCCATAATTTACCATAAAAAAATTAAATTATAGTTTATTAAAGTTAGTTAAATTTAACCCTCGACTCTGTAGGAATGAAATAAATGAACAAATAAATTATTTTGAGTTTTTAACAGGTGTAAATTTTTTTAGAAAGATGTCTACCACGGCCGTGCATCAAAACGTAATCTAAAACCGAAAACCGGAAAAAAACAACATTTTTCGAACCGTAACCGAAACAAAAACCAAAATCATATCTTTCTTGAACTGTAACCGAAAATTGTAATTATTTTAAGAATATGTCGGTATTTTTACATTCCAGCAAAATGTAGAAGGACATTTGTTTATTGTAGCAAATAACAAATACCTATTTACTAGCATTTCGCATGGTCAGCGGTATTGATTGACGCTTAGGGTTGTAGCCAAAACAATAATTATAGTTTATAATGTTTCCCAATGATGCAAATGCGAATGCAAAGTTCTTGTCGGTATGACGACGTCATTGTATAACATAATATGCATACTTCACCAGCGGGAGATATGTTTCATTTTTAGTACCAACTACTTAATTTTGTGTTATTGGCGTTATTGGTAGTCAGCGCGCCCACAGTGTGCCACCATGTATACAACAAAAAAAAAATAAAGATAACCTATGTACACCATTTTCAAAAAGGAGCGATATTAAAAATTTAAAAAACGATCTCGACCAAGGTTAGTTATTTGTGTCAGTTGCCTCGTAACTTCCTGGCTGCACGTCATCTGGCATGCCAGGAGTCCACAGCATGCTTGAAAAGTACACACTTAACCAAACATGCTCTTGACTGGACCACGACACGGCGTCTGTTGATAGTCGATGGTAAAATATAGAATCATTACTGAAAATTAATTTTAGTTGGTTTACGTCCCCGATATCTACCTTGACGCAGTAGGCAAACAATTGTTGGGATTTGCTGAAAATTCCTAGTATTCGCTTAATCTCTTTAAAACAATAATAAAAAAATTAACAACTCCCTGCGAGAGCATCTCAAACATATAAAATTTTAATATGGATTTAAAAAAATAATTCTAGACTTTTGAAGAAAAAATCTGGGAATAATATTTTGTAAAATGTAGTAAATATGAAAACTACTTCATTATTATACAGCAATATACAGATGCTAGATACTTTGTTTCAAAAGTATCTAGACACAGATAGCAGATCCTTAAATTGGATCTAGGGCTAGTATCCAGAAGAGAACTAGCCAACAATGTAAATAATTTGTTTTCTTGTTTTAAATTATTAACAAACGAAACAGCTTCTTCCACAAACCTACCAGATGAATTTGGTATAGACGGTGAAAATTCTTTCTTGATTTCAGTTAGATGGCCAACAGCAGATTCGGGTTTGATCAGAGCAAGCAACGGCATATCACGTGCAACTTCAGGGGTCACTTCTCTTTCCATTATTAACTTTTAAAATTCGTATCAGTATATCCATATACTTCCTAAAACATTTAAAGTTTATGTTCATTGCATTTTTATGGTGCCCATAAAGGCGACTCACTTTCAACACAAAAATCCGGTAAGCTAGTTTGCAACAACGTTATAAACTATAAAGATTTACATATTAGAACTTCTTAATGATAGTTAGTAAATATTTAACAAACGAAAATTATTTAAAATTTTCTCGTGGACACTGTTATAGGTTATGTACCAATTGTGTCACTTGAAATATTTCATGTACAAGATGATGCATAATTAAATACGTGTTCACTGGCCAGTTGTGCAATGCACATGCAGGTCGAACAATAGAGTCTATTTTATTGAAAGATACAGGTATTGGTCTCTCAAATATTCGAAATCGTGATACCATTATGCCAAAAGCATTTTCGGCAATACGCCGTGCACGGGACAAACGGTAATTAAAAATATTTTGTTTTTGTGATAGTATTCCTGTTCTTGAGTACGGTTTTAAAAGATTTGTTCGCAGTGGAAAGGCATCGTCAGCTACGAAAACAGCATTATCTGGTAAATTAAGCGCATTTGCAGTAAGTGCTTCATTCAAAGATGTTTTACCAAAAATCGATGCATCATCCGAACGACCGTTTGCTCCAACATCTATGTAAATAAATCGGTAGTTAGCATCAACCGCAGCAAATAGTACTATGCTATATCTTCCCTTATAATTAAAATAGTAAGAGGCCCCATGGGGAGGGTTGCAAATTAATACGTGTTTTCCATCGAGTGCTCCACAGCAAAAAAGAAAATTCCACCGAGTATAATATTCATTTTGAACAACTTTCCAATCTTCTTCGGAATTAGGCACCTAAAACAATAATATAAAATAAATATTGTTATTGTGATCGTTTTTATATCAATTATTCTAAGTGTGAATGATTTTTTCGGAATATTCCAAATCAGTCTCAAAGTGAAAACTTTAATGATAATGAAGATACGTTTTCACATATCTCACTCGATAGCACAAACGTCGAAGAAGAAGTTGTTGCCCACCCAACAAGCACATTACCGTTGTCTATCAATACATATATAGCTGCTGATGCTGGTTCAATGCCTTCAGGGGCCATACAAGGTCCGAAAAGGAAACCCATAAAAAGAAAAGCACAGGAACTTCGTGAGAGTAGTGCATTTGGTGAAGCATTATGCAAGTTGGAGGATATTGCAAAGGGCGCCAAAGCGGAAGATGAATTTGAGACATTTGGCAAACATATAGCGAATCAATTGAGACACTTGCCGCTGCACCGAGCATTAGAAATTCAACAAGATTTTCAAAGCATTCTGGCAAGAGCACGAATACAGTCTTTAAACATGGTGGAACATCACAGTTTTCAAGGTAGTTATTCCTCAAATAATTGGAGTTCTGTTACTTCTCCCTTGGTATCAGCTGGTAGTTCTCATTATGATTCAACCCAGGTAAGCAGCGATATTTTAAGCCAAGCTTTGAATAATCTTAACGATATTGATAATTGCTAATTTTTTTTACAATAATTTTTAATTTGTAACCGGAGGCGTGAAACAAGGAGACATAATATCACCCATACTGTTTAATCTTGTATTAGAAGGCATCATTAGGAAAATTAACATCAACCCCGGTGGTACACTGTTTAACAGAAGCTCTCAACTACTAGCATATGCAGACGACGTGGTGATACTGGGAAGGAGAGAAAGGGACATAGTAGAAATACTGAATCAGATGGAACAGGCAGGAAAACAAACTGGACTTAGAGTGAATGACAAGAAAACAAAACCACTACCGACCTGGCGTGGAGGCCCCCAGAGAGAGAATGAACCTTGGAGATACAGAATCGCCAACTATGTAAAACGAATACTTTAAAATATTTAATCACTACAATTAACCACAATAATGACTTGTCTATCGAAATAAAGCAGCGAATAATAGCTGGTAATAGGTGCATGTTCGCGCTTGACAGCATACTGAAATCGAGAACCTGCAAGCTCCGCTTATACAAAACAGTAATAAAACCTGTTGTTTGTTATGGAAGCGAGTCGTGGACCCTCACGCAAAGAAATGAGGAGTTATTAAATCGATTTGAAAGAAGGGTTTTAAGGAAAATCTATGGACCTGTGTACCTATGACGAAGCGAAAAATGGATGGAGAATGCGGATGAACTTCGAATTAAAAGAATTATTACAAGAACAAGACATTGTTGGCTGGATTAAAAGGCAACGTATTAGATGGGTGGGCCACGTCTGGAGATTGCCAAACACAAGAACAGCCAGAGCTGTGTTTACAAATACACCAGAGGGCAGACGACCTAGAGGACGGCCTCGGTCAAGATGGAAAGATAATGTGCTAGAAGATCTGAAAGAGCTGAGAGTAGAGAACTGGACTATAACAGCTGGAAATAGAGACAGATGGAAGGCGGTTGTCGAAAAAGCCAAGGCTCTACATGGGCCGTAGTGCTGTGTGTGTGTGTGTGTGTGCGCTTAATTATTAACAAATTTATGAGTTAAATAATAAGAAGATTGGCGCCCGGAACTAAACAAGCACTAGAATTTCTTTTAATCCCACGTCGCGTTGGTAGGTTCAAGCCGAATTTTAACTACATTGTCTATTTGCCTTTCGTTTCGTGGCATAATCAAGTACGCCACTGTGTATGGTCTGTATAGATCCGTTGATTGAAGTATTACTTCAATCAACGATAGATCTAATGACAAGCATGACTCAATACAGTAGGTCAAATAAATAACTTTCGTATAACCATGAAATTATCTGAAAAATAAATTTGTTCCTAGTAAAACCTTCGCATTCAACCGCATTTTGTTATTTAAAACGATTAAGAATTGCGAAATGTGCAGTGTTTAACATTTTTTAATTTTACACATCTCAAAGGCTACCATATTATATTACATGTAAGTATTTTCTGCTATAAAATTTTAAATAATAATACTATATATTAATTACTTGCAAATAGACTTCAATCAACATGAACTTTGAAATTTCAACAAGGAAGAGTATCAAACAAGAAATTAATAATGATGATTCCTTTGATGCAACCGAAAATGAATCTGGTGCTATGTGCAAAGAGCATCTCTGGTCAACCGAATTTCATACAAAGCTTTTAACAAATGAAGATCTAACTTCAAATGAAGACGAAAAAGAGCAATATTTTAATACTGTTGAATGTGAATGTTTATTAGAAGACAACACCATAAAAAACGAGCCTATTGAAGTTATCAAACTGGAACCATTTCCAATCGAAGAAGTTAATGTAAAAGATGAATATTCTTCAACTCTAAATATTCCAACATTTATCAGCGATAATAAACGTTTTGAATGTAAAATGTGCGGCTATAAATGTGACCGTAAAGGCCATCTCCAAATTCACTTGAGAAGACACACTGGAGAGAAGCCATTCACTTGTACCGTTTGCCATAACAAATACACTCGAAAAAACCATTTAAATGTCCATATGTTAGCGCACACTGGAGAAAAATCTTACAAATGCGAACAATGTTCCTACAAATGTTTCTACAAAAGCACCTTACGGAAACACATGAGGAGTCACGAAAAACCTTTCAACTGCAAACTTTGCTTTTACAAGTGTTCAGAACAAACTCGCTTAAAATCACACATGAGAATTCACACTGGGGAGAAACCGTTCAAATGCCAAAACTGCGAATATAAGTGTTCGGAAAGGAGTAGCTTGCGGAAACATATGATAACTCATACTGGAGAAAAACCTTTCCAGTGTAATATTTGTGAGTATAAGTGTTCAGAAGCAGCAATTTTACGGAAACACATGAGGATACATACCGGGGAAAAACCATACGAATGTAAAAATTGTAAATACAAATGTTCGGATTTGAGTAATTTACGGTATCATATGAGAACACATACAAAGGAAAAACCTTTTAAATGTGAAAAATGCGAGTACAAATGTACAAAAAAAAGCTATCTGGAGACCCACAATAAAAAACACTGTGAGAAAACCATAGCAGTATAAAATGAGTGTGACTTAATCGTCCCAGAATGATACTAATTAATTGGATTTCCAGACATAGCCAACCTTAAAATCTAACATCTTATTTATGCAAGTTTTTAATGCCAGAGACATACGGTTGGAAATTAAGATGCTGCAGAGTCATTGCTGCTACTACTCAAATATTTATGCAACATAATTATTTAGACTAAAATAGTTGTTATTAAATTACAAATATTGCATGAATAATAAAAGTTTCAGGTTTTTTCTATTTTGCAACAAAAGTCACGTGTTTTAACATTAATATCGTAATGAAAATCTTGTTTCTTTGCTTCTAGTTTAAAATACATTAACACAACAAAGTTTGTTTATTGTAGCTAACAGAATATATAAAACAAAACTAAATATTTTATTGTCTGTTTCTTTCTGTCGCATAACTCATTATCTTGTCACCCTAGAGTGCCGAGGTTTGGTAGAGAGATTTCCACTCCTCTAGTCACACGGTGGGCGCCTGTTCTTGTCTTCGTGACGGTTTCTTTGCCTGCAACACTCCCACATTAGACAGACCGTTCACCAACTCGTTAAATTATAGAAGTTGAAGTTATTGATTCTAGTAGTTTGGTGTAATCTGTGAGACATAATCCACTAATTTTATGTCCTTTACCATTCTTAATCCACATGCGACGATGTTCAAAAAAAGTGATTTGACCATAAAAATAACAGCAATTATGCAGGCTTAATTAAATTCTACGTTGCTAGGCAACAGCGACATCCGTTTTTAAAATATTGCTAAAAATTACTAGGGATGGCGACTTCGGTTTTGTATATAATAAATTGCTGATACACATCCTGATACTATACGTAGCTAGGCAATGACGATATCTGTTGTAAATATATTAAAATCACTCGGCAATGGCGATCTCTGTTTTGAAAATATTAAATTTGCTCTGTCAGTGAACGTTTGTCTGCCTAATTAACTCAACCACATCTGTAGATGTTTGTTTATATTGACACGCGACGGCACTTGAAAAAGGATATAAAAGCAGACGCATTCACAATGAAAAGTCAGTTTATTCCTCAGGATCGAACAGAACGGCCCAAAGAACAAAACACTTGAGAAATTTATACTTCAGGATGGAACTAAACAGTCCAATGAAAAAACGCTTGACAAGTTTGCTTCAGGATGAAACAGAACGGTCCAGAGTAACAAACTACCCTCACAAGGCGTTCTATAATTGCACCCTGCTTAAAGATGGAGTATTAGCTGCCTCCGATCCAAGGCTAACCCTCCCCGCCGGCCCTCCAACAGCTAAGCAACCCCCAGCTTCTCCAAGAGCTAACAAACGGTTTGAAGTCAAACAATCCCACGAATTATTTCCAGAGTGACTCAGAAGCTACGCAGGTCTTGGCAAAGATTCTTGCACCGTGCGCTCCTTCAGAAGCGAAGCAGCGGCTGCCCCAGGTCTCAACAATGTCCCTCTTGGAGCTCTGTAGTCTCCAGCTTCTCCAAGAGAGCTGCATCAGTTGGTAAGTCCTTGTTTTTCTTTTGTTTTTTTTTAAATGATTCTGATTAACTGCCTGTTAAATAAGTTAATTTTAGAACATAAATAGCTGAAACAAATAAAGGTGTTACATTTATTAAAGTGGCGGTTCCTCTTCATAGGGGGCAGTATGTTGGGATTTGAATACCAACTACGTGGAAAATAATTAAAAACAATTTACTTTTTAAAATACTTTAATGCAAATTAGGTGCAGTCTATTTTATACAAAATGATAGTTGTTCAAATAAAAATCGTTATTTAATGATTATTTGTATATAAAATACTTAATTACTTTAACAATATTTCTTTATTGTTAAAGTAAATAAGTATTTCATGTACAATCATTAAATATGGAATTTTACGAAGTAAAGCTAGAATTTATAAATAAAAATTGTTATGCTCTAATCTTACTTTAATTTATACAATATCGATATGTAAAAATTTATATTAAAGGACCTGAGCTAAGTTGTAGTCATAAAATCACTTGCTCCTTACTTCCTCTCTTTTACAACTTTGTCCATTTCACAAAATTTACAAAGTAGAACTAAAAACTTTCATCAATTCGACCTCTTTTCCCCCTTTACAACAATTTCCGTATCTGGGGTTATCACAATTACAGGATTTGTAAGCGCATGTGTTAATTTCATATGTTTTGCCAAAGAATCTTTCAGAAAATATTTACCGGGACAATGGGGACACTGATAACGCTTCTGTTCCGTATGCGTGATCAAGTGTCTGTGCAAATGATGCTTTAACGCCGTACTATATCCACATTCACTACATTTGTGGGGTTTATTACCAGTGTGCTTTGTCATGTGCTGTTGAAGCTGCGACCTTTGTATACATTTATAATTGCACCTTGCACAACCGTAAGGTTTTTCTCCAGTGTGACCCATTATGTGTATTTGTAAACTATTTTTCCAAGGAGTTTTGTAATCACAAAGGTGGCACTCGAAAGGCTTTTCACCTGTGTGTAGCATTAAATGCTGTTGCAATTTGTGCTTCTGCGAACATTTATAATTGCAAATGGTGCATTCGAATGGCTTTTCCCCTGTGTGTGTCATCATATGCCTTTGCAGTTTATATCGTTGCGAACATCTGTAATTACACATGGTGCACTTTAAAGGCTTGTCGCCTGTATGAGTAATGATATGTTGTTGCAAGCTGTAATTTTGTACAGTTGCAAAATCGCATAAGTTACACTTGAATGGTTTTTCTCCCGTGTGTATCATTACATGCCGTTGTAATTTGTATTTATCCACACATTTATATTCACAGTGATCACATTCGAAAGGTTTTTCTCCAGTGTGTGTTAACGCATGTCGTTGCAGCTGGTATTTTTGAGTACATTCATATTCGCATTGGTCACATTTTAAAGGCTTGTCAACCGTATGCGACCAAAGATGTCTGGTTAAGTTATACCTAAGAGTAGTATTATATTCACAAAGGTGGCATTGATGAAGTTCAGTTTGAGATGTGTCCGAAGAATGCTCATTGGGGTTAACACATTCTTCTTTAACATGCACTTCTTCTGTGTTAAAAGACTCATACTTAATAGTAACATATTCAGGTTCGTCCAATTTATCAACATCAACTGATTCATTTATTAGGACTAATTCTTGTTTTACTACAAGCACCTTTATTAATCTATATTAGATTAAATACGAATACTGCTACTAACCTTGATTCCGACAGGTCGGATTAGATTGTATGGAAACGGGTGTGGTTTTTTCAACTTTATCAATTGGATGCCCAAGTAGAAGCTCCATAAGGTAGCTTTTCTTTTCCATAATTATTACTTAAATATGGTCACTTAAGGGATGGTTATATTATAAAATGAAGTAGGTACAAACGGTGACCTACTTTTGTGAAACATAACCTACAAGTATTTAGACTTAAACGAATTGATTATTTAATTATTGTACAGTACCTACAACGATTGTTATTAGATGTTCATAAATGAAGCAACATTAATTTTTCACTATTATTTTTAAAGCAAAGCCAAGAGAAAATGTTTATTATCATTTCTACAGTTGAACTACTTTGGTTTGATGTTGAAAGAAAATTGCAGGTGTATCCAAGTGAAAGGTTTTGATTTATTGTGAGTAAATACAAAAATCTATAAAATTAAGAATTTTGTTTTAATAAATATTAAATAAAATATATACAATGGATAATTGAATATTAACAACAACGTGTTGCTGCGTGAACTAATTAAAATAATCTACTAATGTGGTGTTAGTTTATACCACCATACTAAATCCGATTAAACCTCAGTCCATTATTACTCCTTCACACTAAACTTAAAGATATGTGACAGAGCTTTAATATGCCTCTTTTTCTTGTTAATAATTAGGTTAACTTTCTGCATTCCTAATAAAGTTTTTTTAGTAATATAGTCCATAATAGTAGCATAGGGCTAGGATATCTATGCACGTTTTAATTATATGTAGTAAACATATGCAGCGTTAGATCGGTCGCTCGTGTGTATTGCACAGCTTGATCTTATGGTAGAAACGGTCCTGTTTAGAGGAACTTTTTTTTAAATAAAAGCAATTTTAACTAATAACAGACAATTGAATGAGTAAAGGGACAAGAATACAAAAACAGACCAGACCGTTTTTTAAAACAGTAAATCCATCATGAATCCATCAGTATAGGTTGATTTAAGAACTTTTTCATTAGTAAAAATGTGATTTCATAAGAAACAAACTCAGCTGGTAGAGGATCAACGCACATACAGTACATAGCGGCGTTCTTGATATGTCGTCTGTCTAGGGAAAAATGCTCTAGTAGGTGTTTCTGTAGGACCGTTTGAACGATTTAGAGATTAGGCCCTTTACGATCCTGAAAACGAACTGAGCATAAAAAGAACTGACCTCTCACTTGAAAATGCAGCTTTTTTATACCCCCTTTTTACCAAACGATAGAATAACAAGCATTTGCAAATTTGGTGACCGCAGCAGGAAACGGAAATCGCCTGTTGTTTAGTTTTTCATATTAATTGAAACAAACCTTTTCAGCCGGAATGGTCTTTCAAAGCGAGGCAATCATGGTTGCTTAGCAAACAGACATTTATTGTTGTAGCCGCTGTAGCAAGAAATGGAAGTTGTCTATTGCTTAGTGATGTACGAGACAGACAGTCCTGCATATATGCTGTCAGTTTTAGCGTCAACAAAACTAAGATTTTTTAACTTCCCTACTGAAAATATATATAGAAACCTCATATAACCTGATAATGTTTTCATCAGGTTGTATGTGGTTTTATGCGGTTTTTGAAACAACCAGGTTCATTTTGTATGAGGTTTTATGAGGCAACTGAGGTGATTTTCAGTAGGGTTTATTTAATAAATTATAATAAACACACGTGTTCGTGAAAACAACATTCAATTATTAAGTACAATATTTTTAACATCATACAATATTAATCCTACAATAATGAGGAAAAAGCCCTTTTCGTTCTCACAAGAACTTTGTACGTTGAAATGTAAACATGCTAACTTTAGTGAACTAAAAATCGAAAGAAACTAAAACTACACCGAAGTGAAATAACATAACAAAGCAGTCAAGTATCTTACGCTTGTTGTATTAAATTTAAATAAAGCTGAATTCGGAACTACGCCAGAATCTTGATTTAAAATGCGTTACTTTTGTATTTTTGAATAAACCCGTTTATCCATGCATCGAGTTGTCTTCTATTTTGAAGCGATTTTTTAAATACTACTTTTTGGCTTGTATTGTCTGTCCGGTTTCAAAATTATGAGCTGAAGCAGCTGCAGTTTTTGTTTCTTACGCTTTTACTTTACTGAGGATGGCTGCCTAGCAGCCAAAATGTACATCTGAACGTACAAATAATTGTTCTTGTGAGAACTAAACAAAGCAGCATTTTCTTCATTATACTACTAATTTCTCACAGACTTTTGTTTTTCTTAAATCAATCGTATATCTAAGCTTAAATGGTACAATAACAACTATTCAATCGTTAACGTTACTGTCATGTCATCTTCTTTTTTAAAGCAGCTCGGTAGATCAGTTAAATAAACTCGCAGTTGTTTGTCTCCAATAGAAAATTTTTTTGATTTACATTTACAGTGGGAGTGCTCAAAATACAAAGTGGCAGCAAACTGTTCGGGATTGGTACAAACTTGCAACGACAAATAATGGTAACTATACATACCATATTCCATTGTAACAATTTCATTATTTATAATTGTAAAGAGACAATTTATGTCGGGGTTTCTTCCAAAATTTATTTTATACACAAGTTTATCAACAAATGTAATATATTTATGTATTTCCAAATGTTGTACTAAAGTGGTTTTAATACAGATAGCTTTGCATTCAGAAATAACACATCGGTAGGTACGAAATGAGCACTGAAATTCATGAGAACGAATACCATCAGCCTTTCCTACAAAATCACACTTTCTCCAACGGCAAGGGTAATTTTGCAAAGCCAGAAGATTATTTAATGTTTTGTCCTTTGATGGTTTGCAACCATCGTAAGTGCAAGAACAATCTGAACAAACGATATCATCTTTGTTGTCGTAAATGGGTGGAATAAGGTAATATTGGCACATTTTACATTTATTAGCCTCGATTATATCATAATTTACCGCAAGGTGTTTTGTAATTAAGGTTGAATTTAAATTAAAGCCAACTGTGATAGTTGTGGGATCATTTAAATTTTTTAAAAAGTTGTTAATATGTAAAACTGTTGGATTTGGCATGTCATAAAAGTTCTCTTTATAAGGCATGCATTTGCTTCCTTTACACTGAATGACGTAATCAGTCTCTAATAAATTGGTCAGCTTGATTTTACAAAATTCTTCTTCAGCATTGACAAAATACCTGATATCATACATTAAATTATTTTTTCCAGCATCGTATAAGTACTTAACAATAAAAACATTACCATTTTTAAGCACCAATAGAAGTCCTTCTTTATTCTTATTAACTTCGAGTATAAATTCCGCATCGTGCTCGAAAAAACGCGGGTGTTGTTTAGCAAAATGTTCAGCTAATTGCATAGCCGGTCCTTTCCATAAACAAGTAGTATACGGTAAAGACAAGCAAGTAAGCGGTCTGTGTTCACACTTGGTTTCATGATCGGCTATGCTTCCAAATAATAAACGTCCTGTACATCCATATTTGGCATAAGGGCATGGAAAAGTGGCATTGCTTAAAATGGCTTCCAAAGTTAATTGTCGGTAAGTTGTATCGTCGTTGAAAGGCGAGCATCGACCGCAAATGTTACTTCCATCGTGCAATAAACGTATCGGCGCACAAGATAAGTAGCCTTTACAAGCTGAACAGCGAAGACGTTCAATATCGGCCTGAGTAGTATTAAATTCGATGGTTGCGGCTTGCGACATGATTTAAAAACCTGAAAATGATGTGAATGTTATCATCTAGAGTCATAATTTTCCTTACCAACGTTAACTTATACAGAGTGATCGAAAATAAAATTGATCACGGGAGCCCATGAAAAATATGACCACTGTCTACACTGCACTGTATTAAACTACATTTGAACTACAATTAACTGTATTATTAGTTCATGTGACTTTAACAAAGTCTAATATGCTACACAAATATGTAATTTAAACCAAATTTGTACATTAAATTGATAGGTAACATTAAAATGACATATGTTTTATAGGAGCGTGAATGGCGCCATAGGAAAAATTAGCAGCATCAACAGCATACTTTTCGCGAAATTCTTCAATGCAGCCTTCCGTGGAATAAGGCCATTCGCCATCTCCTAATTTAACACCATTGGGTAAATAAGATTCTAAAAGAAACATTTTGTGCTCTTTAGGCAACATTTTATTGAAGACTTCAATAATTAATTTTAAATTTCAAAAAATTTGATAATTCTATAATGTAAACATAAGGCACAGATTAGGCAAGTTTTATTGCTTTCAATGGCTCCCGTGATCATTTTTATTTTCGATCTCTCTGTAGCTATTTATGTAACAAGTAAGGATATGAGGGTGCTTATTTCACTAATGTGAAAGATGTAACTGAGCCGCTAGGCGAGTTTGTTAATAACATGAGTGAAATAATTGCCCAATTTCCTTACGTTTCTATAATGTAAACATAAGGCACAGATTAGGCAAGTTTTATTGCTTTCAATGGCTCCCGTGATCATTTTTATTTTCGATCTCTCTGTAGCTATTTATGTAACAAGTAAGGATATGAGGGTGCTTATTTCACTAATGTGAAAGATATAACTGAGCCGCTAGGCGAGTTTGTTAATAACATGTGTGAAATAATTGCCCAATTTCCTGACGTTTTCTACTTTCGTTCAAATAAATACAAAAGTGCATTTGCAATTAAGAATTCTAGACACTTTCATGACACTTATAAATCAGTTCGAAAAATCAAGACTGCCTATATGTTCGTTTTGAGCAAATGATCTCATTATTTCACGGAATGAAATAATGGAGTCAATAGTGTATATTATTATCTAACGGAAGTAGAAATAGTAGATAATTAAATTTTACTTACTTACCCCAAAGTTATATAAAAACCGAATACAGAATAATATCTTTACTTAATACATTAGTTAGGAATTTTTACCCCGAATCATACACAAATACAGAATATTTAAACTCTTCCCTCACAATAACATACCGTAAATATATCTTATCGGTTATTTATCTTTGGTGGGACCTGCTAGTGTACAAGTTACTAATATCTCATTTAGGGAGTGCAGGTGAGCACACTAGAGATTAGATAAAAGCTGTTGATGAATATAAATTTCTTTATTTATCATAGATACCACTAAGTATTTGTTATAGATAATTTATTATTTTGTGTAACTTTACACTGCACATGTAGAATTGTCAAAAATATTGATAAATAATGGTTTCTATGGCAACAATAAACAGTCACAGCCATCTTAAATTAAAAACACGCTAATTCATTTCTTTATATTTAAAAACACATGTTCAAATTTATACCATGATCTACAGGGTGTCCCAGCATAATTGTTCCTAATTTTCAGAAGTGATAGAGGGCATGTAATTAAACACTTTTTAATAGTAAACTAGTGTTCGGAAATACTTGCGTATCGTGATAAAACAATATGAAGGACATCCGCACTTGAAATAATCTCAATGTGGAAAATAACGATTTTATTTATTTCCAGCGGTTATAATTATTACTAATATTTCAATTACCGCGAGCTGCTCCATAGACATTACGCATGTCTGCAAATTCAACATTTGTAAAGCAATGCATTTTTAATAATTGACACACGACTGACAATAGACAAAATGTAACTATTTTTCTGTTGATGGACAATGTTCACTATCTGCAGCTATTTTGCATGCATGTGTTACTTTCCACATTGAGATTATTATTATTATACAGTGAGTTTTTCTTTTTCGTCTACATATCAGCTATGTATACTTTTATAAAAAAACACGTCAATGCATTGTTTTACTGCAATCTATAGGCAACCAACTGTACAGAAAATAATAGAGAGAAAGTTTATTGCTCATAGTGTGAGGTTATGTTCAATGAGTATGTTTGTGAATAAAATTATTTGAAATAAACAATTTTTTAATAAAACTATTATTTTAAAACATAAAATATCAACAATACTCAAATTTTATGCTAAATTCAAAAAATCAAAACTAATTGCTATTAATTTGACATTAAACAATTCGATTACTGTTTCCACAGCAGACTATTTTTTTTTTCAAAAATTACAGCTTTGAAATTTTGTGTATAGTTGGTTGCCTGCAGATTGCAGTAAAACAATGCATGGGCATGTTTTTTATAAAAGTATACATAGCTATTATGTATACAAAAAAGAACAAGTCACTGTATATTATTAATTACATGCCCGCCATCACTCTGAAAATTAGGAACAGTTATTCAGGGACACGCTGTATACGAAAACAGATTAGTTGCCCCAGTCACGAACGTCACTCGTCTAAGTAAACAGGAAATGTAATTTTTGGGTGTATACTTTTTCGTTTCCGTTTCAGATTAAGCTACAGACATGAATTTTTCTAAATAAATAGCTCATACAATTTTATTTTATGGTCCAAATTGGAATCGAATAGTTTTTAGCGCTGCAAATTGATTCCCATTGAGATTCTGCTAATTGATTATATTCAACAAACCATTGAGAATACTATGCAAGGACACTTTGCTTACTTACTTTTCTATACTTTCAGTATACGTTCCGTAGATTTCATCTAAATATTTGAAATCGAGATTTGACCGAAACGCCTGCTTTGAACATCCAGCAATCCATTTAAAAAAATGTATGTCTATGTGGGTATGTGCGCTCCATAACTCTCAAACAGATGATCCGATTTTGACGAGCATTTTGGAATGTGAGGACATATCAAAAATTCATTGGGGAAATCTGTTATTAAAAGAAATCCGAACCCGGAAGCGGAAGTCCGACACGTTTTTTTGCTACTAATTTTATCGAATAAAAAAAGGAGTTTCCTAGCTCTAAAACGTTAAGAGCACGCCGCGCCGCCGTGGCACCATTTTGTTTTTGACGATAGAGGCGCCAGTCATTCTAAATTTGAATTTAATTACTGATGGTTCTATTAAACATAAACAGGTAGCGTCACATGCGTTCTGTTGACGTGCATATATTTTTGTTTATAGGACTGTCCTAGCAGAATTATTGATTTCTCGCATAAAATCAATTCTCAGCATTACTTGCTCGTGGGTTTGTGTGCAACTAATCTCTTATTCATGTGCGAAATTTGTCAAAAGTTTTAAATTAACGCGCCAAATGCCTAGGCCGTAGCGCCATCCGTGCTGGTTCCTATGAATTTTTGTTCAAAAACATAGCTGACGTTACTCGCATCAAATTTTTAAATTTACTCAGCTGGCACATAGTTTAAATATATAACAAAAATTTTAAATTGGTGTACCTATTATAACAGTATCTAGATGATCAGCGTAAATACAAATGAAGAATAGTGTTAAATTTATAGTTTTATGTTTGCTAATAAAAGTAAGTTTTTTATCTTATTTGCATGTTTCACAAGAGAGTAAGTATCTGAGCATTTAAGTTACTTTATTAAGTAACATCTATTAACTTGTTTCATTTCGTTTTCTTTGTAATTAAGTCGCTGAGTACATATAAAAATGCCTATATGATGTCTATACTAGCGCCATCTGTGTCGTGTGCCTCGACGCGGCCCGGTCTTAATCTTATAAAAGACTTTAGGGCAAATCTGTGCTATTTTCCAAATTTTCTAGCTTTAAAATGGCGACAGCTACGATTTTTTTGAAACTTTTAAGTTTAGCGCCTTATTACTCAAAAACAAGTTAAGAGATCGGGTTCAAACTTTCTATCCTAATAGCTCTATAAAAGCATAATGTTACTGTACATACAAATTTTCGAAAAACTTTGAAATGCAAATTGTATTCAAAATTTTGGAAATTATAACAAAATTATTGCTCAAAAGTAAAGTCGCAGGTAATAACTTTTTCGATCACGTTAACACTTTTTTTAGCTTTTTAACACACCTACCTTAATTAATTTGTTTAAAAAATAATCCATGCGCCTTTCTTTCTGATGTACAAAATGTTCGATTACTAAAGCACACAATCTGCGTCGGTGATTCCCCGTAAAATCCAGGCAGAGTCACTTTCCGGAGCGGTTAATATCAAACAAACTTCGCAATCTGGCCTTGGAGGTTCTGAGGTTTTAAATATTATTTTAACATCATAAATTAAATTATTTTGATTAATTAACTGAATCACACTATTTACCGAATTATCTGTAGCCATTTTGTTTTGACAATTCGGACGGCTATAATCGAACCTAATCTGAATTATTCTACCTTTGAAATTATATTTGTGCATATTAGCAATTTTGTCCATTCCCGTTGAACATGATTTGGTCACTTGATGGCGTTTGTTATGTCTTCAGTATCCCAAACTGCCGGGATTAAGTGATTGCGGTCGGCGTCGAATATAAACATAAATACAGACAATTGTATTTACGACCCTCATTTGGCTATTGAAACTACATGTGAACCCCCTATACTCGTGCAGCCCCTTATTGTTTTGGTAAGATGTCGTATTTTGACATGTCCCGGCTTCTTGCATAAATCTTTAAGGTCTCGCTCTACTTGATGCTTCAAAAATAGTTGTTTCACTTTGACTAATTCATACTAACTCGTGCTATTAACGATCTCAACAAAATTTGTTTTCTTTGATTTTGAATTATATAACATTTTTAAACGGTCTTCTTAGAGTACTGTCTCCTAACGGAGGTTGGTTATCATAATGGCAATTTTGGTCTTTGACACTACTGCTCTAAACAACTCTATGGAGGAACAACTATACCATTCAGGCAGGTTTTTAAAACCAAGAAGTTCGTCGCCTTCCTACACTTCTTTTTCCTGCTATTTTCCCCTCTATAATCAGTTGCAGCATACCATATCTTTCTTCGCGCATACCGTGTCCAAAGTATTGGAGTTTTCGTGTTTTAATTGTATTCACTAGTTCTCTCTTTTTAAACAGTAACAATAGGAAAAAAATACGGAATCGTAAGAAATAGCTGGGAGGGCAGTGCCCTGTTGCCCTCCCTGTACCAGCCGCCACTGCTTTTATGCGATGCGTCAGACATAAAGATTGGATTGCAAATGCACCTAAAGCTGTCGGTTCCCGCCCCAATCATCCGACCGTAGCGCATAAACACAATTTTCCTATTAGCGTCGAAAACTGTACTAGCCGACTGCACAGCGGTACATGCGAATATGCGCCTTATATAACTGACGCGTATAGATGCGGTTTCTAGGAACGGGAAACCAGCGGCAGTAAAAGGTGAGACGGGTGGAGGGGATGCGGATTTAGTAACTTAAAATTTACAAAGGCAAGACACGAAGTGCTTATTTAAACCTTTATGTACTCATACGATAGCATCAAATGGGAAGTAAAATCGTTTACGCAAAAAATCGAATATAATTTTCAGTTTAAAATAGAAATCAGTAACAAAAAAAAAACGATTTTAGTAAGCACTAGTTTTCGATTAAAATATAAAGAATTGATTGTAACTAAAAACCGATTAAAAACATTAAACCAATCCTAGATTTCATTCCTCAAAAACTGTCCCCACTATTTTTTTTTTAACTTTGCGAGTCGATGTAGTTTGAAGTAAACTACAAATTTGTTTTTTCACTAATTTCCCAAATTGTACTACAAACCTTTTTGAATAACGCTCAATTAGCTCTAGTTAAAAAATATATTTTTCATTTTATTGCATATTTTTGATCTCTTCAAATAAACTATTTACAACGATTTTTGGTCCAAAGCTCAATATCTAGTTACATCTTAGCCGTAGCACGGTTAACTTGGCTTCGCGTGGTTTGGTCAAAATTATTGCTGGTTACTACATTGACATTCCAAATCATAGCATTTGCTGTCGGCAGTGTTGGGGAGTGCTGCGTTTTCTTGCGCAGGGTATTGCAAGTCCAAAACCCCATTGGAGCGTTACCTTTGTTTTAAATCTTTTTTCGTCCTACAATTTTAATTAAAACAATGTAGTTCAGTCATTTATTGGCGCAAGAATATTTAAAACATAAAAAGTAAGAGAAAAAGTATCAGCAGCGCCGAAGTACGTTTCGCCGTTTTTCACTGTAAACTTATAAATGTAACTGATATTAAAAATCAACTATTGACAATTTTAGTGCAATATTTTGAATGTTATCAAAAACACAGGCATATTGTACACGTGTTGAATGTAATTTTTGTTAATGACACTTATTCGTACCAGGAACACATTTCTGATATCAGAAATTTATATTTGACATCTCAAACGCGTTCCCGATACCTGAAATAAAAGTACGTCCTAATGTTTTTGTAATACCGATTATTTATAACCCTTATTAGAAAACCAGCCTGTGTGTTCATCAGCGCCACCAGGTTAACTTTCAGTATAACAATTAACTAGTAACTAATATATATATATATATATATATATATATATATATATATATATATATATATATATATATATATATATATATATATATATATATATATTGCTGTGTGTTCTAATTCGTAAATTTATTTTTTAAAGTTAAAATTAAAAATTATTGATAATTTTTTTATTACTAAGAAAAGTATGAAATTTTGTTGAGGTAAGAGGATTCTTCGTGGTCTTGTAATTCATTGAAGTTTAATTATATCGACGGTAATGCAGTGGTAATCTTGATTTCTTGTATTTCTTATTGGTTAAATGCATTTTAAGTGGCATTGAGATTTTTCCAGGATACTATTCCTAGAATAGAATTGTTTATATTAGTAAAACTTGACTATAAAAAATTATAGCATATATAAAACATGCTAAGGCAATTTAATATTGACGCAAACTATAAATAATTTAACTTGAATTAATTTATTTATCAATAATAAAATCGTTTATGTAAAAATATGAGTCGAACTGTGTATAATATTAAAGGGTAATCCTTATTTGAGATGTTATTTGTTGAAAAGTGTGTCTTTAAATGAATAAGTGATTTATAAAAAAAAAAAAAATATTTTAGAAAATTATTTTGACGCACCTTGTATAATTTTAATTTAGAATTAATTTAATTAATGTGTTTGTTGGGTTAATTTAATTTAGTTTGATTAGATAACCTAATTGTTTATTTAGATTTAAAACAAACCGTATACCTTACTTTTGAGTATGTCGGTATATAAAATATCGTAATGTAAATAGTTTTCTGTATTTTAGGTCAAGGTTGTAAGAAATTGCCAGACGGTTTTTGTATAAAATATAGTCACAGATAAAAGTGCTAAGAAGTCAATGACCTCATATAAATTACTTGTAAACCTAGAATTCATGTTAATTAAGGAATGTAACTATGGTTTTAAATTAATGAATAATTAATTGATAATTATTAATGCTAATAAGCTGGTATTGTTTAATTTATGTGCCTTTGTAAATATGAAAAAAATATGTTAATTTTAAAATTTTAAGGAAAATTTTCTTCATTGAATGTACCTGTCATACGTTGATTTATGTTTGAATCGCGTATTTAAAATAGATGTATTCCAGTTATTCTGGGATAATGACATTTATGTAATAAGTTGAATAAGGGTGAAATTTAGATTATAGTTGTAGGGTTTCGTAGCTATATTGTAAAAACAATAGAATTTTAATTGTTTCCGGGGTTATCGTTATGTAAAGTATACTTAAGGGTGATAATTGAATAATTGGTAATTTTGTCTGAGGTGACGAGGCTATCAGCCAGATTTGTAAAAAGAGCTTCCGGTAAGAATTTGTATAGCGTGGGTGCGTTAATGATTAGCTCCCAAATTTTTGATAATGTAATTAGAAATTTTAATGTGAACAAAATAAATTGTTGTTATAAGTGAAAGTAACAAGGTGTTTTATTATTTAAAGAAAATTGAGAAAAATCCGTTGAATAATATAAAAGTTATTGGAAGATTAAAAAGTAGAATTGTGAAGCGTCCTTTCTTTATTGTAAAAATATTAATTTGTGCAAGTATTAAATATTCCAATGGGAAACTAAATTAAAATTTAAATATAATAACCAGTGATCCAAGTAATTAAAGAACAATTTGAAAGATTCTTCGACAAATAAATTCAATAAATTATAAAGTGATAAAAATGGCGTACCTGAGCACCATTTCATGATAAAGAGGTAGTTCTGCGAATTTCCGGTTTTTGAGGTGGAGTAATACATCTTGTTGTCAGTGGTGCAGATTAGTATTTGACGGATAATATTGAATTAATTTTCTTCGTGTGATATAATAATAAATCTGTAATAATTAAAGTTGATCAGTTATAATTAAAAATAAAAAATGCTAACAATAAATAAAAAATTAAAATAATTATCAATTGAAAAATATAATTTCTAATAAAAAAAGAATTACGTACCTGAGAAAAACTGTTATTGAAGATTTTGCTGGAGAACACATGGTTTTGTATTATTGGACAGGCAGCGTTAGGACAGCACACATCATACCGTGCACAAGCACATCATAGACAGGAAAGAAAAATTGGTTGTATGAGTTAGCTACCATTCAGATACGTGGAAGCGCACGCATCAAATATTCCGAACTTCAAAGAAGAACATTGTCAAAAGTTAAGTAATAATTTTCGTTGTGTTTCAATAAAGAAATTTGTTTTATTTATTATAAATGTACAGAGATGTTTTAAATATTATTTTATGGTGATGTATTTATGTATAAATGTAGTAGGTGGTATTCTGGAAACCTGCCATTCATTTTTTTTTTAAAATAACCCATCGAAAATAGTGAAGCTACATGATGTTCAAGAATTTAAAATTATCCCTGAGATTGAGTACAAGATGAATTTATTTCAATCAATTATTTACATGTCAAAAAATTTAATAAGAGTCTCTTGCTTTAAAATAAAATTCCCATGCTTATAAATTTATTTGAAATTTTATTTTTTTATGAAAATGCTTCAAACTAAATTAAAACACACAGCATTTAATTATATTAATTTTATTACTGAGCTAGCAAAAGTGGGTCAAAAATAAATAATAATTCTAAGTTTACAAAATTTATGATTTTTTTCAAATGTTTGGAATTTTTAAAAATTATAAAAAGAAATTTTCAAAATTCATAATTCACAGCAATATATATATATATATATAAAAAATGCGTAATTTTAACAACAATATTCACTGTTTAAAGCTAAACCGATAAGCAATATCAATGCAAACGATGTTTACTGTCAACAGTCACTTTGGTTTTAACCAAAAGTAGTACGACTCACCAGTAGGTGTCACTAATGCTGGTCATATGCACAGGGCGCGGCGGTTAGAAAAAATTTATAGGCAATCTACTTGACTTGACATTGTTCCGAAGCTGAAATTGCTGTAATAATAAATACGGGTTTTGAAAAGGTTTGAATTTCTCTGGTTGTATTTGATTTTATTACTTATCTCGTCTCAGATACAATGTAAGAATATCGTTATAACTAAGGTAGCAGAAAAAATTGTTTTAACTTTAACTTGACTTATATGAAAAGCTTATACATGCTCATAACACGCATTCAAACGGAACAAAATTCAATTTTGGTTAAAGGATTATCCCTGTGACATTTTAAGTGTTTTTGGAGCCTGTGATTAAGAACATACTTTTTTTGACAGATTTCACATTCAAACGGTTTTTCTTCACTGTGACTTATTACATGATTTCTTAAAGATATTTTCTGCGAAAATTTCCTGTTACACACCTTACACTCGTATGGTTTTAAATCTGTATGAGAATGTGTATGCTTCCGTAAGTGCTGCCTGTCTCTAAATTTCTTGTTGCACATAATGCATCCAAATGTTTTATCTCCGTGATGATTTTTCAGGTGCCGCTTTAAGTAACAATCAAGTGCAAATTTCTTGTGGCACATTTGACATTCGAACAATTTTTGACCGCTGTGAATTATTAAATGACTTTTTAAGCTATATTTGAATGCAAATTTTGCATTACAGATTTTGCATGTGAAAGACTTTTCTCCAGTATGAATTCTCATATGACTTTGTAATACATACTGATTTATATAGTTTTTATTGCATATTTTGCACTTAAAAGCTTTTATTCCATTGTGAACATCCATGTGATAATTTAAGGACATTCTGTGGGAAAATTTTTTATTACAAACGTTGCATTCAAACGGTTGTTCTCCCCTGTGAATTTTCATATGCAGTTTCAAGCTACTTTCTCGGCTGAATTTATTTTTACAGATTTCACATTCAAATTGTTTTTCCACAGTGTGAACTGTCATATGATTTTTCAAAATACTGTTTTGTGTAAACATTTTATTGCATACGTTGCATTTGTATGGCCTTTCCCCTATGTGAATTCTGACATGGACTTGTAAACGATCTCCTCTGGAAAACTGTTTATTGCACGTTTTGCACTCAAACGCTTTTACTCCAGTGTGAATGTTCATGTGATTATTCAGGGTATGTCTCCACGAAAATTTTTTATTGCATATGTTACATTCAAAGGCTTTTTCTTCTCTGTGAATTTTCATATGATTGTTTAAACTACTTTTTCGGTTAAATTTATTGTCACAGATTTCACATTTAAATGGTTTTTCCCCAGAATGAGTTGTTAGGTGTGCCTGCAAGCTTACTTCACTTGAGTAATTTTTGTAACATATTTTACATTCAAATGGGTTTTCTTTGCTGTGAATTAATAGATGCTGTTGATGATAACGTTTGCTTGAAAAGTTTTTACCGCATGTGGAACACTGAAAAACAGCTTTTTCTGTTGTAGGTGTTCCTATAGCATCAATTTTTATATCAATATCTTCGTTTGGTAATGGTTCTAATTTGATATCGACATGTTCCACCTCCTTTTCGATGCACGGTGTTTCTTGGGACGTTTCATATTTTACATTTACATTGCACGTTTCTGCAAAAGTTTAATAAAGATATTTAATTATAACAATAATTACCTTGCATACCAAAGTCTGTAGCCTGAACTTCATCCTTTACTTTAACATAGTCAAAATCCTTGATACTAACAGAAAAACCTTCATCCTTATATTCCTTTTTAATTTCCATATTCATGGTGTTGTTTATAGTTTTTGATTTCGATTTCCTGAAAATAGTTAATGATTACTAACTCACCCGTTTGTGTTTGTTTTATTATTTGGTACGCAATTTCAATTACCATTAAATTATTACGTCCAAATGTGTTTGTTTGGTTATGTACGTGACATTTGATGTCACCTAGCAACAACCGATGTGTTCGAAAATCAGTGTTCTAAAATGTAAATTTTGATTCGTCATTAGATGTCGAAAGAACTAGACTATTCCGACAGTTATTAAAAATGTCGATCGCGAGCACCATACTTTGCATGGTGCTAAAAAACTTTAAGCTAATAATATTTTTTTACGTTTGACTGATTAAGTTTCTTTTAAAGTAAAATCTACTACTAAAACAGATGCTATCGATTTATGCCAGAGATGTTTTCATCTTCCAGCTTGGTAAGCACATCTGACAACACTGTTATTGCATATAATCCGGCTTTTAGTAAAAGCACCTAAATGCGGACAGTGTTGTCAGCAAATATGTATTATACAGGGTATTATTAAAATACGTGCAGAAATTTTAACTTCTAACAGAACTCACCAAACTGAATCACCTTTTTATTTATCATTTTTCTAAAATCGTTTATTTTTTAATATTTCTCCCCTCCCCCTCGAAATCGACGAGCTGTTCAGTAAGTAGGTTAAGTTAAATGTGAAAGGGGGCCAGCGGGTGGTCTAGTGGTTAAAGTCCCAGGCTTTGAAACTAGACTCTCAACGGCAGTAATTTCGAGTCCTCTGCCCGCCGGAAATTTTTCTGAATAAGTTAATCCGGCGTGTCCATGGATGGTCTGTGTGGTGTGTATGTTGGGTTGCATGTATTTCAGGGGTGGGACATGTTAGACCGGTGAATAGCGCTGAGCCCGGGTAAGGGGGTGGGATGGGAATCATGGAGTCGTGCTCACGCACGGCCTCATGATTCTTAAAAAAAATGTGAAAGGACAAAAAGGGATTATGCAAACACTGTATAGTTTTTTTTGTCTTCACAAAGATTGATTACTATTATCAGTATTTTAATTGAGATGATAAAAAAACTTACCTTTGTAACAAGTGTTCAAAATTTATTCAATTATTTTCTAGGCAAGCATGGGCTCTTCGTAACATGGATTCTCTGGAAAACACTATCGGACTTTCGCGAATAATTTCTGCGGCATTTCCGCATTATAACGGAGTTTGAAAGAAAGATGCCTTCATTCGAAACAGATTGAGCAAAAAAGTCGTGTGTTTAATTCTTAGCTTCTAGGACGCCTACTGCTGTTCGGTCCATGTTAATAATGTATGTATGGTTGCCAGATAACGTTTCTTAATTTTGGCAAAAAAGTCATACTTGGCACTGTTAGTGCTTAGAAATCCTGGATTTACAAATGCACAATAATGTTTTGAGACAAGTTTTTTCTATAGTAGAAAGAAAAACGTATCTGGCAGCACTGTTAGTGCCTATTAATCCGGTCTTTACTAACATAACCAATTCATGCAGGTGCAATTATTAAAAACAGAAGGAAGTAAACACAGTGGTTAATACTTTTATAATTGCAAAATTAATGGATTTTTAGTATAGTATTGCATAATTCATCCTCAATAAAAATTACAGTAAACCCACTAATCGACAATCGTTCTGTCAGTTCCATCGGCCAAAATTTGCATTGTTTGTTAGTTTACTACAAAAATTATTAGTTTACCACCAACTACCTTTCTCTGCAGTAAATTATTTATGATAGTGAATCAGGGTACATATGAAAACAAAAATAAGACATTTTATTAATAAGTTCTAGCTTTACTTCGTTGAAGTTCATTTTAATTTATTGTAATCAAAACAAATCTTAACTTCAACAGGTTTTTTTATTTCAGTTTTAGCCTTATGCGTAGTTTGACATTTGACATGTTATTTTCAGAGGCAAGATTAAAGTAAACAGTTGGTGTTGCTGTAGGAACAATAAATCTTCATAACTTGATCTTGGTTTTTTAGATCTGTGTCCAGATACGATCTCATTCCAAAACGTCCAATAGTGGTGAATTTAAGAGATTAATTTGCTCATTCATTAAAAGTACAGATTTTGAATGTTTGTGAATTTCAAATGCTTCTGGTATATCTAATTTACGTTTATCATCACAAAAGTCTAAACATTTTATAGTGTTATTGATGTCATTGAACGATTGGTTTCTATTAGGTGTTTAGCATAATTGGATTTATGGGGGTGTCTATACTTGTAACAACGTACGTGTTCCTTGTACCTAATATCAAAATTTCTAATTGTTTGTCCTATATAAACCGAATTATAGTGCGAGCAATTTAATTTGTAAATGCCCGATTTTAGTAAATTGTCTGTTTTTTCTTTAGCATTAAACAAAGTGTTTAAAATGTTTTTGTTGTTTAAAAAATTATTTTACTTTTGTTTTGTTTATAATTATGGCAATCTTTTCTGATTTATTGCCAAAATATGGAATTGACACATATTTCATTTTATCTGGTGAAGTAGTTGCATAAATGCAATATCACAGTAATAAATATCATCACGAAATTTTCTTTTAAACCATATTTTTATAACAGTGTTGTGGATTGACAAAAAGCACAACTAATTTAAGTAATAATTTAAAGTTACTAAATATGTACATTGTGTATTTTTTAAAATACATAACTATCGAATTAAAGTCAAAAAACAACACAATTTGTTGTTGAAGCCACTACAAGCATACAGTTCATAAAAAAGGTTTGTTACGTTATGGCGTAATCTTTCACTTTTGCCACTCAATTGTAATATTTTCTGAACACCCTCAGACATAACAGGTATACCCTGATTAGAACTTGTTTGCAATGCATCCGTACACAATTTTATAATTATTTTTTCGTAAATAAAACGAAAATTTTCCAGCAACAACAGTTGAATTTCAAACGGTAAATCTTCAGTCACTAAAACATACAAATTATAAAAAAAATTACAAGCACAAAGAAGACTTTACGTACTAGACTTTTGCCAGAGATAATTAATAAACTGGGCTTCGGAAGGTTGCAGGATTTCATAACTACTGAGGTTTTTTAAAATATTTGTTAACAGAGACAGCTCATTGCTGGACTTGTTCAAATTTAAAAGAGATTGGGCTAAACTTATTTGCTTCAGCCTCATCAATGGATCGTTATGTTTTGAAATATCATGATCGTTTAATTTATTTACAGGAATTATTTCTTCGCAACCTTGTAAATCCATTAGTTGTTTTAATTTATCAGATAATTCAGTATGTTTCGGATTATTTGATGTACTTGGGACGAACATGGTACTTTCCCCACATTTGTTGCGATCTCGATTTCTTATCATCTCTAAAAATTGTTCCACAACTATCATGCAATATTAAAAACTACCTCTAAAGGTATTGTTGGATCAGATATTATTACCCGTATTAATCACAACAGTAAAGCACTCTCACCTACACATTTTGATTTTTCTTTATTAATTAATTCAATCTTCTTGTAATGTTGGCTTAGTAATACATTAAAATTTGATTTGCAGGTTTCATCGCAGTCATCCCATTTTATTCTGGTTTGCAATTCATCATCGATTAGTGTGCAAGGTTTCAAGGCATTAATCAAACAGTCATAATTGTTGTGGTCTATTTTAATATGGTTTCTACCGTTGGCACACCACTTTTGCAAAAGTAACTGTAAAAATAACTCAAGTTTAAAAGTTTTATCATAAGGCTGAATTGGCTTTAAGTACTTACTAAAACATCTAACCGTTTCTTTTCATTTGATGTGCTTTTGGTGGTTAAGGAGTTGTAAAGTATATCGGCAATGTTCTTCGAGATGCTCTGTACACAATCGAGAGATAATTTTGAGAAATGCAAGGTTTCATCAGTAAAGGTGTTACTCGTGTTTCCACCTAGATTTTTCGTTAATAATTCTAAAATTTTCGTTTCTGTCATATTCTTGAAAAATCATAAATTTCAAAAAGCAGCTAAGTAGTGAATATTTTAGGTTATGATCACAGAACATTAAATCTTTGTTATGATACCAAGGTTATTTTAATTTCTGCGCCATGCTGCATCATGACGACCAATTACGAAGAACTCCTAGCACAACATCTTGGGTTGCCTAACCAGTAGGCGTATCAAGTCGTCAAGTTTGACTTGTGATAACTACGCAGATATAATCCAAAAATTTCACACTAAAATCCACGAACATTCCCAAATTCATACGTATGATTAACTTTTAGCGGGAAAGCTTGTTATAATAATAATAAACAAAGCAATCATTATTTGAAACTGGTGGCATAGGGCTAAGCACGATTTGTTACAAATTTTTGAATTCTTGAATCAGTAGACTCCGTCCCTTCTTCCTGATTGGTCAACATGACACAGAAATTGATGTATTCTCTATTACCACAGAATATCTATTACTAATATTAGAAGGAAAAGCCATGATCCTATTACAATTTACTTTCGGCTTTGACCGCGTCGTCATTTGGGAACTACACCAAGCAGAATCAGGTAAGGACCGACCTGTACCTTGTCTGCCTTTAGAAGCATTATTTTGCTCTAACAGTTTGAGTAATATTTGTTTGTAGGCCCTGCCTGCCTAAACAGGGCCGTGTGCTTAGATTATTTAAACCTTGGGGCGGACAAGGATTTGATCTTAATGTATTTTGTTTGCCAAATTTCGGTTCCGAAAATTTTCATGAATTCAATACTTCCCGATATCAAGGTACGGGAAATTAAAAAGCAGTGAATGTCAAATGTCAATTAAAATTTAATTTCAGATTCGAAATCTGTTTAAAATACTGTTAAAACCGCTTTGCGCTATCTTTGATAATAATTATTTCAAATTATAAACAAAAATTGCAAATGTTTGTTTTTTCAGTCTGTAGTGAAAATTAGGCAAAATTTCTAGGATTTGAATGTCGATCATAGTACCACTTGAGATGCAACTCTTCTTATTTAATCGAATCTCTATTACTTACTGTTTGTGCACGGGGCCCGTATCCTATATAAATCGCAAATGCTATTCTACAGCAGAAATAAATAACAAGTTAACTAACTAATATAATAATTATAATAAATATTGTCTGCACTTTGCAGTTTCCGATTTTACTTGAAATGATCGCTATTTTTTATGTTAACTCTTTCACTGCTAATGCAATTTTGGCCTATGTACACCCTATGCTAAGAGGCATTTTTTGTTAATTGGGGTCATTTTTAGTTAATAGTGTTAAAAAAATAAGTTTCTGATAGTAAAAAAATATTAGGTCTTGGACATAATAAAAAATAAAGTCACAGCAATGCAATAACATCTTAAGACGCATTATGTAATAAATGATTTGCATAACGCTGATGACCTTTCTGGACAAAGTAATTTTGCATTTTTTTTTTAATAATATATACAGGATGTATCAAATTGCGTGTTAACTATGGGGATCTCGCTTATTTGAATAGATACGACGATGGTTAAATTAGAGAAAAGTTGTGGAATTTTATGCCCACTAATAATCTAAAAAGATATTAGACCTATCTTGCTTAGTTTCTGAAAGAACTGGAAGAAACTAAAATTTTGGATTTTTTGTTTTTGGCTATCACTCATTTATCATTTATGTTACATATTTCTAGTTAACGCATTATTAGAACACTTTTTTATGCTGAATCTAAATTTTTTAACAGATTTGGTATAACTGTTTTTTTTTTTTTTTTTTCACAATTGATTTAAGCCAGTTCAGCACTTAGTGTTGCTATTCATGGCTGTGATGATGTAGGTCTTATCACTGTAACAGCACTATGAAGGTACTAAAATCACCTCCTCACTACAATTTAGGTTTTATTCATCATCATCTGAGTTCGATAAATATAAATCTTGCGGTAGCTTTCTTTTTAATCTCGCGTGAATTTTCTTTTCCCCGATAGAATAAACGTCAGTTGCTGGGCATTCGCGAATGTTATTAAAGTGGCGTTTGCAAATTGTTTTGATTGCTTCTTTGATAGTATCCACTCCCGCTTCTCTGTGAATCTGGTTGTTTCGAACAAACCATTGGGCATTTAAGACTATTCGCAGAACTTTATTTTGAAAAGTTTGTAGCTTCTTTAATTGGGTCTCGCTGGCACTACTCCATACAGGGCATCCATACATGATCACGGGGCGAATAATAGACAAGTAAATAAGTGTTCCGCACTTGATTTTAAGATGAGATTTTTTATTTATTAATGGGTATAATTGCACTAGTCTTGAGTGGGCTTCATTGAGTTTTTTGTTAATATGATAACCCCACGTAAGTCTGTTATCCAAGTAGATACCCAGGTATTTTACGGCTTCATCATCTCTCTTCCACGGGATCGCTTTGTTTTGTAGCACTATGTTAGGTGGATTGCCTTTACGCCGCAGTGAAAATATCTTAGCTTCAGTTTTAGTGACATTAAGTTGTAAGCGCCATTTGTTAAGCCAATCGCTAATTATGTTTACATTCTCCTGTAACTGTGTGATGGCCGTGTTGATATCGTTGTTTTGGCTGATGATGGCAGTGTCATCTGCGAACATGACCAAAGCGGAGTTTTCCAGTTGAGGAATATCGTGCACGTATACATTGAACAAGATGGGCCCCAGTATAGATCCTTGGGGCACTCCCGCGTTAGCCATTTTTACTTCGGATATTTTGGAGTTTATTGCAACAGAGAACGTGCGGTTTTCTAAAAATGATTTGATGATACATTGGAGGTAGCGAGGCAATTTAATCTTCATAAGCTTATACAAGAGCCCTTTATGCCACACAGTATCAAATGCTTGTTTGATATCGAGGAATATGGCAGCTGAATAATACTTTTGTTCGAATCCACGTTCAATGATCTCTGTGACGCGATTTAGTTGATGAATCGTGGAGTGGTGGCTCCTAAATCCAAATTGAAAATTCGGCAAAACTTTATTTTTGTGGATGTATTCTAGCAGGCGCACATATATTGCCTTTTCAAACACCTTCGATAAGGTCGGTAATAAGCTTATTGGTCTATATCCATTAATGTCATGAGAATTCTTCCCTGGCTTATGAAATAATAAAATATGGGCATACTTCCATGTATCAGGGAAGTATCCAACTCTTAAACAGGCATTGAACACTGATGTCACGTATACTACCGCCTTTTTAGGTAAGTTTTTTAATAGGAGGTTTGTGATTAAATCATGACCCGGTGCTTTTTTTGATGGTAATTTATTTATTATTGTTTTGATTTCATATGGCGTTATCGGTGATATTTCATTTGGGTGATGAGGGGACCCATTCTGCAGCTCCCTTTCGACCTTGTTGGTGTGTTTTTTGTTGGGAGACTCATCAGTAGTTGTAAATGTATTGGCCAAGTGGCTGGCGAACAATGAGCATTTTTCCTCATCAGATGAGTAGGATGCGTTATTCACTTTTATGGTGGATATATTATGATGCTTCTGTAAGATGCGCTTGGTTGCCCTCCACATTGTCGGGTCTTGTGGTTGAAGCTCTTGGATGTATGTCTGATAACTATCAATTCTATTCTGTTCGAGTTGTCTTTGTATTTTGCGTATTAAATAATTTAAGTGTGATTTAACTGATGGGTCTCTTGATCTAATCCACAATCTTCGAGTTTTGTGTTTTTCTTTGATTAATTGTTGTATGCTAGCAGGTGGTCTCGCGAAGTTCATTGCGCGTCTTGGTTTCTGAATGATAGTAGAAGCTGCAACTGAGTCTTTGACTGCACTTAATAATTTATCTATGGAATTATTGATGTCGCTGTTACTGTTTATAGCTGCTGGGCATTTTAGATTTTGCTGCAGAGTCTGACTAAACATTTTCCAATCAATTTTTCCGTTGATTAGTTTCGGGGTTTTATCAGCAACCTTAGGTTGATTATCAAAATTTAAAATAATCGGTAAGTGATCCGAATCTAGTTCAGGCAACACTATCTGACTAATTGGGTTTGAGAAGTTCTTATGTAGGATGACATCAAGAATATCAGGTTGATGGTCAATTCGGTATGGTATGTAAGTCGGTTCGGTAGGTGGGGTAATCTGAATACCATGTTTTGTTAATAGTTCATGAAGCTTAGTACCATCTGGGTTGGACACTCTACAACCCCAGACTGTGTTTTTGCAATTAAGGTCCCCTACGAGTAGAGTTGGCGTGTTGTCGTTAAACGCGTTCTCCAGGTCGTTCGCAGAAATACGTTTATTCGGTTGCTTGTATGCGCAGATAATCTTTAATTTTCTACTATTTTGAATTTCTATCATTACTGCAGTTGTTTCTATATTTCCGGCTGTTTCAGTTTCGATCTGGTAAATACTAAGAGACTTTTTAGAAATTATTGCAACCCCCCCTGCGGCTGTGTTTCCTGGCCTATCTTTTCGAAAAACATTATAACCCGGTATGTTCAACTTTTGGTTTGTTAATAAATGTGTTTCGGTGACACATAATATATCTACATTATGTCTTTCCAAAAACGCGATAAGTAATGATCGTTGTCTTGTAATTCCGTTTGCATTCCAATTTGTGATGATTAGGTTAGTGTAGGTTTTCTTTATTTTATTTGCTGACATTTTGTAATAGGGTTGGGATTAACGGGAGAAGGAATTCTTTGAGTTTGCCTATATGAGGCATGATGATTTGTATGAGTGAATGTATTATTTGCTCTATAAGTGAACTTGATTCATTAGTTTTTTTATCATTACTATTTTTATCATTCTTGGTTTGACTAGTTGATTCGCCTCTAATTGCATCTGCATATTTATAATAAGGGGATGTGTATCTATCAGGATTTGGTCGTTTCGCTGTCAATTTTTTGTAATACTCACAGCCTTTGTAGTTTGCAGTGTGCTCTCCATGGCAGTTAACACATCTGGGTTTCTCTTCCTTGGTTTTAGTGCACTGCGAATAGTGGTGATCCCCCAAGCATTTTACACACCTGGGAGTCAGCTTACAGTAATTTTTTGTGTGCGAGTATCGTTGGCAACGGGTACACTGTGGTATGTCCTTCCCGTTTCGTCTTGGCTCGACTGTTACTTTACAGTAGTATACGTATTTCAAATCGAATATAGAATTTACATTCTCCTGCTTGTTTAACAATACAGCACAAACCGGTATTGGCAGTTTATCTTTGCTCTGCAAGCGCGTGACACTTATTACAGGGTACTTTTTAGCAAGTAATTCTTGCTTTATTTCGTCGTTTGTAATTGAAACTGGTACATTTCGTATAATTACAGAAACTTTGTTAGACGTGTCTGGATTCTGGTACGTGTGATAATTTACATTCTTTTCTTTATCAAAATATGACGTGAGAGTACGAAAATCTTCTATTGTATTTAGATTAATTTTGATTTGCGAACCTTTGTTGGTTACTGTGAATTCTTCTTTAATATTTGATTGTATGTCTGATATAAGTTGTTGATAATTATTAGCGTTGTGAATAAATATTGGAGGGATTTTTATGGGTTTAGGTTCTTGAGCTTTGTCTTCGTTGACGGTGAGACTTTTTTCTTTTTGCGGGGGAAGATAATATTTGTTTTCTTTTAATAATTGGTTAGTGTCCAAAACATAGCGTTTATTGGAATCTTGAGGTGGTGGTGATTGGATGGGGCGCTTAAGGTGGTTTTGGTTTTGAGAAATTTGCGTGTTTTGCGATAAGTCGCCTCTGTAAATAATTGTTACTTCAGGTTCGATGTGGCTATCTGCTGTCATGATTTGATCACTTGTAAAACTCATTTTTCTGTTCAATGTAGTTTCACTGTTGTTATTATTAAGTTTACGTCTATTTTCTATTAAATCTGCCGATAATTCGCGTAAGTACGAAATTTTTTAGTTTTTAGATAAGCACTATCGCACGCCCGCAGGCGCGCGGTATGCGGTTGAACTTCAATACAGATGGTGAAATGTATTAGGCGATCACAGTAATACACTACACAATTTAATATAATCACTTGGTTAAACAGTGCTCGTTACCTTCACAACCGTATCGGTCCGCGGTTCACGAGAAACTCTCGGTATAACTGTTACCATTGCTCATTTTCAACTGTCAACATTTTTTCCCCTTATGGTCGGCATTTTACATTTTTTCATATTTAGATAGAGTTTTTAATTCTGATTTCAACGATGTGTCACACTTTGCATTTTGTATAAGTATTGAGCATTTTATTACAGAAAATAAAAATTTCATAAGAGTGCCATGGAAAAACCATGTCATTTAATTTATTTTGAAAACATTCTAGTAAATTTTACCTAGCGGGACACACCTCGGTTTTTTCAAACGTGTTTTTAGAAAATTCGTACACAGACGGTTGCCGTAAAATCTCACCAGTTATCCGGTGAACCATAACCAGTCGACAGCACTACTAAATACATATAAGGTTAAAATAAATAAGTATTGTTGGGGTTATTAATTATTTTATTTACACAAAAAAAATGAACTAATAAATATTCTGTTTAAAAAGTATGATATTTTCTATAATTGGTGACAACTTTAAACTCTTAACAGCATCGTAAAACTGATAAGCTTTAACGATTTTAAAATAGTCTCCAATAAATGTATGTGTTTGATCTCTGCTCAACTCTAGCAATGATGGAAACTGGGGGATTTTAGCCATTTGTTCTAAATGTACTTTCCGCTTTTGTAGTACTTTCTTATACTTGCAATCACAATAATACAATTCCGCATACCTATCTGCTGGAACATCTTCAAGTGGTTTTTTGAATAAAAGACACATTTGCTTCTTATAGTCATCATAGCTTAAATCGCCTGCATAAACAACAGCTTCAAACTCATCGTTCAATCCAAAAAGCCAATACAAAAGTTGTAAATCGTCAGCTTCAATTTCTGCACCCAGACTCAAGCAAATATAAATGATGGAGATTATGTCCTTCCGTTTTATGTTCCTATGTGCTAGCTGACCCATAATTTGGCTCAAAATACCTAAATAATTATACTTTTGAAGGTACTCTTCGTACTCCCTTATAAATTCAGAAGCAGCTGGACTATTTAAAATAAAATAAAAACATTCCAACCATACAGAATTCGAAAACCTACAGTCGTCTATGTACCAATACAGAAAAGGCGCAGAGTTGGGACATAACGTACATTCACATTCAGGAAAAATCAATTTGAATAATTTGCTGTCCCTATAGAATATTGAATCGCAAAGAACTCCAGACGCAGTAGAATTCACACTCGCACCTTTTTTCACAAGATCGATAGCGATAGGGTTTAATTGATGAGCGGCCACAGTCAAAGCTGTGGCTCCGAAACGATCTTCATATGAAATTGTAATATCATCACAGAAGTCCAGTAGCACTTTTGCAATAATATTCATTCGGAAACCCAGTGCTTGTGTAAGAGGAGTTCCGTAACTTCTAGTTGGAGTATAATTAACATCGGCTTGATAATAAAGTAATAAACAAACTGCATCTAAATTGCATTCAGCAATGGCACAGTTTAATGGAGTGTAGTTATGTTGAGCTTGTTTGTCTATATACGCGCCCCGTAGAATTAACTGACGAGCAACATCAATTAAATTATTTTCTGCAGCTCGGTGCAATGGAGTATAACCACATTGGCCTTTGGCGTTGACATCGCAGCCTGCTTTGATAAGCCTTTTTGCCATAGCACCAAAACTTTTCCTTATACTTTCCATTAATAGTGTTTCGCCTTCAACATTTCTATAATTTATATCAACATCGGGGTGATGTAATAATCGATCAAAGTTCTCTGTTCTAAAGAAATTTAAAAATTAAATGTGGAAACGTAAATACATGTATTTAAAATGTATCAACTTACTCAAATGCAGCAATGGGTTCATGTAGAGCTCCCTTAATGTGAATGTCCATTTTTATGTTACTTGATGGTTTTTTACCAGAAAATTATTTAACAATGTTAGTAATCAACAGATGAAAAATAGTTTGCTTACATAAATTAAAGTTTCAATAAGCAAAATGATAAATAATTGGTTAAAATAAAAACAAACAGATACATAACCTTAGAATTTTAAAATTGATTATTTTACATACTGATTCAAAAGTCATACAATTCATCATAATCCCTAGCAACCAAACTTCACACTCAATTTTTTACTAAGCTGAAGTTACATATGGACAAGAATCAAAAAAGTAAAATAAAACTGAAGTTAATACGTATCTAGGAATTCCAGCCTTATAAAAATTGGCAAACACATGAGGGTACATATATTCCAAATGTTTTGAACAACTGAAAAACTCGATTTTCCAGCTTATAAATCTGTTTCAATCAAGGACGTGAACCGAAAAAAAAAATAACGTTTCGGTTGCAGTTCAAATTGTTTTAAATTTCGGGTACAGTAAACTCAACCAGTGCTCTGTTCACTCTGAAGATTCAAGCTGCAATGTCATGCGAAACGTTAGTTTGTATGGGTTTCTAAACAGCTAACAGGCATGACAATTAAGTACTCTTGTCTTGGCAAACAAAATATATTAGGATCAAATCCTTGTCTGCCGCAAGGTTTAAATAATTTAAGCTTACGGCCCTGTTTAGACAGGCAGGGCTCAATGTTGCTAAAACTTCTAGAGCAAATGCTTGTAAAGGCAGACAAGGTACAGGTCGGTCCTTACCTGATTCTGCTTGGTGTAGTTCCCAAATGACGACGCGGTCAAAGCCGAAAGTAAATTGTAATAGGTTTATGTTTTTTTCTTCTAGTATTAGTAATATAAATTCTGTGGTGTTAGAGGGATACATTAACTTCAGCGCCATGTCGACCAATCAGGAAGAAGGGACGGAGTCTACTGATTTTAATTAATGTTCTGTGAGACAAGCTACAGGTCGGACCTTACCTGATTATGCTGGGTGTAATCCTCAAATGATGACGCGTTTTAAGCCGAATTGTAATATTGACAGTGTGTAATGTTGATAGTTTTCGTGGTTTTGAAAACATTCTATCTTCTTAGGGCTATTACAATGAAAAATTTTCTAGGTATGTTGGAACATAAATCACTGCTATTTTCAGAAAAATGACAATTTATACATTTACGAAAATTTTATTTTAGAACATTTTATAATATTTTATTCCCCTTTCATCTAAAAATTTACAATAATCACATTTTCCCTCTGTTAAATTAAAAATTCTAATTAACAAAAATATTCTCTATACATCCGAATATTTTTTTAATCATTAGGCAAACAAGGCGTATATTTTATGCAACCTCCTCACCAACGTTATTGGATACAATTACTTTGTAAATGCAACGAAATTAATTTTTGTATACATTTCAAAATGAACCATTGGCTGTCTTCGAAACCTGGGTTAGTTTCTGCTTCGTTCTAGAAGCTTGCGAGACTTCATGGATACATGATGTGGTTCGGCTACTGAGAGGCTTTGTAAATACCTAGTATGGTCCAGCGCGGAGCTCACAGTGCTAGAAGAGTTTTGTCGAGACCTGAAGTAGCGTTTGCTCGGAGCAGGCTTCGTGTGGTCCGGAGCATGTGGTGTTGGGGTGGCTTCAAGACCTGCAATAACTTCGCTTTGCTGGGGGAACAAGGAAACTTTGTTGGAGCAAAGGGTTCGAGTTTCTCATTATTTTGCAGAGTAAAGATGTAGGCATGCGGTCGAGGACATTTAAATTTGTTAAATCATGTTATCCATAGCAATAGCAGCGATATCTCTTCTACTATTTATTTAAAATACAAAATAAACTTTCAAATAAAAGTTGTAGGGTACCAAGAAGACCACATTTTAAAATTATTTTCAATTATACAGAGGGTTCCACATAAGAGAGTGGCATACCAAATGTGATTGTTACTGGAACATCCTGTATATTTCTTATTGCGGTGTGGCCAAGTTATTCAGTTTTTTCGAAAAATTTCATATTTGCAGAGTAATAAAATCAGCAGGAGCCATATTTCCATAGATTAAACAAACTATTTCTGTTAAATGTTAGTCAAGACCATATTCTACTGATATTTTAACTTTTCTTTCTGAAATTAAGTGTGCTATGAAACAATCGCTACATTTTTGTGACATATGACCTATAAGTTTAAAGATTATTTTTTCCTCTATCAAATTATATAAAAATTCAGTATGACGCCCAAAATAAATAAAACAGTTGATCAAGGCATTTCACAAACAAATGAAGATACAGCAATTTTGATTATGCCATTGTGTTCTCATGGAGGTTTATATTTCATTACCAAATATTATAGACAAATCCTTAATAATTGGGCAATAACATTATTAAAGAAAAAAAATGGATTTTATTTATTCCACAACGGATCGACTTATGGCAAATTTGTTTAGTTATTCTTAACAGCCATACAAAACTTTTTTGTAATTTAGGCGACTTTCTATCTTCTGCAGTTTCCGCGATCCCAATGGTGAAAAAAATTGAACTGCATAGGAAATCAAGTTTAATAAATGATATTTGCAAATTATCTGCTTAAACAACACTCTTGTCTATTTTTCTAATTACAGAAGATAATTTTCAATTATCATCATCATCATCATTATCTTTCTCCTCTTATACCCGTAGGTGTCGAGGGCTTTCACTCCGGGTAGGCTCTTCGCTTGTGTAATAGGAGGTAGTGGGGCCTTTAGACCGCTACGCTCCTGAAGCTTATGCCACCCTTTATGCACATTCATTCAATACCATTCACAGGTGTTTTAATTGTCTGTAATATATGTATGTGGGGCTATTGTTACTTGCCGAGGTCAGCCAGTAAATCAAGGCAAGCGCCGTTAATTGTAACCCAACGTCGAATGGTTACCGAATTCGATACCGATCCACAGAATTACAGAAAAATTTTCTGCTTCTTCCAGGATTCGAACCGAAGAATCTCGCATTGAGAGCCTGATCCTCTTACCACTGGACCACTCGGACTTGGAATTTTCAATTATAATACACGATAAAGTGAGCTGAAATATTCCAGAGTTTATTAAATGTTACGAAAACGAAATAACAAAACTTAAAAAGTTTGATTTTATAAGTAAGGGCCATGTTGATTTGACATAAATACTTGCAGATATGACAAGTATTTAATTTAAAATTTGAAAATGATCTAAAATTTAGTTTTTATTTTTAACGTAGTGATGAAAAACCGAAAAACCGTCAATTTTTTTCTGTCCACATAGATTTTTTTACGTTGTTACATAGCTCGACATATAAGTCTACAAAAATAAAACTCTTTAAATAAAATTGCACTTTTGCAAACCTAGGTCATCAAGCTGTCTAATTGTATAATAATAACTTAAAATAATAAACCTATTTTATTTAGCTAACATTAAATGTTCAAGTTCTGTAATACAATCAAAAGTTTCCGCAAGCAAATATGCTTATGATAATGATTCAGGTTTGTATTAAATTTTTATCCTTTACAATCACATGATTAACGTTTTCCCAAATAGAGTAAACACAATCCGATGTAAACTTTTGGTTGCATTTAATAACGCTTGCATCAACATAACTTCGAGGTGTAATATATTTCATCCTATACATAGGCAGTAGCATATTTAAAAGTAAAAAATGTCGACGGAAGCCTTCTGCATTCGAAACCTGAAAAATATTGCAAGATACGCCACATACCCTCCTCGACCTATCCATCTGTTGGGAAAAGTGTTATTTAAAAATTCCCTGACTTCCGCCGAAAAATGAGCAGGTGCACCATCGTGCTGCAGCCACATTTGAGGTGGAACATCTTCCAAAAGTTCAGGCAGGGCATGGCGCAAGAAATTTAAATAAATTGCTCCTGTTAACCTTTGGGGTAGCAGATATGGTCCAATGAGTCTATCGCCAACAATCCCGGCCCAAATGTTCACTGAAAACCTTTGCTGGTAACCTTTTTGAACCACAGCATGGGGATTTTCATCGTGCCAAATGTGGCTGTTTTTACTGTTGAATATTCCTTCTTTCGTAAAAGATACCTCGTCACTAAACAGAACGTTTACTTGGAATTCCGGATCCTCATTACACCGCCGCAGAAATTCCTGGCAAAACCTGCTTGAACCATGGCTTGTACCTCCTGTGGATGGTACGGAAGTAGCTGCTACTCATGTAGTACCTCCCATACTGAAACATGGTTCACTTCCATTTCATGAACGATGGCTCTTGAACTAGTAGAAGGATTTTCAGCCACTCTCTCCAAAACTTCTTCCTCAAAATCCACTGTTCGCCTTGTTCTGGTAGCTCCACAGTTGTGTCTGTTGACAACGAATGTACCTTCCTCCCACAGCCGACATGAAACTACACTAAAGGCCTTCTGCGATGGATGATTCCTATTCGGAAAATGTTCTTGGTACAGGCAAACAGTTTTGCGGATAAAGATACATATTTGGTACACGTAAATAAGATCACAGAGGAATTTAAAAATCTAAACAAATACAGACATTTAAGTGTAAGTTATCAAAAGAATCTTTTCGTTTGCATCACTTTATTTTAAAGGTCAAATAATGTATTTCTCCTAAATGCTAAATAGACCGTAAATCATTTGCCATTTATTTTATCAAAACACCCTTCGCTTATTTTTGATTTCGTTGTTGAGTTGTTGAGCTTTCGGCATCGGTTCTCTCCTGGCTTAGGTTTGTAGCAAAGAACAAATGAAGGTGCTCCTAAACAAAAACAAAACGTATTAAAATATATTCTAATAACAAGACGACAGTTTTATTAAGTTTATTAATTGGTGTCAGTAAGACGTTTTTATCTTCATATATGTTTCAGAAGACCGTCGTCATTCTCATCATTCGAGACACGTTCAAAAAAATTACAGCGAATATAGTTGACCAGATATCACCGCGTCATTATATTGTTTTATTATAAATTTTGTTATGGAAGACTTACCCATATTAGCAGCATTGTCACTTCCATGTATCAAAGCTGGACCTTGCCTCAACAGTGTACAAGCAGTCAAGATCATTCTGCACAAAGAAAATTATTATTAAAAAACGTAGCAAGTTGGAACGATTTAAATTATTTTACAATGAAACATGCAAGGGACAGTATTAAAAATGTTCGATTTCAAAATTTCGACCAAAATACATGTTTTGAACCTCCAGAAATTCCAAAAAGGGCTTTTACACAATATCTCTCTCTGGGTGGATCGCTCAATATCGATTAACTTCTGAATATATCAAAAATTCTTCAAAAACATAAGCTTTAAAAAAAATCTAAAACCAGAAGCAGTAGTTAAGACATTTTTTAAGTAGAATTTCTTACAGAAAATTAGTTTTGTAAATTGATAAAAGGAATCAAATTCTTATATCATATATCTATTATAATAATCGCATTACAAAAGATAATTTAATTATTTAATCACAAAATATAGTTTAATTTGTAGTACTAATTTGAAAGTGAATTTTTGGCGGGAATGTGACGTCAGTAAGCGGTAAAGTGGCAGCACTGATAAGTACTTAAATTAATCAAACTTAAAAAAAAGTAAACAATCCCATTTTTTCCGAACCCGATTCAAATTGTTTAGAATTTTGACTTTAACGCTTCTTATTATTAAAAAACGAGTTTACAAATGGGTCTAAACTTTAATTCACATAATAGCCCTAGGGGAACACAATGTCACCTTTCTATTTTTTTATTTTTATTTAATTAAAAAAAAATAAGCGCAAAAGTGAAAAATATTTAAAAAATATAAATTGGCCATATTTTTCAAAATTTTTGTTACCTAATAGAGATAGAAATGTGCTACAATTTGGTTGGTATTTCAGTTTGTTAATTTCTCTGTGATGCCTTCTATGAAGTCTTGAATTTCATACCCATTTATTTAATACATGGGTAAGGACCACAACTTAATTCGTCTAGATTTTCCTATGCTTTAGAAATTGCTATTTTTAGAAAAGAATTTATGTATCAACGTTGTAGCCCGCAGAGTTACGAGGGGGCATCATCACAACAGGCACTGTTACCTGCATGCCATACTGTAAAAGTATTAGTTATGGATTTTTTTGAAGCTTTAAATTTTTGATATATCACCACATTCCCAAGCTCATCAAAATCGGAGCATCCATTTGGGAATTACAAGGTGTCACCCACATACACACCCACAGACAGTTAGTCATTCTTTTAAAAAAAAACACTTTTTTGAGTTCCTGAATGACCAAAACATGTATTTCCGTCAAACTCCCGAAACCGATAATTATCATGACATCACTACTTCATCTTATACCAAAAGTATGGGAAAGTCAAGCTGGTTTCTGAAAATTAACAATTTTTTAATGCTTTATATGAATACAAAAACATCGTAGTATTGATAATTAAAAAATGTTACTTTCATTTTCCATAAAATATGTGACATCATGCATTATGCTAATGATATTTTTGTCAGTAAGACGTTTCTATCTTCATGTGTGTTTCAGAAGACCGTCGTCATTATCATCATTCAAAAAATAGGAGAAAATAATTAGTTAACTTTAATAAATAACATTTTACATTTATTATTAATTTTATATATTAAAAAAACACTTACCATATTTGCATAAGTTTTTTTCTTATATATTTCAAATCGGTTCCTGTCTCAGCAATGCGAAAACAATCAAGACGGTTCTGTATAAAAATAAAAATTATTAAAAAACAGCATTTTAAAATGAATTGAAATTATAATATATTATACAGTTAACAGATGTTCAATTCATCAGCAGATACACTTAACGATATAAGTAAAATTGAAAGTTCAAATTCATTTTAATTTTTTTATGTGAATGTTACCCAATTAACGGATAAGTAATTTTTCCACATATCAATAGCAAAGCAATCAAGATGGCTCTGTACAAAAATAAAAACAAATTACATTAAATACAATTAGTTTTTATTCAGTTAAAATGTATCAACTTCATATTTCAGAAGACCTAGCTAATGTCGTCATTAAAAAAAAAAGAAATTACAATTAGTCGGATATTCAAACTTGAAAAAAGCAATTCAATGCTGGCAAAATATTAAATGATTAAATTATACCATTTATTATCCATTAGAAAATTTAAGAACAGGATTGTAAAAAAAGAAGCTTACCTCATAATGTACGAAAGAAGAATCCTGGAAAACCTTGAAAATTCTACAGTAATAAGAAAACATGGCATGATGCACACGACATTTTTTTCCAACACGAATTAAAAAAGGTGTGGTAATTTCTTCAGATTTCCTTCCGATGATAGTGCTTCCGCACAGTTCCATATTCACATAGTTTGAATGCAAAATATGTGAATACAGTTCTGTACGCAAGCTTATTACATCTGCTTCTTTAACCATGCGAACCGTCTTTTGCTGGATATTTGTCCTCCGAAGATGGCAATTTCTTATATATCGGATTAAATAGATATAAATATAAAACTGCTTTAAAGCAGTGTATGTGTGTTACAATAAGTACGCTTCAAAATTTATTTCCATGAAGTAAAAACTACCTTAAGCGACCTTAACGTGAAAGTTAGGTTAATGTGAACAGTATAACAAAACTTACTGATTACGTTTGATCATATTATTCAGCTCTTAATATGCCATTGCTGCACCACAAACGTTTTTAATTAACCAATAAATATTAAACCATACCAACCACAACTAAATCTAAATAGCAGTACACAACACGTGGAACCACCATCGTGGTTTTTTACTAATTATCCTATTCTCATTAGGCCTAAAGTTCATATAACCTCTTTGGTTGGTAGGGGTAAATAATCATACGTGTTAGGTTTATGTTCTGTGGTGTTTACTCTAATGATCTCCCTATTTACAGTTTACGTTCGATACAGTACAAGAATTTCGAACCCAAGCTGATTGAAATCATGGCAAAATCAAATAATAAATTTAGTTTCTGGCACGTGGTCAAAATGACCATAGCATTGGGGATTTAAAACTAAGCGACTTCAATAATTAATCCGCCTTGTTATAAATATCAAATAGCAATAATACTTTAATGAATTTTACCGTAAATAACCTATAATTATGTTAACCAATATCACAAACGGGAACACCTCAAGCCATGCACATCCATAGGCACAAACCAACACACAGATAAAGTGAACCAACAGCTAGAAAAAGACAAAGTTCCACATCAAGTTTGTATTTGTACCAATTATCCCCTCCCACAAACCAGTATACTAGGTCCCCTCCTGGCGTCATACAGCGTCTTTTTCCTGAGTGACTGCAAAACCGCGCCATTATTTAAATGTAGCGCGCTTCTCTGACGTTGAACTAAGTATTAACATTAATCAGATAATCATTTGATCAAAATACTACTAGATACTTCATACCTTTTACTTTATCTTCTCAAAAAAATCTAATTCACATAAATCAACTACGAATATAGATTTACATATAAAATGTTTTGCTAATTGTATGAAGGCGGTTTCTTTAGTATGCACTTAGGTGCATAGAGATTTCCCTTCTAGCACTGTGGAGAATAAATTCAATAAAATATTTTAAACTTTGCACTAAATTTTAGTCAATTTGTATTTTAAATATCAAATATGACAAATTTTTAAAGATGTAGACAAGGTAAACTAGCAAATAATACATTTTTAGCTTACATAAATAGTTAAAACAACTTCTAAAAATAAATTTAAATTAAAAAACCCAAACATCTTGTGCTTATATTTTTAACGATATTACTATGGTTGCAAACATATACACATATAACAAGTAGTATAAAAAACTTTGTAAATTATCGTTGCAAAGTAGAGTATATACACATTAACTTCTAAAGAATCCGTGTTCCAACAATTAATTTACAAAAGATCTTTTACACGTAAGAAAATACTAGCCCCGTCAAAAATTGCAAAACTAGCGCCGATTAAAAATGACGCCAGGCAAAATTGTATAGTCTGCAATAATAGCGCTTGAAAAAATGTCGCCGGTCGGTGTAAACCTTAAAAAAACTTCTATCAAAATGCAAAGTATCTAATGTTTCTTACGGTGTTAATTTTTGCCGGCAACATATTTGACCGGCGCGATCTTTGCCGGCCACTTTTTTGGACCACGCTATCTTTATTTATATTTTTGACGGCGCTATTTTTGCCGGCGACATTTTTGACGGCACCTTTTTTGTCGGAAACAATTTTGACGGCGCTCTTTTTGCCGGCTACATTTTTGCCGGCGACATTTTGACGGTGCTATTATTGCCGGCAACGTTTTTGACCTGCGCTATTTTTTCCGGCGACATTATTGCTTGGCGACATTAATAATAGATGCTACTTTTGCCGGCGACATTTTTGAACGACGTTTTTTTCCGGCTACGTTTTTGACGGCGCTATTTTTGCCGGCGTTATTTTTGCCGGCGACATTTTTAGACGCTTTTACCGGCGACATTTTTGACGGCACTATTGTTGCCGGCGACATTATTGCTTGGCGACATTATTAGTAGGTGCAATTTTTTCCGGTTATATTTTTGACGGCGTTATTTATGCCGGCGACATTGATCGACGCCGTTTTTGCCAGCGACATTTTTGACGCCAGTATTTTTGCCGGTGACATTTTGGATGACGCAATTTTTGCCGGCGCTATTTTAGCCGGCGACATAATCGATAGGCGCTTTTTTTCAGGCGCTATTTCTGCCGTCGACGTTATTGCCTGGCGACATTATTAATCAGCGCTATTTTTAGCGGCGACATTTTTGACAGGTTTTATTTTTGCAAACGACATTTTTGCTTGGCGCTATTTTTACTAAGCACTATTCTTTACTGCGCTGGTTTTGACGCCGCTATTATTGGGGCACTGTTATTAGCGTAAACCAGTAATTACTGGTAGCGCTCGTTACAATCAGACTGGCCTCCAATTTACATGGACGTTGCGTAGTTTATCAGTACTAGGACTGGCAGTGGACTATACTGGATTTTGGTAGTTCTGAAATGTTCGGTGACTTTTTGACTGGTGCGTCAAACACCACGTAAAAGCCCGGGGGAGATTTGCATCCCTCGCTCATAGTCACACAAATTTAAAACTTTTTTCCAAATACTCATACTTAAAAATTACAGCAACACGATTTTATGAAAATGCCGTGCTTGAGTATTTCGTATACTCTAAACTGAGAACTCATATACGTTGGTTATTGTCATTTTGAACTGTATACTAATCGTAACGATTAGTATACAGTTCAATGGTTATCATAGATAAAAAATATAATACGTTTATAATGGTTATTGTAATATCCGTATGGAGCCATCGGTGCATATGCTATACTGGGTAGGACTTTTTCAAAAACATACCGATTATTGATTTTTCTTAAGTAATTGGCAGTGATTTTCAAACCTCATATTTTAGACATCGGATTGCGACGGTACTGCAGCGCATAATGTTTTTTTCTGAACGACGACGCGGCGATGCCTCATGCGCTGTAAATACTGGTTTTTGGCCTGCTACACTTTTACTATTCATTCCGCGGTGTCCGCATGCATTATATTTTTATTTTGTGATTGTAATTTAATTAATTAATTTATTTATTTATTTAATAAATAAATATTGTAGGTCAATGTAGAGTTTTTTTAGCAGCTGCGCCCTTGCTGGTTTAATTTGCCCCCTCTAGTAAAAATAGGTAGCTAAGCTACTGGCTCTAATAGTTAGAAAGTTAACAAAAGCGTCCACACAATAATTTGGTCTTTCTTTATTATCTGAGTAAATAATAAATAAGTTTTTAAATATACCGCCATAAATTTTAGTGTATAAGACTTTTGCATGATGGTACCACCGTGCACCGTCTTATCACAAAACTTTCCGTAGCGTCTTATCAACGTCTTCTGTCTATAGCCAAAGGAGATATGATTTACATTTCAGTATCTGTAACTCTGTTTCTGACCAACCACGTATAGTTGATTTGTTAGTAGAGCTGCCATGCTAGCATAGTAGCAGTAGAGTGTTGTTTGCTACTTGATTGTAAAATCATACCAATAATCAGAAATTAGCAGCCCATTTTTTTTATTGGGACAATATAAATATGAAATATATAAAGGTAAGTTAACCAAAAGTTTTTTGAGGTTATGATTTGAACCACCTGTTGCTGGTTTTTAAACCTTATTGTCGACGTCACAACGGATGTGTCTCAAAAGATTTTAGTTGCAGTAAAATTGACAACCTGTTAAATATGGGAAAACGCCGCAAAAAGCAGCAAATCTTCAATGAAGAAACTCGGAACTTCAACGTTGCCATTAAACAAGAATCAGAAGAAAGTAATATTAAATCGGAGGTCCTTGTTGCAGAAGAAATTGACCTAAAAGTCGAAGCCATTACCTCATTTCTGGAACGGGATGCAGCAGACTTATTAATTTATGAAAATGCAGTGCCGGGTGAAGCAAATTTTAAAGTTCATTTACCAAACCACACTGAAGAAAAAATGTTCAATTGCACTGAATGCAAATACAGTACGTTAGAAGAGGATGCTCTACAAATACACGTTGGTACGCACACAGGAGAAAAACCCTTTAAATGTTTGCAATGCGATTACAGAGCTGCACGTAAAGCAACTTTATCGACACACATGGCAACTCATGAAAAAATAAAACCTTTTAAGTGCCCTTTCTGTCCGTACAAAGCAGCAGCTAGATGTAATCTACGCACACATGTAATGGTACACAACCGAATAAAACCTTATAAGTGCTCTCACTGCCAGTACGAAACTACACGAAATACTCATTTACGAGATCATATCCAACAGAAACACACAAAGAAAAACTTGTTTAATTGTGTATGTGGTTTTGGAACATCTTTGAAGCAACGCCTGATTCAGCACATGTCCACACATAGTAGTGAAAAACATTTTAAATGTGAAATATGCAATTACAGAGCAGCGCGGAAAGGGGACTTGACCAGTCACATGCAGAAACACGGAGAAAAGTCTTTTCAGTGTAGTGAATGTGAATTTAAAACGGCAAGTAAAAAGCGATTAGGAATGCACACGAAATTGCATTTAAAGGAAAAAGAACTGTTTAAATGCAGTCAGTGTAAATTCACCACTCAGTTCATAGGACGTTTTCGTATACATATACAAACATGCACAATATTGAAATGTAGTATGTGTGACTATACAACAACACGTAAAGATACTTTTAAAAATCATGTAATGGTGCACACTGGAGAAAGGCGCTACAAATGTCCCAAATGTGAACACAAAGCTAGATCTAACTATGATTTACAGAAACACATGAGGAGACACCTAAGAGAAATACAGTGTAACCATTGCCAGTACAAAACTACAAGTGAAATTAAGTTTCGTGCACACATGAACAGGCACATTGGCAGCAGGTTCAAATGCGATAAATGTGAATTTAAAACTAAACGTGAACGTTTTTTACAAGTGCATTTAAAATTACATGATACAGAAAATGTATTTAAATGCAGCATATGTAAATACAGAACACGGAATAAAGGGACGTTAAGAGTTCATATGAAGACACATGTAGAAGAAAAGCCTTTCAAGTGCTGTAAGTGTTTGTTTAAAACAGCTTCTCATAGTAGTATGAAGTTGCACATGAAAACACACGCAGATACGAACCTCTCAATTTGTGGATATTGTGGATTTAGTACGACATGGAAGCAGGCTTTTGTTAACCATGTTGAGAGTCATAAGAAAGATATTACGATGACACATGGGGAAGAAAAGCCTTTCAAGTGCTACAAGTGTTCGTTTAGTACAGCTTTTCATAGTAGTATGAAGTTGCACATGAAGACACACGCAGATACGAACCTCTCAATTTGTGGATGCTGTGGATTTAGTACGACGTGGAAACAGGCTTTCATTAACCATGTTCAGAGTCATAAGAAAGATATTACACTGGATGTTGATGTTAATAAATAGGAAAGTTGATTTCACTTTTTATGTTTCATGTATTTTTTATTTTTATATGTTGAAAAGATGGTTACTTTGAGTTTAAGATTTGAGTTTTTGTTTTCATAGGTACCGTATTGAATATACTAATGTTTGTTATGATTGTTTGTAAGTTACCTAAGTAATGGTTGAAGTTATTGCAAACTTGACATTAAACAAACCTACTTATAATTTGGGCTTTCTGTTGCAAAGAGATTACGTTGATGTTAATAAATAGAAAATTGATTTAACATTTTATGTTGCATGTATTTTATATTTTAATGTGTTTAATACTTAACTTTTTAGTTTGATATGTACAATTGTATTAAATACATACTTATTATACTAACGTTTGTTGTGATTCTTTTTAAGTTCGAGTGGTATAACGTAATGATATAGTAGTAAACTGAAGTAACAACTGGCATTTCTGAGCAAAATCCAAAAGGTGAAAGAGGGTTAGTGTTGTCTTAAGCCGAAATTGTTAGTGTCGGCAATAATGAAATGCGTCATCCATCCTCTTCTGTCTCTGCTGTTTTACGATATTTAAATTATTGCATTGCATTTTTGTAAAAAACTATTATAATGCCAATTTTTAACTGCAGGGCATGACCAAATTTGAAGAGCTTAGAAAGAAAAATGCGAATGTTACAATACGTATTTAGATAAAAAATGTAATTTACAAAAAAAGGGAAAAAAAAGGCTGCTGTAATTTGTCAGGACTTAACCTTTATATAGCAGTGATCGTGTCTTTGATAACAGATTTATAAAAAAGTTGTTATTAACAGGAAAACTTGTAATAATCCTATTTTTTGTATAGAGCAAGTAATACTTTTTACTACCAATTTCTAAAGATTCTAACTCTGAATATTTTCATTTATAAAGAGCTCTAAATCTAAGGGCGTCAATAAAAACTTGATTTTCCGTGAGGTAATTTGCATGGATGGATTCTGCCGCTTTAATCAGAAAGTTGACGATGCATGTGCAGTACCTGCGCGTGAAATTAAATATTGATGCCAGGCGTTATTTTAACATTTAACAGTAATATACGATAACACATTACTTGCTAGCTGGCAAAATAAAAAAGTATTTTAATATTTTGACTCATCTTGTATATGACGTCATCCATCAGGGTGGGGTAACTTTAAGTTAACCTAAAAATTACAAGTACAAATCAGAAAATGTTTGAATGTCGAGATTATATTAAATATTAACTTATTTAAGCACAATTTTCATTTATAAGTTTGTACGATCTATAACGTCTTTGTACGGTAGTTTTTGTGTTAACAGTGAGTAGTTATTTGTATACCACAGTATTCATTAATTAAACATAAAATTTAAATGTTTTAAGTAGCATAGGCAGATACTGATAGGAATCTAAAATTGAAGATGGGAGAAGCAGTAAAACGTGAAGTCACTACGGAAATCTCGTTACTTGCTACTGTTAATTCCACACCTGATGCTTCCCATCTAAACAAAATCAAGAAAGAATTTTCACTCTCTGAACCAAATTTACATGGTGAATTTGTGGAATGTGCTGTTGGTAAGTGAAAAATAGGTTAAATAATTAGTTACACACGAATGTGAGTGCTTTCGTATTTTATATGCATAAGCAAAATTGTTAGTAACCAGCTTTGGTTTACTTACAGTGAGCAGACGCTAACTGAAAGGTTAGGCACGAATGTAAATTTTTGAATATCTGAAGCTGTCGTAGTATACTTTATCCAAGTATAAGTGGTGTGATTTCAACAATTAACTTGATGTATGACTTTAAATTTTAAATTCTATGCATTAAATGTTTTTTATAAGCTTACCAAAAATTTGCGTACTTGTGCCGAAGTGACATTTGACCAATTCGTGCATACACCACAAACCTATGCTAGCTAACTGTTAGTACTTTTTTTTAAATAATTGTATTATAGCTTGCGTTGATTGGTTACAGTGAAAAGCGAAGAAACCAGCATTCAATCGTTGGATCTTGAAATAAAATTAGAAGTTTCTGATTTGGAATGTAGTATCAACAGTGGTAATGGAGATAATCACATCAAGCTTGAGCCTTTGGTGATTGAAGAGTTGGAAATAAAAAACGAAGTTGAAAAACTTCATGAAGTTCAAACAATAAAAAAGGCAACCAAAGTTAAACACATTTATTGTGGTTTATGCAACAATAAATTTGCATCTGAGAGAAACTTACAGAAGCACATGAAAACGCATAGTGGAGAAAGACCTTTTAATTGCAATGTATGTAATTTTAGATTTATACAGAAGGGCGACTTACACCGACATATGAAGACTCATACAGAAGAGAAACCTTTTCATTGCACTGTATGTGCTTACAGGTGTATACGAAAGGATCACTTACGAATACATATGAAAACTCATACTGGTGAAAAACCTTTAAAATGCAGTATATGTGATTATAGATGTATACGAAAAGATTATTTACGAAAACATGAAAAAATTCATAGTGGTGAAAGGCCTTTCAAGTGCAGTGTATGTGATTATAGATGTATACACAGGAAGGACTTACAAAGACATATGAAAACTCATACTGGTGAAAAACTGTTTAAATGCAGTGTCTGTGATTACAAATGCATACATAAGTGTAACTTACAAAAACATATAAAAACTCATACAGTAGAAAAGCCGTTTAAATGTAGTGTATGTGGTTATGGGTGTAAAACCAAGAGCAGCTTGCAAAGACATATAAAAACTCATACCGAAGAAAGATTAAAATGTTATGTATGTGATTTTAGTTGCATACAGAAGAGTGACTTACAAAGACACACAAAAACCCATACCAAAAAAATACTTCTTGAATGCAATGTATGTTCCTACAGATGTGTACGAAAGGATCACTTAGAAAAACATATGATAGCTCATGTTGCAGAATAACTATTTCTGTGTCATGTATGTCAATATAAAATAGAAAAGCGTCTTCAAGAGGAGGCAGTGTAAGTATGAGCCGTGTGAAAGATGAAAGATTTTGAGAAATTCGTATAATAATAATTATATGTATATAGGGTGTATCACAAATATGTGCAAATGTTACAAACGCACAGTAGATTACATGTATACACAAACTAGAAAAAAACATTTGTTTGTTACAAGGCCTTTTAAGATACGATAAAATAATTATTGAAAAGTTGTTTTGAGTAGTACAGGATAGTAGAAAAATTTGAATTCAAAGACGTGTAGAAGAACCAAAACTGAAAAGGAGTGTAAGCAATTATTGCACAAAGTTTCTTATCACCTGCAATGTTAGTTTTTATGTTTTGGCCTTGTAGAGTTAAAATGTATTTTTTATTAATCTTAGCGGTTTACAAACATTATTTCATTTTATTTTTTAGTAAAACAAAACGCAAACGAATAGTACCACTAGATTCTAATTGGGCTAGATCATTATTAATTTGAATTTAATTTATTAACAGTAATAATAAAACACTTGGTATTTGTATCACAATTTGCAATTCACAAATTGTCAAGCAAAATTTTGATTTAGTTTTGGCATTGTATTTTTTGATAATGATTTTCTGTATCCATCCGTTCTAGAGATGTGAGCGAGCAAACAAACCAACATAGTTTAAAAAAATTATCAAAACACCCTGTACTATCTCATATTACTTCATCCTGTATTACTACAAAAACCTGTACTTTTCCTAACCCATTTATTTGCTGCACTACACAAGGATCGATAGACGCCGGTCGTGCAACGAAAATATAACATGTATAGTCAAAACGAAATAAGCCATAACCACCACCTCAGTGATAACCACGACCGCCTCAGCATAATGTCGTTGGCCTGCGTTTGCATTACTTAAAGTTACGGGCCCGGCTAGCGGAAGATGCCTGCGGGCATGTCGTATTGTATTTAGTGTTTATGACAAAACAAAAAATCAATTTTTTTAATACTTTGGAAAAAATTCTTGGAATTATAGAAGACTAAAAACGGAAAGAAAATTTGGATGTGATAAAAAAATTAACTCTGCTAAATATTGTGCATCTTATTCTACTATCACTCATTAGTCAGTTAGCTTAAAAAAAGTGTTTGCAATTTTAGTCGTTCTAAAAATTTTCATAGTTTGTAACAGTTTTTATCCCTGGGGCATTTACAATACCAAATTCCATCCTGATCAAATAACAACAAAAATTTTCAAAAATTCATCGTTAGTTCTACTAGATCATAAAATTAAAGAAACTTGTCGTGTGCCCAGTATTTCACTAATATTTTTTTAAATTCTAAATAAAGTAAATAAATGCAATTTGTTCAATAATCAAAGTTTCTCTATTATCATATTATTAAACAAATTGCATACTATAATGGTAACAATACTCGTCTCATTAATACATTAATTAAAGAAACAGATTATAAATTTGCTATGCAGAAAATGTGTTCAACTATTTCATCAGAAAAAGTTAAATATGCGTCAATTCCATATTTTAGCGTTAAATCAGGGAAAAATGCAAAAATTATAACATTCTAATGCTAAAAAAATTAAAAATTAAAAAAATTAAATTCCTCCCACTGTAATTTGGTTTCTATAGGACAGACAATTAAAAATTTTGATATTAGGTACAAAGAACACATACGTTGTTACCAGCATAAACACCTACATAAACCCAATTATGCTAAACACAATCACTCAAAGACATCTAAGAACCTGATCAAATCTAGAATGCAACTTAAAGTGGAAGTGAAATTTATTTTATTATATTTGCTCAATTATTGTAGTAAATCACAGGTATTCTGTAAAAATAGCAATAAACGTATTTATTTATATATTTCTTCTTCCGGTTTTTCGGCATCTATCGCATTCCGGTTCCCAATAATTTCTTCCATCTTTCCCTATTTGTTCACTCTCCTTCCTCTATTTCCCTCGCTTCTTTTTATATTTAACTATTTAAGTAATCAGTTTTTTTACATTTAAGTATCAAATTGTATTTAAAGCTAATTCTGTTAAACTTCAAAAAGTGAGGTTAGGCTCACTGAGGTCTTTAAGCAAACAAATAAAAAAACAAATAAATGAAACAAACACTGTATAATTTAGTACATTTGTGATAATAAACGTAAATTAGAAGATATGCAGAGGCATTTGAAATTTGCAAACATTTGAAATCTGCACATTTAATGAATAACCAAATTGATCTCTTAAATTCACCACTATTGGACGTTTTGGAATAAGAAATCAAGTCATCTGGACACAGATATAGAAAACCAAGATTGTTTATATAGCAACAACAACTGTGTCCTATTAATCTTGCCTCTGATAATGACATTTAAACATGTCGAAATATGTATAAGGTTAAAATAAAAGCCCGATGAAGTTAAGAATTGTTTTATTTATCATACATTAATATGAACATCAACGAAGTAAAGCTAGAACTTATTAATAAAACAGATCAACTGCTAGAACATGATTAACACTGAAAAAATAAAACCTAATTCTCACAAGAACTTTTGTACTCTCAACGTACATTTTGACTGCTAATCAGTCATCAACAGTAGAAAACAAAAGAGATTACAACAACGATTAGATCGAAAGTAACAAAACACGATTTTCATAACGCTGCCCTACTGAAAATCACCTCAGTTGCCTCATAAAACCTCATACAAAATGAACCTGGTTGTTTCAAAAACCGCATAAAACCATATACAACCTGATGAAAACATTATCAGGTTATATGAGGTTTCTATATATATTTTCAGTAGGGTGGGGCTTCCCTAGGCCTATTATATTCTTCAAAGTTTGTTCTGTCACCTCTTTTTTCTAGTTAACGTAAAAATTTTAAAAAATTTGTAGCGTACGCTATTTTGGATCAATATTTTGGAATTATTGAAGGTTCAAAACGTATATTTCTATTAAAATCTCGATTTTGATTAAATTGGTACTTCCTTGTATAGGAAAGTAGACGCTAAAATAAAAAAAAAACTTATTTTGCCTTTAGGTGCGGTTAACGAACATTTGCTTAACATGTAAAATGTCACAGACTACCAGGAGAATTTTGAAGAAAAATTATTCCGCTTACTGGTTCGTATTTTTATTTTAAAAATTTGACGTTTCTTGAGTCCTTACACACCTACGGTTTAGAATTTATCTGTTTGAATAAAATTTATTAGGCAAATAAAAACTTGAAAATCAAAGTTTTATTGTTCTGTTTGAGTATACAATTATAAAATTAAACTAGTGATATTATAATTTTCTGGAATTTGAAATTGGTCACCCTGTGTAAATTTACGAGATGATGCAGTGTATTAAAAATCACCTATTAATGTCATATTTTCTTCGTGTTAACATTTCATAAACAGTTAAATAGCTGCAATAGCTTTGATAATAATCACAAACAAATTTTATTAACACCTATTTACACACTGGAAATATAGTAAAAATGCATTTCAATATTTCTTATCATCCTGTATGTAAAGTAGTTCATATAGATTAGTTCAATTTTAAATAACCTGTAATCATGTGAGGTTTGAATGATCATCACATCATATTATATTAAATATGTATTAACTAGTAATCACAATTTTTATTAAAATTTTTTAGTTTACAAGTGTGTACGGTTTATTAGGTCTATCTGCAGTACTTTTTGTGTTACAAGTGAGTCCCTTTTATACACGTACTACATTATCCAAGTAATAATAAATTTTCAATGTAGCTAGGATATTTAACCGATACGAATTTTAAATCAAAGATGGAAAAAGAAGTAAAATCTGAAGTCACTAGTGAAAACTCGTTACTTGCTAGTGTGGATTCCAAATCTGATGTTCCCAGTCTAAATGAAATCAAGAAAGAACTTTCACTTTCTGAGCCAAATTTACATAGTGAACTTGTGGAATATGCTGCTGGTAAGTAATTACATACGCGAAATGTAATCACAGCTTGTGTACTAATGATAAATAGCAAAGTTACTGGGTAGCAAGCCGAAGCAAAACTATAGTACCAGCTTCGGTTTACTTAAATTAAGCAGCTGCAACTGAAAAGTAACTTCATAGGCACAAACTCAATCTCCATAGCAGCCGTATTATACTTCATACGAGTACCTACCTTTGGTGTGATTTCTGGTGATTTCAATAATTTGCTTGGTTTTTAGCTTTTTAGTAACCTTATATCCTGATTTTTAAAGTGACTGTAAATTACAGTTAAACACGAAGATGCAGATATTCAATCGCTGGATCTCCAAATAAAATTGGAAGTTCCTGCTTCGACATGTAATGTCAAGACTGCTAATGACAACATCCCTATCAAGCTTGAGCCTTTGATGATTAACGAGTTGGCTATAAAAGACAAAGTTCAAGAGAATCGTATAGATGAAACAATCATAAAGAAACCCTTTATTTGTGCTTCATGCAACAATGAATTTGCATCCATAAAAAGCTTGCAGCGGCATATGAATAATCATATTCAAATAAAACCTTTAAAATGTACCGTTTGCGATTATACATGTTTACAAACAAGTAACTTACAAAGACACTTAAAAACTCATACTGGTGAAAAACTTTTTAATTGTAATGTTTGTGATTATAGATGTATACAGAAAAGTAACTTACAGCGACATATAAAAACTCATACAGGAGAAAAACCTTTTAAGTGTGGTATATGTGATTATATCTGTACGCAGAAAATTAGCTTAGAAGGACATATTAAAGCTCACACCGGAGAAAAGCCATTTAAATGTAGTGTATGTGGTGATAGATTTATAAGAAAGAATACCTTACAACGACATATGACAACTCATATAGGACAAAAACCGTTAAAATGCAGTGTATGTTTTTACAGGTGTATACAAAAAAGTAACTTACAGATACATATGAAAACTCATACAGGTGAAAAACTTTTTAAATGCAGCATGTGTGATTATAATTGTGTACAGAAGAGTAACTTACAACGACATACAAAGACTCATACAGGAGTAAAACCTTTTAAATGTGGTATATGTCGTTATAGATGTACGCAGAAAAGTAGCTTACAACGACATATGAAAACTCATATTGGAGAAAGACCTCAAAAATGATGTGTATGGGTTTACAGGAGTCTTTAGAAGAGTAGTTTACAACACCATATGAAAACTCATGTTGGAACAGGAACCTTTTCAATGCAGTGTACGAAAGAGTACCATTACAGTCATATTAAAAAATTATATTTGCTATAAACATCGTAAGTGCAAATAATTTGAGCGTATGTGAAGAAGTTTTCATATTGATGTGGTTACAGAGTGAAAAAAAAAAAAATTTATACAATAATTTATGGATTATATTTTTTATGTGTTTCTCTTGAATATAATAGCTGGAAATGTTGTAATTTGTCATATGTGAATTTAAAAAAATTATCTGTACTAAAATTGTTTTGGTTTGAAGACCATATAGTGAGGTACATTAGCTACATTCTCTTACATTTCTGCAACATCATCAGTAGAAATTTTCCGCCATTTGTTAGTCAACAATCAGAGCATATCACATTATATAATGTGATTTAAGGGACCATGCCGTTAAGTAGTGTTAGTTTCCAACTAGTGTGGGGAAACAAAAGCCAAGTAATCTACTAATTTGTGGCTAGAAAAAGCAACTATTTGTAATATTATATGTACATAGTTGTTTTTATTTCCGCAAATACATAAGAATAATAAATCTAAAACCAGGTTAGTTTTATAATATGATTTATTAGAGGGCGGCACATTCGTTACGGAGAACACTCCATTGATGAATGACTTCAAGAGCTGGCATCTATTGAACATTGTATACAAATGTATCAACTTGTATTTTAAATTATTGAAACGTTAAAAATAGTTATTCGTGTAATAAGGGAAGAAAGTGATACTTTAAAAGACACTTTTTTCCAAATTCACATATGGTTTTTTCATCAATTTTGAGAAATTTATAAAAATACATATATTTTAAAATTAATTTACATTAAACAAAGCTTAACCAACACTCGCATTTAAAAGCGGGAGCAGCATCGCGGTTTCGTCCCAAGGAACGAAAATCGATATTTGCTCTTGCGAATCAGCTACTTTGCTAAATATTATCTCCTGTCACATGATAAATAAAATTTCATTTGGTCCTACCAACGTCTAACGGTAACGGATGATTGTAAATGTGATTTGACTATGCCTAAATCCAGACGGTGTTTAGATACATCTATCTTTAATCACTGCAAATGTAGCTTATACACTTTTGTATTTGAACTAATTAGTTCAAAAAGCATAACTTAACCTAAAATTTAATCAAATCTCCATTTTGTTTACTTGATTTTATTGTAATTTGAACATTGATTATGTTTCAAATTTGCAGAACGTGCCTTCTGCAAATAGCAGACACAAACTACGTCAGTTTAATCAACAGCACTAAATCCGGCGAGCTAAAAACTCAACTTGCGTTATGCGTTCCAGAAATGGTAAAATTTAAGAATTAATTAAATAATTTCATTGTTATTTATTCTAAGGGCTATTCACATTTTAGACCATTGGCCTGGTAACCCACACAGAACCAGTCATGTGCATCTCTTGTGTAAGTGCTCTACACTCGGCATACACCTTCAAAAATCAATGTCTTGAAACGGAAGAACACATCCGGAATTACATGCAACGAAAACATGTGGGAATTAATCTCAGCGAAGTAGTTCAAGAAAATAACTTTGTCTTAGTACCTAATTCTGAGAACACAGTAGAACCAATTAATTTTGCGGAAAATAGCACAAATATTTATGTTAAGGAAGAATTTACTCCACCTGAAGAACCATTTGAAATAGCAGAAATTAAATACGACAACTTTACCACAGAAGGCGATTTACAAAACCTTTCAGAAGAACAGACGCAACAGAATTTAAATCTACATCAAAAAGAATTGCAAGATTTATTACGACAAAGATCGAAACAACCCAGATCTATGGCTGACAGGCCCCACAAGTGTGACAAATGTCCGTTTAGTACCGGTGACAGAAGTACTTTAACCAAACACAAAGCAACTCATAGTGAGGAAAGACCGTTTGCATGCACCATCTGTAGTTATCGCACTAAACGGAAAGACGCGTTAACATTACATATGAAACGGCACCGCGCTATAAAACCGAACATTTGTCCACAATGCAAATACAGTGCCGTTACTAAACAGTGCTTGCGCAGACACATCATGGTAGCCCACTTAGAATTGAGGCCATATAAGTGTGATCAGTGTCATTTAAGTTTTGCCGATCAGGGTACTTTAACTAAACATATGTTGACACATACAGATGCAAAGCCGTATAAGTGTAAGATGTGTGATTTCTCGACTAAGAGGAAATATACTTTATCGAATCATATAAAGAGTCATGGGAAAGGCACTATTTAGGTTGGGTTCTAATGTATTGCGAAGTAAAATAAGAATTTTGTTGGGTATAGTATAGATTATGTATTACTAGTGTGATTATTAAAATACTTTCAAGGATGGTTCATGTTTTTGTTTTGTGTTTTATTAGGCAGTTGAAATTGGTGAAAATTATAATCAGAAATACATAAATTTTTAGATTCCTATGCTTTAATTTAAGGAAGAACTGATTACATGAAAATGTTGGAATTCGAGGTTTAGAGTTCGGCTACAATATGGTTCAAGTCCCAGCACACTAACTTCTGTGTGACGCATATGAATTTTTGAAAATTTTAGTTTTAACGCCTATTTGCTCAAAAACTGGTATTAGATTGAGATACAATTTATTTTGGTATTGTAAATGCAGTAGGGGTGCAATGTTACTTTCCTAGGAAGAGTAAGCATTGTATTCAATTCATTTGTAAGTAGCCTACCTTGTAAAATGCATACAAAGCTACTTAAAAATAGAGGTAATTCTTTGAATTTAGTTAGTTATATAATATTAACATTATTCCAAGTTTACATCTATTTATTTCGTTTTAGGTTTAATACGTTTAGTAGAAAATATGATTTGGCTGCTTTTTATGGAAACCACAAACAGCCGTTGAACTGAGCAGTATTAAGATGCTACTAGAAAATGGCAAGTTCATGGGCGCAGTCTCAGAGATCAGAAAGAGAAACTATTTCTAGAACACAACTAGCTTAAAAAACAGGGCTGCATCAATTTACATGTTAATAGTTGTTTTATATGATTCTTAGTGCATTTTTAATAAGTAAATTGAAAACTATGCTATTTATATGAATAAATTATAAATATAAAACTAACACCTAATGCTCCTAATTGAAAAATGTGTAGACAAGCATTTTCAAGACAAAAACGGTGTGAATCTTAAAACTAATGTGACTGGATTAAAAATCCAGGTGAGTTTGGGGGTTTGATTTGGAGATAATTCAATGAGCGCGGAAGCATCGATGCTGTTTCTTAAAGCTTGTATTACTGTGCCACGTTACAATAATAAGGGTTGATGTTGAGTAATCTAAGAGCTCTTTTGCCACACCCAGCAAAGAATTACGACGTTGGTAGTCTTGACGTCACTCTTAAAGAAGTGCTTTATTACAAACATCACTGCCTATTTATACATTTCCAAACTACTTGTCTAGCAACAAAGTTCATTTTATATATTGCAACTTATGAAGATGTAGAACTTTAAATGTCTAAACTGTCCTAGATTTATAATTTCACATCCTTGACTGTGTTAATAAAAACATGCAATGTGTAACCAAACCTGCAACCTTACTGTTATGAAATATGACCTACATTGTTAAGTATTACATGTCATTTATCTAATAGGTAATAATTGTGTTTAAGATGAAAATAATAATTTATTAAATGTTTAAGAAACTTAAACAAATGTTACAAATTTAGTTTTATCAACTGATTAAGCAACAGTTAAGTTTAAAAAATTCTTTAATTCAGCTGAGTATTGTTTTTTTTAAATTTACATACATTTTCGTTAAAGATGCTCTTTTATTTCTTATTAATAGCAATTATAAAAGGATTGAACATGTAATTACAAACAACATGCTCATATAGTACATTCTTGACTCCAAAAATGCGCTTTATAATTATTTTGTAAACAAAGCATTATAATTTCAACAGAAGAGTACGCATTGTAAATATCATTGTGTCAAATTTTGTTGGCAGGTCAATTGGTGTGTACTAATAACACAATGTTGAAATGAATAGTATAAGTATATTATTATTAGATATATCACGTCCGTATACTCACAATTCCTCTCATTAAAACGTCTTTCTTTTTTGTAAGTACCTATATGACAAAGAAAAAGCTATTCTATTATATGGGTTTTCATATGTTTTTGTAAGCGATCCTTTCGTACAGACATATAAGCACATACATTGCATTTAAAAGACAATTTTCCGCTATGAATTTTCGTATGTCTTTGTAAATCACTTTTCTGTATACAACTGAATTGACATATATTACATTTTAAAGGTTTTTCTGCAGTGTGAGTTTTTCTATGTCGTTGTAAGTTGCTCTTGTGTACACATCTATAATTACATATATTACATTTGAAAGGCTTTCCACCAGTATGAATTTTATTATGCATTTCTAAATAGTCCTTCCTTATACATGTATAATCACATAAACTGCATTTTAACGATTTTTTACCCACATGAATTTTAATATGTCTTTGTAAATAATCCGTTCGATTACAGCTATAATCACATACACTGCACTTTATAGGTTTTTCACCAGTATGAGTTTTCATATGTCTTTGTAATTTACTCCTGTATGTACATGTATAATCACACACACTGCATTTTAAAGGCTTTCCATGACTATGATTATGCCGATGCTGCTGTAAGCTTTTCCTGGATGTATATTTAGTGTTGCATACACCACAACAAAAGTGTTTAGCTTTACTTGACATTTTTATTGTTTGATTTACATAGGTTTCTTCAACTTCATTTTTTATATGCAACTCCTCACTCACCAAATGCTCATGCTTGATGGAGATATCATCATCAGCAGTCATGATACCACATTTCAGATCAGGAACTTCAGATTTTATTTGGATCATGCTGGTATGTTCGCTTTTTACTGTAATTATATACCAGTTAGTTTAATAATATTAAATTAACACAAATGCAAAAAGCTAGGTAACGTAAGTTTGTCAATGATTACTTGTAGTTTAAACAACGATTAAAATTTAGAGAACTTATACTAAACTTAACATAATTACAAAATTAATAACTTCTAGATTTACTTTGTTCAAGTTATTTAATTTATTGTAAATAAAACCTTTTTCAACATAAACAGGTTTACTTAAGAAAAGTTTGATTTACAATAAAATAACTACAAAAGTTATTCTTGGCAATTTATAGATATCGAGATAGCACTTGGAATAGTTCTGGCCATGGTCCAGAAATTGGACACCACCGATTTAAGCTATTCATCATTACTCATTAGCACACAAGCTGTGTTTACATTTAATCCCTTACCAACAGCATAATTTGCAAAGTCGCTATGTGAAATTGGTTCAGAGAGTAAAAATTCTTTCTTGATTTCATTTAGATGAAGACCATCAGATGTGGATGCAACGGCAGCAGGTAATGGAATTTTGCTAGTGATTTCAGGTTTTGCTCCGTATTCCATCTTTTATTTTCAATTCAGGTCAGGATATTATATGATACCTAAAACATTAAACATTTATGTTTACTTCATGGATATAGTTGTATAAATATCTCATTTTCAACGCAAAAAGTAGGAAGACTAATGAAAAACTTTATAGAGAGTACAAACTTTTAAACTGGAACTTCTTAAGAAGGCTGCGATAATTAGTATATTTAAGCCATATAAATATTCGTTATTAAATATTCTAACTAATCTTTCTGTTTTCTTGATAATTTTATAGGTTATTTAGATTAGAAGTGTCTAAGAATCCGACCATACAGATCAGCGGACGAATATGCTACCACAGAACATTAAACCTTTGTTACTAGTAATCCCACTGAAGTGATTACGCGACCCGTATCGATCTACTGAGATGTTTTGGTGGCTGTATGTCCGCAACTGCAAGGCGCCTTGCTAATAGCGCGCAATGATGTACCCGCGGTGTCAACACTAATAATATACTTTATCTATGAACTGATGGCACGCGTTTGAAAATGTATTCGTGGGCTGACCGGACGCGTATGTATACACTCCCTTAAAACAATTCTTGATTTCGAAGCTGGTGCATAATTTAGTTAATGGGAACGCATGTCGCACCTTATAACTTACGTTTTACACGAATTTTAAGCCGGCGCCACACATTCGGTATTCGCCGAATTTCAAGCACCGATTTGGGAAATACCGATTAGTGTGGATGGGTGGCTTGTGTATTGCTCGTAATTGGTCGTAACAAAAATTCGATGGTCGCTGTTTCCCATCAAAAGTCGGTATTTTATGCCACATCAAAGTGCACAAGTATTCGCTGCGTGCCTACTTGCAAAACAGCGCCACACTTACGATGCTCGGGTAATCCCAGGCAACTAAACATGCAACACGTAGTCGTGAAATTATCACGTAGCTTTTTAATAATAATAAAGCGAATCGTAGTCTACCTAGGTGCTAAATAAGTGTAGTAAACAACAAAAGTATTTTTAAAGTTTGATAATTATGGAGTGGTCTAACGAACAAGTGATGCAATTTTTGGATTTTTATGAACAAGAACCCGTTATTTGGAATGCGTCCGATAAAAATCACAAAAACAGAAATTTAGTGTACGACGCGTGGAAAAGAATCGAGAAAAATTTGGGAGGCACCTATTCCGTAACTGAACTGAAGAAAAAAAAGGAGTCCTTAATGGCGTCGTTTAGAGTTTGCTATAACAAGGTAAAAAAAAGTTTTAGAAGCGGAACAGGAACAGCCAATATATATAAGCCTACCTGGTTTGCGTATGAGAAGATGGCAAGCTTCTTAAAAGACAAAGATCAGCCAAGGGATACGATAGATACAGAGGTAAGCAATTTATAAAATCTATTTTGCAATCATCTAATAACCATTCAAAACTCCTCCTATATAATAACACAAGGATTTATTTAAAATATTTATTTAGTTAATTTAACAGTAGTTGTCTTGCCATTCTACTTTACCATTGGTTACAAAATATTCTGCAAATTCATCTCTAATATCCTTTGCTTCCATGCTGGGTTTTCTTGGGACCCTATGAAGCGGTAGTAGCGATGACAAGTTATTATGATCTTGCCGCCACGAGCCAGGTATTAGGTTTCCATCTTCTTCAAAATCAAAAGTTCCTGGTGGTGAATAATTTGAACGTGACGCTTTGCTTTTTCGGAGAAAATTATGCAAAACAACGCAAGTCATTACAATGCATGATGCCTTTTCTGGCTGAAGTAGCAATGGCTTACGTAGTACACGAAAAACTGAAGCCATTATACCAAACACATTTTCGACAACACGGCGAGCTCTTGATAACCGATAGTTGAAAATTCTTTGTTTACTACCTTTTTCGTGTAGGCCTGGATAAGGTTTCATAATTCGTTTGCTCAAACCAAATGCATCATCACCTACAAATACGTATGGTACTGGTTTAGTTCGACCTATTAATTGATCTTCTGGAGGGCAATGAAGTTGATCGTTTTCTATTCTCCTGAACAGTTCAGTATTTCGGAATACTGCACCGTCGCTAAGCCTCCCTTGACATCCACAATCAGCAAACAGAAAGCAGTAGTCAGCATCTACAAGAGCCATTAATACTATGCTGAAGTACTGCTTATAATTATAGAAATCAGATCCACTATTGATTGGAGACTGTATAACAATGTGCTTGCCATCCATGGAACCAATACAGTTGGGAAAATTCCATACATTGTTAAACCTTTCAGCTACCTTTTTCCATTCATCTTCATTTGTTGGGATCTAAAACAAAAAATAAACGATAAATCCTTTAAAAACTTGCCATCTTAATATTTAATATTTGTATGTAAGTAATTTATTTTTTAAATGTTTTAGGATACCCAGGATGTTCTGGAGGAAAACGAAAATGAAGAAATTGACCTAGAAGATGACTCCCAAGATACTTCAGAAAATGCACCACTAAGTGAGGAAACTATTGAAAATTCAGGTATTTTTCTACCTACAATACAAAAAATTGAAGTTCCTACTTAATGATATAATTTACAGCATCAGTAGCATTGCGCTCAACTTCAAAGTCCTACTTTAAGCAGCCTTTAAAAAAACAGAAGATGGTTTCTGAAACGGATGAAGTGAAAACTAAAATGAATGCAGCATATTCTCTGTTAGAAAATCATATGCAGAAAAGTGTTAAGAAAAAAGACGTTTGCGACATCTATGGAGAATTAGTTTCTGCAAAATTAAAAAAACTCGATGAGAACAATAGGGATATAGCAATGAACAGAATTGACAATATCATCTTTGAAATTAAAGTAAATCAAAATACGTTATCTAATTCTCATCAGCCTATCCCTCCTAACCAACATTTAACTATTTTAACTTCTCCTGACTATTCACAAAACACTTCATCTCCATCAATGTTATCTACTCATTCTACTAATAGCAGTATGCCATCGCAACCACCATCACCATATGAACATAGCCAGGCATGTGATTCCAATGCAACTCGCTCTGATGCTGCATATGTTGAAGAAACGGATTTGAGACAATTTTATTTAAATTATAAATAAATTTACTAAGTACTTGTTTATACTTATAATTTTGTTTATGACTTTTGTAAGCTTACAATTTTTTTTAAATTAGAGAATAAAAATTATTCTTACCTTAACGGAATTCTTGATTTCTTTGAGGATAGCATTACATACTTCGGGAACTATTTTTGAAATCAGTTGAGGTGAAATTTTGAACAAATATTGAAGGCTTTTGTAGCTGTCACCTGATGCCAGAAACCGGAGTGTTAAGGCCAAACGTTCTTTTGCCGGAATCGCTTTTCTCCACTTTGTGTCTTTTTTTGAAATGATTGGTTCTATTTTATGAAGTAAATATTCGAAATCTTCAAATGACATTCTACAAAAATTTTCTAATCTCCCAGATGGTTCTTTTAACAAATCTGCTAAAAGTGTCGTGCCATTATATCTACAAATTATGTCGTTTCAATAAAATAATGCAACGAAACATATAGCTTTTTTCACAATAGCGAATACATAATTACATGCTTACATTTTTCTGCTGTGATTAAGTGATACCATCCACCATCTTCTTTTTCTAGGCTTCTTTTTTTTCTTCAGTAACTGCATATAATAAGCACAACTCAAAACTACAAAAGCTGCGGTAGCAATTACTGCAAATTATTGAAAAATATATATTTTGTAATAAAAATAAATAAATAATTGCAAAATATCTTAATCTTTTAATATTAAAATAATGTTTCTTGTGCAATAAAAATTAGTACTCTATAGTATTTAAGGAAATATGTAGAGTAAGCAATAAAGTATGATTCATATGGGTCAATTATTAATTTTTTCGTGTTTTTTTTTAATTACAATGCCTTACAGTCATTCCATTCTATAACTACATAAACTGTAGCATTCCACCGTGACCCATGCACATAATAAACATCAAATCGGGCGCATCAACTTGCTTTACAGAACCAATTTTGTGTTTTCGTGTTTTTTTTTGTGTTTTTGCTTTGCAATAAACCTTTTGGAGGTCTTATCGATGTCAAAACTGAGTGCATTGAAATCTGTTTTTTTTTCGAATTGCCCAAGAAAATTAAAACCAAGTTTTACCGCTTGCTCGCATTAACGATCGTTTTCTCGAAGTTGAATTCCATAACTACAGTGCTAGGCTACAGTGATAATCAGTGTGAAGATATAAATTTTCAGGCTATAATAAATATTAACCTTTTCAATATTGCAATAAATAATGAATTATAGGAAAATATGATCAAGAATAGTTGTCACTATAATGTTATTATAATTCTTGAGTTATGACAATATAATATCACAGTATAAATAAAGTCAGGTTAGAATAGTATTTCTTGCGCATTTCAAATTTGACGCGCAAACGTCATTTTTTTAGTAACTAAGATCTGCTGCGCCATCTCTCCTCAAAACATTTCGTGACACCTAATCAAACTCGAGTGACAACATCATACCTTCCAGTCATCTTGCTCAATCCTTAGTGAACACGTATTTAATGTTGCATCCATCATCTTGTACATGAAATATTTCAAGTGACACAATTGGTACATAACCTATAACAGTGTCCACGAGAAAATTTTAAATAATTTTCGTTTGTTAAATATTTACTAACTATCATTAAGAAGTTCTAATATGTCTTATAGTTTATAACGTTGTTGCAAACTAGCTTTCCGGATTTTTGTGTTGAAAGTGAGTCGCCTTTATGGGCACCATAAAAATGCAATGAACATAAACTTTAAATGTTTTAGGAAGTATATGGATATACTGATACGAATTTCAAAAGTTGATAATGGAAAGAGAAGTGACCCCAGAAGTCGCACGTGAAATTCCGTTGCTTGCTCTGATCAAACCCGAATCTGCTGTTGGCCATCGAACTGAAATCAAGAAAGAAATTTCACCGTCTATACCAAATTCATCTGGTAGGTTTGTGGAAGAAGCTGTTTCGTTTGTTTATAATTAAAAACAAGAAAACGAACCACAGATTATTTACATTGTTGGCTAGTTCTCTTCTAGATACTAGCCCTAGATACTATTGAAACAAAGTATCTAGCATCTGTATATTGCTGAATAATAATGAAGTAGTTTTCATATTTACTAGATTTTACAAAATATTTTTCCCAGATTTTTTCTTCAAAAGTCTAGAATTATTTTTTTTAATTCATATTAAAATTTTATATGTTTGAGATGCTCTCGCAGGGAGTTGTTAATTTTTTTCTATGCTTTTAAAGAAATTAACTAAGCGAATACTAGGAATTTTCAGCAAATCCCAACAATTGTTTGCCTACTGCGTCAAGGTAGATATCAGGGACGTAAACCAAAAAAAATAAAGTTTCAGTAATGATTCAATTGTTTTTTTAAATTTCGCTTACGATTTACTGCTACTAAAAATTTCGGTTATGGTTACCGAAATTTTTTGTTTTTTTTTAAAAAGCAAAGAAAATTTTTTATATGATTATGGGGAACAAATTAAGCCATGTAATTAAGTTATCACGAAAAATTGGAGGCACTAAAAAATTTTTTGTTTTTTTTCAAATTGTGGAAAAAACTGCAACTGGAGGTTAAATCTAAAATAAATGGTACGGTCTTCGTCTCTTTTTGCAGAATAGACTATATGTCGTAGTCTTTTGGTGAAATCGGTCTTTTCACGAAATGCCCAAACAGATAATGAAATGAAAGAATTTTTAGGAATTATTTAAATCTCTTTCGACAACCAACCTAGAAACCCTGGAAACGTGACAAAATTGTTTTAAGAAAAACTGTACTAAACTTTACTGGTAAGTTAAATATGGCCAGCGGATGACGTGTTGTTGATGTATGTGTTCTATATTTTAGCATCGATTATCAACAGACGCCGTGCCGTGGCCCAGTCAAGAGCAAGTTTGGTTAAGTGTGTACTTTTCAAGCATGCTGTGGACTCCTGGCATGCCAGATGACGTGCAGCCAGGAAGTTGGGAGGCAACTGACACAATTAACTAACCTTGGTCGAGATTTCGGTTTTAAAATTTTTAACATCCCTCCTTTTTGAAAATGGTGTAAATAGGTTATCTTTATTTATTTTTTTTTGTTGTATGCATGGTGGCGCACTGTTGGCCCGCTGACGACTAATAACGCCAATAACACAAAATTAAGTAGTTGGTAGTAAAAATGAAACACATCTCCTGCTGTTGATGTATGCATATTATGTTATATGATGACGTCATACCGACAAGAACTTTGCATTCGCATATATATCAGTGGGAAACATTAAAAACTATAATTACTGTTTTGGCTACTACCCTAAGCGTCAATCAAAACGTCTGACCATGCGAAATGCTAGTAAATAGGTATTGTTATTTGCTACAATAAACAAATGTCCTTCTACATTTTGCTGGAATGTAAAAATACCAACACATTCTTAAAATAATTACAATTTTCGGTTACAGTTCAAGAAAGTTGTGATTTTGGTTTTTGTTTCGGTTACAGTTCGAAAAATGTCGTAGTTTTTTCCGGTTTTCGGTTTTAGATTACGTTTTGGTGCACAGCCCTGGTAGATATCTTTCTAAAAAAAATTTACACCTGTTAAAAACTTAAAATAATTTATTTGTTCATTTATTTCATTCCTCAGAGTCGAGGGTTGAATTTGTGTCCTACAAAAAAAATAAAAACGATAATTTAAATTTTTTTTTGTTAAATTTATGGAAGCATATTTTCAAAAAGTATCTAAAATACATCAATAAATGTTCTAAATATGTATTTTTAATTTTGTATCTGTGTCTAAGTACATTTCTAAAATGTATCTTTTATATGCAACTAGATGTATTTTTTTAGTATTTTCTTAACCTGTATCTAGGTACATATAAAAAGTATTATGCCCAGCACTGGTTGTGTGATAATAAGAATCGTTTATACTCGATAGATAAAATTATTTACGGTGTCTGTATGTAGGTGGTCATTCTTTAGAATACTTTGAAATGCCCTCTTTTACTACTTCTACTTTTACTAGAATAATCACTGTTACCTACCAAAGGAAAACAGCATTTGTACCTACTTCTCACGAGAAAATGTAATTTATGTGGATACATAGTAAAATGCGGATCAAAATTATAAAAGTTAATTTAAGCTTTATATCTTCTTTAAAATCTTGCTTACTTTTGTCTACAAAGCAATCTACCAATTTGTAATTAATGGAGAAATACATATTGCATAGTTTTACATTTATATTAATCTAATTTCATTAAAGCAACTCTTAAATAATTACAGCGAAGCAGGAAGATACCAGTAATAAATGGTTGGACCACCCAATGAAATCAGAAGTTCCTGATCTAAAGTTTACCATACAGAGTGATCATGACGATATCTCCAAACTTGAGCCTTTGGAAAGTGAGGAGCTGCATATAAAAAATGAATTTGATGAGTGCCCTCCAGATCAAACAATAAAAAAGTCCACTCAACTTGTACATTTTGATTGTGCTTTATGCAGTCGTAAATTTAAATGGAAATGCAACTTACAGCAGCATATGAAGACTCACGCTAAAGGAAAACCTTTTCAGTGCAAATTGTGTAATTCTAAATTTACGCAAAGAGGTAGCTTACTAGTACATATGAAAACGCATACTGGTGATAAACCTTTTCAGTGCAAAATATGTAAATCTAAATTTACGCAAAAAGGTAACTTACAATCACATATGAAAACGCATACTGGTGAAAAACCGTTTCAGTGCAAAATATGTAAATCTAAATTTACGCAAAGAGGTAGCTTACTGGTACATATGAAAACGCATACTGGTGAAAAACCGTTTCAGTGCAAAATATGTGATTCTAAATTTACGCTTAAATATACCTTGGTCAATCACATTAAAATTCATACTGGAGAAAAAGGTTTTCAGTGCATATTGTGTAATTCTAAATTTACTTACAGACGTGGCTTAGTAGCACATATGAAAACGCACACTGGAGAAAAACCTTTTCAATGCACAATATGCAGTTCTAAATTTACGCAAAAAAGTAACTTACAATCACATATGCAAACGCATTCTGCTGAAAAACCGTTTCAGTGCAAAATATGTGATTCTAAATTTAGGCATAAACGTTCTTTGGTCAATCACATTAAAATTCATACTGGTGAAAAACCTTTTCAGTGCACAATATGTAGTTCTAAATTTACGCAAAAAGGTGTCTTACAATTGCATATGAAAACGCATACTGGTGAAAAACCGTTTCAGTGCAACATATGTAAATATAAATTTACACAAAAAGGTCACTTACAATCACATATGAAAACGCATACTGGTGAAAAACCGTTTCAGTGCAAAATATGTGATTCTAAATTTACGCTTAAATATACCTTGGTCAATCACATTAAAATTCATACTGGAGAAAAACTTTTTCAGTGCATATTGTGTAATTCTAAATTTACTTACAGACGTGGCCTACTAGCACATATGAAAACGCACACTGGAGAAAAACCTTTTCAGTGCACAATATGTAGTTCTAAATTTACGCAAAAAGGTAACTTACAATTGCATATGAAAACGCATTCTGCTGAAAAACCGTTTCAGTGCAAAATATGTGATTCTAAATTTAGGCATAAACGTACTTTGGTCAATCACATTAAAATTCATACTGGTGAAAAACCGTTTCAGTGCAAAATATGTGATTCTAAATTTAGGCATAAACGTACTTTGGTCAATCACATTAAAATTCATACTGGTGAAAAACCGTTTCAGTGCAAAATATGTGATTCTAAATTTACGCTTAAATATACCTTCGTCAATCACATTAAAATTCATACTGGTGAAAAACCGTTTCAGTGCAAAATATGTGATTCTAAATTTGCGCGTAAATGTACCTTGGTCGATCACATTAAAATTCATACTGGGGAAAAACCTTTTCAGTGCAAATTGTGTAATTCTAAATTTACACAAAGAGGTAGCTTACTAGTACATATGAAAACGCATTCTGGTGAAAAACCTTTTCAGTGCACAATATGTAGTTCTAAATTTACGCAAAAGGTATCTTACAATTGCATATGAAAACGCATACTGGTGAAAAACCGTTTCAGTGCAAAATATGTAAACCTAAATTTACGCAAAGAGGTAGCTTACTGGTACATATGAAAACGCATACTGGTGAAAAACAGTTTCAGTGCAAAATATGTGATTCTAAATTTGCGCGTAAATGTACCTTGGTCGATCACATTAAAATTCATACTGGGGAAAAACCTTTTCAGTGCAAATTGTGTAATTCTAAATTTACACAAAGAGGTAGCTTACTAGTACATATGAAAACGCATTCTGGTGAAAAACCTTTTCAGTGCACAATATGTAGTTCTAAATTTACGCAAAAAGGTAACTTACAATTGCATATGAAAACGCATACTGGTGAGAAACCGTTTCAGTGCAAAATATGTAAATCTAAATTTACGCAAAGAGGTAGCTTACTGGTACATATGAAAACACATACTGGTGAAAAACCGTTTCAGTGCAAAATATGTGATTCTAAATTTGTCCGTAAATGTACCTTGGTCGATCACATTAAAATTCATACTGGGGATAAACCTTTTCCCTGTAAAATATGTGATTCTAAATTTAAACATAAAGTAAGCTTACAAAAGCATATGAGGATTCATACTGGAGGAAAACCGTTTCAGTGTGAAGAAGAGCTTTCAATGCAAAATATGTAATTTTAAACTTGCTCAAAAACGTAGCTTGAGACAGCATATAAAAACACACGCTGGAGCAAAACCGTTCCAGTGAAAAACATGTGTCTGTAAGTATACACAAAAAAGTCACTTAAAAGAGAATATAAAAACACACACTGGAGAATAACCGTTTGATTGCAAAAATGTGTGATTCTAATTTTGCACCTAAAAGTAGCTTGCAAGTTAATATAATGTAAAGTAGAATATCTGAACTGTCAGCAATGCTTGATTTAAGCAAAAGACTGCAAGAGAATTCATACAATAATGTAGTAAGGAATTTTAAAGTTCCACAAATATTAATGCAGATCTAATGCGATTTATAACGCCAATTTTAGGTTAGAACTCTAGAGACTTAAGCTAACTAGATATAAACAATGTCTGTTAGAGAGTGCGAGAATGGAGACCGTGAACGTTTTTCGTCTCCCCGTTTATTGTATGTAGAAGTTCTAATTTCCAAACTTCCAAAATGTGTAGAGGGCCTCGCAGAGAAATTAGGGAAGTTGTTAAAAAGCAAATGATAACTCTTCCCAATCTTTATTAACTGACAAATTTAAAAAAAATGGTTTTCGAAAAATACTTTTTCTATGAATTCTTAATTTTGAAGGTTTTAATGGTTTTGTAAATATCGTTTGAGCGAAATAACGCCATCGAGTCTTGCTTTGGAAGTTCATAAAACTGTCTGATTGATGCTTTCTAAATGTTGTTATGCTGAAATTCATGGCAGACAAAGCAAATTGTGTTTCAAATCAGACATTTGTTTTAACTTCCAGAGCCAGACCTAATTTTTTTCTGTCCTCTACCTTTATGGAGCGTAATTCTATTTTCAACTCACTGATCTCAGAAACTACTAGGAATTCGGTGACAAAAGTTGTACTGTAATAGACTCAACTTTAAAATCTGCATTCGATGTTTAAAAGAAATCATTGTTTATTTACATCTCGACAAAAGAATCAAATTAGGTTATCTCTTCCAAGCTAAAATATTGTTCTAGCAGTCAAAGGCTATCCTTTTGTATTTTCCTGAATTACTCCGTTTCTGTATAATTCTCTTCATGGTTTTGAAATTTGAAAATTAACGCTTTTGTGTTCAATAAACAGAGTGTCAAAAATGCACCCTAACAACCTTTTATCACAAACTGTAACTTTCTTTTAAATAATTTGTTGTAAAAAAAAAATAAAATAATATTGTATCCTTTATTAAAATGTAGATAGTTGAAATGACGTGACATTACAAAGACTGTTAGTAATGCTAATTAATAAGATAGATTATTTATTGTAACATCCACTGTAGTCTAATTTTATTTCAGATAGCTTTATGTTATTATATATTCTGTATGCATTATTACATATTATAACAAATATTTATGTACATTTAATTGATAACAAAAGCCTGTGTATGTAGAGTAGTAAAGGTTTAATGTTCTGTGCCTTGCCCTCCTGAAATGTTCTGACAGTTGATGAGACAATTCGATTCGTTGAAAAAGTAAAATAATAACGAATAAAAGCATACTTCGGTGATTTATTAATTAACACACCAATGTAATTTACAAAACTCAATTTATTAGAAGCTTCAGCTTAGTAAAAAGACAGACTACCAGCAGAAAATTAAAAACGAGTAAGTACTGTTTTAATTTTAATCAAATATGTATGTAGAATAACATATTAACTAGTAAAAACACAGTTAAGAAGCTGAGAAATACTTAAATTAATTATTTTCAGGCAGTTAATAGAATTGTACTTCCGATCACTGTTGATAATAATCACAACATATAAAAATTTCCTTTTGCTGTAATTTAAACAACCAACATCGTTTGTATTTTAGTATGCAGCTACATGTTACAATGGAAAAAGATGGTTTAATTTAAAATTACACTAATGCTAAAATAACTACAATTTAGCATACTCTACGATTTCTAAATATGTATTTCTTTTCAGATCATATTTAACTATGTCTCTTATAATGATTGCAATATTTTTTAGGATTCATAACAACACGAATGAAGGAAAAGTTAAAAGAGCCCCTTTACTTCATTTGAATGAAGTCTGCACAATTTTCGTTTCCCAAACCAGTAACACAACTTCATTATGGTAAGTAACGCCCACATCTGACTAACCAATAAAAATGTTTTACCATAACGCGATGTAAGCTCCGGTACCTTAAAAATTTGTACTGTGATTTTTTAAATGCATTCTAAAATACAAAATTCAAGAATTAGTTTTGCGGTTAATTAAACGTCTATTTGAATAATTAAAAATACGGAGTTAATATTTTTCATCCTACACTGTAAATTCAAATTTAAAGAAAATTGCAGGTATAATAATTAAATACCCTGGATGGAAATCATCTTGATTTGCGTTCTTCTCATAAATTTTCTTATGTAACCCTAGAATGTTTTTACCTATACAGAAACGACGAAAAAACACGGCATTAAAAAAATCAAGATTGTTTATTGTTTTATAGGGATTCAGTGGGCCTTTTTTCATTAAATGTACTGCGTTTTGTAGAACCATGTAGAACACTTAGAATAGAGGAATTTTTATTTGAAATATTTTTCTAAAACTAATAATAACAGAGATATGGAGGTATTTTCGAACTTTTTAGCAACCCATAATTATTGTCAAAGGTTTTGGCGCAAAGGACACGTCATGGTAGTTATCCACCCTGACCATAGGATAATTTAGCCATTATAAATTTATATTGGGAACCAAGATGACTGACTGGAGGGGTATGGTGTTGTCACTCGGGTTTGATATGGGCGTCACGAAATGTTTGGCGGAGAGATGGCGCAGCAGATCATAATTACTAAAACATGCCGTTTGCGCGTCAAATTTGAAATCCACGCAATGCTATTCTAACCTTACTTTGTTTATACTGTGATATTATACTGTTATAACTCAAGAATTGTAAGAACATTACAGGGACAACGATTCTCGATCATATTTTCCTATAATTCATTATTTATTGCAATATTGAAAAGGTTAATATTTAATATAGCCTGAAAATTTATATCTTCACACTGATTATCACTGCAGCGAGCACTGTAGTTATGGAATCCAACTTCGGGAAAACGATCGTTAATGCGAGGAAGCGGTAAAACTTGGTTTTGAATTTCTTGGGAAATTCGAAAAAAAAAACAGATTTCAATGTACTCAGTTTTGACATCGATAAGGCCCCCAAAAGGCTTATTGCAAAGCAAAAACACAAAAAAAAACGAAAACAAAATTGGTTCTGTAAAGCAATTTGATGCGCCCGATTTGATGTTTATTATGTGCATGGGTCACGGTGGAATGCTACAGTTTATGTAGTTATAGAATGGAATGATTGTAAGGCATTGTAATTAAAAAAGAAACATGAACTAAATTAATAATTGACCCATATGAATCATACTTTATTGCTTACTCTAAATATTTCCTTAAATACTATAGTGTACTAATTTTTATTGCACAAGAAACATTATTTTAATATTAAAAGATTAAGATATTTTGCAATTATTTATTTATTTTTATTACAAAATATATATTTTTCAATAATTTTTTTATTTTAATTATAAAATTTATATTTTTTAATATGTTTTTAATTTTTATTACAAAATTTATATTTTTTAATAATTTTTTTAATTTTTATTACAAAATTTATATTTTTTAATATTTATTTTATTTTTATTACAATAGTTATTTGTGTACCAAGGCCAAAAAGTGGATTTTTTTCGGCCGAGTCTGAGTTTAATGGCCGAGGCGAAGCCGAGGCAAGAAAGCAGACGAGGACGAAATAACACTTTTTGGCACTGGTGCACACAAATGTTTTTAGGCGACCTTCATTATAAAATTTACAAATTTGTTAGATTTTTATTTATGATTTATTGATATAATTATTTATAACAACTGAACAATTGTACATATTTGTGACTCCTTCAGAAACGTTTATATTTTATTACAAATTTGTTAGATTTTTATTTATGATTTATTGATATAATTAGTTATAACAACTGAATAATTGTACATAATTATTAGAAAATTCAACTACAACACGTATTTACTACCGTTTACAGCAAGATTGACAGCTTGTTTACTCTGTTTTATTCAGAGATATTATGATGTAAGGTAGAAAATTATCGATAGATGGCGCCACCCTTAAACGGATAATAATGAAAGTGGCCAAAAAAACGGTTACTTTTTGGCCGTTTTTGAGTACTAAAAATTCAATTTTTTGTTAAGGTCGCCTAAAAAATTTATTTTTTAATAATTGTTTTAATTTTTATTATAAATTTATATTTTTTAATATTTTTTTATTTTTATTACAAAATTTATATTTTTTAATAATTTTTTTAATTTTTATTGCAAAATTTATATTTTTTAATATTTTTTTATTTTTATTACAAAATTTATATTTTTTAATAATTTTTTTAATTTTTATTACAAAATTTATATTTTTTAATATTTTTTTTATTTATATTACAAAATTTATATTTTTTAATACTTTTTTTTATTTTACAAAATTTATATTTTTCAATTATTTTATTATTTTTATTACAAAATTTTTTGATTAAAATATCTGAGATTTTGATTAAAATATCTGAGATTTTCATTAAAATATCTGAGGTTTTGATTAAAATATCTGACATTTTGATTAAAATATTTTCAACATGTGCAAATATATTTTTATAAACGTAACGTAACGTAACGTGTGTAAGATGGCAGCGCCGACATCGCAAGGAAACACTAGGTTTTAGAAAATGCCATGCAAAAGGTGCGTTCACAATGAAAACATGTGTAACGATTGGCTGGATCACTAATTATATTTCTTAATTTCTAATTTACTCTAATCTACGGTTTAAAACTAAAATACTGAAGTAGGTATGACTATAGTAACAATAATTTTGTTTGTTCCAAACAACAAACGTTTTATAAAATAGCCGCTTCTTGATTTCGTTAATAATTTTGATAAATTCGGGTTCTACTCGTTCACTCATCCAAAATAGTGCCCCTCTAGCATTCAGACCTTGTGCAAATGTGTAATAACAGCAATATTTTCGAAATACTTTGCTTTTTTCACGCACATCTGAGTTGGTTGTTTCGGGGTATTGTTTTAAATCAGGCTAATATCCCCGGGCCCATGTTTACAGGGGCGAAGCATAAGGTAAAAAAAATATTAAAAAATATAAATAAGTATGTAGGAAAGTATGAGTAACTAGAACAAATGCAGATATAGGTTATGTCTCTGTCACATCACTGTTAATTTACCCAATTTTGCTAATCTTAACAACGTAATAGTTTTATAACAGAAATCGCGCTATGGGTTGGGTAGCATTTCCCTGTAGCTTGGTGTATTAGGCAGCCATTACCTCCTCTTAACTCTTACCCTTATAATTACTTATCCATTGTTTCTAATGGGGTTATAACTGTAACTTTCGTTTTGTATTTGTGACCCTTTCAATTCAAAATACCTCCATAATGGCTGATTCTTAATAAGGTTTCATCTTTATTTCTAGTACCATATTACGTGCTTGTCCTTTCTATTCAAGAGTGCACCCATGCACTGCATCTCATTAATTTTCTTATGAGATGATGCCATAGTCGGCATGAGCCACCAATTTCCCCAATTTTTTTATCGAGTGTTTTGAATAGTATCACTTGGAAGTGGTTGTTGTCGCTGATCAAGTTTGTGACTTCAGCGGGCGGTAGTTGGCTATACACAAAGTGACTTCGAAGAGCCTAACATACTTGGTATGGAGCCCGAAAGGGGTGGCCAGCGGCGACCCGGCATGTTGGGGAAGCTTACTTGTTTACCGACCTCGATACTTCTAAGTTTTGCTATTGCACTCGTTTTTTCTCGCCCTACATTCATTTCTTTGGTCATAATTTCAAACTGCAAAGTTTCCAGCTTTTTTTTTATGACCAAATGCCGTCACCGGCACCATTTCTTCGAACCCAAGTTTTATTCATAGCACTGCTATTTGTTTCTTCTTTATTTATAGATAGCACATTAGTTGTCGTATTTGTCCTCTCAAGTTCAAAGATTACACGCACAGCATCTCGTTATTTTTCTAATGAGATTATGCCATTATCGGCATGAGCCCCACCAATTTCCCTATTTATTTTTTCGAGAGTTTTGAATAGTATGACTTGGAAGTGGTTGTTGTCGCTGATCAAGTTTGTGGCTTCAGCGGGCGGTAGTTGGCTATACACAAAGTGACTTCGAAGAGCCTAACATACTTGGTATGGAGCCCGAAAGGGGTGGCCAGCGGCGACTTTGCATGTTGGGGAATCTTACTTGTTCGCCGACCTCGATACTAAATTTTGCTATTGCACTCGTTTTTTCTCTGTACGATTTGGTATAGTGGATGGGACAGTATCGAATTAGGTCTTCTTTATGTGCCTACTTCCTGTAATCATTATTACAAGGCACAAAGCTTATAAATTTGCTTACGAGATTATGCCACGACCGGCATAAGCTCTTCCATTTCAATTTTCGCCCTGAGTTTGAACGGCATTACTTGTTGGTGGTCGTTGTCGCTGGTCAAGCGAGGGACTCCAGCTGACAGCAGTGAGCCATCACATTTTGCAATCCTTGTGAGCGCAGTGACCCCGGAGAGCCCAATACGTGGTATGGGGCCCATTACGACCACTGCCTACTCATTATCGACGTCAGAGACACGTTCTCTGTTCTCTGATGGGGCATGTCGACTAGTTGGGCGGCGGACGGCAACTGGCGTGTTGGTAAACTTTCTTGGTCCATCGACCTCGATGCCAATAAGTTTTGCCGTTGCACTTGTTTTTTCTCTCCCTACATTATTTTCTGTGTTTATAATCTCAAACACCGCAAGGTTAAAACTCCTTTTTTTCAATATTCAATATTTTGTATATTATATATGTTATATAAGGGCACTTAACTTTTGCGGGGAGGATTTGCCAAAAATAATTGGGAAACTAGTGAAAATCAACAACATGTTGTAGAGAGTAATTTATGTTTTTTTTCTTTTTGGGCACTTAATATTATCTGTGTACTGTTCTTTCTCTCTTTTTGGGAGTGTTTACATGGAATCGAATGATTGGGATGCATATAATATGTAACAATGTAAAAGGTATAAGGAAATTCAGAATTAAAAAATGTGTACAATTTAGACACATTTTTTAAAGCAATTTACAAAGTTTTTAGTGGGAAATATATTTAGGTAAAGGGTAGGAAGAAAAAGACATTCTCAGACTACCACTGGAGGAGGCAAACAAATCACCATCTCCATACAGAAGAAGATGCAGCTGCTTTTTAAGATTACGAACAGAAAAAATATTGTATACTCATTTTTGTATTGTAAAGGTCTCCTAAAGGTAAAGTTCCTTGATTTTTTTGTTTTAATTTTATGTAATCAATCAATAATATGTAGTTTCAAAATGACGTGAATTATATTAACAACTGCATCGGGCGTAGTATGAACAGCTGCATATTATGAAGCTAGATTTATTGTTGTAAATACAATCCACGCCCTTCTGAATCTCGTTGCTCATCTCGAAATTAGCTCATGTTAAGGGACTTATCTATGACCTATTTTTTTAACATGTCTTGTGCATATTATCCTCAACGTAAAGTTTCAATTTTGCCTGTAGCAGGTTGGCACTGCGGTAACCTTTCGTCTGATACCAACCTGAACCTTTAAAAATGGGAGAAGCTTTAACCTTAATGTATTTAATTTTTAATCAGTGTTTAAATTTTTGGTATAATTAAAAATTAGTGCTTAAATTAAGGTGTGACAGTTATTTACCCGAGAGTGTGCCAAAAGAAAGTATTTAGAAAAAGTGAAACTAGGTTAGAACCATAATTAGAAAATTGTTCTACACTTGTTTTTTTGAACATATTGAATGATGAAGAAGCAGAATAAGACAGAAACTCTATGGTTTACGTCGTTTTCATATCGCTTCTTTTGGATCTGCTGGCTTTTACGATGATTCTGCTCTTATTGACATCATTATTAGAACACTACCGACAGCAGGACTGGAGGCGTGACAGTCACATAAAATATACTACTTTCAAGAACTTGTGGGTGTACCCGAGTACTAATACAGTTCAATCCTTTTTGGTGGTTTTCTGAGTTCGATGTTTAGTTTCCTGCAGTTTACTGCATTGCCAGGTGTTGGAGGGATACTTGATGTCTTGGGTAGGAAAGCAGTTATGATAACTTGTCTTGTAAGTTTTAACGATCAAAAGAATGTAGAATGAAGTTTGTAAATTTACCTTTTCATACATAATTACTTAATTGATAGTATATTAAACATTTGCATCATTAAAGCACGAAATCGAAAAGGCACTTCAACTGTGAAGTTCGTAATCATCAACTTTAGTCGATTTGGAAAAAGCAAAAAAGGAGCTACATAGCTGATAGGATTTTCCAGCTTTCATTTATAATTTATGTTCATCAAATTTCCTTTTGTTAGTATTTAATTCTAAAAGTTTATTTATAGATAATTACTTTGTTGATTGTAAATTTGTTTATTTTAAGTGACCATTACAGCACAAAATGTAAAAAGCACCTCAATTATGAAGATCCGGAATCATCAACTATTGACGATCTTGTGTCCTTGAAGATGTGAAAAAGAGCGACTTAAAACAACATTCCTTATTGTAGGTAGCTCTATCTTTCTTGCCCGATTAACTTTTGATTAATAATTCACCGTTACAGTTTTTAAAATTCTTTTGTTTTTTCATAATTTTTTACATGTGCGAGAGACTTTCCACCTTCTTTCATTTACACTTACCTGATTTCCTTTTGTTAGTATAATTATAATAGCTCATTCACTGATTGTATTTTTTTTAATTTCAGGTTGTTATTGGAGCAAGAAATGGCAAGGCACCTCAATTGTGAAGACGCAGAATCATCAATCAGCCTTGTAGCGGAGAACTTCCCATCTTTTGAAGATGTGAAATAGTGAAACTTTTCGTATTAATTTTGATTATTGTATTTACATACTTATTATTAAAATGTTAATTACAAATTGTAATAAAAATATAACAAATAAAATAATATTTGCAACAATCAGCTTGTTTTAATTATCAACTTTGTCATTTATCATAAAATTACTAAAATACAGCTGATGGCAAGTGGTCAAAAATTTGTTTTAAAGTTTCTAATCTATACAGTCAAAATTATTCAAAATTGATATCCCTGTATTGCTGTAATCCTGTTACTAAATAGTCAAAATTTGAAACTCGATACTTCAAAATATTTTTGACAAACCTCTACATCGTTTCTGGACTCCTGGTAGCAAGTAGTTAGAATTTGACTTCAAAATTAAAAGTTTTGCTTATTGATGATCTCTTCGCACTTATGTGACCCTAATAGCGAATGGTCAGAATTTCAAATTTTCAGATTCAATAAATACTCGTGACATTAACCTTTTCCCATTTCTGTGATCCTGGTAGTAAATGGAGAAACTTCAAGCTCGAGAACCTCAATTTTAAAATCAATTCAGAAAATATTGGTATCAGGATCACAGAAGTGCAAAGAGGTAGCAACTAGTAAAAATTTCAAGCTCGAAAACCCCAATTTTAGAATCAAATTCCAGACAATTGCTATGAGGATTACAGAAGGACAATAAGGTGTTGCAATAATTAATTTTCTGAATAATTATCTCAACTTTTGGGATCAAAATTTACCAAGTTGGTATCAGGATTGCATAGGAGGAAAAAGGTGTTGCATCAAAATTATTTAAGAAAAAACGTAATTTTCCTGAAACAATATGCTAACCAAGTACTATCAGGAGCACAGAATAAATAAGGTGCTGTTAAGTATTTGTGGAGTTAAAAATTTCAAATTTTTGAGCAATACCTACCAGGATCGCAGCAGAAAAAGGAGATTGTTGCCAATATTTTTGAATCTGAATCATTTAAATTTTCAATTAAAATTTTAAGTTATTAACGCCTTTTTTAATGTACAATGATACAGAATAAAGACACCACAGTTAAATGCACATTTATTATATATTTCTGTATAATGCAACATACAAGCATATTAACAAGGGCACATTTAAATACACAGGGTGTCATTTAAGTGTCGTCCCACTTTTATTTCCTAAACCATTGGAAGAATCAAATTTTTGAAGCTAACATATGTACAAAGCTTACTACTAAAAACACTCTTGTACTCTGTTAATTTCCTTATTGTTTTAAATTAGCGATTACAGACTCTACTTTTAGAAATTCTTTTTTGGATGAGTTTTGGGCCCTAAAAAGAGCCATTTGTATATTGTAGTTGCACCTTTGCAAACTTGTAGGCACATCCTTGTCTGTTAGCAGGCGCTCCTGTTTAGCTGTGTGCTGTTGGAGTTCCACTAATACTCTACTCAATTGTGCTCTTTCTGCCTTTTCAACAACTTTCCATTATCCCTATAAATAACAATATATAATTATTTAAAATATTGATTATTTACAAAACACGAATTAAAGACCAGACAGTAACACGGCTAGTACAAAACATTGCATTAAAATTTATGATAGATAATACCTACTTGTATAGTGTCATTAACCATGTTTGGCAGGGGTATGCGGAGTCCCCATCCAAATGGTATTTTCTATAGAAATATGTCTGTGCCCCAAATTGTTCCACACTTTTATGCAAGAAGGAGTATCTCAGCACCTAAAATGAAGTATTGATATTATCCTTCGTGTAAGTTAGTAATTAATTGCTCTTACCCTTGCATTATGAGCAGACTCAGGAAATCCTACAAGTGTATTTGAATATTCGTTTTGCAGTACATATTCCTTGCAGAATAATCGAGTGAAAAAATGTACGGTTTAGATAGCTGTCCTGTTGATCTGCAGGCACTTTGACTGGTATGTGACAACTATCAACGGCACCAATCACGTCTAAGAAAAAACAAAACCATAATCCAAAGCAACCAAAATATATTGTATAATAAGCTAATCTACTTTACCTGGATATTCACTTTTTATTTTAAATTTTTGTGCTATATCGGAGTATTTTGGAAACACGTGCAGTGGTGCTACCATTTTAAATTTTTCTTGAATGCATGGCGATAGTTATACGTTATTTAAATTTTCTCTTTTAACCTTATCAAATGGCATAATCAATAAAGATTTTAAAGTTCAAACAGTAAATATTACATTATTCAAGTTAATATTTCCCCCCATTTTCTTTATTGTCTGCTCGTTTCTTCTACAATTTACAATTCAAATTATAAATAAGACTTTGCAAGAAATAAGTACATAAAAACAAGTTTTATAAAGTAATTTTTATTTTATACTGTCAGTATAGGGAAGTTTTCATTTCGTGAAAACGTTCAAAATCGAGAGTTTGACGGAAATGCATGTTTTGGACCGCTAGGAACCCGAAACAATGTTTTTAAAAAATGTCTGTTTGTGAGTGGGTAGGTGGGTATGTGCGGCTCATAACTTCCAATCGGATGATCCGATTTCCACGAGCTTCGAAATGTGAGAAAGTTCCAAAAAATCCGAAAATGGAAGTTAGACTTTGTTAGTAGCAATTTCGGCAAAAAATGAAGTTTTTAAATCTAAAAATCCGGATCTGATATAAGACCTCAGGGAAAATATACTGATCTTTTGCAAATTTTCTAGCTTCAAAATTCAGCACGCAACAATTTTTTTAAAAATTGACATTAAAGCCCTAAAAACAAGTTAGTAGTAGATCTGGATTTTTATCTTAATATACCTACAGAGACACAATGTTACTGTGTATCAAAATTTTGGAATAGATAAAAAGTATGAAGTGAAAAATATGAAGTATGAATTTTTACATGTGCTTGTAAATACTCCATTAGTTTACATCTATAATCACATACACTGCAGTTTAAAGGTTTTTCAAGGGTATGAATTTTAATATGTTTTTGTAAGTATTCCTTTCTTATACATGTAAAAATCACATAAACTACATTTGAATAATGTTTTACAAGTATGAATTTTGATATGCGTACATAAGTAATCTTTTCGAATACATCTATAATCACATACACTGCATTTGAAAGCCTTGTCACCAGTGTGAGTTTTAATATGTTTTTCTAAGTCACTCCTGTGTTTAAATCTACAGTCACACACACTGCTTTTGAAAGGCCTTTCACCCGTATGAGTTTTCATATATTTTTGCAATTTACTTTTGTATATACATGTATAACCACACACACTACATTTTAAAGACTTTGCTGGGACTATGATCATTACGATGCTGATGTAAGTTTTTCCTGGATGTACATTCATTGTTGCATACACCACAATAAAAGGATTTAACTTGACTTGACGTTTTGACTGTTTGATCTAGATGGGTTTCTTCAACCTCATTTTTAATATGCAACTCCTCACTCACCAAATGCTCATGCTTGATGAAGATGTCCTCGTTACCGCTCACAATACCACATTTCAGACCAGGAACTTCTATATTATTTGCAGGTCCAAAGATTGAATGCTGCTGGTATCTTCATGTTTCACTAGAACTATTAACTAATTAGTTTAATAATAATAAATCAACATAAATGCAAATAATCCTTTCGTGCACATCTATAATCACACAAGGTGCATTTTAACGGTTTTTCCCCAGTATAAATTTTTACATGCGCTTGCAAATACTCCTTTAGTTTACATCTATAATCACATACACTGCATTTTAAAGGGTTTGTGAATGATTACTCGTAGTTTAAAGAAAAATTTAAATTTAGAGAACTGAAACAACAAAGTCATTCTTGGCAATTTATAGATTTCAGGATTACCACATGGACTAGATGCATGGGCCAGAAGTAGGACAACACTGATTTAAGCTATTTATCATTAGTATCTACACATGCTGTGTTTACATTTCTTGTTTTTAATCACTTACCAACAGCATAATCCGCAAAGTCGCCATATGAAATTGGCTCAGAAAGTAAATTTTCTTTCTTGATTTCATTTAGATGAAAACCATCAAATGTGGAATCGGCAGTAGCAGGTAATGGAATTTTACTAGCGACTTCCGGTTTTGTTACGTCTACCATCTTTAATTTTAAACTCGTATCTCAATATTATATGATAACTAAAACAATACAAATTTATGTTTATTTCACCGTACTATAGCATAACAAAGATAAATTACTTTTAACGCAGAAAGTCGAGAAAACTATTGAAATAGTTTATAAACAGTAGGTACAAACTTTAAAATCAGAATTTATTAAATATAACTGTGCTAATTGGTTAACGTTTACACCACATAAAGTTTTTTGTTAAATATTGTAACTAACCTTCTCTCAAGTGTGTAAGTGTACTCGATAATTTTCGATCAGTGGACGAATATCCAAATTGAAATTTTCAGTTCAGTTTTTCAAAAATTTTCAAAATGTTTTACAAATTTTTAAAATTTTTTAAACTTCTAAAAATTTTTCATAATTTTCAAAATTTATAAAATGGTTTAACAATTTTCAAATAAATATTAATATTCCAAAAATTTTTGAAAAAAGCAAAATGTTTATAAAATTTTTAAAATACCTCCGGTATAAAACATGTATTTGAAAACGAAAATTTCCGAAACTGTCAATATTAAAATATACTTTCGTCTTAAACCACGTCGTCATTTTGGGATTACACCCAGCATAAACAGGTAAGAACCAACCTGTAGCTTGTCTTACAAGCATTTGCTCTAAATGTTTGAGCCACATTTTCTGTTAGTATATCTGAATTATCAGGACTACTGATTACTCTGCAAGCTGCGATCTGTTACGAAATGTTTGTTTGTACGTGTTCCTGGCAAACAAGATACATTAAGATCCTTGTCCGCCCCAAGGTTTAAATAAACTAAGCACACGTCCCTGCTTACACAGGAAGGGCCCACAAACCACTCTGGCTCAAACACTTAGAGCATAGGTAGGTTCTTACCTGTTTATGCTTGGTGTAATACCCAAATGACGATGTGATCTAAGCCGAAAGTACATTTTAATATAGATGATACTTTTCTGGGGGCAAACCTTCGCAACTATTGTTAATTTCTTTGCATCTCTTTGGTATAAAGTTACACGTAAATTATCTTCTACTCTTTCAACAATGCTGTGCAAATCTTGTAAAATTTCAAGTTATTTTCCTACTATTATCTCTACAGTCAATTTTAAATAACAAAAAAAATACTAATTTCTAATAATCCGACAACCAAAATTGTTAAGTTATGTTTTATTCTGTTTTACTCGCCGATTGGTTAACATGAGTAATAACTTTCGGCAAAATAAGCAAAACTACTAATATTCCTATAATCAGAACTTTAAGAAGAAAGTTTATACATCCGATTATCTGACAAATATCCATAAATTTACATACATTTATGTTAAAGACACTCACTCTATCATTTCATTGTAAAAATAATTATGAAAGGACTGGAAAAGTTAGAAATACATAATTTTCATGGTTACAACACCTCACTTTGAAAACACTTTTCTTCTTTATAATGACCTATAAGACACAGAAAAAGTTATTGCGTAATATGTGTTTTCACATGTTTTTGCAACTGATCCTTTCGTATACATCTGTAAGCACATACACTACATTTTAAAGGTTTTTCACCAGTATGAGTTTTTACAAGTATTTGTAAATAATCCTTTCGTTTGCATCTATAATCACATACACTGCATTTTAAAGGTTTTTCATCTGTATAAATTTTAATGTCTTTTTAAATAATCCTTTCTTATACATGTAAAATCACATAAACAGCATTTTAATGATTTTTCATCTGCATGAATTTTAATATGTCTCTGTAAATAATCCTTTCTTATACATCTATAATCACATAAACTGCATTTGAAAGCCTTGTCACCAGTGTGAGTTTTAATATGTTTTTCCGAGTCGCTCCTTTTTACAGCTCTGTAATCACATATACACTGCATTTGAAAGGCTTTTCGCTAGTATGAGTTTTCATATGTGTTTGTAATTTACTCTTGTATAAACATGGATATTTACACACACTGCATTTTAAAGGGTTTTCGTGGATTTTATTATGTTTTTGTAAGTAGTCCTTTCCCATACATGTAAAATTACATAAACTACATTTTAATAATTTTTCATACGTATGAATTTTCATATGCGAGTGTACGTACTGTTTTCGAATACAACTAAATTCACATACACTGCATTTAAAAGCTTTTTCACCAGTATGAGTTTTAATACGTTTTTCTAAGTCACTCCTGTTTACACATCTGTAATCACACACACTGCATTTGAAAGGCTTTTCACCACTATTAATTGTCATATGTCTTTGTAATGTACTGCTGTATATACATGTATAATCACACACACTGCATTTTAAAAATTTTGTTCGACTATGATCATTCTGATGCTGATGCGAGTTTTTCGTGGATGTAAATTTATTGTTGCGTAAACCATAATAGTGTTCAACTTGACTTGACATTTTTGTCTCTTCAAATTCATTCTTTATGAGCAACTCCTCACTCACCAAATGCTCATGCTTGATGGAGATATCATCATTATCATTCAGGGTTCCACATTTCAGATCGGGAACTTCTGATTTTATTTGGAGGTCCAAAGATTGAATGCTCGTATCTTCGTGTTTGGCTCTAATTATTGAACATATTTTAATAAAATGAAATTAACACAAATGCTAACAGCTAGATACCATTTAAGGAATTTAAATAAAATTTTAACGTACAAACCAGCCATACATCACACGTCTGCTTACTTTATGGATAAACTAAGTAATAGGTTGTACAAATGGTTATTATAGTTTTTCCGCTTTAAGCAAATATCTTGCTTATAGTTATGAAATTTATCCAACTAACTTTGGTGTGTAACTAACTATTTAAGCCAGTGGTCATCAACGTTTTTGTGTAACGGGGGCAAAGAGGCCAAATTAAGTGCTTTAAATGTATGTGAAACCCATACAATCGCTATACCAGTCAATTTTAACTGAGAAGAAAGTTTAACACTTACAAAATTCCAATAATTACAAGGTCAATCTTGTGGCTATTTCTACAGATTTCTCGAAACACCATGCAGGCCACAGAAAAACTTTTATCGGAACGTAAGTTGGCCACTAATGATTTAGCCAATTTATCACTACAACAGTACACAAGCTGTGTTTACATTTCTTGTTTTTAAGCACTTACCAACAGCATATTCCACAGAGTTGCCATGTGAATTTGGCTCAAAGAGTAAAAATTCTTTCTTAATTTTCTTTACATGTGGACCATCAGATATGGAATCAACAGTAGTAAGTAATGAAATTTCGTTAGTGATTTCAGATTTATTACTTCCTCTTCCATCCTTAATTTTCAACAGGTGTCCTTATAATACCATTTTAAAACATTTTAATTTTATGTTCATTCTTAAAGTTTTTTAACGTAAAATTTCGGAAAACTATTGTAGAAGTACAAACTTTTAACGTAGAAAATTTTAATAAGGTTGTGATTATTAGTTAATATCTAGGTCGTACAAATATTCTTAGGTTCTCTCATTTGAACTTGTTAATTTTATAGGTTATTTGAAAGAAAGTGTGTACGCGTCCGATCAGCGGACAAATAAGCTTAACTGATGGGAATATTCGAATGCAAATTTTGATGCTCTCGATTATACATAATTTTCTTTAGACGAACGACGACAGACGAGATCGAGTACAAATTCCGCACTCGTTCTCGTTGCGCAAATGCGAGACGTGCATTTTCGTTTTGTTATTTGTAAACTCATAGCACAATAATGGAGAATTAAAGAACCGATATTCAATAGTAATAGCACATAAGCTCAAAACTTAAACAAAATGTAAAGTTTGATACACCGGAATAAAAAATTCTATACAAATATAAAACATTTAAAATGCCGTTCGTAAGAAAAAAAGAAGTCGATATTTGAAAGTCGAGAACGGTAGTAGTTATTTCAAATCTGATGATTATTTTTAACATTAAAATTCATTTTGTTAAACGAGGTTAAATTTATGAATAAATGCATATATTATTCTTAAGAAATAATTATTAAAACAGATAACCTAAAGGAAGTGGCCGCCTCTTGAATCTGTGCATTGCACACCTTGACCTTATGGTAGGTAGGAAACGGCCGCGTTTGAACCACACTGTATAAATAATTTATGTTGTTTAGCAAAGTCTATATTTATACAGAGAGAGTTAAAAGTATGAGTATTATAAGAAAATTTTCAATACAAAAGTTTTTTATGAAATTTTTATCTACATATTGATATACACGAAAAATTTTATTATTCAATTGTTTTTGAGTTATCACTTTACGCGATATTTTCTTAAATGGCAACCTATTAATGTTACTACTATTCGATACAGAATTCTTTTCTCTTTACAATGGTATAAAATTTTTTTGGGATTGCATAACATTTCTTCAAGAAAATGCCCGTTAAAGTTAACATTAATAGGTTGCCATTTAAAAAAATATCGCGTAAAGTGATAAATCACAAACAATTGAATAATAAAATTTTTCGTGTATATCAATATGTAGATAAAAATTTCATAAAAAACTTTTGTATTGAACATTTTCTTATAAAATAAATATTAACGACAGCAAATCGGTGTCTCCATACTTTTAACTCTCTCTGTATAACGCAAGAAAAATTAAAGTGATCCTAAACTATCTCTACTATAATTACGATGACCAAACACTATTTTTAGAATTGTAACCTTGACCAATTTTCTTGCAGCGTAGTGGTAAACATCTATAAAATTTCTAAAAATGTTGAAAATTTTGTTCATTTTATTATTTTATTTGTTAAGCGATACAGTGCATTCAGGTAAACGTTGCTTGTATTTATCGTTCTTGCCTTTGGTTCTTGCAATTTCCATAAAATTTTATATTAAATCAATGTGTAGACGTAGATTTTAGGTTAAGTTAACAAAATATAATTCTGTTATTTTTGAAAGAGTGGTTCACAGTTTGCATTGCGGTACTTTTGAACTATTTGTTCTTACGATAATTACTATTCAAAGTATGGCGGTAAACTAATAATTTTAAATATTTGTTTCTAGGTAATGTCAATATCAGAATAATTAAAAATGAGGATGGTTTTCAAACACCCGTTCAGTCGTTGTTAAGAGTAAAAGATGGAGCAAATTTTTCATTAAACTGTGAAGTCTTTGATACCAAATCTGAAAAACTGCTTTATGACAAAATATTTTGGAGCAAAGGAAAATTAAAGTATGTTATTTTAAGGCAGTATGGACTGCACCTGACTTTTTCTGACTGCGCATGCCTTTTTATCTCCTGGTGTAAGGGTTCCCCTCTATAACAAATGTTTTATATTGTGCATTAGGTGGTGCTATTAATCAGCATGTGCTTGTTTTTTTACCTATGGAGGTGTATGTGTTTAATTTAAAGAAATTGGATTTTTTTTATAGATTTACTGATGAATGCAGTTGGGCGCTGCTTATGAAAAACAACATTGTAGCTGACGCCAATTTGAATTTTACTTCTATTACTGTAAAACACCTAGGAAATTATTTTTGTGCGAGTCCCAAGCACAAATTAGTTAAAGCTGTATCCGTAATAGTTAGACCAGGATTTGAAACAAAAGTTCATGGGTTGAAAAATTCCGTTTTCAGGCATAAACGCTTTGTGGACAATTATGGTATGAAAAGTATATAGCTATAGTTTAGGACCATAGAATTGAACTTGAAATAATTCTCATCAATTTTGAGTTGAGTATTGTTTAGTTTTATTATACGTATTTGTTTTTTTTTAGCCGAAGATATTCCTATTGCACAAAAATTTGAATGGCCAAAGGAAGTTGATGGTAAATGCTTATATTTCACTATATATTATTTAAAACCATTAATTATTTACTCTGTTATTAATTTTCAGAAATCATGGAACTACATAAAAAAGAAATGGAGGAAAAGCGGAGTAAGCATCAATCTTTTTTTTATATAGTAAAAGCAAAATTTAAATAACATCTTTTACAATTACTAGTTTGCATAATGGTGTTTTTTTATTAAGTTTGTTTATTTCATATACAGAGTCAAACTATGGATACACTGCTTTTCTGTGGTTATTATTCATTTTAGAAAAGGTTTTAAATACAAGTTGTAGGGGACCAAGAGGAGGACCCATTCCATATTTTATTGAACTAAAATATGGTTTAATCGGCACTTTGTTTCAAAATTATTTGAAACACTTTTAATTTGCAAATTCAATATTACATTAGTTTTTATTCAAATAACTCTTATGATATTTTCTAAGAAAAAAACGGGTTAATGCTTATTATTGAAATTACCTGATCGTTTCCTTAGAATCTAGTTTTCTCGAAAACCGTTGATTTTAGGTATAACCATTGCATAATAAACGATTACTCAAATATAAAATATCCCATCAATACAAATTGTCAGATTATTTAATATCCCTTAATAAGTATAATGAAGCGATGTAAAACTATTTTTGGACATATAAAAATTGTAAAAAAACCAAGTTCTCAAAATTATGGAAATTTTCAAAAAATTATCCTTCAGAAACTGCTCACACAATTTTTTAAAACTTTCTAAGCCGATAGAGCTTGCAGTGAACTACAAATTTGATTTTTATTAATCTCTCAAATTTTACTCTGATACCCTCCAAAATTTCGGAAAAATTTATTATTCGTTCAAAAACGCAAATGCCAATCACCATAAACTAAACACTTCGATAGACTATTTGAAGCAGTTTATTAGGATTACCAGGAATTTTCAACCACATTACAACTTACAACAAAAAAACCAATACTTTTTAATATCAACAACGCGTTTTCTGGAAGTTACGATGTTGTTACTATGTCTATCAATTGGTTCTAGTTGAAAAACATTTAGTTCATCTTAACTTATTTTTGATAGCTTTGTAAATAAAGTATTCACAAGCATTTCTAGTCCGATTTCAGGAGCGTAATATCTAGCTAGCGCAATACGTGAGTACACTCTGGGAGGCCATGCAAACGCCTTGGGTTTGGAGCGGGCGGGTTGTACCTGATGTAGTAATGACTAGACATAAATTTAAATCACTTATTGGGGCGAGACTATTTTTATAACGTAAAGAATAAGGGAAAGAACCAGCGACCTGTTTCGCTCATTTTTTTAAATAAGCTAAATCCTCTTAGTAGGGGTTACACATGGAAACATTCTGCATATTATATTTCTTATTTTTAGAACGAGATGAAGAAGAATTCGATAGAACATTACATGAAATACCGAGAAAGAAAGAAGGTATGTAGGTATTAAAAAACTTTGTGTTATAAAAGCACCGAGGAGTTTGAACCATTTTTTACATTCAAAAACCTTAAAAGATTAACCTAATGTTTTGTGTAAAGATTTTTATATTAATAGGACTATTTTGTTTTGGTTTTATTTTGGAATTGTGTTTAAGAATTTAATGTCGACTAGAATTAATATTAATATTTATGTTTTTTAGGCGGTTCTCTTAGTATGCCCGTCAAAATAACAATCGCTGTAGGTAAGGCAAGAAAAAAAAATTATTAAACAATTTTATCACCACTATGTATTTTAGTTGTATCTGCAATTGCTATCGCACTAGGAATATGGCTCTCTATTAGGCGTCTAAGGCAGCGGCGTAGACTTCTGCAAGCTTTTCAAGAAGCTGAAAACACTTTGATAGAAGCCAGACAAATGGGCGACAGAGTAAGACGCCTTGAAGAGCAAACCACACAATTGGGCGACAGGCAGAACATAAGACCTCGTGAAGAGGTCGCTAACGGACACACACATATGTCACATAAAGGCAGCATAGATTTACCACCACCTTCTTATCATGATGCTGTGGAAGGTGTCGAACCCAGCGCCCCACCAGGTGATAAAGCCAGTGCACCACCAGCTAATGATAGTCATTTATCTACCTCTAAATACTGAAATATATAAAGATAGTAGTCTCTAAACGACAACTTATTTTACAACTGCAACATTCATTTTAATAACGTTAAAGTAATTTTATAAATTTATATTTCAGTTCAAACTCCTTTTATTAACTTAACGAAAAATGTTTTGCTAATGGTATATTTAATATAGTCTGTAGGTATTAAGTGTAGCTGTATATTTACCACCACCATTATCATGAAGCTGTGGTTGCTGTTAAACCCAGTGCTCCATTAGGCAATGAAGCCAGTGCAAAACCACCTAGTAATATTCATTTATCTACCTCAAAATATTCAAATAGTTCAAATAATTCAAGTAGTTTCCAACCGACTACGTATTTGAAAATGCAACTTCCATTGTAATAACGTTACGGTAATTTGATGGTCTTATATTTCAGTACAAACTCTTTTTATTAATTTAACGAATACTTTTTACTGATTCAATACTTTTTATAGTCTAATTAAGCAGCAGCACTATATTTATATTTGTACAGCTTTATATGGTACCATTGTGACTTAAAATTAAAGTAAAATAAAATATACTTAATATTTTCAATATACTTAACATATTTTCGGAGATCTATAGCATGGCGAGGGAATTTAACGTAGCAAAGCTACCATCCACAATATGTTGGAGTCCGAACCAACTAATCTGCCTTGAAATGTGAGAATCTTTTGTTTTCTGATACTTGTATATTATTTTTTAAAGACATGCATTACATTTGTGAATTTATTCAGAGTTAACGCTGTTTTTATCGATGTTTGTGCCTAATATATGAATTTTGAACTACCACAAGTGTTATTGTTAGTAGCGCTTCCTTTTCTAGGGAACTCCTACAGCCATAAATTATTTTTCAGAAAAATGAAGTGACTTTCTGTTTCTAACTTCTCCTCGCATCGGTAATCGTAATGAGCTTTTGTGTTTTTTAAATATTATTAAAGGTAGTCCTCTTCCGGTAGAACAATTTATTTCTGTGGCGTTACTAAAAAGATTTGTTGAAATAATAAATTATTTGTGATGGTGTCCTGTTTATTAAAAACATATTTTTCTTTGCTGAACCCACAGATTTCTAATAACTATTAGAAATCTGTGACTGAACACATTAAGTGCTTAATACTAATTCGACAATTTGTAATCGCACTGATCTCATAACCTCAAAAGTGTTTTTGTGTGGTTCGTAATGGCTCTGTTGCCATAAATCAACAAAGCCAGGGGTTTACTTTACTTACGTTTCCAAAAAATTGCTACCACAGATATTAGTGGACAAAGACTTTTTAGCTTTTTCGCCGTTATAGGGAGTACAGCTGTAATGAAAGCTAATGTAATCGTCTTTGAATAAATTCTATCTTTCATCGAAATGCTTTTCGCTTTGGAGTTCTGTGCCGATATGTCGTGCGATCAACAAAAAATTGCCTCGGGGGTGGTTGTGGTACTTAAAATGTATGTCATTTTATAACCTACACACATCTGTCATTCTGTAGAAAGCTATGGATCCTAGATGCCATTTATAATGATAAATCTGTCATTTACTAGATGGCATCTAGCATCCCTACAGAAAACAAGGTTAGTTCAATAATAGATGCTTTTAAATTTCACAGCCTCACTTGTCGATTCAATAAATTGCATATAAGTAATTTTTGGCGTTACAGTTACCACATTTCTACATAAATACCATTACTTTTAAAAGATGCTAATAATTAGGTACTTTGTAAACAAAGCTGTACATTCAGTGGAAGAGTACTTATCGTAAATATGATTGTGTTTAACGTTAGAGGCAAGTCAAATAGCATTTATTGTACTTATAACACAGTGTAATAAATAAAGTACATTTGCTCTACGATATACACCTATAATCAGATACACCACATTTTAAAGTTTCTCTTGGGTATGTGTTTTCATATGTATTTGTAAGTAGTTCTTCTGTATACATCTACAATCACATAGACTGAACTTATGAGGTTTCTCTCGTATATGAGTTTTTATATGTCTTTCTAAGTTTTGTCTCCTGCATGAGTTTTCATATGTCTTCGTAAGCTGCTCTTGTGTCTACAGCTAAAATCACATACGATGCATTTAAATGGTTTGTCTCCTGTATGTGTTTGTGCATGCCGTAGTAAGTTGTTCTTTTGTATACATCTATAATCACATATGTCGCACTTAAAAGGCTTTTCTCCACTATGAGTTTTCATATGTCTTTGTAAATCATAGTTTTGTATAAAACTATAATCACATACACTGCACTTAAAAGGTTTCTCTCCTGTATGATGTTTCATATGATTTTGTAAGTTGCCCTTATGTATACATTTATAATCACAAACGGTGCATTTAAATGGTTTATCGCCTGTATGTGTTTTAATATGTCGTGATAAGTCATTCTTTCCTATACATCTATATTGACATATACTGCACTTAAAAGGTTTTTCTCCACTATGAGTTTTCATATGTCTTTCTAAATCATTCTTCCATAAACATCTATAATAACATACTCTGCATTTATAAGGTTTTACCCCTGTATGAGTCTTCATATGTTTTTCTAAGTTATTCTTATGTGTACATTTATAATCGCATATAGAGCATTTAAAAAGTTTCTCTCCAGTATGAGTTTTATTATGTTGTTTTAGGCTACACTTCTGTATACATTTATAATCACAAAAACTGCATTTCGCAGGTTTTTCTCCTGTATGTGTCTTCACATGTAGCTGTAAGTAGCTTCTGCGTTTAAATTTATAATCACATATATGGCACTGAAAAAGTTTTTCTTGAGTATGATTATTCAGATGCAATTGTAGCCGTTTCTGTGATGTAAATTTATTATTGCATACGCCACAATAAAAATCTTCAACTTGAGGAGACTTTATTGTTTGATCCACAAGACTCTCGTCAATTTCAGTTGGTACATGCAACTCCTCAATCACCAATGGTTCAACCTTGATGTCGATATGATCGTCACCAGTCTTGATACCACATTTTAAATCAGGAACTTCCGATTTTATTTGGATCTCCAACAGCTGAATTCTGGTATCTTCGTGTTTCACTGTAATAAATAAAATTGCGTCAAAATAAATCGTAACAGTTAGGTAGAGGTAAGTTTGTTTCTTCAATATTAACAAATTGGTAATTAAATGCATACTATTTCATATTATGGGGTACAAAATGGATAATTATTAATAATATCATTAATATACAAGAGTAGGCGGCGTATAGCCGTTTAGGCTCTTACCATAGAGTTAATATGAACTTAAACTAATTATTAATAAATAAAGACTAAAAGTATTACAAAAATTACCACATTTCAAGATGAAAATTCTCAAACGAGTTAAGGTTGGTAGCATTTACAACAACAGAAATCATTCCAAAAGTTTAGAGTCCTTTTTCATAGGAACTTGTACCAACACATTTTGTTTGTTCACTTTTTAGTAGCTTAAAATTGTGCCCTCGGAGATGAACATTGTAACAACTTAGCAAGAACATACTATTTAGAGAAACTTTACTATCATTATTTAGCAGCTGAAATGTTTCAATTATGTTAATGAAGTTAATTGTTCAAACGACACCAAATTATTCACGTGTTATTGGTGCACTGGATTGCACACATATTAGGATTTAGTCTCCATGTGCTTATATGACGTAACTTACATAATTGTCAAACTTTAGTTATATTGTTGTATTGAAATTAAGCTGAAGGTGTGTTTTACTGATATAGGTAGAAATTAAACACAAAATTTTCGTTATCAAAAGATTATTTTCTTTAAATTGTAATATGCTTTGTGCCATGCAGATTGAAATTTCAGCGACATCACTGCAGTGTTGGCCACACATGATGTCACAGTTTAAATAGTTCTTACCTTAGGGCTCAATTTAATAACAGAAAACTCCCTTACTAATAGGTGGGGGGGACTCGTTCCCTTTTACCTACAAATCGGTTGATTCGGTTTTGAGCCTCTTGAGATTGCGAGGGTATATCAAAAATTCATTGACAAAATAAGCTTTAAACGTTCAACTGCTCCGTAAGAATGTTGTCGCAGATGCTTTTCGTGCTCCTGTCGCTAACGACGAGTATATTCGCACGCTATTCTAGTTTTTCGTTTTAGCGCATAGCTAAAACCAGCACTAGTAACTAACTTTTGTGGACGTAAATTCGAAGAATGCGTCAATGCAAGTCAATATAATTGAACCATGTGATATTATAGTAACTCATGGGGCTAGTACGTTGATACAAAAGTACTTTTAAACCGTTTCTAAAGTATAGCAGTGTCCAGGTTTAATCTTTCACTTGCTTGTTGTATAATAGTGTTTCAGAAGACAATAAAACATGGTTCTAGCTTTTATTTTTTATTATTAAAAATTACAAATAAGTAAAGCGACTGTAAAAAATCCATCGTGTGTTTAAATCCTTATTCGGCTTAATAACACACAATACTATTCTTTCAATAGTTGTTGTTGAAGTACCTTCATATTAACCTCATGCTCCAACCGCTCATACTCCATTTTTTTCAAAAGCCGAATTTTGTGCAAACGATGCATTTCCTCTTCATTTGCCAGTTTGGCATTTAAAATTTCCAATTCTTTTTTAGCATTTTCCAGTTGGATGTTTACCAGTTTCTTCCTTTCATCGACTAAAGTGTCATATTTTTGATTAATCACATCTTTTCTTACAGCCACAGCCTTGGCACCTTTACGTTGACGTAACGTTTGGCTGATTTTTGTTTTTGGTAATGCTGGTGGTTGCGTGTGCCTCGTGGCTATTGAATCAATATTCTTTTGTTTTTTCAAGCTATAATCTGTAAACGGATAGAAAAAAAAAAGATAGTCGTAAGTACGTAATATACTTTAAAAACAGTTACCCGTTTTAATTTCATTTACACTACCATCACTTGGTCGATTCCCACTTTCCTGGATAGTAGCAGCTACTACAGGAGGCACGGTAGCATCTTCCACCAGATTCTCATTTGTCATGATTTCCGCTACAATATAATCGGTCCCTTCAATTAGCACTGCAGCATTTTGCAAGTTCGGATATGCTGTAGAAATTTTTCTATTAGTATTTTAAATTTGAAATGTTGATTTCTCTAAGGATTACCACTGCTTTGTATTTATTACAACAAAACCACAGAACTTGTTTAAAATATGGCATTGTATATGTGACTTTTAGAAATTTACAGACTACAATCGTAACGTGTATGTACCTACTACCTACTACACATGCACTGCTTACCTATTTCATTCTTTGGTAAGTCACTATCCAAACTAGATGACGTTCCGGGCACCATTAATTTCAGAAGCACCAGTAACGTTTTTTCGTAATCCTTGAAATTTATTTCTTTTAAAGTACCACCAGCTGTACATTTCCCATTTTTGTTTTGATACTTTTTTTTGACAGCTTTCTTTATTGCTTCATACTTGCAACGTAAAGTATTCACATCGCGAGGTACATTGTCTGGATTTTGAGCATTGAAAGAAGTTGCAATCAACTCCCACGTGTCATTTTTTTCCTTCCACGCAACAGCGTTTGATGTTTTGGATTCCAAAATATTCTGATGTTCAATTACCAAATCGATTAACAATCTCGTCTCGGTGTCGGAGTAATTGGCGGATCGTTCCCTTTTCTTTTCTTGATTTTAAACGAAATACGGCCAACAAAAATTAACATTGAATACCAACGCAACAACACAAACATTGACTTACCAACAAAATAAATAAGTACAGTAAGACCATCCAATTTTCGTTTTTTATTTTTACATTTAATCGTCACGTCTGTTTATTGCATTGTATTCTTTATGGAAATAAGAACAAAAAGAATTTTTTTGAATTACGCAACCACATGTTTTTTTCTTATAAAGCATGACTCCTTGATTCCCATCCCACCCCCTTACCCGGGCTCAGCACACTAAGTGCTATACACCGGTCTAACATGCCCCACCCCTGAAAGACATGCCACCCAACATACACACCATCCATGGACACGCCGGATTTAACTTATTCAGAAAATTTTCCGGCGGGCAGAGGACTCGAACCTACTGCCGATAAGAGTCTAGTTTCAAAGGCTAGGACTTTAACCACTATACCACCCGCTGGCCCGCAACCACATGTTAATAATATGACCATTGGATTGCTTGATGCTTTCTTTTAGAGAGTTTTCTAGAAGCATCGCGTGCAAAATGAATGTGTCTGCTATGAAAGTGCCTTTGCTTAAATATGTGCTAAAATGGGAAACGACAAGGGCTAGAACTAGTGTAATCATTAAAGTTTATGCCAATCTAGCAAGTTGCTTTTCTGTAATAAGGCGTCAAAACTGTCAAAAGATAGCAGCCAGCGGTCCACATGTATGAACTGCAAAGTTCTAAAAAAAATGGACGGAACTGAGGGCCTATTCTTGACTAGTGCGTAAAATTTTTCTTATACGTAAATGACGTCATCCCATATAAAATTACAAGCAATGACGTCATACACGTATACGAAAAATTTGACGCACGAGTCGAGAATAGGGTCTCTGCTACTTCCTCATACTTTTTACTCTTAAATCTTTGCGGGACAATGATTGAAATTTACATCTAGTCACCTACATCCCCTCCATCTAAGGCGTTGGCATGGCACCGCTACGTAAAGGCGCTCGCTAGATATTGCGCTCCCGAATTCCAACTAGAAATGCTTATAAATAGTTTATTTAAAGAGTTATTTGAAAATGCCCCAAAATTTTACGACTAGTATTTTTACAATTTTCATATCCAAAATTATTTTTACATTACTTGATTATACTTATTAAGAGCTATTAAATAATATCAGAATTTGTGTTTTGATTGGATATTCTGTTGTTGAGTAATCAGGCATTAAAGTAAGAATTTTCAAAAATTCGTAGCAGCCACTGCAGCTCTATATTTTCAAACTTACAAAAAGTTCTTCAAAAGAAGATCGAGACCAAAAAACATGTCTAATTTCCGTTTCCGGTTCCGGTTAAAAAAGTCCACAGATAGACAATTGTTAAAAACCCCCGGACTAGATGGAAAACGTTTATTTCTGTTAAAATCTGAAATTCAAAAATTTGCATGATATAACTTTCCATATTTCAGTAATGGGAAAGTAAAAATTAAAGAAAAAAAATCATAACAAAGAGGTAAAGTCGAGATCCCAGCGGGGATTTGAACTTCTGCAATAGGATGCCGTAACAACACTCCCCAACACTAAGCTACTACAACTGCTGACAACAAATACAAACACAAAAACCTTTGATATGCCTTTAAAGGCTCTTCAACGCTATGTTTTCAAAATATCCAAATTTAAAAATTCAAACCCAAAAAACTTTCACATCCAAATTTGATAAAAATCGGTAAAGGGGTTCCAGAGATATCGGGGAATACGCGCCCACCAACACACTTACCCACAATCAGACATTTTTTTAAAAACCTTCTTTTTTTGTTCCTTGGGCCCCAAAACGTATATTTCTGTTAAAATCTGAGATACAAAAACGCGTATTTCAATTTAAAATTCGATAATTTTCATCGCAAAATCAACACTCCCCCTATACTGAAAGTATGAGAAATTAAAATGACTGAAACACTTCGCCTAGAGTTTCGTATACTGTAAACGTTTACACACGACATTTACATTTTTATAATATTATACCGTCCATTGATGGTTCAGGTCTTGCTTTACTTGTATCTGTGACCCGTATTCCTGCCCCGCAAATACGCTGTTATGTAGTACAACCTGAAAGGAGCACTAGCCAGTTGGTACGGCAAACCTGGCTAAGTTACAACAATAAAAGTTTAAAAAAAAAACAGATTATTTTTATTTTCTGAAAAACCATTGCTTGGGATTAAAGAGAACTAAAAACGGAAGTTAATCCCCCTAAACATCACTGCAGGAAAAATTAGGCTGTGAACCTTATTCTACTATCACCCATGAGCAATTTAGCTCGAACAGAAATTTTTTATTTAATACCCAAAAATTTTTTGATTATCAAAAGTATCGTGCTTCAAGTATAAGAAAGTAAAGATAAATAATGAGAGTTGAACGGTCATGACTCATCATAAATCAAGTGTGCAGACACAGCAAGCTTCAAGAAATGCGCACAAAGCAAAGCATTGGAATTTTAATATATTATAGATAAAATAATTAATAACTTAATAAAACGAACTTCAACGAAGTCAGGCTCGAACTTCTTAATAATGTATTGGAATTGTGTTATCTTCTAACAGCTAAGTTATGAAATGCATCTGTTTATTTGTACAGTAAGCAAATAAGACGATGGTTCTCTACAAGTCTCTATGGTTAGCTAACCAGAAAATTGTAGTTGGACTAAAAAAGACATTTTCGATTACCGGAGGCTTTATCCGACAGTTAGTTTATCTTGCAGATAGCCTAACCGTCACTTTAATGGAGCATTGAAAGACCGGGTTTTAGTAAAACCTTTCTAATCATAAGTAACCAGTTAAGAAAAACTGTAAACAAAAATCGTCAAATAAATTTGACTATGCAAAGCAGTTTGTTTATTTTCAAAGCCAGTACAAGTACTTTTTAAAATTCTTAGAATGTGTAGGTGTTATTTCTAAACAATACTTATCTTGGTAATAGATTTTTGCAAGACAACCACAATTAGAATTATTACAACCCCCTTCCGCCCAAAAAAAAAGTTCAATAGTGTATTGGCAAGTCATTTTTCTGGTAAAAATAAAGATATTTCAACAACATATAGAAACCAAAGATAATTATGTACAACTATTTAGCATTAATACACAACCTATGGTTACAGTTTATATTTAATCACTTACCAACAGCATGCTCCACAAAATCGCACGGTGAATGTGGTTCAGAAAGTGAAAATTCTTGATTGATTTCATTTAGATGGGGAGCACCGGGTGTGGCATCGAAAATAGTTGGTAACCAGCCTTCATCAGTTACTTCATCTTTTACTTCTTCTTCCATCTCCAATTTTAAATTCGCACCAGTGTGTACATTACCTAAAACATTTAAAATTCATGTTCATACTTTTTCCGTTAGTAGTGTGGATGCTGTTAGACAAAGACAGCGTTTAAACGTGAAGCAAACTTGACAGTTTATGTATATATTAGTAGTATTGACTTTTCGTTCAAACTATTTAGATACTTGATGGTTGCCAGTTATTTTCTGCAAAATTTAATTATGCAAAAGGCACAAAAATATATTGCCGAGTGCCCACTTTAATTATATTCGCAACTGGGATCTCGGAAACTATAGAAGATGTAAATCGGTTATATTGTAAACATATATCATGTTTTCATTAATACTAAGATTTTCTAAATAAATTTTCTATTAGTCAACAGATTAGAAAAATAAGAAACAAAAGAGTTGACCTATGCGTGTCAAAAACATAGAAAAATTGAATAACAATTTTTATTATTCATTGTTTCAGGTACAAATAACTATATTGATTCAAAAAATCTTGAACAATAAATAACATCATCATCATAATCTATCCTCATATACCTGAAGGTGTCGAGGTGTTTCACTCCGGGTAGGCTCTTCGCTTGTGTAGTAGGAGGTAGTGGGGTTTTAAACGCTCCTGAAGCTTATGCCACCCTTCATGCACATTCATTCAAGCCATACGCACATGTGTTTTATTTGTATGTTAATGCTGTGTGTGGCTTTGTTACTTGTCCTGGTCAATCAGTAATCAAGGCAAGCGCCGTTAATTGTAACCCAACGACGAGTGATTGCCGAGTTCGATACCGATCCACAGAATTACAGAAAAATTTTCTGCTTCTTCCGGGATTCGAACTGAGGACTCACGCATTCTGAGCCAGATCCTCTCACCACTGGACCACTCGTACTAAAATAACATTAAAGAAAAATCCAATTCTGTTTTTTTAAATCAAAACTTTATTTTTTGCATTTATATTTAAATACTTTGCACTGATAATTAATAAATACTTTTGCATGTATATTTATTAAATACGTTTTTCAGTAATATAACACAATTAAAAATTAAAACAACAGTTATGAGGCGAAAAAAGTTTAAAAATTAAATAAATAACATAAAAAACTTTTAAAAAAGTTTGTTCCACACGGGATTGAAAGTCAGGACACTTCTAATTAGAAAACAGTTGCGTCACTACGAAGACATTAGAATGTGTTGTTACTTTGAGATTAAAAAGACAGGTCTTGAATTTATTAATGTTTATTTAGGGTTTTGCTCAATTTTAAATGTAAAAATTATATTAATTTTACTACGGCACTGTTAACAATAATACAGTTTAATTTCTGAGCCAAAATATTCTGGGAACAAAATCTGGAAAAATATAATTTTCCGTGCATTTGCATGTGGTTCAATCTGTTTCTGGCCTCAGACTTTGCCAGAATTGCTTTCTTTTTTTTCTTCAGTGCACTGTCCTTCACAAATCTTGCTTTGTGCCATAATCGGATGATCGAATTTTCCATTTCGCAAACGATACAACTACAACTAAAGAAGCGTGCAATGTTGCTACGATCTCCGAGGCGGTCAGAGTATAGACTTTGGTATAGAACGGATGTGTATAGTAGTGACTGTACGACGCCAACATTTTTCAGCCGCACGAGACGTATTTTAGTATCTTACAGCGCATGCGGTGGAAATAAGTTTTGTGCAGGACTATTGCTTGTACTACCTTAAAATATGAAACTTCTTTGTAATTTTATCAGCTCTGAATTTCTTATACTGTCCGAAATCCTAATGATGAGCAAAATTATAGTGGGCACCTAGTACATGTTTATGGAAGAAAGGGAAAACATTTTTAAAGCCAGAAAACCCTATTCAATTATAATTAACAAGACTCTAACGCAAAGCTGATTGATTGTAAAAACGCTCGTAATTTACTTGAAGATATTATTTTAATCTCTTTTAATAAACCCCTTTAAAAAATGGAGATAACCCACCAAAAATATTACCACCATCAACGTATAAATTTATCATTAGTTAGTACACAAGCTGTGGTTGCTTTTTCTATTTTCATTCACTCACCAACAGCATTCTCTACAAACCCACCATGTGCAGTTAGCTCGGAAAATGAAACTTCTTTCTTGATTTCGTTTAGATGGGGAGCGATAGATGTAGGAATGACAAGAATAGGTGCCGAGATGTCACTAACGAGTTCAGGGGTTATTTCTAACATCTCCAATTTAAAATTTTTATCAGTATATTGTAATACTTGCTTCCTAAAACATTTAAACTTTACTTATTGCATTTATATGGCACTAAAAAGGCGACTCACCTTGGAAGTCAAAATCCAGGAACTGGTGTACAAGAAGTTTATAAAATGTACACACTTTTAAATGTCCAATGGTTATGTGATTATAAACCCTTGAAATTACTCACAATTACTTGAACTGTAGACATATTATTGGTTATGTAGAAGTTAACCCCACCTAGACAGATTGACAATCGAATATCTCTATTTGAACTACTTTTAGATACAGGACGAGTCGAATACACTTGTCTGTAAGTTTTGGCAAAGTAATTGTTAATAAGATGTTTTTACAATTGTGTCAATAAATGTTGTGTCCACAACTGCTTATTAAATGTTAATACTCAGGAAATGTGTATTCTGAGTTAAGCACTGTACGATCGATTCCCACTCGAATAATTAGTGACCAATGTAGGGGTATATCTGTAACCAACCGTGCTTCGGAAGGCACGTTAAGCCGTCGGTCCCGGTTGTAATACTTACATCTTTGTTTGGCAATCGTAAACCATTTAGTAGAACTTCTTCCCCTTTCGACTGGTAAAGCCAACCTCCTGCTCGGCATACATGTGAAGTGGGCTGCTAGAAACCGCATTAGTTGCAGGTATTAAACAGGCCATTGGCCTATAATAATAAAAAGAAAAAAGAAAATCTGGACAATGACTGGTTTTGTGAGTTAGTACCTATATAAATTATGTAGTAGTCAGAGCTGGATTTGTTTAGTTTAGGTAAATATCTTTCTGCGCCCCCTTATGAAATGCCTTGTTATTTTTTATTAAACATTAATGAACAAATAATCTTTTTGGCGACAAAAAAAACAATTTTCGACGATAAAAGACATTTTTGATGTCAACAATTTTTTAGTTACCACAGTAGTTGAAAGGCTTTTTTGACGTATTATAAGTTTAATGTACGAATTAAAAAAAAACTATTTAAGTGTTTATACAAAAAACGAATTTTTTGACGTCAGTAAATAATTATTTACAATAAAACGTATTTATTTACGCCAAAAAATCACTTTTTGACATCAAAAACTGAATATTTTACAAACATCATCTATTGAAGTCGGAAAATGCTGCCATTTAGCGGTATAACTGGCGTAGTACCGAAGTCTTCTTTTGTCGCCACACCAAATAAGTTGTCCATGTCTGCGCCCTCTTTCGACAGGTAGTTCCCCCATCGGTAAATATTTGCGATATGGATCTAGTACATTACTAACTAAGTATCCCGTTAGGTTTCAGCATTTCCGACGTCAAAAAGTTATTTATTGACGTCATTAAGTTAACAATAACTTTTTCATTTTTTTATTATTTTATTTTAAATTGCTTGAACAGTTTTGACGCCATGAAATATTTTTGTTGGCTCATGAAATGGATTTTTGAAGTTAATAAATGAATTTCTGACGTCAAAAATTCGATTACAAGATTTAATAGGCAAATAATTTTACCCGGAATTCGATGATTTGTAGACTTTAAAAAGTTAGCTACTTATGGAAGCGTACTGCATTTTTCAAGTTGAGAACGTTTAATTATTATTGACATCAGAAAATCGATTTCAGAAGTCTTAAACTTAATTTGTAACCCTTAATGTCATAAATTAATTACTGACTTCAGAAAAATGTAATTTGTTGTCAACAATTCAAGATAAAAACTTAAACGGCGCTCCATAGCCCCATTACCGCAAAAAATTAAAAATTAAAGAAAGATATTTAAAAAAATATATAAATAATCCAAAAATTAGTAGTTTGTGATTTGATCTGGCGATTGTCTACCAAAATTTTGAGGTTGTAGCTAAACTTCCACCTCGAGAATACAAACATACACAGTATACTGGCCACTAGCAGAACTGACTTGTACTACTACTCTGAATAGTAGTATGTAAGAAACGACTTTTATATTATTTGCATTTCGAAGTTACTGAAGGCCCATATAAATTGAATAAAAAAGAACAATTTTTAAGTTTTAGGGAATTTTAAGCACCCCATTTTGTTTGGCGCCCCTAGGTAATTGTCTGTTCGCACAGAGCATAGAGAATAAAATATACTTAAGAGTATGTACAAACTCTGGTTGCTATAGCCTTGTTCTGTAGTGCTTTAGAAAGAGAGCACCAAGACACGGAAACAATTTTTTTTATGGTTAAACAAGCCAGTTCAGCAAGTCTTTGCTATTCATAGCTGCGTTAGTACACTCACTTTGTTCAAGTACTAAGGGGTTACTTTAACCCATCAATTATTTATGCACTATTCACTATCATCAGACAACATAATGTCTTGCGAAAGTTAACCTTTTAAGTGTATATGAATTTTACAGCCTATGTGAGAATACTCAGATGCAGGATAAATTTGTAGATTTTTTTGATAATGTTAAGGAAACTATGTACTATTTCAAGGATGTGCCTGTTTGGGGCTAATATTAATTTTTGTTGATAACTAAGATTACAAATCTGTCAATAAATGTGATTGTATTTACAATAATTTATAACACTAAAAAATACTGACGATTGAGTACTCTTTTTATAGGTTCTTCGTCTGGGACTTCTGTCACATGTACTGCAAAATTGGGACATGCATATCCTAGCAACAGCATTTTGTGCATCACCCTTGTTCTACAGGGTCGCTATTATGTATGGGACCAAAGCTCCCCTAGTCAAACGGTTTGAGATATGCATTTCATATTTGGTATCTGTTAATTTGAGGTTATTTTGCATATTCTGAAGTAAAAAAAATGTGTTAGCATAAATTTTTTAAACGCGGCCGCCATCTTGAATTTTTTTGAATAGCAACCTAGGCTGTGAGATACAGCAATAGAAAGCCTATTTTGTTCTCTTTTCGGAAATATTAAACATATATAGGGTTACATAAGAAAATAATATTATAAAAACGACTCGCATTAAGTGAAAATACGAGAAACTAATGTCCAAGAGTTTAAGAAATAAAAACTCTATCTTATAATGTTATGTGTTTATTGATTTATATTAAATAGGCGTAATGGTAGGAACTGCTCACAATCACTTTCATATTTTATAGGTTGTGTAGAAATTTTAGTATCCCATCGTTCAGATAATCGGAGTTATCTATTTAAACTACTTGAGATACAGGGCGGTCGGTTTGTAAGAATTAATTTTAAATATTTTATCATTTTTGACTAATTATCAGCAAAATATATCTACAATATTTTCAAGAACTGTTGGTGTACATAACTGCTTAATGTCTACTAAATTTTAATACTAAGAAAATATGGTAGCATAGATACGAGGAACACAAGCACAGCCTTCAAAGCAGAACACATCCTGGGAAAACTGCTATTCAATGTCAATGAAAAAAATGGGGAAAACACTTCGCATGTACTTTCCCATACTTACAGAATAATTAGTTTGACATATATCCAATCACAAGATTTACAGAGCACATCTAACTAAGAACTGTTTTGAGTTGTACAGTATTTAAATATAAACCTCTGCTATTTCCGCATTGCAAGAAGGACAGCCAACAACAATCATAAACTACCTGTGTAGAAATTTCAGGGTCAGTACCTAACTATCCTATCAGCTTCTGTCTCTTACGCACTACGTATTTTGCAATCTACCTCGCACACTCTTAAGTTGTCATCTATGCTCCTATGCGCCTAAGTTACGACGGAAGAAAAAAACGATTTTAATTTTTTTTAGAAAACAACTGATCACGATTTTTTTTAAGAAACATGAGGCCGGGCGTGAGCACGACTCCATGATTCCCATCCCACCCCCTTACACGGGCGCAGCGGACTTGCGCTATACACGGGTCTAACATGCCCCACCCCTGAAAGACATGCAACCCAACATACACACCACACACAACATTCATGGACACGCCGGATTTAACTTATTCCGAAAAATTTCCGACGGACAGAGAACTCGAACCTACTGCCGTTGGGAGTCTAGTTTCAAAGCCTGGGACTTTAATCACCAGACCACCCACTGGCCCTGATCACAATTTAAATAAACCAAAAAAGCAATGTCAAAAAAAATCTTGCTTTTGATAATGACGTGTAAATACGTATAAAGCTAACATAAAAAACCTGTTAAAGCTAAGAATTGTTTTATTTACAATAAATTAAAGTTAAAAAAAATAGTTCAAAAAAATTACAGGAGAAAGGGAAAAATTAACCCCCTCAAATATTGCAGCACCTAAAAATTAAGTGCTGAATCTTCTTTTACTATTAGTTTGTTACTTATGAGCAATTTAACCCAAACAAAAATTATTTATCGTTCCCTGTTTATTAAAAAAAGAGGAGTGATTTTTAAATTTTCAAAAATTCATAGGAGTCGTCACAAAGAAACTAGCGAACCGGGTACGAACCAAATTATAGTTAATCCCTAACTCTATAAGCCTGCAAAGAATAAAAATAATTGCGTGACCAGTTTTTGGACACCGTTTTTTGAAAATGTCCAAAATTTTATAATTTTTTTTTACTGCACAGTTTTCATTTATACAAAATTTCTTTTACATAGTAAGTGTGTTTCTCTAGAGGAATTGTAACAACAAATTTAAACTGAATCTGTCAACTCGTTGAGTAAATAGGTGTTAAATTCAAAATTTTCAAAAACCCATAGGTGTCACAGAGAAATTAGCAAGCTGGGACACAAACCCAATTATAGCATAGAAAATTAAAACAAATCTTTGCCTCAGTTTTTGAACAATTTTTTTACAAAATTTCCAAGACTTTTAAATTCCAATTTTAGTAATTTCAAGAAATATCGTACATGGTAATACTGCTTTCCCCTAGGGCTACTGCAGTAACAAATTTGATCCCAATCTGTCGACTCTTTTTTGAATAAATGAGATCAAGTTAAAATTTTCATAAAATCGTAGCGAACGCCATTCTGAAGCTAGTGTTTGAGAAAAAAGCTTCCAATTTGTCTTAGCCGTTTGTATCATACTAGTTTCTTAAATTTCAGAAACTCTTATAGATTTGAAAAAAGTTATACCACGAAAACGTATATAACTTAAGTTTTCGGTTTTAAAATAAAAATCTTTTTGGCTCCACAAAATTTTTGTTGTACTCGGGTATACCAAATTTCATTAAAATCGGTGCAATAATTCCTGAGACTTCACGCTACGCAAACACACATACAGACAGACCAGTGCTGGATTTACATTTTAGGTGGCCTTAAGCTATAAATACGTGTACAGCCCTGCATTTCAAAAGTAACTTACGTACTGTGTGCATAAGGTAGCTAGAGGGGGGGGGGGCAGGAAACCCTGTCCTACTTTCATATTTGAGCAAAAATATTAAAATCTTCTCTACACTACATATACTTTTGTTGTATGAGCACTTTATATTACTGTTATTAAGTCACACTTTTATTACTTTAAAAGAACACACAGAAAAAACTTATTTTTAAAGAAACGCAAGCTGCAAAGGCTCTTACTTCACCATGATAAGAGCTGCCAGTAGAACAGTAAAGAAACACTTGGCAACAGTTGCAGTGTTAGTGTCGTAAGCGTTGCTCTGACACTTCCTAGATTACTCTGACTATAACATTATGTTAGTAGGTGCGTTTCAAAGCTTGAAAAATAACTGAAACATATTTTGAGACCTCTCAATTTTACACGACGCTCAAAAATTATGAAACGCAATATTTATAAAGCCCTAAAATTATGAAGAAAAAATGAGACCCCAAAAATCGTAAGGCCCTAGGCTGCAGCCTATAAGTAAATCTGGCACTGAGACAGATATTTTTAAAAACCACATTTTTGTGTTCCTGGAGCTTATACATGTATTTCCGTCAAAATTTCAAAATCGAATATTTTAGGATCTTAATAAATTCCCACACTGAAAGTATTGGAAAGTAAAACGTGATCCTCTCAACAAATGTGATGTTTTAGGCCATAAATTGCCTACAATATTCAGTTACCCTATTAAACGATCAAATAAATTTGAATAATTCAAAAAAATACTTTGGAAATACAAAAACGTAAAGTAGAACGAGCCCTCAATATAAGTTAGGATATTGTTTTCATAATTCCTTGGTTAGCCCGCCCCACACACATGTTGCTACAAGCTCTTAAAAATATGAAGATGTAATTTGTCAGTTGGTCTCAAATTATTTCAAAGGCGAAACTTTAGTCGCAAAGACAAAATTAATTTGGTTAAATTTGCCAAAGTTTTTTATTTCTATTATTTACTGGTTACAATTACCATACTCGTACATAACTACAATTGCTTTCAAAAAGTGCTTAATGATTACTCTGTAAATTTTTGTAAATATTATTATTGTGTTCTACTGTATTGAGTCAAATAGAACTGTAATAAATAACATACATTACAATGTTAAAAAAACGTGTCCTTGCAAACTTTTTTTTTGTATGAGTTTTCATATGCTTACAGTTGCATCATTATAATCGCACTTTAAACTTTGTCCCGTGTATGTGTAAAAGGTTTCTTTCCAGTGTGAATTTTCGTATGTTTCACTATGTCTTTTTTCCGTGTACTTCTATAATTACATACGTTGCATTTATGTTTCATCTCGGTATGTGTTTTCACATGCCTTTGTAAGTCGCTCTTGCGTATACATCTATAATTACATATACTGCACTGAAAAGGTTTCTCTCCAGTATGAGTTTTTAAATGTCTTTGTAAGTTACTTATCTGTATACAGCTATATCCACATATATTGCATTGAGAAGGCTTTTCTCCAGTATGAATTTTAATATGTTTTTGTAGGTCAGACTTTTCTATAGATCTATAATCACACACTCTACATTTATAAGGTTTCACCCCTGTATGGGTTTTCATATGTTTTTCTAAGTTGTTTTTCTGTATACATTTATAATCACATATGCTGCACTTAAAAAGTTTTTCTCCAGAATGAGTTTTCATATGGAGTTGTAAGACACTCTTGTGTACACATCTATAATCACATACACTGCATTTTAAAGATTCTTCTTCTTTGTGTATCTTCATATGCTTTTGTAAATAATTCTTTCGAGAACATTTATAATCACATATATTGCATTGAAATGGTTTTTCTCGAGTATGATTATTCAGATGCCCTTCTAAGTCTTTCTCAAATGAAAATTTACGGTCGCATAAACCACCATCAAAATTTTTAACTTGAGTAGACCCTTTTATTGCTTGATCCACATTGTTCTCATCAGATTCATCTTTCATATGTACCTCCTCATGAACCAAATGCTGAATCGTGATGATATCATCATTACCACTCTTGATACCACATTTCGGATCTGGAACTTCCGATTTTATTTTGAAGTCCAACGATTGAATAGTAGTGTCTTCGTGTTTGACTGAAATTATTTAACACTTGCTTAAATACAATTAAACCAACATAAATGGGAAACGGGAATGCCATATTGGATAAAATGTGTAAAATTTGATTTTCTTGTAAAGGGATTAATGCATATAATTTCAAATTATGAGGTACGAAATAGACTAACTTGCTGAAAGCACACCTAATATATTCATTAAATACACTACGGCAGGTTCAGGGAATAAAAAGAATTTATTGTCAGCTGTTTTAAGTAAGGGAAGCTGTGACTTTGTTGAGTAAGTAGCACCAACATAAAGATAAGACAAATGTATTATTAAATCAAAATGTCAAAACGGCATAAGCGACTCATAACAAATAATAAATATAAGAAAAAATAAAACTGCCTATTATTATTTGAGTTGTCAAAAATTTGATATTGGCAATCGCTTTTGCTTCAATGGTTGAACTCATCTGAGCGTTCAAAAATTACCTCTTTAATGCATCCAAAATCACCGCTACTGTAGCGATCGTTGAGTGAAAAAGACGCCATTTTTTGTAGCAAACATTTTCTTTGCTCTAACGGAGCAGTGTTTGCTCAGTTTGACAACATTAAACACCTCATCATTATTAAACAACTAAGCGTACATTTAGAAATGTTTTTGTTTAAATCCATGGCATATACTTACTTGTTACGACAAATTGACCGAACATAAAACAATCTTTTGTGCCATAAGCAAATTTGTTCAAAAATCCAAAAATATGATATTATTAAAAATAAAGCAGGCTATCTCTAATTACCAAGAACTACTGTAACTATTTGCACAAATGCAGAAAGAAATAAAGTGATCAAGGACATACTCTGTAATAGATGCAGATGTCGCATTTGTAAATCTGAACCTGAAGATATTTTCAAGCTGCCTAAAAACGACCACTATCATAAAATTTTTTATTGTTATCACACAACTTTATAGTTTGCTTTTAATGACTTACCCACAGGATGGTGAATGTCACCATGTGAGTGTGGTTCGGGAAGTAAAAATTCTGTCTTGATTTCATTTAGGGGAACAAATTCAAAACTAGGAGTGGCAACAGCAGGTAACGACACATCACTAGTGATTTCAGGTTTTACTTCTTCTTCCATCTTCAATTTTAAACTCGTACCAGCACTGCCTATAAAACATTAAAATTTATGTTTACACTTTCCATTACTGTTAAAGTAAGTTGGTAGACAAGACCGGTATTCAAAATCCAAACAAACTTGGCAGGTTATACGCATTAAAAAAAATGAATTTTTAAAGTGGAGTTGTTAAATCTGGTTTTTATTATTAACGAACAGTAACTAAAGGGTATAAGCATCAAAAATGTGTATCAGTAAGCAGTGAACTTTGAGAGAGTATCTTGGCTTCATACGAAGCGGTGGTAGTTTGACAGTGATTATTCACAAAACAGTAAAGGCGGTTTTCGGCTTCATTATAGACCATGATTATCATTTATTATCGGACCCAATAATTATGTACCCGTTTACTGTAAGAAAAATAATTCCACTTCTAACAAAAAATTAAGCAATTCTTGGAATTATTTTAAAAAACAGGGTGTCGCACAGTAACAAGTAGAAACAAAAAGCTCCCTATTCACATGCACTTTCTGTGGGAAACAGCATACAATGACTTTATTGTAACAGCCTTAAGTGAAGTAAATGGTGTTCGGCTTTATGTAAGAGCATGTGGCAAGTAAATAAAAAAAAGTATTGACCTAAATTTCCTTATTTAGTTAATATTCAAAGTTTTGATTATGAAAAACTTGTATCAAAAACTGAAGACGCTCAAAACGAGAGACTTAGTCAACCCTACTCACGTTATTGATAGTATTTCATTATTTATCTACAAAATTACAATTTCTTTTGATAGGTACACATGGTGTTGCTTTGATAAAAATAATTTTTGTGGTAAATGCTTTAAAAGGAGAGTATTTCAAAATTATCTAAAACAATCACCAACATATAAAAATCATAAATAATCATGTACAAGACATCTAGTTTAAGTCATTTATCGTTGGTGCAAAAGCTGTTGTCACATTTTCTGTTTTTAATCACTTACCGACCGCATAGTCCAGAAATCCGCAACATAAATTTGGCTCAGAAAGTGAAAATTCTTTCTGGATTTCATTTGAATGGGGAATTTCAGATATGGGATCAAAAAGACCAGGTGAGATTCCACTAGTGGCGTCAGGGTTTACCTCTTCCATCTTCAATTTTAGAGTCCTTCAAGTGAATATACTTCCTAAAATATTTAAAATTTGCTTCTTGCTTTTGTAGGGTTGCTACTAGGTAGGTAACTCACCTTAAAAGTGAATATTTGAGAAAATAATGACCAAGAGTTTAATGAAACGTACACATTTATAAACTAGATCTTCGTAATGGTAATTGTAATTTATTATTAGTTAATACTTAATAGGCAAACAAGCTTGCACTACTTTTACATGTACTAATAAATTTGCAGGTTATGCACATGAGGTTATTAGAACTACTAGACATACAGGTAGAGTCAACATATACGAAGAATTCTAATGTTTTCAGTTAAAACAATAAAACCTTTTTAAAATTATTTCCACACAGTGTGTTCCAAGTCGACCTCAACAGGAAAATAACATGCGAAAACTAAAAATGTCGTAAATTATCTCCCTGAATTACGCAAGTCCATTTTAGACGTCATAACGATGAAGAAGGCATATTTTTGCATTAATTGATAAAAAGTTTGTCCTGCGGGCGGCTTATCCTGCGGGCGCGTATCCTACGCCCGGCTGAGGCTGCCGCCCCATCTGGAGGAGAGCTCGCAGCACCCCCCACTACCTCCTTCCAATATCAAGACCATTCTCCTCCTTTACCCGACGGCCAGCTTCATCATTCCAAAAGAAAACACCAAATAGATTCAAATATATTTATTAATTAAATATACATAATGATCACTAAGGTAGGTTATTTTAATTAATTGACCAATATATAAAAAAAGCACTACTCCTGTACACAAAATTAAAAGAATAAATTTTATAGTTTTTATTTTACAAAAAATTACATAATATTTGCACATACACAATATATAGTATTAACTTAAATCAAGCGAATTTTCTTTAGTGTAATTAAAAAGTGTAGTGTCATTTATGTAATATACTCATTCAGTCTTTCTTTGTGTGCGGGTCAACATGATACCTATAAAATTATTAGCAGCCTTAGCAGCTGTCTACGATGGTCATCTGTATGTGCTGCAACCATCGAATTGCGCTTCGGCATCTATTGCATACGATCGTGATGGTAATAACAGCGTGATTTGGAACAAAATTGATATTGATACCTGGGCTGACATTCCAGTCTTTAAATCGTCTGTCAAGAACTTAACGGAAGATGGTTTCGTAACTTTCAAAATTAAATTTAATTTTCCTAAATACATGATAAGTACTAATTGGCAAACTATCGTGACGAACAATAAAAAGCCTAGTATAAAAAAAGTCGCTATTAATGGCAATCACTATTGTTGTATTTCTACAATAATTCTCGGAACTATTTTATTACTTAGTTTATCTATGTGTATTATATATTTCTTTATATATTGGTCAATTAATTACAATAACTTACAGCATGTGCCACCTAACCTTGCAAATTTTAGTAGGCTTTGATTCGACTACTTACGCTTTGTTTCGTCGGTAGTCGTCACTTAAACTAGCTCTAATTGGCTGTGGGACAGTGTGGTACACTCTACTAAAAAGTGAAGGTAAATTTATTTATGGTTTACGAAAAATTGTGGATTTTTTGACAAATTAAAAGGCCGTGCGCCATAAGATTAGAAACAGTTTGCTTTGAGGAGGGATTAACGATAATTTAGGTTACGTATAAAAAATACAGTAAAGAAACTAGAAATGTAATAAAAAACCTTTGCTTTTGCTTGAGAGTGTAACGGCTTCTCGCCTTTTAAACTTATCGTCATTTTTTTTGCAAGGTTAAATGGCACTTGCTGTACCTTAGTGATCATTATGTATATTTAATTAATAAATATATTGGAATCTATTTGGTGTTTTCTTTTGGAGCGATGAAGCTGGTGGACGCCGTGGCCGTCGGGTAAAGGAGGAGAATGGTTTGAGATTGGAAGGAGGTAGTGAGGGGATGCTGCGAGCTCTCCTCCAGATGGGGCGGCAGCTCCAGGCGTCCGTAGGATAGCCGCCTGCAGGACAAGCCGGCCGTAGGGCGAAAAATTTTTTGACCTTGACCTTGAACTCAAGGTCAGGAGTGGGGGTAGGAGTGGGGGGTGCTGCGAGCTCCACCCCAGAAAATTTTTTTGACCTTGACCTTGAACTCAAGGTCAGGAGTGGGGGATGCTGCGAGCTCCACACCAGAAAAAAAAATTGACCTTGACCTTGAACTCAGGGCCAGGAGTGGGGGTGACCTTGACCTTGAACTCAAGGCCGGGAGTGGGGGGTGGATCTAGAACAAGCGGTGTCCAACTTAACAACATTGCTACCAACCACCAGTTACAGATACTGGCCCCAATCGAATACACCTATTACCCTTATCGCACTGACGGACTTTCGGCCGGACATCTTAGATATAACACTAGCAAAACACTTTTCCAAAACAATACATCAAACAGGCATCAATGAATTGGATTCAAACAGGCATCAATGAATTGGATTCTGATCACCTACCAGTCTTAATTAACCTAAGCGACACAGGCATCAAAGTCATATCTCAACCACGGCTAATTAATGGACTAGTTAACTGGAAAGCATTCCAGGAAAATCTTAACTGCTCAATTGTGAATCCTTATCCCATAACTAATTCTAGAGAAATAGATGACTTCATTCATAATTATACCACAGCAATCACAGAATCAGTTAGAGCTGCAACCACAATTAAACCCATAAAACGCATGGGCAATCCAAATATTACACCCTTATATATTACAGACTTAATTAAAGAGAAAAGCAGACTGCGTAGAGAGTGGCAAATAACCAGAGCTCCCCAAGTAAAAAATCTGATTAACAATATCTCCCATCGAATTCGAAGAGAACTGGGCAATCAGAGAATAAACAGTTACAGACAATATATTGAAGCTCTTGAACCAAACGATCCAGGGATGTGGAAAGCTACTCGGCACATTACTAGACAACACACAATTATACCAACCCTCACAGTAGACAATGAACAATATAATACGGATGAGGAGAAAAGTAATCTATTCGTTGAAAAACTAAATACAACATTCACACCAACCATAGCTGACAACAATAGACAATTCTCCAACATGATCACACTCCATAACGAAACCACTCTTCCTTTAAGTACCGACTTTGATTTCCCAGTTACAACCGACGAACTAGTTACCTACATAACCACCTTTTCCCAGGTCATGACCTCATTCCAAATGTGACCATTAAAAAACTAACCAAGAAAGCAATCTCATACCTGACTACCCTGTTTAAGGCTTGCTTAAGAATAGGATATTTCCCAGAAAAGTGGAAACATGCACACATTTTAATGTTTCCCAAACAACGGAAGAATGCAAAAGACCACAACAACTATCGTCCAATCAGCATTTCAAAGCTACTGGAGAAAGCAATTAGTCATAGGCTTAATATGTCGTTAGATGCTAACAATATCATCCCTCCAACACAATTTGGGTTCAGAAAGAATCACTCCACCATCCACCAATTACAAAAGGATCTCTGAAATTATTGAACGGGGTTATGAGCATAAACAATTCACTGCCATAGCTTTCCTAGACATAACTAAAGCCTTTGACAAGGTGTGGATTGACGGAATAAAGTACAAGTTATTACACATAAATATTCCAAATTACATCAAGGCAATATTATTATTCTCCTTTTTGGAAAATAGAACTTTTGCGGTTAAGCTAAATGGCACTATATCCTCTACTAAAAGTCTCCATGCAGGGGTTCCTCAAGGTAGTATACTTGGTCCTACCCTTTTTAATATTTTACATACATGATTTACCTCAACAAAACATTGGCGAAATAGCAACATATGCAGATGATACGGCGTTGGTAATACAAAGTGACAGTATCACAGAAATAGTGAAACGTCTTCAATGCTCAATGAACATTCTAACTAAATGGTTCACAAAATGAGGAATAACAATTAACTCCACGAAATGTAGCAACAAAATTTTCACACTCAAACGCATCCCAGATGCAATTCTTCTGTACACCACTCTTTTAAGATCTCTAATTACTTATGCGTGCACAGTATGAAGTGCCACTTCTGCTACCAACATAAGAAAAATACAGGTTTTTCAAAATAATGTGCTCCGCATAGCAATCAATGCCTCCTGGTTCATTAGTAACCAGCAGATACATACTGAGCTAGGAATAACAACTCTTAAGCAGTTCCAAAAAAATGCCCAAAAGTTCTTCGATAACATAAATCAATGCCCTAGTGCAGCGCAACATCACCTTGGTCAACCAAACATACATACAAGGCTAACGAGAAAACTACCGCAAGATAAACTAATAGACCTCAATAATTAGAATAATTAATTAGCGATGGGCGTCAATTTTGCCTCTAAGTTAGGATTAATAATGTTACGTTAATTCCATATTTAAAACTCAACCATGTATAACAATATGTATTGTTGATCTGGTTCATTCTAAATAAAAATAAAAAAAAATTTAAGTAAGTGTTCCTCCTATATTCTGTTGTAAGTTACCGTTTTGCAAATTTAGATAAATTGTGCATTGAAAAGGTTTTTCTCTAGTGTGTGTTTTCATATGTAGCTGCAAACTACGTATTTGCATGAATTTAGATTTACATGCACATAGCCAGAAATTGTATCTGGGGAGGGCTACAAATTGGTCTGCCGACCAGTATCAAAACTGCAATGTTTAGATATAATAATTTTCAAAACCAGCAAAACTTGTTCTAATTTGCTACATCACCGTCTGCTATAGTACAAAAACAAATTTAAGCTATCAAAACGGTTTATTTACAGTTATTCTATAGTAGAACTGGTTTTTCGTCGCTTAGTAAGCACTGCAACTCAGAATTAATTAGTACATACACACCGAAGCCTATTAACTGTTATAGTGTTATACAATCATTGTAAGTAGAGGTGAATTGTATACACAAAAAGTGGTAAAACAGTTCCAGTTATGGAACATTAAGAGCAAGCCTAACTTGAAACTAAAGCAACGGCATCTAACAAATTAATGTTATGTTTCCGTTTTGAATTTAGTTGTCACAGTTATCAACTGCAATTTTGTAAACAAAAAAGTCATAAGTGGTATTATAAAATCTGGACCAACTGCCAGTTTCTCGATATGTCTTTATGAATCATACTGTATTCACAGCATTTGAAACAGGAGTCTTTATCTTTTATCACATGGTAGCTGAATAATTACCATGCATTAAAAAAAATTGGTCAAATGGGCTTTGTATGCGACTGTTTTGCCGATATATAGCACTGTAGCATATGCAGCGTAGTTGCTATACTGGATGGCATTAGCAAAATAGTGGCAAACAAACCCCACTAGACCTTTTGTTTTGCCGCTTGTTACAACTGATTATTAATTGTGGTAGATACGCTCTACATACACAGGCTTTTGTTATCAATAAAATGTATAATAAATTTAAAAACACATACCTACACAAATATTTGTTATAATCCATAATAATGCATACAGAATATATAATAACATAAAGCTATCTGAAATAGAATTACACTACAGTGGATGTTACAATAAAATATAATCTATCTTATTAAATACCATTACTAACAGTCTTTGTAATGTCACCTGATTTCAACTATCTATGTTTTAATAAATGATACAATATTTTTTTATTATTTTTTTTAACAACAAATTATTTAAAAGAAAGTTACAGTTTGTGATAAAAGGTTGTAAGGGTGCATTTTTGACACCCTGTTTATTGAACATAAAAGCGTTAATTTTCAAATTTCAAAAACATAAAGAGCATCATACGGAAATGGAGTAATTCGAGAAAATACAAAACGATAGCCTCTAGTCGCTAGAACAATATTTTAGCTTGGAAGAGATAATCTGTCGAGATGTAGATAAATAATGATTTCTTTTAAACATCGAATGCAGATTTTAAAGTTGAGTCTATTACAGTACAACTTTTGTCTCCGAATTCCTAGTAGTTTCTGAGATCAGCGAGTTGAAAATAGAATAACGCTCCATAAAGGTAGAGGAAGGAAAAAAAATTAGGTCTGGCTCTGGAAGTTTAAACAAATGTCTGATTTGACACACAATTTGCTTTGCCTGTCATGAATTTCAGCATAACGACATTTAAGAATCATCAATCAAAGACAGTTTTATGAACTTCCAAAGCAAGACTCGATGACGTTATTTCGCTCAAACGATATTTACAAAACCATTAAATCCTTCAAAATTAAGAATTCATAGAAAAAGCATTTCTCGAAAACTGTCAGTACGATTTTTTTTAATTTGTCAGTTAATAAAGATTGGGAACCCTACTGAAAATCACCTCAGTTGCCTCATAAAACCTCATACAAAATGAACCTGGTTGTTTCAAAAACCGCATAAAACCACATACAACCTGATGAAAACATTATCAGGTTATATGAGGTTTCTATATATATTTTCAGTAGGGAAGAGTTATCATTTGCTTTTTAACAAATTCAAGACCCTCTACACATTTTGGAAGTTTGGAAATTACAACTTCTACATACAATAAATGGGGAGACGAAAAACGTTCACGCTCTCCATTCTCGCACTCTCTAACAAACATTGTATAGTTCGCTTAGGTTTCTAGAGTTCTATAACCTAAAATTGGCGTTATACATCGCATAAGATCTGCATTAACATTTGTGGAACTTTAAAATTCCTTACTGCATTATTAAACCACAAGCTTTATTATAGGCTTATTGTATGAATTCTCTTGCAGTCTTTGGCTTAATTCAAGCATTGTTGAGAGGTCAGATAATCTACTTTACATCATATTAACTCGCAAGCTACTTTTTGGTGCAAAATTAGAATCACACATTTTTTGCGATCAAACGGTTATTCTCCAATGTGTGTTTTTATATTCTCTTTTAAAGTGAGTTTTTTGTGTAAACTTACAATCACATGTTTTTCACTGGAACGGTTTTCCTCCAGCGTGTGTTTTCATATGCTGTCTCAAGTTACGTTTTTGAGCAAGTTTAAAATTACATATTTTGCATTGAAAAGGTTTTCTTCGCACTGAAACGGTTTTTCAGTAGTATTAATCCTCATATGCTTTTGTAAGCTTACTTTAAATTAAGAATCACATATTTTACACGGAAAAGGTTCATCTCCAATATGAATTTTCATGTGATTGAGTAAATTACGTTTTTGTGTAAATTTAGAATCACATATTTTGCATTGAAACGGTTTTTCACCAGTATGCGTTTTCATATGTACTAGTAAGCTACATTTTTGCGTAAATTTAGAATTACACAATTTGCATTGAAAAGGTTTAACTCCAGTATGAATTTTTATGTGATTGACCAAGGTATATTTACGCGCAAATTTAGAATCACATATTTTGCACTGAAAAGGTTTTTCTCCAGTATGAATTTTAATGTGATTGACCAAGGCACATTTAAGCGTAAATTTAGAACTACATATTGTGCACTGAAAAGGTTTTTCACCAGAATGAGTTTTCATATGGGATTGTAAGCGACCTTTTTGCGTAAATTTAGAATTACATATTTTGCACTGAAACGGTGTTTCACCAGAATGCGTTTTCATATGTGATTGTAAGTTACTATTCTGTGTAAATTTAGATTTACATATTTTGCACTGAAACGGTTTATCACCAGTATGCGTTTTCATATGTGATTGTAAGTGACCTCTTTGCGTAAATTTAGAACTACATATTGTGCACTGAAAAGGTTTTTCTCCAGTATGAATTTTAATGTGATTGACCAAGGTATATCTACGCGCAAATTTTGAATCACATATTTTGCACTGAAAAGGTTTTTCTCCAGTATGAATTTTAATGTGATTGACCAAGGCACATTTAAGCGTAAATTTAGAACTACATATTGTGCACTGAAAAGGTTTTTCACCAGAATGAGTTTTCATATGGGATTGTAAGCGACCTTTTTGCGTAAATTTAGAACTACATATTGTGCACTGAAAAGGTTTTTCACCAGTATGCGTTTTCACATGTGATTGTAAGTTACTATTCTGTGTAAATTTAGATTTACATATTTTGCACTGAAACGGTTTATCAACAGAATGCGTTTTCATATGTGATTGTAAGTTACTTTTTTGCGTAAATTTAGAACTACATATTGTGCACTGAAAAGGTTTTTCTCCAGTATGAATTTTAATGTGATTGACCAAGGTATATCTACGCGCAAATTTTGAATCACATATTTTGCACTGAAAAGGTTTTTCTCCAGTATGAATTTTAATGTGATTGACCAAGGCACATTTAAGCGTAAATTTAGAACTACATATTGTGCACTGAAAAGGTTTTTCACCAGAATGAGTTTTCATATGGGATTGTAAGCGACCTTTTGGCGTAAATTTAGAACTACATATTGTGCACTGAAAAGGTTTTTCACCAGTATGCGTTTTCACATGTGATTGTAAGTTACTATTCTGTGTAAATTTACATTTACATATTTTGCACTGAAACGGTTTATCACCAGAATGCGTTTTCATATGTGATTGTAAGTTACTTTTTTGCGTAAATTTAGAACTACATATTGTGCACTGAAAAGGTTTATCACCAGTATGCGTTTTCATATGTGATTGTAAATGACCTTTTTGCGTAAATTTAGAACTACATATTGTGCACTGAAAAGGCTTCTCTCCGGTATGAATTTTAATGTGATTGACCAAGTTACATTTAAGCGTAAATTTAGAATCACATATTTTGCACTGAAAAGGTTTTTCTCCAGTGTGCGATTTTATATGCATTTGCAAGTTACTATTCCGTGTAAATTTCGATTTACATATTTTGCACTGAAACGGTTTTTCACCAGTGTGCGTTTTCATATGTACTAGTAAGTCACCACTGTGCGTAAATTTTCAATTACACAATTTGCACTGAAAAGGTTTTTCTCTAGTATGAACTTTAATGTGATTAACCAAGTTACATTTAAGCGTAAATTTAGAATCACATATTTTGCACTGAAAAGGTTTATCACCAGTATGCGTTTTCATATGTGATTGTAAATGACCTTTTTGCGTAAATTTAGAACTACATATTGTGCACTGAAAAGGCTTCTCTCCGGTATGAATTTTAATGTGATTGACCAAGTTACATTTAAGCGTAAATTTAGAATCACATATTTTGCACTGAAAAGGTTTTTCTCCAGTGTGCGTTTTCATATGCATTTGCCAGTTACTATTCCGTTTAAATTTCGATTTACATATTTTGCACTGAAACGGTTTTTCACCAGTATGCGTTTTCATATGTGATTGTAAATGAACTTTTTGCGTAAATTTAGAACTACATATTGTGCACTGAAAAGGTTTTTCACCAGAATGCGTTTTCATATGCGATTGTAAGTTACTTTTTTGCGTAAATTTAGAACTACATATTGTGCACTGAAAAGGTTTTTCACCAGAATGCGTTTTCATATGCGATTGTAAGTTACTTTTTTGCGTAAATTTAGAACTACATATTGTGCACTGAAAAGGTTTTTCTCCAGTATGAAATTTAATGTGATTGAACAAGGTACATTTCTGCGTAAATTTAGATTTACATATTTTGCACTGAAACAGTTTTTCACCAGTATACGTTTTCATATGTACTAGTAAGCTACCTCTTTGTGTAAATTTAGAATTACACAATTTGCACTGAAAAGGTTTCCCTTTAGTGTGAGTCTTCATATGCTGCTGTAAGTTGCATTTCCATTTAAATTTACGACTGCATAAAGCACAATCAAATTGTACAAGTTGAGTGGACTTTTTTATTGTTTGATCTGGAAGGCACTCATCAAATTCATTTTTTATATGCAACTCCTCACTTTCCAAAGGCTCAAGTTTGGAGATATCGTCATGATCACTCTGGATGGTAAACTTTAGATCAGGAAATTCTGATTTTATTGGGTGCTCCAACCATTTATTACTGGTATCTTCCTGCTTCGCTGTAATTATTTAAGACTTGCTTTAATGAAATTAGATTAATATAAATGTAAAACTATGCAATATGTATTTCTCCATTAATTACAAATTGGTAGATTGCTTTATAGACAAAAGTAAGCAAGAGTTTAAAAAGATTCAAAAGCTTAAAATAACTTTTATAATTTTGATCAGCATTTTACTGTTTATCCAAATAAGTTACATTTTCTCGTGAGAAGTAGGTACACATGCTGTTCTAGTAAAAGTAGAAGTAGTAAAATAGGGCATTTCAAAGTATTCTAAAGAATGACCACCTACATACAGACATCGTAAATAATTTGTCTACCGAGTATAAACGATTCTTATTAACACATAACCAGTGCTGGGCATGATACTTTTTAGTTGTACCTAAATGCAGGTTAAGTAAATACTAAAATGATACATCTAGTTGCATATAAAAGATACATTTAAAAATGTACTTAGATACAGATACAAAATTTAAATTAAGTATTTAGAACATTTATTGATGTATTTTAGATACTTTTTGAAAATATGCTTCCACAAATTTAACAAAATAAATTTAAATTACCGTTTTTATTTTTGTACCACCCAAATTTAACCCTCGATTCTGTAGGAATAAATAAATGAACAAATAAATTCTTTTGAGTTTTTAACAGGTGTAAATTTTTTTTAGAAAGATATCTACCAGGGCCGTGCATCAAAACGTAATCTAAAACTGAAAACCAGAAAAAAACGACATTTTTCGAACCGTAACCACAACAAAAACCAAAATCATATCTTTCTTGAACTGTAACCGAAAATTGTAATTATTTTAAGAATATGTCGGTATTTTTACATTCCAGCAAAATGTAGAAGGACATTTGTTTATTGTAGCAAATAACAAATACCTATTTACTAGCATTTCGCATGGTCAGCGGTATTGATTAACGCTTAGGGTTGTAGCCAAAACAATAATTATAGTTTATAATGTTTCCCACTGATTGAAATGTGAGTGCAAAGTTCTTGTCGCTATAACGTCATCGTATAACATAATATGCATACTTCACCAGCAGGAGATGTGTTTCATTTTTACTACTAACTACTTAATTTTGTGTTATTGGCGTTACTGGTAGTCAGCGCGCCCATAGTGTGCCACCATGTATACAACAACAAAAAATAAAGATAACCTATGTACAGTATTTTCAAAAAGGAGTGATATTAAAAAACGAAATCTCGACCAAGGTTAGTTAATTGTGTCAGTTGCCTCGTAACTTCCTGGCTGCACGTCATTTGGCATGCCAGGAGTCCACAGCATGTTTGAAAAGTACACACTTAACCAAACTTGTTCTTGTCTGGGCCACGGCACGTCGTTTGTTGATAGTCGATGCTAAAATATAGAACACATACATCAACAACACGTCATCTGCTGGCCATATTTAACATACCGGTAAAGTTTTTCTTAAAACAATTTTGTCATGTTTCCAGGGTTTCTAGGTTGGTTGTCAAAAGAGATAGTTTTTTTTTTAATAATTCCTAAAAATTCTTTCATTTCATTAGCTGTTTGGGCATTTCGTGAAAAGACCGATTTTACCAAAAGACTACGACATATAGTCCGTTCTACAAAAAGAGATGAACTACTACGAACTACGTACTACTTTTTATTTTAGATTTAACCCCCAGTTGCAGTTTTTTCCACAATTTGAAAAGAAACGAAAAAGTTTTTAGTGGCTTCAATTTTTCGTAATAATTTGAACGTTCTTTTTTTAATTACATGGCTTAATTTGTTCCCCATAATCATATAGAAAATTTTCTTTTCTTTAAAAAACAACAAAAAATATCGGTAACCATAACCGAAATTTTTAGTAGCAGGAAATCGTAAGCAAAATTTTAAAAAACGATAAATCATTACTGAAACTTTATTTTTGTTGGTTTACGTCCCTGATATCTACCTTGACGCAGTAGGCAAACAATTGTTGGGATTTGCTGAAAATTTCTAGTATTCGCTTAATCTCTTTAAAACAATAATAAAAAAATTAACAACTCCCTGCGAGAGCATCTCAAACATAAAATTTTAATATGGATTTAAAAAAATAATTCTAGACTTTTGAAGAAAAAATCTGGGAATAATATTTTGTAAAATGTAGTGAGTATGAAAACTACTTCATTATTATACAGCAATATACAGATGCTAGATACTTTGTTTCAAAAGTATCTAGACCAACGAATAAAGAATACTAGTATTCTTTATTCGTTGATCTAGACACAGATAGCAGATCCTTAAAATGGATCTAGGGCTAGTATCTAGAAGAAAACTTGTCAACAATGTAAATAATCTGTGGTTCGTTTTCTTGTTTTTAATTATTAACAAACGAAACAGCTTCTTCCACAAACCTACCAGATGAATTTGGTATAGACGATGAAAATTCTTTCTTGATTTCAGTTCGATGGCCAACAGCAGATTCGGGTTTGATCAGAGCAAGCAACGGAATTTCACGTGTGACTTCAGGGGTCACTTCTCTTTCCATTATTAACTTTTAAAATTCGTATCAGTATATCCATATACTTCCTAAAACATTTAAAGTTTATGTTCATTGCATTTTTAGGGTGCCCATAAAGGCGACTCACTTTCAACACAAAAATCCGGAAAGCTAGTTTGCAACAACGTTATAAACTATAAAGATTTACATATTAGAACTTCTTAATGATAGTTAGTAAATATTTAACAAACGAAAATTATTTAAAATTTTCTCGTGGACGCTGTTATAGGTTATGTACTAATTATGTCATTGAAATATTTCATGTACAAGATGATGCAACATTAAATACGTGTTCACTAGCCAGTTGTAGAGTCTATTTTATTCAAAGATACGGGTATTGGTCTATTCGAAATCGTGATACCATTATGCCAAAAGCATTTTCGGCAATACGCCGTGCACGGGACAAACGGTAATTAAAAATTTTTTGTTTTTGTGATAGTATTCCTGTTCTTGAGTACGGTTTTACAAGATTTGTTCGCAGTGGAAAGGCATCGTCAGTTACGAAAACAGCATTATCTGGTAAATTAAGCGCATTTGCAGTAAGTGCTTCATTCAAAGATGTTTTACCAAAAATCGATGCATCATTCGAACGACCGTTTGCTCCAACATCTATGTAAATAAATCGGTAGTTAGCATCAACTGCAGCAAATAGTACTATGCTATATCTTCCCTTATAATTAAAATAGTAAGAGGCCCCATGGGGAGGGTTGCGAATTAATATGTGTTTTCCATCGAGTGCTCCACAGCAAAAAGGAAAATTCCACCGAGTATAATATTCATTTTGAACAACTTTCCAATCTTCTTCGGAATTAGGCACCTAAAACAATAATATAAAATAAATATTGTTTTTGTGATCGTTTTTATATCAATTATTCTAAGTGTGAATGATTTTTTCGGAATATTCCAAATCAGTCTCAAAGTGAAAACTTTAATGATGATGAAGATACGTTTTCACATATCTCACTCGATAGCACAAACGTCGAAGAAGAAGTTGTTGCCCACCCAACAAGCACATTACCGTTGTCTATCAATACATATATAGTTGCTGATGCTGGTTCAATGCCTTCAGGGGCCATACAAGGTCCGAAAAGGAAACCCATAAAAAGAAAAGCACAGGAACTTCGTGAGAGCAGTGCATTTGGTGAAGCATTATGCAAGTTGGAGGATATTGCAAAGGGCGCCAAAGCGGAAGATGAATTTGAGACATTTGGCAAACATATAGCGAATCAATTGAGACACTTGCCGCTGCACCGAGCATTAGAAATTCAACAAGATTTTCAAAGCATTCTGACAAGAGCACGAATACAGTCTTTAAACATGGTGGAAGATCACACTTTTCAAGGTAGTTATTCCTCAAATAATTGGAGTTCTGTTACTTCTCCCTTGGTATCACCTGGTAGTTCTCATTATGAATCAACCCAGGTAAGCAGCGATATTTTAAGCCAAGCTTTGAATAATCTTAAAGATATTGATAGTAGATTATTATGGACAGTTCTAGATCTCCTAACCCCACTCCTGGCCTTCAGTTCAAGGTCAAGGTCAAAAATTTTTTTTGAGTAGTGGTTTTTCTTTATATATTGGTCAATTAATTACAATAACCTACCTTAGTGATCATTATGTATATTTAATTAATAAATATATTTGAATCTATTTGGTGTTTTATTTTGGAACGATGAAGCTGGTGGACGCCGTGGCCATCGGGTAAAGGAGGAGAATGGTCTTGAGATTGGAAGGAGATAGTGAGGGGGTGCTGCGAGTTCTCCTCCAGATGGGGCGGCAGCCTCAGCCGGGCGTAGGATATCCACCCGCAGGACAAGGCCGAAAAAATTTTTTGACCTTGAACTTGAACTCAAGGTCAGGAGTGGGGGGATGCTGCGAGCTCTATTCTAGACGGGGCGCAAATCCCAGCCATCCGTGGGACAAGCCGTCCTTGACCTTGAACTCAAGACCAGGAGTGGGGGTGACCTTGACCTCAAGGCCAGGAGTGGGGGTGGATCTAGAACTGTCCATAATAATCTACTAAGTTCGGTTAGCTTCCCGTTGTTTAGGGCTTTAGTTAATTTACGATTGTAATAAACAATCGCTGATTATATGTTTCCTGGCGCACGTACTGAAAATGTAGCGGTTTCAAATACCGCGCTCCGGCAATATGTTGTTACCTAACATTACTCACTGAATTACTTGTATATGTAAACGTTTTTAATAAATGTTGACAAACAAACAGACAAATAAGTTGAAATTTTTAAAATCAGTTGATATCATACCATATTCAATTGAAACGACTAAAATCGTTGAGCTAGATTAAAAATAATTGTTTAAAATTAGGTGAACTTGTTAATTGCAATTGTAAAGTAATAAATTGAAGCTACAATTAAACTAGAAGTTTACCAAAGTTCTTCCAATTAATGCAAACGTATTGTTACCTCGTCTAAAACTAACATGCGCCATTCAGTGAGATATATCAGACTTTCAGTTTTTCCATTTTATTTCCCTATGTTCGCGTTTACGTGAGACACACTGTATAGGTTAATTAAACACACGACTCCAGCTTCTGAACAATCAAATCGGTAAAGCAGGGCGGGCATTTTGTGGAAGGTCAAATAGGCATTCTGTGCAATTCTTGCGAGGCATATGAAAACGCACGTTGAAAATAATTGTTGGGTGTAAATTCATTGCTGCAAGTAACCGTATATTTATTGTGTACGTTTAAAATCGTCTCTGTTAACAGATTGTCAGATTGTATATATTTATTTGACGTTCTGCGTTTGACAAGGAAAAGTTTATGTTAAAAAGTAAGATGAGGAAATAATACAAATATCAATAGAAGTAATAGTTCTATTACACATTTAACGCAAAATATGCTATCATTGTGTAGTAAAATCGCATACTACGTGTTAATTTTAATAAATATGTATATTAATAGAGTATACACCAATGGTATTTTAAATAATCGCACATTTCTACATAGGTTTAGTAAATTAAAGACAAAAAATGAAGCCAGGCGCCATTTTCTAGGAGGTCAAAGTCAGTTTGCTTTTCAACGTTAACATAATCAATTAAGTTTAATTCTTTTAGTTGTAAGATCTAATTTCAGAGAAATGCAGCATTCATGTTGTGCTATGGTTTGTAAAAGTTATCAGCAAAAGGGAGATCAGAGGCAGTTTTTTATGTGTCAAAAGAATTATGGCCACACAAATGGTACCATGGAAATAGGGCTTTCAAAGAAGAGCGCTCAAATGCATGATGAGAAACGAAGTGGAAGGCCAAATGTTGTGACGGAAATCTTGTTGAGTGTGTGAACACACTATCACTAAGCTTTTATCTGAATTTCCTCAAATTTCCCGTACATTTTGCAGTAACAAACTAGTTTAGCGCACAGGGGGGAGATTTCTATGCTTAGGGTATAAACAAGCTGGTTTCTAGAGATACAACAAACGCGCTGAGAACAATGGCGATTACGTTGAAAAGTAATATAAATGTGTAAATATTTTTTTGTTGCAATAAAAGCTTGGTAAGTTTATTCTTCTTTATTAAATGGCCCACCGGACCATAGTTTGTGCCTCATGCCTCGTATGTAATATATTTCATTCTCGTCTTTATAATAAATCCATAGCATAAAATAAATAGTATTGCAATTATAAGACCATCACTGTACAGATTTCATAACAATAAGGCTCAGGAATGTAACAAAACTATCATGTGATTGAAAGGTAGACAAAGGTCAGACGTTTGTTTTCAGTTACCTTCCAGCTACGCAAAATAGCGGCAAAGTATTTTCTGTCAAACAAACGCCATACTTCAAGTATCTTCTAAATACTTGATAATTTAAGTCACTGTGCCTGAACCTTGCATAAATTGTATGAAGCGTATCCTGTTTTATTATCTAATAATTAACTGGTATTTATTACAAATAATTTATAATTAAAATAGCAATGACATTCAAGCAACAACCCCTAAAAGGACAAACTTGTATTACTGAGGTAAATGGTAATGTACTTACGACTCAATGTAATAAATAATATGTATATATTATTATATCAATTTTTCACAGCTATTCAACTGTCGGATAAGATTATACTAGCAATACATGCCTATGAAACCGTTTTTCTATTTTATGATTATATATGTGACACAAAAAAAAACCTAATTTCTAAAATGAGTTTTCATATGCTTCTCCAAGACACTCTTATCCTTAAATTTAGATTGACATATAATACATGCAAAAGGTTTCTCTTCAGTGTGAATTGTCACAATATGTTGCTCCAAGTTATTTTTCCATCTGCAACTATAATCGCACATGCTGCACTGAAAAGGTTTTTCGCCTGCATGAGTTTTCAAATGTTGTTGTAAGTTGCTCTTCCGTATACTACTATAATCACACACACTGCAATTAAAAGGCTTTTCTCGTTTATGACTTTTCAGATGTAGTTTTAAGTAACTTTTGTAAATACATTCATAATCACATATACTACATTTAAAAGGCCTCTCACCACTATGAGTTTTCATATGCTGTTGTAGCCTACTATTTTGTATACATTTATAATTACAGATATTGCACTTAAAAGGTTTTTCTGCTGTATGTGTTTTGATATGTTGTTGTAACCTACTATTCTGTATACATTTATAATCACATATGTTGCATTGAAAAGGTTTTTCTCCTGTATGTGTTTTGACATGCAGTTGTAAGCTACTCTTTTTTATACTTTTATAATCACATAAACTGCATTGAAGTAATGTTTGCGCAGTATGATTATTCAGGTGCCGCAATAAGTTTGTCTTAGATGCAAATTTTTTATTGCATAAACTACAACAAAAATGTCCTTTTTCAGTAGAAGCTTTTGTTGTTTCATCCACAAAACTCCCATCGATTTCATCTTTCATATCTACCTCTTCATTCACTAAATGCTCTATTTTGTTGATATCATCATTATCACTCTTAATGCCACATTTCAGATCTGGAACTTCAGATTTTATTGGGAGGTCTAACGGCTGCCTGCTGCTGTCTTCCTGTTTCACTGTAATTATTTAACAGTCGCTTTAATAAAATCAGAAAATTTGCTTTCAACTGCTTACTTTAAGTTTACTTATGCTGGTGTTTCTGCTTATGAAAAAATTAAACAAACCCAGTAACTTTTGTGTAATTAACACCAACATAAAGATAAAACAAATGCATCATAACAAAAATTACTCAAAAAAGCATAAGCAATTTATAACAAGTACTACATTCTAAGAAAAAAATAAACTGCCTTCCACAGAATATAATCCTATTTTACACAGATTAGGCATACGACAGAAATTTTACTAAGCACAACATACCGACAGTGTAGTCCACAAAGTCATCATGTGAATGTGGCTCAGAAAATGAAAATTCTTTCTTAACTTCATTTAGGGGCAGAAATTCGAACATAGGACTGGCAATATCAGGTAATTCAACATCAAGAGTGACTTCACGTTTTATTTCTTCTTCCATCTTTAATTTTAAATTTGTACCGGTATATGCACTACCTACAAAACATTTTAAAATATATTTACACCATTAGTGTTGAAGTAAGAGTAAACTGTTAGATGGGGATGGCATTCAAAAGCCAAACAGGCTTGACTGCTTACACTGGGTGTAAACGAAACTAGGTACACCTCCCTTTCTTTCCACGATTTTTTTAAGTTAATGTAATTAAACTTGGAGATATTTAATTATTCAAAACAACGCTTTATATAGTATGTCGATAATCCATCACTTCCGATTTAACCATAAAAGTCTATTAAGTATAAATAAAAAATAGTTTCTACTTTAACAAATTATTAATTTTAACCTTATACGTACAGAGTGGCTAGAAAAATCCCGGCCACTTTTCTTGCGGCGGTCAAGAGATGGCGCTTTAGTAAAGAAAAATTAAATTAAAATACTGGCAACAACGCAGAATCCAAGACGTTTTAGTTGTTTTGATTTAACATGGGGCGTATTTAATAACTAAAACGTCTTGGATTCTGCGTTGTTGCCAGTATTTTGTTTTAATTTTTCTTTACTAAAGCGCCATCTCTTGACCGCCACAAGAAAAGTGGCCGGGGTTTTCCTAGCCACTCTGTATTTTGAAATGTTTACATGCCATTATCAAAGGTTATATTAAAAAGTAAACAATTAGTGTTGTTATAGCAATAGAACTTGGTGACTTGATCTCGGACGACTTGATTTCTTATTTTGCTAAAATGTCCAATAGAAGTGAATGTAAGAGATGAATTTGCTTATTCATTAAAAGTACAGATTTTGTGAAATGTTTGTGAATTTCAAAAGCTTCTAGTATATCTAACTTACGTTTATCATCACAAAAGCATAAACATTTTATAGTGTTATTAGATGTCATTAAATGATTGCGTTCTAATAAGTGTTTTGTGTAATTGGATTTATGTAGCTGTTTGTATTTGCAACAACGTACATGTTCTTTATACCTAATATCAAATTTTCTAATTATCTGGCCTATATATTTATGTATTTCTCGACCTGAAGAGGGCGTTTGAAACTACCGATACATCAATACTATTAAAGAAGCTGAAATATTACATGGTCAAAGGGGTGGTAATGAAACGGATTGAAGATTATCTAAGAAATAGGACACAGAGGTCTAAATACGATATGTGTTTTCCATCCAAGAGGAATGTGTCATTGGGAATTCCGCAAGGTAGCGCTCTCGGCCCGCTATTGTTTCTTATATATAAGTTGTTTCTAAATTAAGTACCGTAATTTATACAGTAGATATTAAAAGAAGACATTTTACTTAATAAACTGTGGTCCACAACCCCACCGTTTCTCAGATACAGGTTGTTGAAAACTTTTTTTTTATTTGTTATTTTCTTAATCTTTTGGAAACGACGAGAGGTATTTAGATGAAAATTTGGGAACTACTGTTACTAGTGAGCACCCAATAGTGTACAAGTTTTTGTAGCAATATGTCCACTAGCGGCGTAGTTACGAGGGGGGTCGGTCCTCTTTTCAAAAACATGTACGCTAGCTCGCTCACAGATTAAATTTAATTTTTTTAGTATATTTAAATTCTACATTCAATCTAGTAAAATAAGGTGTAAAAACGCGGGAGTTTATTTTAACGCTTGCACACGAAAATAAATACAAAAGTATTAAAGTTTACTGTTTTAGAATTTGCCGTACAATAACATTGCTGCAAATACCATTGTAAGCTACTCTATGCTCTCTGCTCACAAGCACTCTTTGTCGGAAAGCGTACAAAGAGCAACTTTGAAGTAACATGCTTAAGCGATGAAAATGGCATTCAGTTTTATGTACGGGTGTGTAGCGCCGAACCGCGTTTATTTCAGCCAAAGGTTTGATTATGCTGAACCTGCATCAAAAACTGGAGACTTAGCAACCCTACTTAGGTTATGGTTATTGATCACTATATTATTATTTATCAACAAAGTTACATTTTCTCTTCATAGGTGCATATGTTGCTGCTTTAATAAAAATAGTTTTCTCATAAAACTAGTAACGGAAGGTAAAGTGTTGTCTAAAAATCAACGCTAACATATAGATATATACGGTATAGGCCACTTCGTTAGTAGTTAATATACAAGCTGTGTACAAATTTGATTTTTAATGACTCACCGACTCTATGGTCCACAACGAATTTGGCTCGGAAAGTGCTGTAGAATCAAGAGCACGTAATGAGATTGCTGTAGTAACTTCAGGGTTTACTCTTTTCATCTTCAATTTTAAATTCGTTCAAGTATATATACTTCCTAAATATTTAAAATGTATGTTTATTGCAATTACATGGTGCTATTATAGAGATGACTCACCTTGAAGAATATTCGGGAAACTAGTGTACAAGTTTAAGAAACGTACACGCCATGAAAGTGGATTTCCTTGAATGGTAACTTTTAGTTAATATTTAACAGACAAAAGCGTCTAAATGTTTGCATTTTACTAAATTTATAGGTTATGCACAATTTTATTATTCAAGTATCAACTCCACCCAGTAGCAAGTTATTTAAACTAATTCTTATACAGCACGAGTCAAAATGTTAGACTCCTTTTTACTTTCCCATACTTTTACTGAAGTATGGAAAGTTATGATTTCATGCAAATTTCTGAAATTCGGATTTTAACGGTAATACACGTTTTGGAGTTCTAGGAACCCAAAATCATAGTTTTGAAAAATGACTATCTGTGGGTGGGTGCGTTCGGTTGTGTATATCTCCGAAACCCCTTGACCGATTTGTATAAGAGATTGAATGCTGAAGTTTTTTAGTTGCAGGTAGTGCGTTGTAAAGTTTTTAGTCGGAACAGAAATTGGACATTTTTTATTGTCTTTATTATTTCGTAAGAACATTTTAATAAATTTTAAAAGCACAGAGTTGTAGTGCACCAAATGTTTTTATCCAAATGCTGTATCTTCAAAACAAAGGCCTCTAAGAATTTTTTTTAAATTTTGGCTGTAATACCTGATTATACAAAAAAAATATCCAACCATTACAACTATCATATTTTTTAACCCTGGAGAGGTCGCTAGGGGTAATTTGTGACCCCAGTAATAGTTAACTGTAATTTACTTCTCTGGGTTGTGGGCAGGTGTCGCCATACTTAAGTATTTTTTTGTACATACGTTCTCTACAGTCAGGTGTGTGAAACAGTTAGTTTGGTTTTAGCTGTTTCTTTCGGCAGACGCTTGTTTAGCGACCGGGTCATTTTATACCCCGTGCGACCTTTCATTGTGTTTTAATTTTTTTTTAATATGGAATACGAAAACGAGCAAAAACGATTGTTACAATTTATGGAAGAAGTGCTAACTGATGAGGAACTTTGTAAACCACATGTAAAAAAACGCTTGTCGTTGCCAAATTTGTCAGCAGAATTAAAAACAAAAATAAGAACTCTGTTCCGTGTAACCGATGATGAAGAAGAAGTAGATCAACCACTACAGAAACGGGCTAGAGGAAGGTGTGATATATGTCCAAGAGCCAGAGATCGAAAGGCAACGAAATCATGCACCACTTGCAACAAATTTTTGTGCTCCGACCACGTTAAGTATATTTGCGAGGAATGCTAGAGGAATGTTCAAGAACAATTTTAATTTTAATAATATATACACTATTCTTGTATAATTCTTTGAAATAAATTAATAAACAAATTCCACGGTTTTATTTACTTTTAAATCAATAATTAATATTGGGGTCATTGTTTACCCCGAGCGACCTCTAACTACTATTTGATTAGCACGACCTCTCCCGGGTTAAGAGTTCTTAATAAGTATAGACATGTGATACAAACATACTTTAGCAATTATGAAAAAAAAAATTGAAATGTATAGTTTCTCAGAGTTTTGGCAATTATCAAAAAATCATTCCTTAAAAACTGTCCACACCATTTTCTTGGACCTTTAAATAAACTGTCAAATTTTTTTGACTGTTTAATTTTTATATTAAATTTAAATGCTGTACATGGCACCTAATGTTAACCTTTTTTTAATAAGTATATGATAATAATAATAATTTTTATTTATAATAAATATAAATAAAAATAATAATTATTATTATTATATGAAACTTTATTTCTCAGTAAAACCTAAGATAAAAAATTTGAATTTGGTCACTCAAAACAGTTGAAACAGGTAAAAGTTTCAACATCGCTAAAATGTGAGTATATACTGTATTAGGTCGTCATACTTTCTAATGTTTACGCATGCTACGGAAGCCGTTTAATAAAAGTTCTCGCTATGAAATCTCAAACAAAAATTAATAAAACAACATTTTTTTAAATATTATTATGTGTAATAATAATATGTTAAAACTAAAACGAAAATTAACTGTATATTTTATCTTATTGCATTGGGAGATCAATGGCAAAATGTACCAATGGAGAAACCCTTACTACAATTATTACAAATAAACCAAATACATTTTATATTAAACTGTATGCACTATTTCACATTTTGTGAATAAAAAATATAAACAGCTATTATTTTTATACAATGTATAAAAGGGGATATTAAAATAGCAATTATATTTTTTAAAACAAACCAACTCCTGCAAGGAAATGAAACATTATAGACAAGGTAAATTGTATGGTATTTATATGACATTATGTAATGAATAATATATGTACAGAGTGGCTAGGAAAACCCCGGCCACTTTTCTTGCGGCGGTCAAGAGATGGCGCTTTAGTAAAGAAAAATTAAATTAAAATACTGGCAACAACGCAGAATCCAAGACGTTTTGGCTGTTTTGATTTAATATGGGGAGTATTTAATAACTAAAACGTCTTGGATTCTGCGTTGTTGCCAGAATTTTAATTTAATTTTTCTTTACTAAAGCGCCATCTCTTGACCGCCGCAAGAAAAGTGGCTGGGGTTTTCCTAGCCACTCTGTAGATTATTATTATTATTATTATATCAATTTTTTTACAAACTTCATTTCAACAGTCACATAAGTTTTACCTTGCAAAAAGGTGCTAATATCACCAATTTAATTGTGTTTAATAAACAAATTTCGTATTTCTTAAACTTCCTATAAATATGATTACTTTTAACATTGATTACTGTTTCATAAAATCTGTCAGTTGCAATAATTCATAGAAAAATGAAAAACGTTTCACGTCAATAATTCAAATTTCATTGCATTTTTGAAATTTATTGTTATTGTAACCTATAACAATATTCTAGCAATCTGATGCATTATAGAAGTAGATGGAATAGAACTAATGTTAAATTTTGCAGAGAACAAGTCGTGAACTCTATATAAATTACTTACCCTCTAAAAAAATTTTTGCTATAAAAACTCGTTTTTAAATCATGTAATTGTTCCAAGTCGCCAAAAGCAAGTTAAGTTTGTTCAGTTTCAAAAAAGTGAATTAATGCAATAGACAAATTAAAAAAAATTTAATGATCCAAGGTAACCATGCATATTACTTGGTACCACTTGAAAGGTAAAAATTTGCCCTATCGATTGATATAGTTACCATTGTTGTATGTTTAAACTATGAGCAATGTAACTTCCAATGTTAAAGACCTATGTCCTGCACTGAAAGGTACCACCTGGTACATGTCGATTGTTACCGTTAATATCTAAAATGAATTTTCATATGCTTCTCCAAGACGTTTTTATCTTTAAATTTATATCGACATATAACACATGGAAAAGATTTCGCTCTAAAGTGAATTTTCATATGTTGCTCCAAGGCATTCTTCCATCTGGAACTAAAATTACATGCACTACACTTAAAAGGTTGTTCGTCTTTATGTGTTCTCATATGTGACTGTAAACTACTGTTCCATATGCTACTAAAATCACATAAATTGCATTTTAAAGGTTCTTCACCAGTATGCGTTCTCATATGTCTATTTAAAGTACCCTTCAATAAACATCTATAACCACATACCGTGCATATATGTGGTTTATCTCCTGTGTGAATTTTCATGTGTAGCTTTAAGTTGCTCTTTTGTATACATTTGTAATCACATAAACTGCACTTGAATGGTTTTTCATCGGTATGTGTTTTCAAATGATTTTCTAAGTGATCCCTTCGTAAACATCTATAATTACATGCACTGCATTCAAAAGGTTTTACCCCAGTATGCGTTTTTACATGCTGCCGTAAGTTACTCTTGTTTGTACTTCTATAGTCACATATATGGCATTGAAATGCCTTTTTCATAGTATGATTATTTATGTGCCTCTGTAAGAATGTCTCAGATGCATACTCATTGTTGCAAAATCCACAATAACAACGTTCAACTTGCGTAGAACATTTTATTGTTTGATCCACAATACTACCGTCAATTTCATCTTTCATATGTAGCTCCTCACTCTTCAAACGCTCAATATTGGTGTAGATATCGTCATTACCATTCGGGATATCACATTTCAGATCAGAAACTTCTGATTTTATTTGAAGGTCCGACCATTGACTACCAGTATCTTCATGTTTTACTGTAATTATCACAACTCGATTTAATAAAATTAAATTAGATAAATGCTAAATACTAGGTATCGTAGATTTGTTACTATTAACATTTTTCAGGTAACAGTGGAAGTAGTAGAAAAAAAGAAAGTATTTAAAGTTGTCGATGTAAAAGCAACGTAAAAAATATAAATAGTCACTTACAAACAGTGTGCTCTAGGAACCCACCAGGTGAGTTTGGCTCAGAAAGTAAACATTCCTTCTTTATTTCATTTAAATGGAGAACGTTGAAAGTAGCATCGGCTAAAGAGATATCATTAGTGGCTGGAAGCTTTACTTCTTCCATCTTCAACTTTAAATTCGTTTTAATATAAACTTTCTAAAACATTTAAAATTCAGCTTTATTGCATTTTATACCTACTGTAAATGGTGGCTCACTTTTACAGCGATATTTATAAAAACCAGTGCCAAAGGGTTTATAAAATTTACACACTTTTTAAACTGGATCTTCCAATGGCAATGTAGATTATTAGTTAATATTTAATAAGCGAAAACGGATAGACCTTTAACTGCTCTACAGAAATTTATAGGTTATGTTGACTCATTAGTATGTTAGTTCCGCTGCCCACAAACAATATGGCGCTAGCTATATGTGACATGCGCTTGTATACAGGATGAGTCAACATGTAGGGAACAGTTGATAATTCTGAATCCTCCCGCAGCAAAATCGCCTTTAGTTTATTTATTTACCCGCAAAAACAAACAGGTAACGTATAATTACATGTTTCATACATCTATTGATGTAGTAACAAAAGACACAATACATAACTTTAAAATACTGCATCCAGTCGAAGCCACTTGTAGATTTCTTTACAGTTACACTAGATATACAACTTCTATATGAAAATTGAAGCCAGACGCTATTTTCTAGAAAGCTAATGTCAGTTTGGGATATGTCACGAATTCATACAGAATTTTGCATTTCAGGGTTGCTAAAGAATAATTTGTATACAATTTTTAATTGCAACATTTAATTGGAGGTACGCTGCAAGCGTGTTATGCGGTTTGTTGCAAAAATCGTCGGAGAAAATGTGCCGCTTTGCGGTTTTTAAATTAAGTTTTTATAAGAAATTTGTTAGGCATACAAATACTACAAAATAATGGCAAATTTTTTGTTAACTATGTAATTAGTTGTTCGGATTCGACGTTAAACTGTAGGTCCCCCGTACTCTACCTTATCGCTACGGAGAGTTACGTGGCAGAGAAGAGTGCCGGTGCCGAGCAGTGGGACGTAAAGTCTAATTACGATACGATGTAATACATAGAATTGTATTGGAAATTTTGACCTAGAAATTGGCCGACTGGTTTTACTTATTTGATTGTTTATAAACTGCAGACCTGTAGCTAGTAAAACTACATATATAGAAATCTGAAAGACCACTCAACACCTGTCAATGAAATTATTACCAGGATTTTGGAATGGGTGTACCGTTTTTAAAAACCTGATGGTACATCGTGAGCATGCGTGACATTTAAGAAATCATCAAAATCTATTTTATTCCTTTAGCAAGCTTTAACACTAACAAAAGTACAAGACGAACCAAACAGTTTAATTAGATAATAACTGTCACATAACCACTGCTATTGTTCGTACCAAACGTTTATGAAGTAAAATTAAATGAAGCGGCGCAGTTAAGTGAAGCGCCGCATCACTCGCTTCACCAAACAAACCACCACTGATTTTTACTGACACTTACCACAAAAACGATCACTTTATACCTGTCTGAAGGCAACTTCTTGCAAACCGGTTTAGTTCAGGCTCAAGGATTTAAAAATAGTTTAAGTAGTATATACCTTATGATGGTAAGACAGTGCTTTATGTTTATGCTCTATGTAAATCAGATAGTGGGTATTTTTGAGATGGGTTTTTAATTATAATTTCCAAAGAATTTGGTCGACTTGGCAAAACCATACATGCATCTGTTCTTTGTATTTTATGGGATAACAAGAGCCTAGTCCAATAAATTCAGATCCAATAAAGCAACATCGGTAACAAGGTAACTTAATGATATTTAAACATCTCCAATGCTAAATTATTTTTAAATTTTTGTTGAAATCGTTTACATTTATTACGACTAGAAAACTAGAAAATCCGATAGCATTATCTTTAGGTGCGAAAAAGAAAAATTGTACTGGTATCTCAATAAGAAACGTATGTGATTGAAATTGTAATGGTTTACGACAAACAGTTAGTAAGAAGTGAAAATGCTCTTATTCTGATCAATAAAATTATATTTAATACAAGTAACTATTATGTTTCGTGTTTTTTAATATTTTTATGTAAAATTGCATAATTTTTGTCTAGTCTATTTTTTAGTATTTTATTGTATATACGTTAAAAGGAAAGTTATTTTGAAATAACAAACAAAAATTTGTTTATTTATTTTTTAAAGTTTTTTCAACAAATTCCTTATTAAATATAATTTTCATTCTATCTATTTTTAAATTACCTTCATATATAAACCTAAGGGACTTTTACAATTGTGTAATTTTAAATTTAACACTCTTGTGTTTTACTTGCACTCTTATGGAAAAAAGATTCACGTGCTTCTCGAATGTCCCTATCGATTGGTGCGCCGCCTGGTGGATTAACTTTCAGTTCAGTAGTGATATCGTCCATTGCATTAAGCAAATTCCTAGCTATAATATTACCTCAAATAAACGATGTTACTGTGGTCAGGTGAATTAGATCAGGCATTACTTTTCGATCTAACCGAAGGTGGGAAACTGCATCTAACGTTACCATCTTTCATTTTTCCACCTTCGTCAAAAGAATAGTGCTCCCGAATAAATTTATTATTAATTAATATTAGAGAAATAAAAATACCAGTTTATTCTTCATTTGAAAAACAACAATTTTACAAAGTGTTACTACGAGGTAGCTTGAAATAATGAGATGTGCTGATTTAACATTTCAAGATGTCCACAATTTCGCATTTCTTTATTTTGTTTGCAAAGTTTTGACCTTAATGCACGCAAATTGTTCAAAACTCAATTTCAAATACTGTTTTAATACAACTTTACAGGACACAAAATCAGTGACGCTATCTAACGGATATTGCATTGCAAATGTCAACCAGTTAGTGTGCCAGTCTCTATATTATCTAAGGCACCATACAGATAAGTCCACTACAACTGCTCATTATAACACTAAATTTAACAGTATGCATAATAATGAATAAACATAAAGCAATTGTAAAATGGCGAGGTGGTAAACAAATGCAATTTCCCATTGACAATATTCAGTTAGATTTTATTTATATATTCTACCTTTACCTCGTCCATATTTATTGATTATAGGTATATAAAATACTTAAATACTTCAACAATATTTATTTATTTTAACCTTATACCTATTTCGGCATGTTTACATCCCATTGTCAAAGGTTATAGAAAGTAAACAGTTAGTGTTGTTAGTGGGTTATCATATGTTTTCGCAAGTTATTCTTCCGTTTACATCTAAAATCGCATACATTACATATAAAAGGTTTCTCTCTTGTATGAGTTTTTATATGTAGTTGCAAGTCGATCTTCTGTATACCTGTATAATCACAAACACTGCATTTATATGGCTTTTCTCCTGTATGAGTTTTTAAATGTCTCTGTAAGCTGTTCTTCTGTATACATCTATAATCACACAAAGTGCATTTGAGAGGCTTTTCTCCTGCATGAATTTTCATATGGAGTTGCAAATCACTGTTCTGTATACAACTATAATCACATACATAACATTTAAAAGGTTTCTCTCCTGTATGAGTTTTCATATGTCTTTGTAAACTGCTCTTCTGTATACATCTATAATCACATTTACTACACTTATAAGGCTTTTCTCCTGTATGAGTTTTCATATGCAGTTGTAAGTCACAATTCTGTATACATCTATAATCACATGCACTACATTTATAAGGTTTTTCTCCTGTATGTGTTTTCAAATGCCGTTGCAAGCTGTTTTTCAGTATAGTTCTATAATTACATACAGTGCATTGAAAAGGTTCTTCTCCAGTATGAGATTTCATATGTTTTTGTATGTGATATTTTCGTGTACAGCTATAAGCACATACTTTGCATTTAAAAAGTCTTTCTTTTGCACAAGTTTTCATATGTGTTGGTAAGTTGTTCGTCTGTATATTATTGTTGCATACATCACAATTAGAACATTTCGCTTCTCTAAGATTATTCAGATGCTGCTGTAGGCATTTCTTCGATGCAAATTTCTCGTTACATAAACTACAATAAAAATGTTCAACTGGAGTAGACTTATTTCTTGTTTGTTCCACAATACTTTCGTCAATTTTATTTTGCGGATGTACGTCATTGCTCACCAAAGGCTCAAGCTTGATGTCACCACTGTCACTCGAGATACCAAAATTAAAATCAGCATCTTCAGCTTGTTGTGTAAGGTCCAACGATTGAAGACTGGTATCTTCGCGTTTCACTGGAATTATTACACTTGCTTCAATTAAAATAAAATAACATAAATGCTAACAGCACATAAGGAAAATACTAGGTGGAGTTACACGAAATATATCCTCTAAGGCTATTTCAATAGTTCGAGTTTCTGTCCTGGCAATTCATATTTGAGTAATAAGGCATTAACATCAACTTTGTAATGGCCGCTATTTCGATGCTAGTTTAGAAAAAACATTAGATACTTATACCCTCTTTCCAGATCTCTAAAACTAAATATCTCAAAGAAATTATGTTAGATATCGTTCAGATGGATTACGAGTATTGCTTTCTGGTAAAAGACTGGGTAGTAATTGGCTACAAAACATGATTACCGTTTTATGTGAATCAACTTGCATGATACAAAGGTTGAAAAATTAATCTTTACAAAATGAAACTTGAAGTAACTGTTACATTTTATGATAAACATTTCATTAAGTATCCATACATTTTGACGAGTACAAATAGTGTCAAATCGTTAATATAGAATGTATGGCTACATTTTTTTGTCTTTATTGACTTACCGATGGCATGTTTCTTAAATCCACCAGGTGAATTAAGTTCGGAGAGTAAAAAGGTTTTCTTGATTTCATTATGGAGATTGTCGGATGTGGAATCGACGACAACAGGTACCCACACTTCATTAGTGACTTCAGGTTTCCATTCTTCTTCCATAATCAATTTTTTATTCGTACCAGTGACCAGTCTATACTTACTAGAACATTTTAAACTGGTGTTTATTGAATTTATACAGTCACTATTAGGCGACTCATTTTTATTTTAACAACAAAATTCGGAAAACTGGTTTAGTACCTTACAGCATAAAGTGTACAAACTCTTCAATTACGATTATTAATTAATATTTAAGCAGTGTAAACTTTGGGATCTACTTCCACGTAGAACATAAAATAAAACGTATTTTATGACCTGCCCATTTCTGTTTTGTAGGTTATGTAAATTGTAAACTATGAAGTTCTGCTGCATAATTAGTTAATTTCAATTTCCTCCATGGTAATGTGACGTTTGAACTACTTTAGCTACAGGATGAGTCAACATGTTGATATGATGTTCTTCATATTTTGCATGTTAATTACTAAATAACTATTAATAAAATTTGCATGTGGTCGTTTTAAAAACTATTTTTATTTTTTGCAGTTTATTTAATGTAAATGGTAAAAAATAATGACATCAAGGACATTTTTTAATAATGCACTACGTTGTCTACTGCATACAAGTTTAACACATCTAAAATTCCACATAATTAACAAATCAGTTTCCAATACCTTATAACTCTAACCCAACAATTCGAATTCTTTTTAAATTCTCTTTGCAGTATACACCATGTAGAAAAGAAAATAGGACAGCATTTAAGACGGCCTTCCTTAATGGAAAGTAAACCAATTAAGACCAATATACGTATGTACATTCAAAATTGTTTTCTTGCAAAGTTACAGCCATAATCACGCTATAATTAATATCTCCACCATAAATTAAGATATTTGATTTAAATTTCGTACAGACCTTTTACTACTGATGGCTTGCATTTTCATCTGTTTTCCATACAATCCATATAGAGATGTATTTGTACGTATTCATGTTTTTTAACTTTTGGATTGAAAATCATATTTTCCACATGAAACACTTTTTTCACAACAGGAGATAATCCAAACTGTTCCCTGTTCTAATGGCTGTAAATCCGTAAAAATACGTACGAGACTTTAGCTTGTAGAATGTCTTTTTTTGCTTTTACATGTACAATTTACCCTAAAAGTTTTACAAACTATTTCTGTATTTTAAAGAAACCAACATATCTTCATGGCAACTAAATTTTTCTAAAATATTCGCTTATCTTGAAAACCGTTGGATTTAACAACTTTTAATAAGAGTGCATGTTATGTTTTTGTATTTATATGATTTCTGAAGTTATGACAGACTAAATGGTTATCAGGAAATTAACTTCTTAGTAAAAGCTAATACCACGCAAATGTGTCATTGCTTGTTCCATTGTATCGGACGATCTACAGTGGCGTAACTATAAGCAGGTGAAGCCCGCAACCGCAGGAGCGTCCGAGAATGATAGGGCGTTTTGGGGGCCCCAAACTTGCACATCAGTTCTTTTATGTTAATTCTAATTTTTCATGTGGAGAAGGCCCACAAATTGTAGTTACGCCATTGGCGTTTTATTTAATATTTCACAAGAATATATACATCTATATTATCTTTTTAGTTTTTAATTTGTTATCGCCAAATGCAACGAAAAAAATTTAAATTTGTTTTTATTAGATACATTTTATTTCAAGGAAGTTTCATTTTTTTGCTTTTGCTTATTTATTTCAAGAAGTGGCTCGTTCATGAAAAGCTACATTTTTACATTACATTTTTTTTCGGTAAAACTGTTATATACGAAAAATATAAAAACATGTACACTGTACTAAGAGTTATTATACTTATCGGATGCCAAAAAAATTCGAGGCTAAATGACCCATGTTTTCTTTTTCTAACGCACTGTAAAAAAACATGACAATTGCTTGTAATAAAACAATTACACGATTGGCAGCAGCGCTGTCTACTGTCACAGCCGAAATGATGTATGGAACAGAAGTAATAAATTAGAACATGTGTTAATGACTTAATGTTAACAAAATCACCCACGCAAAGACCCTATTCTAGACTCGTGCGTCGAATTTTTCGTATACGTATATGACATAATTGCATGTAATTTTATATGGGATGACGTCATATATGTATACGAAAAATTTAACCCACAAATCGAGAATAGGCCGCCAGCCTACGTGACCAAGATTTCTTGAACACCAAAACGTAATACCGTATTAATATAATTTTAATATTATTTATTACCAAATACAACGAACCATAACTCATTAATTCTAATTTTGCGGGTTGTGCAGAAAATATTAATTACATTACACAAGACGGTTTTTAAATGAATTTTGACAATTAAGGTCTAATGTGAATGAATTATAGGAGGTGTGTTTCCGTCTGGCAACACTGTTTGGAAATTTATTATTACACCATGTCTAGCTCCACGTTAACGTGGAGCATTAAAATATTTTTAGATCCACGCGAACGTCATCTACACGGTCTGATTGTTTGAAGTTTATATTACGTGTTTTAGCGACTGCCCGCAGCTTCGTTGTGACTCAGGTGAACTTGCGGCTGTACAGCGTTTTACTGCATAAACAGTTGATGGGTAGAATCTCAATTAGGTCCAAACTTTTTTTTTTATTTTATACTGTTTTTTTTAACATGGTTGTTGTATGCCCGAGGTTTTGGTTAAGAGCAGTTATATTTTTAAAGAAAAAACACGAAAACAAAGTTGCATTCTCTCACTGATAAATTAGTGCGTAGGATTGTGCGTCATCGCGTGGATCTAAAAATATTTTAATGCTCCACGTTAACGTAGAGCTAGACACGGCGTTATTATTAATATAGGTTATGTTCATATATCTCCATACTTACTCATAGTGATTAAAAAACAAACAGTAGTGGGTGTTTTTATAAGTAAGAATTAATTACTTTTAGAAAAACGAAGCCAACAATTGCACCACAACATGGATAAAAAAATTAAAAAGGAGAGCACTACTGACAATTTCTTTCTTACATTTAACAACTTTGATTTCAATTCAGTGAAGGATGAAAAACCGATTACCAAGTTCGGTACTGAAGGTAATTATGAAAAATGAAAAACACTGTTAATCATACTTTTACAGAAACGTCGGAGTTGCATTTAAATTTTCAAACGATTGAACAAAAATTCAACATCAAAGAAGAGGCGGAAGAAATCGATATCAAGTTGGAACCACTATCGAAGGAAGATATTGACCTAAAAAGTGAAGCTATTGCAACGCCTGCAACAGAAAAAGCTTTTTTTCAATGTGCTATATGCAATAAAAAGTTTTCACACAAAGCTTACCTTCGACAGCATCTAATAATAGTTCACAAAAAAGAAAAGCCATTTGAATGCAAAGTATGCAATAAAAAATTTCCTTTCCCTAGCTGTTTAACAGTGCACAACAGAATTCATACTGGCGAAAAACCATATGAATGCATAATGTGTAATAGAAGGTTTACCACCAGAATGAGATTGCAAGTTCATGTGAGAATCCATACAGGGGAAAAACCACACAAATGCAAGGTGTGCTATAAAACATTTAGACAAAGCTATAACTTGAAGGAACATATGGTTACACACGCTCATACCGGAAATAACCATTTTCAATGCAAAATTTGCCATAAAACTTACTCAAGTATACGTAGCTTACGAGCACACATAAAAACTCATTCTAGGAAAAGACCATTTGAATGCAACATTTGTAATAAAACATTTTCGTTCAAAAGTACCCTAAAGTATCACATGCATGTTCACACTGATATAAAACCATTTGAATGCAACATTTGTAATAAAACATTTTCGTACAAACGTACCCTAAAGTATCACATGGATGCTCACACTGGTATAAAACCATTTGAATGCAAAATATGCAACAAAAACTATGGACAGCAGGCTTCATTACGAAGTCATATGAGAGTTCACGAAGACAAAACGTTCGAATGCAAAAGCTGTGATGCAAAATTTGCCCTGAAACAGAGCTTAATACGCCATCTACCAATTCACACCAGTGAAAAATCCTTTGTATGCAAAATTTGTAATGCAAAATTTGCCCGCAAAGACAGTTTAAAACGTCATCTAACAATTCATACTGGTGAAAAGTCATTTGACTGCAAAATATGCTGCAAGAAATTTACATTTGGTTATCACTTGAAGCGACATATGAAAATTCATACTGTAGATAAACCATTATTTGGCTGTAAAATGTGCGACAATAAGTATACAGACAAGCATGGCTTACAGAAACATACACATTTTCATACTGGTAAAAAACCATAGAAGTGTAACAGCAGAACATCTTTGCGTTATCATGCGCTAACCATTCACAGTGAAGAAAGACCGTTTGAGTGTGAACGGCTTATTATTTAAAATAATATACAGCAAGTCGAAAACTCACAATAACTATAAAAAAATTAAATCTATAACTGCTTTATTTTTCGCATCTTATCATTAAACCTTGCCTGTCACCTTATCACGCAATGCTGCCAGCGCACAATTTTTGTTTGTTTGTGATCCTACGAATCTGTAAGAGAGACATTCTTGCAATTGCAATTCCCTGTGTATGCTGATCAAAATTGCTTATGCTACATAACTCTTGTGTTAAAGTACCCTCTGTTACCTCCAACTGCAATTGATCACCAACATAGAACTGGTCGTTGCTGTATTAGCCATAATAGTAACATTACTAAAAGCATATAGAGGTGATATCTCTTTTTTCATTATGTCGCATCTCTTTCAATGTTGTAGCATCACCAACCAGCAGAAGTAAAGCTCACAGGGAATAATCAACCACCTGAAATTTGATCCAGCAGATTAAAAACTCAGAATGCAAATTGCGATCGTTAAGTATATGAGCCATTAAAATGTTTAAGATAAATGAATATTTAAAAATGTAACAAATACTTTTTTGACTTTGTTATGAATATATTTTTTCATTGTATCTGTGTTAAAATAAATAATAAAGTACAACCATAAAAACTAAAACTTAAAAAAAAAATATTTAGTCACTTTAACTTTAATAATTCATTATGTGTACAACATTAAATATTATAAAGCCATGCTATTATTAATTTTTTGTAGAAACTATTGCCCTTTGACAATGACGGAAGTGGTTCCTCTAAAAAACACGCTTTCGTTACAATGTGACCAAACATTTTTATGGGCGAAGACTAACAACAGTCATAACTCATAACAAAACTACCTGAATAGAAAACTAAAATTTTAACATGTGATTATACTATCTTCATCTCTTCCGCGCTACGTGTTTTGCAATCTACCTCGCTCAGTTGTTTTTTTTATATTTGTTTTTGAGAAAAAATCGATTTTTTCGGAAAATGATTCATCAAAGTTAAACCAAAACCAAAAACGGAACAACAAATTCGTTCGCCAAAATTAGGAACGAAAAGGGAAGAAAATTAAACTCTCTAAATATTGCTGCACCTAAAAATTAGTGATGGGCATAATTAAATGAATTGCAAACGAATGATTACCTTTCGAATGCATTTAATAATCGAATGATTCATCAGATTCATCATTCAGTTGTTTCTAGGCGGTAAAAACGCTCTCTACTTGCTTTTCAAATGCTCCTATGAAGAAACCCTTGTTCTCCATAGTCTTTGAATTTTCGATTTTCAATAATTCATAGAAGGCGTCACAGTAACATTAGCGGACTGGGATACAAACCCAACCTTAGTAAATAAGTGTTACATACAGGATAGGTGTCAAAAATGGGCAAGTAGTGATATAAATAATTATCAAACCGCGCCAAATTTGAAGTTTTAAGAGCGCCGTCTATGCGTAAATCTTATAAAGAGTCCCTAGATTGTCAAACTTTTAAGATGAATTTTTTATATAGCCAAAGTGTAGGAGTTGCAACACCATACTCTTCCTTACATCACTTATATATTTAGTTATTTACTACAAAATAGGATTTTTTAAATTGATACAGTTTTATACACGGTTCCCACTAACTATCAAGGATTAGAATCCATGACTTTTCCACGATATCCATGACTAAAAATCATACTTATCAATTATTATTATATTTTGAAATTATGTTAACAGTACTGCAAGAAAATCAGGTTTTTTACGGTAAATCAAGAGAAAAATCAAGACTTTTGCCAAAATTTGCATAAAATGACTTTTCCATGACTTCCAGGTTATCCAGGGTCAGTGGGAACCCTGTTATAGTAAAAATATAAAAATATGTACACTGCACTATAAATGTTGTACCTACTGGGTCCCAAAAAAATTCCAGGTCCATTGACCCGTTTTTTTTAACGCACTGAAAATAAACATGACATTTGCTTGTAATAAAACAATTACAGGCTTGACAGTAGGGCTATCTACTGTCACAGCCGAAATGATGTATGGAACAGAAGAAATAAATTGGAGCATGTGTTAATGATCTAACCTTAACAAAACCAGCCACCCAGCAGCCAAGTTCTTTTGAACACCAAAATGTTTAAGAACCATACGCCATTCACTTTAGATCTAAATTCTCAAAACTGACGTTTAGTTGGTAGCATTGTGTAATTAATGTTAGTTATTTGTTAGTTTTCATCGCAGAACTGTTAAAAATTAAGTTTTTACTTTTTTATTCGCGTATCCGCACTAACGTATTAATAGAATTTTAATATTATTTATTACCAAAAACAACGAACCATAACTCATTAATTCTAATTTTGCCAGTTTGTGCAGAAAATATTAATTACATTACACAAGACGGTTTTTAAAAGAATTTTGACAATTCAGGTCTAAAGTTTTATTAGAATTATAGGAGGTGTGTTTCCGTCTGGCAACACTGTTTGGAAGTTTATTATTACACCATGTCTAGCTCCACCTTAACGTGGAGCATTAAAATATTTTTATTTTTATTGTTTGAAGTTTATATTACGTGTTCTAGCGACTGCCTGCAACTTCGTTGTGACTCAGGTGAACTTGCGGCTGTACAGCGTTTTACTGCATAATAGCTGATGGATCGAATCTCTGTTGTCTACAAACTTTTTTTTTTATTTTATACTGTTTTTTTTAACAATGTTGTTGATTTTTACTGTATGCCTGAGGTTATGGTTAAGAGCAGTTATATTTTTAAAGAAAAAACACGAAAACAAAGTTGTATTCTCTCACTGATAAATTAGTGTGCAGGATTGTGACGTCATCGCGTGGATCTAAAAATATTTTAATGCTCCACGTTAACGTGGAGCTAGACGCGGCGTTATTATTAATACAGGTTATGTTCCTATATATGTAAACTTACTCATAGTGATTAAAAAACAAACAGTAGTGGGTGTTTTTATAAGTAAGAATTAATTACTTTTAGAAAAACGGAGCCAACAATTGCACCACAACATGGATAAAGAAATTAAAACTGAGAGCACTACTGACAATTTCTGTCTTACATTTAACAACTTTGATTTCAATTCAGTGAAGGATGAAAAACCGATTACCAAGTTCGGTACAGAAGGTAATTATCAAAAATGAAAAACACTGTTAATCATACTTTTGCAGAAACATCGGAGTTGCATTTAAATTTTCAAACGATTGAACAAAAATTCAACGTCAAAGAAGAGGCGGAAGAAATCGATATCAAGTTGGAACCACTATCGAAGGAAGATAGTAACCTAAAAAGTGAAGGTATTGCAACGCCTGCAAAAGAAAAAGCTTTTTTTCAATGTGCTATATGCAATAAAAAGTTTTCACACAAAGCTTACCTTCGACAGCATCTAATAATAGTTCACAAAAAAGAAAAGCCATTTGAATGCAAAGTATGCAATAAAAAATTTCCTTTCCCTAGCTGTTTAACGGTGCACAACAGAATTCATACTGGCGAAAAACCATATGAATGCATAATGTGTAATAGAAGGTTTACTACCAGAATGAGATTGCAAGTTCATGTGAGAATCCATACAGGAGAAAAACCATACAAATGCAAGGTGTGCTATAAAACGTTTCGACAAAGCTATAACTTGAAGGAACATATGGTTACACACACTGGGAAAAAACAATTTGAGTGCGAATTGTGTGGAAATAGGTTTTCGCTTAAATCAAATTTAAAAAGACACGAAAGGTCTCATATTGGAGAGAAATCTTTTGAGTGCCAAATTTGTATGAAGAGGTACACACAAAAAACTTATTATATGCATACTCATACTGGAAATAACTATTTTGAATGCGAAATTTGCCATAAAACTTACTCAAGTATACGTCGCTTACGAGCACACATAAAAACTCATTCTAGGAAAAGACCATTTGAATGCAACATTTGTAATAAAACATTTTCGTACAAAAGTACCCTAAAGTATCACATGGATGTTCACACTGGTATAAAACCATTTGAATGCAAAATATGCAACAAAAACTTTCGACGGCAGGGTTCATTACAAAGTCATATGAGAGTTCACGAAGAAAAAACATTCGAATGCAAAAGCTGTGATGCAAAATTTGCCCTTAAACAAAGCTTAAAAAGCCATCTACCAATTCACACCAGTGAAAAATCCTTTGTATGCGAAATTTGTAATGCAAAATTTGCCCGCAAATACAATTTAAAACGTCATCTAACAATTCATACTGGTGAAAAGTCATTTGACTGCAAAATATGCTGCAAGAAATTTACATTTGGTTATCACTTGAAGCGACACATGAAAATTCATACTGTAGATAAACCATTATTTGCCTGTAAAATGTGCGACAATAAATATACCGACAAGCATGGCTTACAGAAACATACACATTTTCATACTGGTGAAAAACCATAGAAGTGTAACAGCAGGACATCTTTGCGTTATCATGCGCTAACCATTCACAGTGAAGAAAGACCGTTTGAGTGCGAAAGGCTTATTATTTAAAATGGCTACACAAGTTTTAGTTGTATTTACGTATACCAAATTTCATTAAAATCTGAGACTTGTTAAAATACCAAGTTTTAAGAACGATTTTACTGGTGAAATCTTAATTTTGCGCTAAAGCAGTATATTTCCCATAAATATCGGAATAATAAAGGATTACATTGGATTTATTCAGTTCTTTGTTGTCAGGTTTATTTCTACATGGAACTTTCTACCCATCGTAAATAGCTTCCCAAAAACTTTCTGAAAGGATTTAAAACTACCCTACGCCTACGGTTCCAAGAAATCTGGAATTGTATTTGCAAGAATTTCAGTTTTTACTGAATTTTTTAATTTGATGAATTATTTATTAGTTGAATATAAATCATATTTACTATTTTTTGAAAATTATTTAATTATGCTGACAAATATTTTTTTTTATCATATACATCAACAATCAGAACAATGTAATTATATAATACAGTATATAATACATAGAAGTTCTATGAGCTGATCTGATGGCTATTGACGGGAAGGGATAGGCCCATCGGCGTTACCCTTTATACTTCAAAGGTCTGCTGTCAGGTCTCGAGGCCATTTCTTTTTAAGGCGTTTGAAGGCTGGTACTTCTAGTAGAGTTTCAATAGACGAGTTTGGGTGTACTTCCAATCGATGGTGATGTTTATTTGCACGTTGTTGGATCTCTTCTTGTACAAATGGCAGTGTGAAGGGTAATGTTGGTTACGTACCATGGTGCATCTGTTATTTGCCGTAGAATTTTTGACTGGAATCTTACTATTATTTTTAAGTTGGACATACTCGAACAGCCCCATAACTCCAGACCGTCTCATTTTTAGCAAAGTATTTTCATAATTAGAAAAATTATGGCCAGACAATTAGAAATTCTGATATTAGATAAATGCGTGAGCCCTCAGTTCGAATCCCGGAAGAAGCAGAAAATGTTTCTGTAATTCCGTGGATCGGTATCGAGCTCGGCAACCATTCGACGTTGGGTTACAATTAACGGCGCTTTCCTTGATTACTGACTGACCAGTATAAGTAACAAAGTCATAAAAACATACAATTAAACACATGTGTGTGAATGACATTGAATGAATGGGAATGAAGGGTGGCATAAGCTTCAGGAGCGTAGCGGTCTAAAGGCCAAAGGCCCCACTACCTCCTATTACACAAGCGAGAGCCTACCCGGAGTGAAAGTCCTCGACATCTTCGGGTATAAGAGGTGAAAGATAAAGAAGAAGAAGAAAATATTAGATAAAAAAAACTCGTACGTTGTTAGAAATGTAAACACTCGTATCAATCCAATTGCGCAAAACAATTGTTAGAACACAATCATTTAATGACATCTAATAAAATAATAAATAATAAAATTATTACACTTTTGTAATTAAACGTAAATTAGATACACTGGAAACATTTAAGTTCACAAACATTTAAAACTGTACCTTTAAAAAATAAACAAATTGATCTTTTAAATTTACCATCATTAGAGGTTCTGCAATGAGATATCAAGTTGTCTACAGACATGGATAACTACGATCATGTCATCCAGTCTATGGTTCCAACTGTTTACTTTTTAATCTTACTTTTGACAATAACATGTAAACATGACGAAATACATATAAGGTTAAACTAAATAAATATTGTTGTATTTTATTTTTACATACACCATTTCATTTTAAAGAATTTTCACCAGTATGAGTTTTCATATGCTTTCGTAAGTCACCCTTCTGTATACATGCATAATCACATACACTACATGCAAAAGGCTTTTCACCAGTATGAGTTTTCATATGCCTGTTTAAAGTACCTTTCTCGGTGTAAGTATAATGACATTCATTACATTTAAAAGGTTTATCACCAGTATGATTCTTTGTATGTTTTTGTAAGTTACTCTTGCGTATACATCTATAATTACATATATCACATTTAAAAGGTTTATCAACATCATGAATTTTCAAATGATATTGAAAGCTACTCTTTCGTAAGCATCTATAATTGCATACATTACATTTAAAAGGTTTTTCACCGGTATGAGTTTTTGTATGTGTCTGTAAGTCAATCTTTTGTGTAAATTTATAATCACATACAATACATTTAAAAGGCTTATCACCGGTATGCATTTTCCTATGTCTTTCAAAGTTACTTTTTTGTAAGCATGTATAATTACAAACACCGCATTTAAAAGGCTTTTCACCAGTATGAATTTTCGAATGTTTTACTAGGTTACTCTTTAGTATACATCTATAATTGCACACATTACATATAAAAGGTTTTTCGCCAGAATGAATTTTCAGATGTCGTCGTAAGTCAGCCTTCCGTGTAAATCTATGAACACATATGTTACATTTAAATGGTTTTCCACCAATATGAGTGTTCATATGTGTTTGTAAGTTACTCTTTTGCGAGCATGAAAAATCACATACAGTACATTTAAAAGGCTTTTCGCCAGTATGAGTTTTCATATGTCTTTGTAAGTGACACTTTACTGCAGATCTATAATTACATAAGCTACATTTAAGAGGTTTTTCTCTTGTATGAGTTTCAGTTTTTATATGCAGCTCCTCAGTGACAAGTGAATCAAACTTTTTGTACATATCATCACTATCACTCTTGATACAACATTCCAGATCAGGAGCTTCTGTTTTTATTTGGAGGTCCAACGACTGAACCTTGGTATCTTCGTTTTTCACTGTAATTAAAATGCTTGTTTTAATAATATTATCATAAACATAAATGTTGACAGTTACTTATCATAGGTTTGTTTCTACTAATTTCTTATTAAGAAAAAAATGTGTACATACGATTTAAAATATTGGGGTATAAAAGGTACATCAGCTAATTGTTGAAATCATACAAAATACGCCCAGTTCAAGTTTTTTGGAGACATCAGAGATTAGGTTAATACTTAAAACATCTACTTTTAGGCGAAAGCTGCTTACTACTTTATGCAAACCGAGCGGGTTATTAAAATTTTGTTTCATTTTATAACAAAATAAATTAACACACTTCGTGTGGACTTTCTATGCTTTAATATTTGTTACTTATCATATTTTCAAAAGTATTTTTGTGTGAATGCTTTATGCGCCAACAGTGACTATAAGATTGCACCATTCCTACCATTGCATCGAGAGTGTACCTTCATAGTAGTCATACATACCATATGATACTACAATAGCGTAAATACTATAGAAAGCTTTCATGTAAAAATAATAGTAAAATCTTTTTGAGAATTTTTGATTTTTTTTTTAATTGTGGCTGTAAACGAAAAAAGTGTAAAATCAAAACTATCACCTTTTAAGATTGTATGGTTATGCTTCAGTCTATAGAATATCTTTCACACTTCACAGAGAGATGTAAAATAAACTAGTTGTGCGTGTTAGACGTTAAGAGTCATTTTGCATCAATAGTTATAAGGAGGCCCTTTCATATATAATTTAAAATCTCTGTACATTTGGTTGCCTACCGACAATAAATGAAGCACAACTTCTAAACAAGTCAACGAAAATAAATGTCAAGGATAAATGGCTACTATACCTAAAGAGCAACACCAAATAATTTGCGAATGGTACATTTTTTGACAATACAATATAACCTAGAATATCGCAAATCTACTTCATACAAAATACAGTAAATTTAAAAGCACAAAAATTATGAAAATTAAGTACTAACAGCAACAAATATGCAAAAATAGTGGCTTCAGTAAAAAATAAGTACATTTGCATAAAATAGTTTGATCTTCAATTTAGTCTTATTATTTGATCGTAGATTACTACTATGATAAATTAAAAATTAATCGAGATTTAAGAATTTATTACTAACATTGATAATCAATTAATTAATGACAAAAATTGTCAAAAAATTCAAATATACAACACAGTGCGACCAATTCAAGAAAAAAAGGTTTATCGCTCACACCAGGTGGATGCAGATGGAGACACAATTTAAATAAAAATAAAAGGTAAGTCAACAAGGTCGAGATGGTCCAATATCTCTTTCTTTATTATTTAAAATTGTAACGAACCGTTACTAATTTTTGATTTAGTTTACAAGAACTGTTTAAATTTTACATTTATTTTGTATTCAGTTTTCCGTTTGTGGCATTAAGTGGCCGTTGTGAGTTTATTTTTATATTTAGAATATGTAGGATGCCGTTGGTTTATGCAGTATAACCATATTGTATAAGTTTAGTTAAGTTAGCACCCGTTTTAGTATTTTTAAATGTAATTTTAAAACTATTATTTGAGTTCATGCATAACATTTACGGCCGAAAATCAGATAACCGCGTCTCCGCGGGGCGAGCTGCAGAGATGCTACGAAGACCCCACTCTTGAATGGTGGGGTTGCGCTTTAATTTCGGGCGCAGACCGGCCGGCTATAAATTCAGAATTTTGAATTTTGAAAGTCAGTTGTTCGATGTTCCAGTCCAGTTCCAGTCCAGCAACTACTACAGTCACCAGTGCTCTGACCGAGGTAACCGAATACCGAATCCAGGATATTGGGGTAAGCAGGCTATATTTTGACACCATTGATTATAACGTAAAGTATATTGCTCTCTCTCTCTCTCTCTCTCTCTTTTATATATGTAAACTGTGTTTTCCGGGGTGTGCTCTAGCGAAAAACCTTAGAGTTGCATTCCTCTAACTCGCCTATGCAAAAATCCTGGTCAAAGTTTCTTCTTCTCTTTTCTATTTGTTTGAGAGCTTTGTTGTGTAATTCCATAGTGGCGAATTTGTCCGCCTGGTGTCAAGATAACAGTTTGTTTACTTTAGTAACTGGTACCGTTTCCGACCGTATTTACCGAACCGTAACAACTACTGGTGACTACTGTGTATATATTGGCTACCGTATGTATGCATTGCTACCGTATTGCTACTGTATTGCTACCTTATTTGCTACTGAATTGCTACTAAATTGCTACCGTATTTGATACCATATTTTGCTTATTATTATCCGCTTTACCTTTATAATATTAATTTGGGTTGGTTACTATTTAATAGACGTATTTAAACCATACTATGTCGTTTTCTTTTATTTGTTGAGTATACCTGAGTTAAATAGAGCTGCTTCAAGAACCTGCAGGCTGTCATTCCATCAAACAGACCCCTGGAGACCGACATTTTCAACTGCAGTTACCCAGGTCTTCGCTAAGCCTTTCTGTTACGGCGAAGCCGTTCTGGAGAGTAAACTCCATATAAAATCTGGCGCCCGAGAACTACCCAGCGATTATACGAATAAGCAGCCGTATAATCCCGCCCGCAACAAAATACTAGTTAACTACCGGACTACAGAGTTGCCAAATAGGCAACCGGGGAAAAGAGCGTCGCAAAATATGGAAAAATTAAAAGTTATAAGAGACGAAGACGACTACAGTTTACAGTTTATTTCATTTATACAGGGGTTCCATATAAAAAACGCATTATAACTTAAATTTCTTTTTATACAACACCCTGTATATTTGTAGAGTTATGATACATTATTAGTTAGAAATTTTTGCTACCCCACTATTATTTCCTAAAATATTGAGAATATTAACATTGTTTCTTAACAAAATTGTTGATAATTAATTGCTGCATAACGTAAGATTATTCCAAATTATACTGGGTGTTTGATTATGCCTGTAAAGTACACTATTTTGTTATTTTAAATGGAACACCTTGTATATTATTACATTATTACATTTTTAAAAGCTACTTTCAAATCTAGATGTAAAAGTGTTAAGGTACTAGGTAAAATTAGTGTTTTGATATTTTTATTTTTTTTTTTAATTTCCGCGGTAACCTACCGCGCTTTACAGCTGATTCGATGCGCTTCGGACTTCGGATCAAAATCGCTGTAAAAGCTTTATTTTAAGAGTTATCAAAAATATGCAAACAATGAAGGTCAAAAAGAAATGGTGTGGGCAGTTTTTGAGAAATAATTTTTCGAAAATTTTGAAAATCTATAGTATATTTAAAATTTTCAATTTTTTAAAGTATTTTTTACATCACTTGATTATACTTATTAAGGGCTATCAAATAATATGACAATTTGTATTGTTTGGATATTTTGTTTTTGAGTAATCGGGCATTAACGTTTTAAAATTTTCAAAAATTCGTAGCAGCCTTTATTTTAAAGATACAGCATTTATTTAGAAAGAAAACATTTCATTTGTCTTTAGATGCACTACAACAATATGTATTCTACCTGCAACTAAAACCTTCAACACACCAAATTTTATAAAAATCAGGCAAAGGGTTCCGGAGGTATAGGGGAATGACCGCACCCACAGACAGACATTTTTAAAAAACACTTTTTTTGGGTTCCTTAAACCCCAAAACGCGTATTCCCGTTAAAATCTGAAATTCGAAAAAAAAAAGTAAAAATGCAGCTTATATATTATATTACATTTGAATAGCGTCTAGTCTCTTAGACAGCAATCGATTCCACCAAGGTCAGACTTTTCATCGGTGCAATTCTTTTGCGCACGCATTCAATAGGCACTTTTTTAGCGATAACCGCCAGGTTCGTAGTGGCACAGATGGATATGCGGGTGTGTTCGGCTGTACTGCTTTTTTACTGCGTAAGCAGTTGTGGGGTCGAATCTCGGTTGGGACCAAAATTTTTTTTATTTTAGTTTTTTTTAAAACACTGTTGTTGCGTTTTGCTGTTTACGCGAGGTTATTTGTTAAGAGCAGTTGAATTTAAAAAAAAATACGAAGACAAATTTTGATTGACGACACTAACACGCAAGTCTGACCTTGATAAGGTAGGATCGATTGGAGGCGAAGCGACTAAACGCTAGTTTACCTTTGTTGAAAATTAACGGACACTTTTGTCCATTTTTCATAATTTAAATAAATATAAAAATAGTATCTATTTCAGGTAACATGTTTTTAATTTTGCATGCTTATTTTTGCAACTAAAAGATAATTAATTTGAAATTTTTGTTTGTTTAATAAGTTTTTCAACATGTAAATTGTAAATACGTAATTTGCAAGCGTGTAGTCATTTTAAGTTATCATATGGAAGAATTAAATGGGACAAAGATCGCCATTAGGTCTACTTTTGGATGCTGTATGGCCACGTTTGCAAATCTGTTGCGATTACTTTCTTTTCAAGCTTTTGGTTACTTTTGGCTGTGTGGGAAGTATTATAATATGCAACTTTAAAAAAAAAAATTCATAAAATACAAAATCAGATTCAGATCGAAGTACCTTAACACTTTTACATCTAGAATTAAACGTAGAATCTAAAAATATAAAAATACACAGAGAGTTTGATTTAAAATAACAAACACCCGGTATAATTGATAATATTTTTTCGTTATGCAGCAAGTAATTACCAACTTTTATTAAGAAAAAAATGACATTGTCAATAGTTTTGGAAATCATATTGGAGCGACACTTAAATGACCCACCATGTATATTTGAAAAGCTTAAAAATTCGGTTTTTACCTTAAAAAAATTGTTATAACACAAAAAGTCGATAGTATAAATAATCTGCGCACGCCACTGTAATCTACACAAAAATCTATGAACAATCCTCTACGGCAGTTTTCGATTTTTGGAAATAAACAAGTTATTGGCCCAATAAAATGTAAATTATTTTTCCATTAATATTAACCAAGTTATACACATACGTCACCAAAAATGGCCCTGCGATATGGCTTTTGTTTTTAATTACTTACCAAACCTTCCATGTGAATGAGGTTCGGAGACAGGAAATTCTTTCTTGATTTCATTTGAATGACACGCATCACAGTTGGGATCAGCAAAAGACGAGACTTCACTCGTAATGTCAGGTTTCACTTCATCTTCTGTCTCCAATTTTAAATACATACTACCTACAAAACATTTAAAATTTATGTTGATATTTATGTTTAGTGGTGACAAGTAAACTGTTAGACAACGACAGCCTGTGAGCATTTTAAATATTCAGTTTTAAAACTGGTGCTGTGAAGTTGTGTTTTTGTGTTATTAACGAACACGAAATGTAAAGCGTCTAGACGAAACTAGACACAACTCCCCCTTTTGTTCCACAGTAAGTTAACGATATAAAATTTGGGGATGTCTGGATATTCATAAAAACGCATCATACGATGTTAAGGTTACTAGTATAGTACTTCCGATTTAACTGGAAATGACGCCTTTTTTAAACCAGAAGTGCTAGATTACTGATCTATACATCATATGATGCGTTTTATAGAATCATTTCAGTAATTTAAAAATTTAGGAGAAAAAGAGGAATGGACCTAGTTTCGTTTACACCCGGTAGAGTACACATACATTTACTCATTATAGTCATTTTAGCGACTTGTGTAAGATCGCAGCTATGCTGCCACTGTACCGCCATTCTACAATACACATCATATCTTCGTCTCTGTGCCATTCCAAAATTATCCAAATCGGAAACGAGCAAAATTCTGTACCTGAAGTCGTTCAATTTGAGCGACTCGTCCTTATCGCATAATATGATAAGACAGAGCCTATGCAGCGGCACATTCAAAGTGAAAACGCACATGCCACACAAAGTGTCCTTTAAAGCAGATCGTTCAAATGAACGACTCGCTCTGAATGACTCTTTTAAGTGAGCTGAACGATATGCGCTTGTTCACGTCAAATGAACAGATAGATCCAATGCTAGGTCGTTAAAATTTGGGTGGGAGAAAAAAAACTAACTACCCTAACTGTTGTTGGAGCTAAAATTGCTGACTGTTATTTTACTATCAGTAATGAGGAATTTAGATTAGACAAACATTTTTTATCGGCCCCCATTCATTAAATAAAAAATTCATCAAAGGCGTCACAAAGCAATTGGCTGACCGCGGCCCAGTACTCGTACACATACTCTTACTTAGTAGTAAGGTGCTGCGTGAGTAACCTAATATGTCAAAGCTGAAATACTAATGCCGGGGAAGATTTTAGGCAGTAAGACCCGGAGGTTGCCTACACCAGGCTGCAGAATTGAGTGGCCATTGGTTTATTGCTGCATTTAGTTTGTATCTGTGGGGAATCCACCCCACAAGCTGTGGTTATAGTTTTATATTTTAATCACTTACTAATAACATGCTTTACACAACCATGTAAATTAGACTCGGAGAGTGGAAATTCTTTCTTGATTTCATTTGGATGCAAAGCATCGTATTTGGAATCGCCAACAACAGATAACGACATTTCACTAGTAACTTCGGAGTTTCCTGCTTCCATTTTTACTTTTAAATAAGTACCAGGATCTAATACTTTCTAAAACATATAAAATTGACCTATATTTATTGCATTTAATGGCAGTATACAGGCGACTCACCCCTAATGCGATTATTCGGAAATGTAAAGTACAAAAACGCTATAATATGTGCAAATTAAAAAAAAAAGTTCGTAATGATATTGTAATTATTAGTTAATATGTAATAAGCACAAACATTCAGTATTTATTACACGATTTCATTTGCAATTGAAATTCTTATAGGTTATGTGCAGCTGACAGAAAATACAGCTATTCAGTTTACCGAATATGTGTCAGCACCACTGCGCGTGCGCACCTCAAAAATTTTATGATGTTATATATGAACTATTACATGTACAGTACGAGTCGACATTTTAAATAATACAAAGTTCCTTACGCAGCAACAGTGGCGCGGCGTTACTTTTTTGGAAATTAATAGACTAGTGTCTGGCTTTTTGACGCTTTAGTTACTATTTTTATATTACGGTAATAGGGAAAAAGAAAAAATTAAATATATGTGTACAGTTCATCGAAAAGCTAAAAACTTCTGCTGCTAAACGATTATTTATTCAGCAGGTCTTCTAAAACACATCTACATTCCTGGGCATCATTCTCCATTTGACGTATTTTGTACGCAACTAACGAACACGCGCGATAAAATTGATAATTAGCCCAAAACACGAACTGCGAATTAAAACAAAAAACCCCTGGCAGTAGTGATTACAAGGAAGCATTATTACTAATATCTACAGACCCGTAGTGGGGTTCTACTTGCTCTTTGGTGAAGTTTAGGATTTAAACCCTTTAATTGTTATTGCATTATCGGATATTGTCGGCGAAAGTCAAGATGCACTAATAGATACTATGCTAAAATCATGATTTAAATAAAATTTTTTAATTCTAAAAATTTAGATGTAATAGATCTAATATTTAAATGTGCGCCCTGAAGTGAAGCATTCATAATTTGTTTACGTGTTCAGTGTATCCAACAAAGAGAAAGAAAAAAATAGGAGATAAAGATTATCACTTGAAGTATGGTTAACCAGCATAAACAGTCATTACAAATATAACATTATATAAACTACAAAAAATCAAAGATAAACACGATACCAACAAATCATTATCATATGGCCCTTGGGGATAGCCTTTATTATTACTTATCCATATCACTTACCAGAATCACAGGCTACATAATTTTTTTTAAACCGTAGCTTTTCACTAGCACTTTTAGGCTGTAGCACAGATGTGTGAATGAATGTAGACAAGCAAAGTTTTCAAGTTAGACATTTGCAAATTCCGGTGGTTTTCTGAATCCCTGGAACATCTGATTGGTATTTTACGATTATTTTGCTGAATCAAAATCGTACCATCAAGTGTGCAGTCATAAGAGAAAAAAACTTATAAAATTTTAAAGTAGTTTATTTAATATTTCAAGAGCAACAAATATACAGTATAGATGTAATAAACAGTTTATAATGTGTATTTCATTGTGTTGGTGCGTTCACATTTTATGTTTATGTATCAAGATAAACTAAAACTTACACTGAGGTACCCCACTTTAACTCTAGTTTCTTTACTGCATTCCGATGTCAAAAAATATTCAATCAATCACATGCATTGCATATTATGGGTTTCCAACAGTATGAGTTTGCATATGTTTTCGCAAGTTACTCTTCACTGCAGATCTATGATCACATATGTTACATTTAAAAGGTTTTTCACCAGTATGAGTTTTCATATGTGTTTGTAAGTCATACTTCCGTAACGCTCTATAATTACATCGAATACATTTAAAAGGTTTTTCACCAGTATGAGTTTTCATATGATTTTGTAAGCTACCCTTTGCTACAAATCTATTATCACATACGATACATATAAAAGGTTTTTCACCGGTATGAGTTTTTATATGTCTTCGTAAGTTACTTTTATCTATACATGTATAATCACATACACTACATGTTAAAGGTGTTTCACCAGAATGAACTTTCATATGTCTTTCTAAGGTACCTCTTTCTGTGCATGTATAAGCACATATAATACATTTAAAACGTTTTTCGCCAGAATGAGTTCTCAAATGCTTTTGTAAGTTACTTTTGTCTACGGTTGTATAATCACAAACGCTACATTTAAAAGAGTTTGGACCAGTATGGGTTTTCACATGTCCTTGTAAAGTACTATTCTCTGTGCATGTATAATCACATACATTACATTTTAAAGATTTTTCTCCAGAATGAGTTTTCATATGTCTTTGAAAGTTATATTTCTCTATGCATTTATAATCACATATGTAACATTTTAAAAGTTTTCCACCAGCATGAGTTTTCATATGTCTTTTTAAGCTACCTTTCTCTATGCATGCATAATCACACACACTACATTTAAAAGATTTCTCGCCAGCATGGGCTCTCATATGTCTTTGAAAACTGCACTTCACTATGCATGCAAAATCACATATATCACATTTAAAAGGTTTTTCCCCAGTATGAGTTTTCATATGTAAATATAAGTTACTCTTCCTTATACATCTATAATCACATACTTTACATTTGAAAAGTTTTTCGCCAGTATGAGTTTTCATATGTTTTTGCAAATCCCACTTCTGTATACAACTGAAATCACATACAACACATTTAAAAGGTTTCTCACCTGTGTGAGTTTTCATATGTCTTTGTAAGGTATCTTTCTCTATGCATGCATAATCACATATATTACATTTAAAACGTTTCTCGCCAGTATGAGTTCTCATATGTCGTTGAAAGCGGCTTTTTTTTGCAGTACTATAATCACATATGCTACATTTAAAAGGTTTTTTTCCAGAAAGAGTTTCATTTTTTGTATGCAGATCCAGACACATCAGTGGCTCAAACTTTAAGTCGACATTATCGCTCTCAATACCACATTTCAACTCAGGAACTTCTGATTTTATTTGGAGGTCCAACGATTGAATGCTGCTGGTATCTTCTTGTTTCACTGTAATAAAATAAGGCTCACTTTAATAATATTATTATAATGCTGACAGTTAGTTGTCATAGGTTTGTTTCTACATTTATATCGAGTTTGTAAAATGTCGTATCTGCAATATAACTAATACAAAATGAGTATAAATAAAATACTTTATTACTTCAACAATGTTTAATTATTGTAACTTTATACATATTTCTTTATGCTACTATCAAAGGTTATAAAAAGTAAACAGTTGGTGTTGCTATAGGAACAATAGAATTTTGTGACTTGATCTTGGTAATCTATGTCTGCAGCTGACTTGATTTCTTATTTCGAAATGTCCAATAGAGGTGAATTTAAGAAATAAATTTGCTCGTTCATTCACGGTACAGTTTTTAACTGCTTGTAAATTTCAATTGCTTCTAGTATATCCAACTTACGTTTGTCATCACAAAAGTGTAAACATTTTATAGTGTTATTGGATGTCAGTCAATAATTGTGTTGAATAAGGGTTTAGCGTAGTTGGATTGGATTGGATTTTATGTTTATATTTGTAACAACCTACGTGTAGACATAGATTACCAAGTCACAAGGTTCTATTGTTCCTATAGTAACATCAACTGTTTACTTTTTAATAGAACCTTTGATAATGGCATGTAAACATGTCAAAATACGCATAAAGTTAAAATAAATAAATATTGTTAAAGTAATAAAGTATTTTATGTATACTCAATATGAACATCAACAAAGTAAAGCTAGAACTTATAAATAAACTGCAAAATGTATGTTTTCTTATAAAAAAATTGAATTTAAAATATAAAACTTCATATTATGGGGTATGGGGTAAGTAGAGAATTTGAGTTCATGCTTAAAGGCTTTAACATGTACACAACTGCGCGCTTTAAGCTAAACAAAAGCTACTTAGAAAAATTTTGTTTCCATTTTGAGCCGTAAACAGAGAGAGTTTTGGAGCAAGATCATTTCGTTTTAATGATAGCTTGAGAGTAGGAAAATGTTAATTTTTTGATGAACCTTCAACTTCCTGTATGTCGGAAAGGAAGCGTTTCCAGACCGATGTTTAAGGGAACTCTTTTTCTTATTTTGACATCAGGAATATGCTTCAGAATTTTTGACATTTTGAAACACCCTGTAGAATTCAAATATAAAATTATGTCCCAAATTGCTTACCAACGGCATGTTCCACAAATCCCCCATATGAACATGGTTCAAATAGTGGAAATTCGTTCTTGATTTCATTTGAATGAGAAGAATCACAGTTGGGATCAACAAAAGCAGGTAACCAGACTTCACTAGTACCTTCGAGTTTTACTTCTTCCATCTCCAATTTTAAATTCGTACTAGTATATATATTACCTATAAAACAGTTAAAATTTGTTTATACTTTTCATTAGTGGCCACACGTAAACTGTTACATAAAGCCAGCCTGTGTGCTTTTTTAATATTTGGCTTTAAAAGTGGTGTCGTGTAGTCTGTATTTTGTATTATTAACAAACAAGAAGTATGTGTAACTGAAAGTAGGTAAAGTAAAGTCGAAGGCAGTACACGTCAATGCAAAGTTTGGCCTGCAATGCGGTAGGTCAGGGCCACCTATCATCGCTTCCGATACCCAGCCACTACAAGAACACGGTGGCGTGGTAAGCACCACGCCTAGAGGCTGCTTTACTTCCCTAGCCCCTCAAGGGCGACTCAGTAAGCCGTCCGCCAGGCATCCAGTCTCGGGTTTAAAAACGAGACCTTCTGCATAGCAGCCAACTGAAAGTGGGTACAAATAACCCCCTTTTCTGCCATAATTTTTAAGTTAATGAAATTAAACTTGGGATGTTTAATTATTCATAAAAAGCATATTTTAACAGATCCTCGTAGAACAAAATTATGAGTTCTACGGTGAATTTAAAATTTTAAATTCTTTAATGAATGATAGAAAAAAGCCACCGCTACTCTCTTATAAAAATTAGATTTTATATATAAATGGTCAATTAGGCTGGTCTCCCACCAGCACTACGCGACTGCGACGCTACCTCGACGCAACAGTTGCCTTTAGGCCGCGCACATTCTTTGTAACTGCAGCTCTCCCATCAAGAAAATCGCGACGCGACAGCAACGCCACGTGCAAGAAACCAGTCTCGCGCGACGCAAATGTTCAGTCTCCAGGCGACCGCCGCGTTATAACTTTATGGATGAGCAAGAAAAATGTCTTTCGACATGCGGTAAAAAGATTTGAACCTGGATCATTTAACAATTCTATTGCACACACAAATGCACTACAATCTACATTCTTTACGTTGTAGGAATTAACCCAGCAACTGCGTTTCTTTTTCTTCCGTTGGTAGGCGTAATAATTCGCAACAACAACTTCATCACTAGACATTTTCCAACGCTCTGATGACAATAACCTTTAAAGACTCCCAAGTCGAATACCAGTCGCGGTCTCCTAGCTTTGTATGTGCGAACCTCACAAAAATACAGTCGCCGTCGCGTAGCGTAATTTTGATCGACTCGAAGTAGCGTCGCGGTCGCGTAGTGCTGGTGGGAGACCGGCCTTAGCTAACATTTGGTTTTATCAGCATTACTAACAAGTCTTTAAATTATGATGTTAGTAATAAAGTACGGAAAAATTTTGTTTTCTCATAAAAGGATTTAATGCATACATTTTTAAATAAAACAAACAAGTTTTACGTTGTTGGTCCGGCCGCATTTTACTGTGTATCCAACAAATTACATTCTCTCTTGATTTGATAACAGCCACATTTTTAGTCAAAGTGGAAGTAATAAGAAGAAGAGAAAAACCATCATATGGTAACTGTAAATAATCATGTACGGCATATCTTCAGTAGTAGTTCGTACTATACAATTCGCGGTTACATTTTTAAAAATTTCAATCACTTACCAACAGCATGCTCCACAAACCCTCCATACGAATTAGGTTCAGAAAGTGGAAATTCCTTCTTGATTTCATTTGTATGCAAAGCATCATATGTAGAATCGACAATAGCGGATAACGAAATTCTGCTAGTGCTTTCAAGGTTTCCTTCTTCCATCTTCAATTTGAAATTCGTACCAGGATATAATACTTCCTAAATACATTAAAGACGTACCTATATTTATTTCATTTAATGTTGATATGGCACTATTCAAATGACTTACCCCTAACGCGAAAATTCGAAAAACTAATGTCGAAGAACTTTATAGTTTGTAAAAATTTCTATATTACTACTACCTTATATGGTAATTGTGAGTTAATATGTAATAAGCACAAATATTCAGAATTTATTACACGATTTTTATTTGCACTTGAAAATCTTATAGGTTATGCGTAGCTGCGACAGGAAATACTCCTACATTTATGGTAAAAGCATCAGCACTACTGCGCGTGCGTTTGTCAAACATTGAATTGTGTTATATGAACTATTTCATGTACAGTACGAGTCGAAATGTTAAAAAACACGTGAATTTTGTTACTAGTCAGCAACAGCGGCACGGCCGGCGGGCGTGACTGTTCGGAAGTGTAATCGCGGAAACGAAAATACTAAATGCGTGTATAGTTTATTAAAAAAATAAAAAAACTTTCAGTTGTTAAACGATTATTTATTCAACAACAGGTCTTCTAAATCACACCCACATTCTTGGACATCATTCATACCTAAAGACGACGCGCAAAAATATTAAAATAATTGTAAGGCGTTGGCTGTAACCACTGGCAGTAGCGATTACGTGGTTACATTACTGCGCATCACACTGTAGTGAGAGTGTTTATCAGTGGCCAGTCATTGCAGGATCTACTTGCTCTTTGGTTAATTGTAGCAATATGTGATGACACAACAGTATTATTATCTAAGGGTTTTTTATCCTCAGAACAAGACAAATAATTTACGAAGTTTATAATTATTTAATAACAGTAATTATTATTTATTGCTTAAATAATAATATTACTCAATTCTAATCACTGGTTACAACGTTTATATATATGATCCGCTACTGCTCGATAATATAATTTGCTTTTAATTGTTTCAAAAGTTTTAATTGGTGTCTTTAACTGTTTATTAATTGCTGTTAGCACTAACAAAATTGCGGTGACTTGAGGGACTTTATTGCATGAAATAAAAAAATATGTTTAAATCAAAGACATCAATGATTTACGTTTGTTTTAATAAATCAATTTATTTCATACCCTGGTTCCTACATTGCTCATTTTTGTTGGCTACTGGTATTCTTAAAAATCCAATTGTGGCAAAAAAAGGGTTCGTAATATCTCTATGCGCTCCTAGTTTCTTGTAATCCTGACACAAATAACGAATTTAAAGGATCTGTAATTTCTTCATTTTGTAATTAGTAGGCACATTAAGAGGAGGCCTTAGTTTTGGGTTTTCAATAAAGTTAGTGAACGCAAGTTAAGTTAATTGACCTTTTGACATCCCTTATGAGTTCCTGAATTTGGCTAAGCTTACTTGAATAGACGTGGCTTGTTGTGCACGAGTCCGAGTTTCATCGGTTGAGAGCATCTTGGTTAATTCTTTACAGTATAAAAAAAAGTTATAATTTAAAATTCAATAATAATAAGGGTTGAAAATTTCCAAACATTTTCTAAGTTCCTCAATTGGTGGCAATTTATATACAAGCGAAAGTAGAAAAACTATCGCACATTTTTAAATATTTACGTGTGGCGAGGTTCAGGAAAACACACAACAGCGAATCGTTATTGGCAGGGAGCAGTACTACAGAACTTTTCTTAACAAACGTCTTGCTACTCTCTATGTTCCGTGGTATCTGCTGCTGCTGCTGTAAATTTTCCTCGACCACTGTAAAAACTCGTGTAGTCAGTTAACGGCTGCTCCTCCGTGGAAAGGCAGGCTCTTGGGAAAAACGACTAGTATCAACAGTTTCTTGTCAAAAGCAAAACAGATGCTTCACGAATTCACAGTTGGATAATGTAAATGTTACTTATAGCTTGAATGTTTACCCTTTATTGTAACAATGGCATAAAATACATCTCCTCTAGTCTTGCTGGCAACGTTTGACTGTAATGTACAGGACTTATAAGAAACTTTTAAATGTGATTTTGAGGCCTATGGTCTCGCTTGCAACGCGAAGTATAGAATAACAAGTTAGTACATTGGACTTATTTATTTTGATAGGTACCTACTCCACAGAATACAGAAAAATTCTAAATAGTACAAACCAAAACAACAAACAAAGACAAAAACAAAATATATTATAATTAAATTATAAAATGATTTTCTGCCGCCTCCCCAAATTATCAGATGTTCGGTTCACCAAAAATGAAAGTTATTAAATTGTAAAGTAGAATATTTCAAGAACAACGAATATAAAAAAAAGATGCAATAAACAGTTTATGACGAGTAATTTATTGTATTGGCAAGCATGTTTTATTTGTTTGATGTATCAGGATAAACTAAAACTTGCACTGGGATAACCTGCTTTAACTGTATTATGTAGGTATTATGAGTTTTCATATGTCTTTGCAAATCACTCTTTTGTATGCATCTATGATCACATACGTTACATTTAAAAGGTTTTTCACCCGTATGAGTTTTCATATGTATCTGCAAGTTACACTTTCTTATAGCTCTATAATCACATATATTACATTTAAAAGATTTTTCACCGGTATGAGTTTTCATATGATTTTGTAAACTACTCTTTACTGTAAATCTATAATCACATACACTACATATAAAAGGCTTTTCACCGGTATGAGTTTTCATATGCCTTTGTAAGTTACTTTTCTCTATACATGTATAATCACATAAATCACATTTCAAAGGTTTTTCACCAGAATGAGTTTTCATATGTCTCCGTAAGGTAAATTTCTCTGTGCATGTGTAATCACACACATCACATTTACAAGGTTTTTTGCTAGTATGAGTTGTCACATGATTTTGTAAGTTACTTTTGTCTACGGATGTATAATCACAAACATTACATTTAAAAAGGTTTCGACCAGTTTGTCTTTTCACATGTGGTTGCAAGTTACTTTTCTCTATGCATGTATGATTAAATTTTAAAGGTTTTTCAACAGTGTGAGTTTTTATATGTCTTTGAAAGTTAAATTTCTCTATGCAAATATAATCACATACATAACATTTTAAAGGTTTTCCGCCAGCATGAGTTTTCATGTGTCGTTGTAAGGTACCTTTCTCTATGCATGCATAATCACATACATTACACTTAAAGGATTTCTTGCCAGTATGAGCTCTCATATGTCTTTGAAAGCTGCATTTTACTATGCATGCATAATCACATATATTACACTTAAAAGGTTTTTCACCACTATGAGTTTTCATATGTGTTTGTAAGTTATTCTTTCGTATAAATCTATAATTACATACATTACATTGAAAAGGTTTTTTATCAGTATGCGTTTTCATATGTTTTCGTAAATCACACTGCTGTATACTACTAAAATCACATATAACACATTTAAAAGGTATTTCACCAGTATGAGTTTTCATATGTTTTTGTAAGGTACCTTTCTTTAGGCATGCATAATCACATACATTACATTTAAAAGGTTTCTTGTCAGCATTTTCTCCTGTACGAGTTTCATTTATTATATGCAGATCCAAACCCATCAGTGGCTCTAACTTGCTGTCGATATTATCATTACTACTCTTGATACCACATTTCTGATGAAGAACTTCTGATTTTACCTGGAGGTCCAACAATTCTTGTTTCACTGTAATTAAATAAGGCTTGCTTTAATAATATTATCATAAATGCTGACAGTCAGTTATCGTAGGTTTGTTTCTGCATCAATATCGAGTTGGTAAAATATCGTATTCGGAAAACTACCAATGCAAAATGTTTGTTTTCTTATAAAGGATAAAAAAAGGGTAATAACAATTTCAAATTATAGAGTATAATTGGCTTATAAGCAGTAAATTTAGGTTCATGCTTAAAGCCTTTACATGTACAGCTGCCCACCATGAGCAAACCGAAGCTAGTTATTAAAATTTTGCTTCCATGTTTAGTTGTAAACCGAGAAAGGCCGCTTCGTTTTAACAATAGCTTGGTCTGTGTAATTCAGTGATGCGCCATTAAACTGTATGCTTCGGTCTACGAAATATCTTTCATAGTTTTCACAAAGAGACGGTAAATAAACTGGTACCTAGTGAGTTAAGACGTTAACAGCAATTTTGGATGTATGACTATACAAGGTGATTCACAACATGCAAACTTTCAAAATGAATTCAAAACTATAAAAAAAAATGGTCCATAAACATGGGTCCAGAAACGCTCTAAAACTTCTGAAGTGTTAAAATTGTTCCCACTTCTGGAGACTGTTACTCGATAAAGAAGGGTTTATAAACTGATGTTTAGAAAATTTTGTTGTTGTTTTCTACCTCAAAATCCATCCTGAAAGTGCGTCCCACATCTTATGAATCATCCTGTACGGCAAACCCTTTTGTAATTAACCAACTTCATATCTCTTATGGTTTCAATGATCCCAATGGTGTGAAAAATAAAACAAACACCCTGTACATTCTACCCCTTACGACTATAAATGAAACAACTTTTAGAATGAGCCAATGAAAATAAGTGCCAAAGTTAAATTGTTGGTATATTTAAAAAGCGGTCAAAATCTCTATCCAACTATGTAAAACTATACAAGGTGTTCTATTTAAAACAAACTAGTTATGACATTAGTTAGAAATTTTTGCACCGTTGCATAAACACCCTGTATAATCACATTCAACTTTCAAATATCTGGAGAATAGTGCATGGTCTTGACTAACATTCAAGCGAAAAAGTTTGTTTAATCTGTGAAAATACGGCTCATGCAGATTTTACTAGTTAGGTCTATAACAACAATTACACAGTTTTGGCATGTGAACATTGATCGTTTTTTAGAAAAGAAAGACGAAATATGTTTTATTGTAGAAAATTTTAAACCAAGTATTTTGTGCTTGTCGGAAACTCATATAACACCGGAAATTGAAGATTGTGAAGTAACCATACCAAATTATAAAACTTTTCGGAGCAACTCTAACTCAAGGCATACGGGGGGCGTCCTCATGTATGTAAGAAAAACAATTAAGTGTAAATTAGTGGAAAGTGTAGCCGAAGATTTAAATTATTGGTGCGTCGAAATAGAAATTAGATTAAATGGCGAGAAATACAGTGTAGCTGGGTACTATCATTCTCCGAGTGCTAGTCACTCTGCGTTTTTAACTTTTTTTGAAAATCACTGTGACCGAATAAGTAATCTAAATGATAATATTATTATGTTAGGTGATTTTAATTTAAACTGGGAAGCAGAAACAACCTACGTAAATAGACTTAAAGGTATTGTAAGAATGGCTGGATTAAAGCAGGCTGTAGATAGACCGACCAGAGTAACAAAAACAAGTAGTACATTGATTGGTCTTGTCATAACTAATATGCGAAAATTAAAATGCAGTGTTGATTTTGTACCGAAAGTAAGCGATCACAATTGGCAGAAAGTCATAATCGATGCTCACATGAATGAAAAGTGGAAATTAGTTGAAATAAAAAACATAGATTACGAAAAAATGTGTCAAAAATTGATAATACTTAATTGGAACTATAGTGAAAATTGTGTCGACAAAATATATGATGAATTGCATGAAAATATTCAGAAAGCTTATAACTTGGCGGTAATCCGAAGAACTATAAACGTAAACAAATCAGTACCTTGGTTTAATAAAAGGGTAGTCGACGCACAGAAAAAACGGGACATTGCATACCAGCGTTTTAGGTACTTGGAAACAAATGAAGAATGGGAAACGTACAAACGAAGTAGGAATGAGTATATATCTACATATAGATCTGAAAAAATCAAATATCACGAGGATAAAATTGACAACTGTATGGGAGATCCTAAGAGAATGTGGAATGCCATTAAAAAAGTTATAAATAAAGATGCTAGCAAAAAAGTAATAACGGAGCTGTACTTTAATGGTATTAAGGAAACGGATCAAATGGTTATCGCTACAAATTTGAATAATTATTACATAACCAGTATTACTGATATTGTGCAATCCATACCAAAAAGCAATTTAAGTCTGAATAGTGTTAATATTAATATTACTGAATGCAGTAGCGTCAACTCTTTTTCTGAATTAAGTTTAAATAAACTTCGAACATATGTTCAGCGTTTAAAATGCAAGGGCAGTGCGGATTTGCTAATAAATGCTAAGATTATTAAGAAACCTTTTGATGCAATAGGTTATCAGTTACTAAATTTAATAAATACTTCTTTAAAGTCTGGCCAGTTTCCGACAAAGTTAAAATGTTCGTTAATAGTTCCTGTTCCTAAAGTTACAAATACTAAACAAGCTACGGACATGAGACCAGTGAACATGTTGCCTGATATTGAGAAGATTTTTGAAAGAGCTGTTTATGACCAAATCCTTGAATACATTAAAATTAATAGAATATTGGTTAAACAACAGTCAGGGTTTAGAGATGGTCATTCCACAGAAACTGCTCTACAGAGTGTGCTAGAAGAATGGAAGCAGTGTATCGATCGGAGTGAATTAGTTGTTGCTGTTTTTGTTGATTTGAAGCGAGCTTTTGAAACAATAGACAGAGAAAAATTACTAAATAAGTTGAAAATGTATGGAATAGGAGGTGTAGTGTATAAATGGTTTGAAAATTACTTAACTGGAAGATCACAACAAACGAAGTGTGGTAATGCTGTGTCTGAACCCTACTGAAAATATATATAGAAACCTCATATAACCTGATAATGTTTTCATCAGGTTGTATATGGTTTTATGCGGTTTTTGAAACAACCAGGTTCATTTTGTATGAGGTTTTATGAGGCAACTGAGGTGATTTTCAGTAGGGAAGGTAGTGCAGTAAACATTGGTGTACCTCAAGGGAGTATCCTGGGGCCATTATTATTTATATTGTATATAAATGATATGCCCCGGGTACTGAAACATTGTAAAATACATATGTTTGCAGATGACACTTTAATATACATCACAGGAAAGGATATTTGCAATATGTTCACCTTCATAAATAATGACCTTAAATTGTTAAATTATTGGCTGGGAGATAATATTCTCAAGATAAATACCGAGAAAACGAAATGTATGTTGCTAGGGACAACAAGAATTTGCAATGAGGTTTTTAACTTACAGTTACAAATCAAAGTAAATTGTGATGTAATAGGTTATGTTGATAGAATGAAATATTTAGGCGTGTTGTTAGATAACAAGCTACGTTTTAATACGCACATGGAGGGACTTACTAAAAAAATTGGCAAGAAAATCAGTTTTTTTGGTAGATTAAGTGGTTCTTTGAGTATTAAATCTCGGAAATTGGTATACAATACTATTGTTCAACCTCATTTTCTGTACTGCGGGACATTGTTGTTTTCAGCATCAGTAGGGCAATTAAGTAATTTACAAATTTTGCAAAATAAAGCAATGAGAATAATTTTAAAAAAGACCAAATACGCTAGAATTAATGATATGTTAAAGGAGTTGAAGTGGTTAAATATATTAAATTTAGGTAAATTTTGTGCTCCGATATTCATTTACAAAATTAAAAACATGTGCGTTCCTGACTATTTAGCTGAGGTTATCAGGTACAATAATAGTGTGCATGTATATGAAACTAGAAACTGTAACGATTTTCACTTGAGCAACGAAGGAAGGACCTTGTGCAAAAAATCAATTTTTCATAAGGGTTTTTCTGAATATAATTCATTGCCTACAGATATTAAACAAGCTGCATCCCTGACAATTTTTAAAAACAAATTAAAAAACCATTTAGTTCGTTAGCATAAAATAAGTTAAGCGGTAGTTCCTATTTTTTACTTAATATTTCCAACTTACATATAAGCATATTTTTCTTTTGTTTGTGTTCTATGCAATATATTTTTTTGTATTAGCATTTTTTGCTAAATAAAGATTTATTATTATTATTATAAATATAAAATTAAAAAAAAATGAACAACTTGGTAACAACGCACCGAAATTTGGAAAGCAATCATAGTCATAAAGTCAATCAAAAAGCGACTGATAATATGCAAAAATATACATGGTGTTCTAAAAAAAAACAACTTTGGTATGTCACTATTATATGGAACCCCCTGTATAATTGAAAATAATTTTACAATGTGGGTCCCCTTCGGTATTCTACAACTTGGTTCGAAAACATTCTTCTTTATTTTAAATAGTAAAGAAAGAAGACGTCGACCACTGCGGCCTTGTCGACAAACCCTGTATACAGGGTGACCAATTAAACTTGCACAGCATAAGGATGTCGGCAACTATAATATGGTTAAATTATATAAAAATTGCCTAATTAAGAAAGCAATGTAATAGGGATTGTTTTTCCCAAAATACCTACGTCTAATTAGATAGGCGCAAAAAACTAAAAAAAACTTTTTTTAAGGTAAATTATCTATGTTCATATTGAAACTAGAAGCGAAAGCTGAAATCCTCCTTTATCCAAACTCGTTACTGTAATCCATTTGTACCATTCCTTTTCGCTAGAGAGGAGCTTAGGACTCGGGTGCAGAGTCCGAAAGACACCTATAGTGGCCTGCCCCTTCACGGGGAATGAACCAACACTAAACTTTCCCATTTTTTGCACTTCTAAAGTTGCCCTCAACAATTGATTAAATAAAATGTAAATTGTTTTATCAGAACTTTAATATTAACAAAATTACCCACAAACTGCATCCATAATGGCGCGCCCTGTACGGTACCTGTGGTTCACTTTTTTTGTATTAAATCACTTACCAAGAGCATGCTCCACAAACCCAGCATGTGAATGTGGTTCACAAAATGGAACTTCTTTCTTTATTTTAGAGATTAATTTTTTCTAATAAGAGATTAATGAAAGGCACAGGAATTCGCATTGTGGAAGATCTTACAAAATCGCGATTAAATCTTCTGAAGGCAGCTCAAACCAAATATAAGATGGATAACGTCTGGACTATGGATGGTACCATCTGGGTGAAAAATGGAAATCGAAAACAAGTCATAAGGAACCATGAAGATATCCAGAAACTAAATTTGAAGTAACAGAACCGAGGTACACGATGAAGCGAACACACAGGCTAGATAATTTTTTGTTTTGTTTCGTATCAATTTCTTTTGAGTCATATTGATTTATATGCATTTTTTTTTCTGTTCTCTTTGTTATTGATTTTTTACACAGTTATTTTTTTACACATTATTTCTAATCCTTAGTATAAATAGTATAAAAGTATAAATTACTAATTACTGCAACTTAACTTAATTTTTTGCTAACTCTTAATACTTTTTGATATTTTAATTGGTTTTGTTTTGCTTTTATGGTTTGTTTTGAGGATGCAATAGAAAGCAATATAAAAACAGTAATTCTTGACGACATTCAAGATTGTCAGCAGTTCTTTAATAGTGCAAACCAATCTCAGACGCAGATAAAGGTGGGTCATGTTAATATTCGAAGTCTTGCAAAAAATTTCGACGAATTATTATTGTTCCTTCAAAATTTAAGTATTAACTTTGATATCTTTATTCTATCAGAAACCTGGACTATAAATGATATTTCTGTGTTTGGTATTCCTAACTATACGACTTGCTACAACAATGCAAATTATAATCAGAATGATGGATCCGTTGTCTTTGTTCGAAGCAATATTCTAAGAGAGATAAAAACTTTTAAATATCATGAAGTTACTTTTCTACGTATTAAATGTAAAATCAACTCGTTTCAATTCGGAATTACAACTGCATACAGGCCTCCATCAACCAACCTTGATTTGTTTCTTTCTGATATCAGAACTGTTTTGCAGACATGCGATCAATCAACTGAAATTTTTGCTGGTGACGTTAATATAAATATTTTAAATTCTTGCAAAAATGATTCTCAACATGATTACTTAAATATTTTAAACGAATTTGGTTTTTCTGTCTATTTAAATTCCCCTACCCGTATCAATCAGTTATCATCAACCTGCATTGACCACATGTTCATAAAATCAGTTGATAGGACAGTGGGAAAAATACAACCAGCTGTTCTCTCCATCCCCTTTACCGACCATTTGCCCATTTTTTTACAATTCTCAATCACGGAATTACCCATTGCAAAAAACAACACCTTTGTTAAAACTGAAATAAATTTTCCTTCTCTAAATAATCAGCTTGCAACAGAAAGCTGGCAAGATGTAACAGAATGCAATAATGTAAATGAGTCTACAGATTTATTTATGAAAAAATTAAAACAATATATACACTCTGCGACAACAACAAAGCATGTTACTATTAACGCTAAAAACAGAATTCTAAAACCATGGATAACCCCAGGTCTATTAAAGAGTATAAGACGGAGAAATATATTAAGTAAATTAGCCTTACGAAGTCCCAATAATAATCAACTTAAAAACGAATATAAAAATTATAGAAATACGCTTGGAAACCTCATAAAATTCACTAAAGAGGAATATTACAAAGAAAAGTTGGCACAAGCTGGGAAAGATATAAAAAAGATTTGGGAAATTGTTAATGAGGCTACTAATGTTAATAAACCGTCTACTAGTATACCAAGTATCATTAACAATGACAATAGTATTATCACTGATGATAAGCTAAAAGCTGATCACTTTAACCAATACTTTGTAGACCTGGGTGAATCCATGGCGAAGCAAATAAAACAGAATTCAAAAAATACTATAATGCAAAATAATATTACTAAACTTTCCCAAACTAACTCAATATTTCTAAATCCTGTAGAGCAATCCGAAATTCTTTCACACATAAAAACCCTTAAAACTTCATGCGCATGTGGCCCCGACAATATATCGAATAAAACAATAAAAACCATTGCAAAACATATATTGTTACCTTTAGAATATATCTTTAACTTATCTTTTTCTACTGGGGTATTCCCATCCGCTTTTAAAGAGTCAGTAGTAACGCCAATATTTAAAGCCGAAGATAAAACTAAATCTAGTAACTACAGACCAATTTCTTTAATTAATAACTTAGCAAAAATTATGGAAAAGTGCTTGAAAGTACGGCTTGTATCCTATTTGAATAAATATAAAATACTTTCTCAGTGCCAGTTTGCTTTTCGCGATGGACTTTCTACTGAAAATGCAGTATATGAACTAACTAAGACCTTATATAATAGCCTAGACAAAAATTTAAAAACCATTGCCGTGTTTATGGATCTAGCAAAGGCCTTTGACACAGTGTGTCACACTACCCTCAAGCATAAATTAGAAAACTGCGGGATACGTGACAAAGCATTACAACTTCTGACGAATTACATGAAAAATAGAAAACAAAAAGTTAAAATAAATAAAAGTATCAGTGAAGCACTTACTGTAAAATACGGGGTGCCACAAGGTACGGTTCTTGGACCTATTCTCTTTCTAATATACATAAATGATCTAATCAAACTCAATATAGACGGGACTATTATTTCTTATGCCGATGACACGGTTGTTGTAGTAACAGGGGAGTCTTGGAAGCAAGCAATTGAAAAAGTTGAATGGACCATGACTCATATGAAATCTCAACTGGAAACAGATAGGTTAACATTAAATTATAACAAAACAAAATTTATGTACTTTTCTATTCAAAAATATCAAGCAGGCGAAAATGACACGCAAAAAAAAATATTTATACATAAGGTAATATGTCTAGAGAAACAAAAAATAGGCTGCACTTGCAACTTAAGCATTGAGTCCGTAGATTATATTAAATATTTAGGCATATATATTGACCAAAATATAAGATGGGATGCACAAGTAGAAAACATCTGTAACAAATTAAGAAAAACGATTCATAAATTTAAACTACTATCTAACAGCTTTCCACTAACAATTACTAAAATGGTTTACTATTCTCTAGTTCAATCAAGCCTTCAGTACTGCATAGTTGGTTGGGGAGGGCTGTATGATACTGCATTAAAACCGCTTGAAGTTTTGCAGAATTACATAATCAAAATTATTTTTAAGAAAGATTATTTATACCCAACAACTTCACTATATGAAATCTCCAACTTTCTCAACATCAGACAACTATACACCCTAAGTTTAGCTACATATTTCTTTAAAAACAAAAATAGTACTCAACATACAAATTACCAGTATGCAACTAGAACACAGGTTAACCAAAATGTAAATTTACCAAGAAAATCAACTAGTTTTGGGCAAAGACATGCACAATATACGGGTATAATTGTATACAATCAACTGCCTCAAAATCTAAAAAAGATAAACAATTCACATCTCTTCACAAAAAAGGTTAAGTGTTGGATTAGGAATGCCAAACCTAAAATATTCAATTTGTACTAAACTCGATGATTCTATATTTTTCTTATCTTATATGCTTTCTTTACTGCTACATCATATCATTATTATTTCTCAAGAAATATTAATAACTTACTTTATTTCTTTGTTTATTGCAACTGAGACTGCTGTCAACAATGTATTAAGTATTGCTTTCTACTGCCACCACAAGTATGGCCACACACAAGCTCTGCTTATGTGGTTTATTAAATCAATTAATTTACATCAATTTACATCATTTACCTAATTTTGTATATATTTTTTTGCTCTGGAAACTAATTTTTTTAGATTTCAATACAAATTCATTCAGGCCATATACAATGGTTACTGCACTCTTAAATTTATTTAAGCAATTATCTGTATAACTTTTAAATATGTACTTAATTAATTTATATAACTTGTTACTTATACCTTATTTGCACTGTTATATAAGTTTTAGAGTTTCTAGTTACCCCTGTCATTCCATGTTTAAAAAAAGAGTTAAAATTTCGTATTTTGATACTTATATATTTTTACAGCGTATGTTATAATTCGAGTTAAAAAGCATACTTTGCAAATTGTTATTAATACTAACTCTATAACTATGTACCTGCCTGTTTCTAGTTAATTTTTTTAATACTGTTTGGTTGTACGAGTGCAGTTTTTAACTGTTGCTACTTAACAATTGTAATTAATAAACAATAATAATTTCACTTGGATAACAAGCATCAGATTTGGGATCAACAAAAGCAGGTAACCAGACTTCACTAATGCCTTCGGGTTTGACTTCTTCTTCCATCTCCAATTTTAAATTCGTACTATTATATGCACTACCTATAAAACATTTGAAATTTATGTTTATACTTTTTATTAGTAATGACATAAAGATAAGTTGTTGCACAAAGCCAGCCTGTGTGCTTATTAAATATTCGATTTTAAATGTGTTGACGCAAGGACATTCTCTAAGCCATCACCACTCCCTTAATAAAATTAGATTCAATATATAAATGTTCATGGTTTTTTTTCTCAGTATTATTGACAAATTTTTAAATTGTGGTGTTAGTATAATTAAAATAAAACTTGAAATAACTTTTACGGTGTCGGTCGGCATTTCATTGTGTATTCAGCAAATTACATTTTCTCTTGACGGACTGGTAACAACCATATTTCTAGTAAAAGTGGAAATTGTAAGAACCAGTGTATAGAAATTGTAAATAATCATGTACGGCATATTTCTAGTAGTTCGTACTGTACAAGCCGCGGTTACTTTTATTAATTTTAATCACTTACCAAGAGCATGCTTCACAAGCCCACCATGCGAGTTTGGCTCGGAAAGTGGAAATTCCTCCTTGATTTCATTTGTATGTGAAGAATCAATAACAGATAACAAAGTTTTACTACTGACTTCGGCGTTTCTTTCTTCCATCTTCAATCTTAAATTCGTACCAAGATATAATATTTCCTAAAAACATTAAAGACTTACCTACCTAATTTTTTGCATTTATTCTTGATATAGCACTATTCAAATGACTTACCCACCCTTAACGCGAAAATTCGGAAAATTATTGTGTCCAAAAACTTTATATTAATACTTGCTTGTATACTAATAATGAATTAATATGTAATAAGAGCAGATACAATTGGTTGCACGATTTTAATGAGCATTTCTAGATCACATAGGTTATGTGACAAGAGGAAAGTTCAAAGAAGGGTGTTGTAATGGAGACTGGTGTTTGCACTGTATTCAATTGTTTTTATCTCCAACCTTTGACAATCTCGGGGTTCCTTGTGAATTTCATCAACAGACGGCGCAACTGTAAATGTTAATTTTATATTAAAATAAATTTAAAGAAGTAAGAAGTGTTTATATTTATTTATTACCACGGTAATATTCTAGGCAAAAATGCCAAAATACTGTTTGCGCGGCTTATCAAAAGGCGAAAACAAAGATTTATCATCATTTGCTCTTCCCAAGGTGAATTTACCTGTTTGGCTTACCTATAATTGCTCATTATAGAACCAGTAAATAAATGGTTTGTATTAAAATTATGCTTTGTACCAATTTAAGTTTATGCAGTGACTGGAAGAACGCTTACATTTCGTAGTAGTAAGTAACGAATTCTATTATTATTCTGACTACTTCTGTTAAGAATACAGCACTATAAATACAACCAGCCTATTCTGGCGGCTTGTTTGTCCAATGTTGTTGGTTCTTGGTATTAATTTGATTTTAATATCGCAATAGTTTTTTTTTCAACTAAAAATCACCACAAAAATAACTACAATGCCCTACAAACATTACGTAAAAATGCAGAATAAATGTTTCACTTACTTATAATTAATAAAAGTAAAAACGAAAGTGACTTTCTAACCCAACCTTAGCAAATAAGTGTTATATACAGGATAGGTGTTAAAAATTGTCAAGTAGTGATATAAATAATTATCAAACCGCGCCAAATTTGAAATATACCTTAAATTTGAAGTTTTAAGAACGCCATCTATGCGCAAATCTTATAAAGAGTACCGAGATTGTGCAACTTTTAGGGTGAATTTTTTTCTACGAACAAATTGTAGGAGTTGCAACACCATATTCTTCCTAACATCACTGACTTCCTGTATGTTTTGGAAACTGGCTTGTCGACAATGTCATTCTTGTCATTTACATTTTCAGTCCACGCGTTTGTGGTTTTTTAGTTTTTTTTTTGCGTTATTGACATATCTTATTAATTAGCATTACTAACAGTCTTTGTAATGTCATGTCATTTCAACTATCTATATTTTAATAAATGATACAATATTTTTTTAACAACAAAATATTTAAAAGAAAGTTACAGTTTGTGATAAAAAGTTGTAAGGGTGCATTTTTGACACCCTGTTTATTGAACACAAAAGCGTTAATTTTCAAATTTCAAAACCGTAAAGAGCATCCTACAGACATGTAGTAATTCGAGAAAATACAAAACAATAGCCTCTAGCCGCTTGAACAATAATTTAGCTTGGAAGAGATAACCTGTCGAGATGTAGATAAACAATGATTTCTTTTAAACATTGAATGCAGATTTTAAAGTTGAGTCAATTACAGTACAACTTTTGTCACCGAATTCCTGGTAGTTTCTGAGATCAGTGAGTTGAAAATAGAATTACGCTACATAAAGGTAGAGGACGAACAAAAAAAATTGATCTGGCTCTGGAAGTTGAAACAAATGTCTGATTTGACACACAATTTGCTTTGTCTGTCATGAATTTTAGCATAACGACATATTAACGATGATGTTATTTCGCTCAAACGGTATTTACAAAACCATCAAATCCTTCAAAATTAAGAATTCATAGAAAAGGTATTTCTCGAAAACTACCAACACGATTTTTTTTTCGTTCACGCTCTCCATTCTCGCACTCTCTAACGGACATTGTTTATATCTAGTTAGCTTAAGTCTCTAGTGTTCTATAACCCAAAATTGACGTTATAAATCGCATAAGATCTGCATTAATATTTTTATTAATATTTGTGGTTTAAAATTCCTTACTGCATTATTAAACCACAAGCTTTATTATAAGCTTATTGTATGAATTCTCTTCCAGTCTTTTGCTTAATTCAAGCATTGTTGGCAGTTCAGATACTCTACTTTACGTTATATTAACTTGCAAGTTTTTCACTGGAACGGTTTTCCTCCAGCGTGGGTTTTCATATGATGTCTCAAGTTACGTTTTGAGCAAATTTAAAATTACATATTTTGCATTGAAAAGGTTTTCTTCGCACTGAAACAGTTTTTCTCCAGTCATCGTCATCGCCTATGTCAATCCATTTTGAATGTAGGCCTCTCCTAGTAAATGCCATTCTTGTCTGTTGTGTGCCTTTTGTATCCAGTTGTAATTGGCCACTCTTTTAATGTCGTCGGTCCACCTCATGGGGGGTCTTCGTCTAGTCCTTTTTCCTTGCCTAGGCCTCCACTGCACCACCATCTTCGTCCATCTATTGTCCTCCGACCTCGCCACGTGACCCGCCCATCGCCATTTGTTTTAATATTTTTTCGACTACGTCCTCTACTTTTGTTATTGATCTTATCCACTCATTTGTTTTACGGTCTCTCAACGATTTTCTCCAGTATGAATCCTCATATGCTTTTGTAAGCTTACTTCATGTTTAAATTTAGAATCACATATTTTACAGGGAAAAGGTTCATCTCCAGTATGAATTTTAATGTGATTGACCAATGTACATTTATGCGTAAATATAGAATCACATATTTCGCACTGAAACGGTTTTTCACCAGAATGCGTTTTCATATGTGATTGTAAGTTACTATTCTGTGTAAATTTAGATTTACATATTTTGCACTGAAACGGTTTTTCACCAGTATGCGTTTTCATATGTACTAGTAAGCCACTTCTTTGCGTAAATTTAGAATTACACAATTTGCACTGAAAAGGTTTTTCTCCAGTATGAATTTTAAGGTGATTGACCAAGGTACATTTATGTGTAAATATAGAATCACATATTTCGCACTGAAACGGTTTTTCACCAGAATGCGTTTTCATATGTGATTGTAAGTTACTATTCTGTGTAAATTTAGATTTACATATTTTGCACTGAAACGGTTTTTCACCAGTATGCGTTTTCATATGTACTAGTAAGCCACTTCTTTGCGTAAATTTAGAATTGCACAATTTGCACTGAAAAGGTTTTTCTCCAGTATGAATTTTAATGTGATTGGCCAAGGTAGATTTAAGCGTAAATTTAGAATCACATATTTTGCACTGAAACGGTTTTTCACCAGAATGCGTTTTCATATGTCTTTGCAGCTTACTACTCTGTGTAAATTTAGATTTACATATTGTGCACTGAAACAGTTTTTCACCAGTATGCGTTTTCATATGTAGTAGTAAGCCACTTCTTTGCGTAAATTTAGAATTACACAATTTGCACTGGAAAGGTTTTTCTCCAGTATGAATTTTAATGTGATTGGCCAAGGTAGATTTAAGCGTAAATTTAGAATCACATATTTTGCACTGAAACGGTTTTTCTCCAGTGTGCGTTTTCATATGTGATCGTAAGTTATCATTCCGTGTAAATTTAGAATAACATATTGTGCACTGAAAAGGTTTTTCTCCGGTATGAACTTTAATGTGATTGATCAAGCGACATTTAAAGGTAAATTTAGATTCACATATTTTGCACTGAAAATGTTTTTCTCCAGTGTGCGTTTTCATATGTGATTGTAAGTTACTATTCTGTGTAAATTGTGAATCACATATTTTGCACTGAAACGGTTTTTCACCAGTATGCGTTTTCATATGTTGTAGTAGGGCACGTTTGCGCGTAAATTTAGAATTACACAATTTGCACTGAAAAGGTTTTTCTCCGGTATGAACTTTAATGTGATTGATCAAGCGACATTTAAACGTAAATTTAGATTCACATATTTTGCACTGAAAATGTTTTTCTGTAGTGTGAGTTTTCATATGTGATTGTAAGTTACTATTCTGTGTAAATTTTGAATCACATATTTTGCACTGAAACGGTTTTTCAAGAGTATGCGTTTTCATATGTTGTAGTAAGCTACTTTTTTGCGTAAATTTAGAATTACACAATTTGCACTGAAAAGGTTTTTCTCCAGTGTGAGTCTTCATATGCTGCTGTAAGTTGAATTTCCATTTAAATGTACTACTGCATAAAGCACAATTAAAATGTACCAGTTGAGTGGACTTTTTTATTGTTTGATCTGGAAGGCAATCTTCAAATTCATTTTTTATATGCAACTCCTCACTTTCCAAAGGCTCAAGCTTTGAGATATCGTCATGATCACTCTGGATAGTAAACTTTAGATCAGGAAATTCTGATTTTATTGGGTGGTCCAACCATTTATTACTGGTATCTTCCTGCTTCACTGTAATTATTGAAGACTTTAATGAAATTAGATTAATATAAATGTAAAACTATGCAATATGTATTTCTCCATTAATTACAAATTGGTAGATTGCTTTATACACAAAAGTAAGCTAAATTTTAAAGAAGATTTAAAAGCTTAAATTAACTTTTATAATTTTGATCAGCATTTTACTGTTTATCCACATAAGTTACATTTTCTCTTGAGAAGTAGGTACACATGCTGTTTTGCTTTGGTAGGTGATTATTCTAGTAAAAGTAGAAGTAGTAAAAGAGGGCATTTCAAAGTATTCTAAAGAATGACCACCTACATACAGACACTGTAAATAATTTTATCTACCGAGTATAAACGATTCTTATTATCACACAACCAGTGCTGGGCATAATACTTGTTAGTTGTACCTAGATACAGGTTAAGTAAATACTAAAAAAATACATCTAGTTGCATATAAAAGATACATTTTAGAAATGTACTTAGATACAGATACAAAATTTAAAATAAGTATTTAGAACATTTATTGATGTATTTTAGATACTTTTTGAAAATTCAACCCTCGACTCTGTAGAAATGAGATAAATTAACAAATAAATTATTTTTTTAGTGCCTCCAATTTTTCGTGATAACTTGAACGTTTTTTTTAATTGCATGCATTTGTTCTCCATAATCTTATAGAAAAATTCTTTGCTATTAAAAAAAACAAAAATACTGGTAACTATAACTGAAATTTTTAGTAGCAGTAAATCGTAACTGAAATTTAAAAAAAAATTGAATCATTACTGAAACTTTATTTTTTTTGGTTTACGTCCCTGATATCTACCTTGACGCAGTAGGCAAACTATTGTTGGAATTTGCTGGAAATTCCTAGTATTTGTGTAGTTAATCTCTTTAAAAGAATAGTAAAAAAATTAACAACTCCCTGCGAGAGCATCTCAAGCATAAAATTTTAATATAGATTTAAAAAATTATTCTAGACTTTTGAAGAAAAAATCTGTGAAAAATAGTTTGTAAAATGTAGTAAATATGAAAACTACTTCATTATTATACAGCAATATACAAATGCTACTTTGTTTCAAAAGTATCTAGACACAGATAGCAGATTCTTAAATTGGATCTAGGGCTAGTATCTAGAAGGAAACTAGTCAACAATGTAAATAATCTGTAGTTAGTTTTCTTGTTTTAAATTATTAACAAACAAAACAGTTTCTTCCACAAACCTACCAGATGAATTTGGTATAGACGGTGAAAATTCTTTCTTGATTTCAGTTCGATGGCCAACAGCAGATTCGGGTTTGATCAGAGCAAGCAACGGGATTTCACGTGCAACTTCAGGGGTCACTTCTCTTTCCATTATTAACTTTTAAAATTGGTATCAGTATATCCATATACTTCCTAAAACATTTAAAGTTTATGTTCATTGCATTTTTATGGTGCCCATAAAGGCGACTCACTTTCAACACAAAAATCCGTAAAGCTAGTTTGCAACAACGTTATAAACTATAAAGATTTACATATTAGAACTTCTTAATGATAGTTAGTAAATTTTTAACAAACCAAAATTAATTAAAATTTTCTCCTGGACACTGTTATAGGTTATGTAAGTGATGTATAAAGAGTATTGTGCTTCAACGCTCACCACCAGTGCTCACCACTTGCCATATAAATTCATCCTCCGAGTTTGACAATCTCAGGGCTCTTTATAAGATTTGCGCATAGATGGCGCTCTTAAAACTTCAAATTTAAGGTATATTTCAAATTTGGCGCTTTTTGAACATGTGCACAACACTTATTTATTAAGGTTAGGTTAACTAGTTAATTTCGTTCTTACTTTTATTAATGAAATGTGCAAGTAAGTGAAACACTTATTCAGCATTTTCACGTAATGTTTATGTTGTAGTTATTTTTGTGGTGGTTTTTAGTTGAAAAAAGGCATAATCCACAAAATACCAACAACCAACAATATGGGACAAACAAGTCACCACAATAAGCCGGTTTTATAGTGCAAAGCCTAAAAGGAAACCGTATTAACAATAGTTACTACACTAATAGCGTCTTAATTTATGATAATAGGTAGGCGAAATTAAATTTATATGATTGGTGCTTAACAATTCATGAAAAATTATTACTACAGTTTTGCAAGCTTTCCATTGCTTAGATTTACGGGAACTATTTCGTTTCCTGCCTTTTTGACATGTTAGTGTTAAACGCAGTATAATGAAATGACGTAACATTTCTTGGGTGAGGTCTTCAGAATGCAAAAGACATCCCAATAAATATTTGAATTTATCGTTGCACTTTTTTTATAGTAATTTGCACTTGTAGGTTCACTTCCAAAACATGATAATTTAGAGTTTTTGCAAGTCGTAAATACTTTGACGGTAACGACATTTCTGTTGGTTGCTAGGTAATACTCTACAGGGTGTCCAAGATAAGGAGTGCATGCATAAGGATCTCGTAAACTATAAGAGATAGAGATTCGGTTAAATGAAAAGAATTGTTCAGCATCTCAAGTACTACTATGATCCATATTCAAATCCGAATAGAATTTTTACTTAATTTTCAGTACAGATTGAAAAACCTAAATTTTCAGTTTTCGTTTTTTGTGTATAATTTAGTTATTATCAAAGATAGCCCAAAGAGGTTTTGACATTTTTAAGACACTTTTTTACACAGATTTCGAATCTCAAAATTTCTATAGGACGTTAAATTTTCAAGATATTGACATTAACTTTGTATTTTTTAATATGCGACAAAGGCGGCCATGTCATCATTAGATAGAGCTATTTTACTTTTTTCTCTGATATAAGGTTTAATGGGTTTATTTTTACAAATAACCGAGTTATAAGCTAAAAACCTTTTTTTAATAGTAGGCTGTGAAAAACTGTTTTCTTGAATAGGCTGAACATTAACAAAAAAAAAACAAGAAAACAAAAGGCTGCATTTGTTTCCATTGATCGTTTTATCTTCCCAAATAATAAACTTATAAGCGGGAAATTGTTTGCTCATGGTAGGCTGTGAAAAAATAAAAAAAACACCTCAATGTTTCAGGGAATAAAACTATTAAAAATGTATGATCATATGATATTCCCTGAAACATTCAGGTGTTTTTGTTTTTTTTCTTCATTTTTTACAGCCTTACCATGAGAAAACAATTTCTCACTTATAAATTAAAACTTCATTATTTGCGAAGATAAAATGAATAAACCTCAATGGAAACAAATGCAGCCGTGTTTTTTGTTTTCTTTATTTTTGTTAATTTTCAGCCTACTACAAGAAAACAGTTTTTCACAGCACACTATGAGAAAACAGTTTTTTGCTTATAACTCCGTTATTTGTAATAAAACCATCAAACCTTATATCGGAGAAAGGGAAAAAAAGAGCTCTATTTAATGATGACATGACCGCTTTTGACGCATATTTAAAGAAGCGAAGTTAATGTCAATATCTTGAAAAGTGAACGACGTATAAAAATTTTAGTTTTGAGATTCGAAATCTGTGTAAAAAAGTGTCTTAATAATGTCAAAACCACTATGCGCTATTTTTGATAATAACCAAATTACACACAAAAAAACGAAAACTGAAAATTTTAGTTTTTTCAGTCTGTACTGAAAATTAAGCAAAAATTGTAGGATTTGAACGTAGATCATAGTAGTACTTGAGATGCTGAATAATTCTTCTCATTTAACCGAATCTCTATCTCTTACCGTTTGCGAGATCCCCATGCATGCACTCCTTATCTTGGACACCCTGTATACAGGCTGTTTCAAATTCGAGCCCCACCATGGGGATCTCGCTTATTTGAAGAGATAGAGAGTTGGTTAAATTGAGGCAAAGTTGCCAAATTTTATGCCTAACAATAATCTGTAAAGAAATTTAAAGTAGCTACTCTGGTTTTTCAGATATCTGAAAACAACTGAAATTTTGGATTTTTTATTTTTGACTATAACGCATTTATCATTTATGCTACATATTTCTAGTTAACGCATTATTAGAACTCTTTTTTATGCTGAATTTAAATTGTTTATCAGATTTGGTGTAACTGTTACCATTGTTCATTTTCGACTGTCAACTTTTTTTTCTTCTTATGGTTGGTATTTAAAAATTTTTCATATTTGGATAGAGTTTTCAATTCTGATTTCAACGAGGTGTCACACTTTGTATTTTGATTAAGTTTTGAGCATTTTATTACAAAAAATAAAAATTTCATAAGAGTGCCATGGAAAGACCACGTCATTTAATTTATTTTGAGAAAATTCTAGTAGGCTATGAACTGATGGAAGTAAAACAAAACACTTCTCTTATTTACTTTTACTTTTAGATACATTAAGTATGCGAAAATTTTAGGAAACTTTGTTTTGAGCGTAGGCAGCAGGTTAAGTTATTTTTTACAAAAACAAATGAATGACACAGTTACTAACACGCATATTAGAGTGTTCATTTTAGACGAGCTTCTGAGCATGTTTTACAAAGGTGTCAAATGTTTTGAACATTCATTTAATAATTGTTGGTATTAGTGTAGTTGTAGTGTTATCTGTTGTGTTTATTTAACCTGTTATTCAAATTTGTTGTGTCAGTTGCAAACATAAAAACTGCAAGTGGAATTTTTAGTAAATTGTGTATGTTAGTAACTGTGTCATTCATTTGTTTTTGTAAAAAATAACCTAACCTGCTGCCTACGCTCAAGACAAAGTTTCCTAAAATTTTCGCATACTTAATGTAGCTATAAGTAAAAGTAAATAAGAGAGGCGTTTTGTTTTACTTCCATCAGTTCATAGCCTACTAGAATTTTCTCAAAATAAATTAAATGACGAGGTCTTTCCATGGCACTCTTATGAAATTTTTATTTTTTGTAATAAAATGCTCAAAACTTAATCAAAATGCAAAGTGTGACACCTCGTTTAAATCAGAATTAAAAACTCTATTCAAATATGAAAAAATTTTAAATACCAACCATAAGCAAAAAAAAGTTGACAGTCGAAAATGAACAATGGTAACAGTTACACCAAATCTGATAAACCATTAAAATTCAGCATAAAAAAATGTTCTGATAATGCGTGAACTAGAAATATGTAGCATAAATGATAAATGCGTTATAGTCAAAAATAAAAAATCCAAAATTTCAGTTTTTTTCAGATATCTGAAAAACCAGAGTAGCTACTTTAAATTTCTTTACAGATTATTGTTAGGCATAAAATTTGGCAACTTTGCCTCAATTTAACCAACTCTCTATCTCTTCAAATAAGCGAGATCCCCATGGTGGGGCTCGAATTTGAAACAGCCTGTATACCTTCTTGTATACTAATTCCCGTACCGGATAAAATTTTCACGCAATACATTATTTCAATCAATTTGTCGTGACGAGAAAATGTATCCTACTACAAAGATTTCTCTAGTAACGAATTAGAAAAATTTATCAACTTTCAGCTGTCTTGTGTCTTATGGACATTTTGTTAATCAAAATAGCCTTCATAAATCAAAATGGCCGTTTTCCCACCGTTAAAGTATAAACGGTTTGCAAAATCTTTTTAAACCACATACGATAACTTTCACGTTAATTTTCATTTGTTGTTGTGTAGACTACAAAATGACGTTACCGTGTTTTCGAAAAATGTCTTGCGAAAACTCTCTAATAATTACTAAAATAATTATTACTACTATTGCCAGGGTAACAGGGTCATTATAGCGAAGCGAGGGGTGTCTCACTAGCGGCAATAGGTGTACAAATTTTCGGTAGTACTTGGGCAATTGTTCGGAAAATACGGCAATACAACGGAAATCAATGAAAATAAATCAATGATTAACGAAAATATGCGGGTGTAATTAAAGCTAGACAAAAGCTAAGTCTTAATTTTGTATTTTTTATTAATAAAATAAAAAAATTGGTAATCGTTTCCCTATTTGTTAGTTTTTATTTACTCGACTCGAATTTCAACCATCTCGGTTATCTTCAGGAGTTTACAAATAAAACTGAAACTAAAACCGAAATATGTTCAATACTACTCATTTCTAGAATTGTGTTAAACACTTAAAATCAGGGCGGCGACGACAATTCTAGAAATGGGTAGTATTGTACATATTTCGGTTTTAGTTTTAGTTTTATTTGTAACATCCTGAAGATAACCGAGACGGTTGAAATTAATTTTTATGTAATAGTTAAATATTTATTATGTAAGACTATTAATCCTCAGGACCGGCTTAAGGATATTTTTGACTATGTGCTATGGTTAAGAATTGCGCCCACCAGGCGAATTTTTTGAAAGTGGCTAAAAAATTTGCATTATTTGTTTTTAATTATTAATGGTGATGCAAACGAAACTGGTAATGTCAGCAATATTTTTAAGGATACGCATACGTTGGGAAATATATTTATTAATTTTTGAGGTAAATATATTGAAGTACTTGAATAGGACCCAAATTTGGAGGTTTCAGGTAAAATTGCGGATCGAAAGTAGTTCTTCGGATGACTCATTTAACATTTAAGTGTCTTTGCACTTCTATATTTTAGCCTCTGATATTAGAGCATTTTCATAAACTTAGCCACTCAAATCTTTAATATGTAAGACAATTTTTACAATATATAGTCAATTATCACATTATGATGTTATTTCTACAACTGGTAAAAATACCATAAAACTTTTATAAACTTTAGATGATGCTGCATATACTTACTGGTGTACAATCCAACACGATAGTAACATATTTGGCTTGGCTAACTCTTTCTAAAATTAAAAACAATTTTTCCACCAATTACATTTATAATTTCGTTCTGAATATTTTTTTCTAAATAATGCACATGTGTTTCCTTTGATTTTATTCTTCTGGTATGTTCGAGAACAACTAAATCAAATTTACTGAAAAATTTCCATTATGTCTCATCAAATAATTAACCTCGAATCTTCAAGTGCTAAATTTTGTTATCCTAAATACTGTATAATATATAGAATTCTCTCAATTAGTGTTTGCCAATATCGCGCTTTTTCCTTCATTATTTTTTGATGTTCTTTATCCATCGTCATCTTTTTGTCAAGTCTGATCCTCAGGTTATTACATTTTTTCCAACATAAAATATGCTTTTTGGACATTTCATGTTTAAGGCTGTTGCTCCTCAGGTACAGAAAAAAATGGGCGAAACAGGTCGCTGGTTCTTTCCCATTCTTTTTACGTTTCAAGAATTCTCGCGTCAAGAAGTGATTGAAATTTACATCTAGTCATCTCCAGCCGGTACAAGCCATCCGCTGCAGACTCAAGGCGTTGGTTGGGGCCCGCTAGATATGAAATGCGCTTACGACCTAGGATCAAAAATGATTATAACCACTTTGTTTATAGAGTTATCAAAAATATGCAAAGAAAAATATTCTTTATATTAGAGCTAATTGATAGCCGTAGTTAAAATCACGTCACTTCCGGAAAACACGTTGTTGATAATAAAAAGTATCTTTTCTTTTATTAATTTTTAATATGATTGAAAATTATTGTTAATGCCAATAAACTACTTCAAATGGTCTATTGAACTATTTAATGTTTCTAACGATCGGCGTTTACGTTTTTGAATAAAAAATTACTGAATTGTTACTGTAATGCTACGAATAGCTACTGTATTGCTACCGTATTTGCTACTGTATTTTGCTTATTATTAACCGCTTTACCTTTATCATATTAATTTGGGTTGGTTATTATTTAATAGACATATTTAAACCATACTACGTCGTTTTCTTTTATTTGTTAAGTATACCCGAGTTAAGTAGATCTGCTTCAAGAATCTGCAGGCTGTCATTCCATCGAACAGACCCCTGGAGACCGACATCTTCAACTGCAGTTACCCAGGTCCTCGCTAAGCCTTTCTGTTACAGCGAAGCCATTCTGGAGAGTAAACTCCATATAAAATCTAGCGCCCGAGAACTTCCCAGCGATTATACGAATAAGCAGCCGTATAATCCCGCCCGCAACAAAATACAAGTTAACTACCGGACTACAGAGTTGCCAAATAGGCAACCGGGGAAAGGAGCGTCGCAAAATATGAAAAAATAAAAGTTATAAGAGACGAAGACGACTACAGTTTACAATTTATTTCATTTATACAGGGGTTCCATATAAAAAACGCATAATAACTTAAATTTCTTTTTATAGAACACCCTATATATGTGTAGAGTTATGATACATTATTAGTTAGAAATTTTTGCTACCCCACTATTATTTCCTAAAATATTTAGAATATTACAATTGTTTCTTTAAAAAACTGTTGATAATTAACTGCGGCATAACCTAAGTAAAAATTATACTGGGTGTTTGATTGATAAAGTACACTATTTTGTTGTTTTAAATGGAACACCTTGTATCTTATTACATTTTTAAAAGCTACTTTCAAATCTAGATGTAAAAGTGTTAAATTACTAGGTAAAATTAGTGTTTTGATATTTTTATTTATATTTTAATTTCCACGGTAACAGACCGCGCTTTTCAGCTGATTCGATGCGCTTTGGACTTCGGATCAAAATCGCTGTAAAAGCTTTATTTTAAGAGTTATCAAAAATATGCAAATAATGATAGTTAAAAAGAAATGGTGGGGGCAGTTTTTGAGAAATAATTTTTCGCAAATTTTGAAAATCTATAGTATATTTATAATTTTCAATTTTTTAAAGTATTTTTTACATCACTTGATTATACTTATTAAGGGCTATCAAATAATATGACAATTTGTATTGTTTGGATATTTTGGTTTTGAGTAATCGGGCATTAACGTTTTAAAATTTTCAAAAATTCGTAGAAGCCTTTATTTTAAAGATACAGCATTTGGAAAAAAAAACCATTTGATTTGTCTTTAGATACACTACAACAATATGTGTTCTACCTGCAACTAAAACCTTCAACACACCAAATCTTATAAAAATCAGGCAAGGAGATATAGGGGAATGAACGCACCCACAGACAGGCATTTTTTAAAAAAACACTTTTTTGGGTTCCTTGGGCCCCAAAACGCGTATTCCCGTTAAAATCTGAAATTCGAAATAAAAGTAAAAATGCAGCTTATATATTATATTACATTTGAATAGCGTCTAGTCTCTTAGACAACAATCGATTCCACCAAGGTCAGACTTTTGATCGGTGCAATTCTATTGCGCACGCATTCAATAGGAACTTTTTTAGCGATAATCGCCAGGTTCGTAGTGGCACAGATGGATATGCGGGTGTGTTCGGGTGTACTGTTTTTTTACTGCGTAAATAGTTGTGGGGTCGAATCTCGGTTGGAACCAAAATTTCTTTTTATTTTAGTTTTTTTTAAACACTGTTGTGTTTTGCTGTTTACGCGACGTTATTTGTTAAGAGCAGTTATATTTAAAAAAAATAAGAAGACAAATTTTGATTGACGACACTACCACGCAAGTCTGACCTTGATAAGGTAGGATCGATTGGAGGCGAAGCGACTAAACGCTAGTTTACCTTTGTTGAAAATTAAGGGACACTTTTGTCCATTTTTCATAATTAAAATAAATATAAAAATGGTAACTATGTCAGGTAACATGTTTTTAATTTTGCATGCCTATTTTTGCAACTAAAAGATAATTAATTTGAAATTTTTGTTTGTTTAATAAGTTTTTCAACATGTAAATTGTAAATACGTAATTTGCAAGAGTGCAGTCATTTCAACTTATCTTATGGAAGGATTAAATGGGACAAAGATCGCCATTAGGTCTACTTTTGGATGCTCTATGGCCACGCTTGCAAATCTATTGCGATTACTTTCTTTTCAAGCTTTTGGTTACTTTTGGCTGTGTAGAAAGTATTATGATATACAATTTTTTTTAAATTCATAAAATACGAAAATCAGATTCAGATCAAAGTACCTTAACACTTTTACATCTAGAATTAAATGTAGAATCTAAAAATATAAAAATACACAGAGCGTTTGATTTAAAATAACAAACATCCGGTATATACATACATACATACATACATACATACATACATACATACATACATACATACCAACAACTTTTATTAATAAAAAAATGACATTGTCAATAGTTTCGGAAATCATATTGGAGCGACACTTAAATGACTCACCATGTATATTTGAAAAGCTTAAAAATCGGTTTTTAACTTAGAAAAATTGTTATAACACAAAAAGTCGATAGTATAAATAATCTGCGCACGCCACTGTAATCTACACAAAAAATCTATGAACAATCCTCTATGTCAGTTTTCGATTTTTGGAAATGAACAAGTTATTGGCCCAATAAAATGTAAATTATTTTTCCATTAATATTAACAAAGTTATACACATACGCCATCGAAAATGGACCTGTGATATGGCTTTTGTTTTTAATTACTTACCATAGGCATGCTCCACAAACCTTCCATGTGAATGAGGTTCGGAGACTGAAAATTCTTTCTTGATTTCATCTGAATGAGACGCATCGCAGTTGGAATCAGCAATAGATGAGACTTCACTCGTGATGTCAGGTTTCACTTCATCTTCCGTCTCCAATTTTAAATACATACTACCTCTCTACTGAAAGTCACCTCAGTTGCCTCATAAAAACACATACATAATGAACCCGGTTGTTTCAAAAGCCGCATAACACCACATACAGCCTGATGGAAACATTATAAGGTTATATGAGGTTTCTATACAGGGTGTTCATTTGAAAACTTCCCACCCCCAATATCTCGGTGCACAAGGCTTTCTGAAAAAATCGCCGAGACACGTCAACAGTATTAGCGAGGAGGACATATTTTTACATAATAGTGACATAAATCGTTTCATCCCCCTACCCCCCAGAGCCGCCCCCTTAAAAATTTTAAATGGCAAGGGGGGTTATGTGATACCTCATTTGAAAGGTCTTCGTATTGCCTACATTTTGGCGTTTTGTTTTTTAAAATCGGTCGATTCGTTTTTGAGATATTAAGGGAAAAGTGTTTGAGTTTATTAAAACAGAAAGGAGCTTGTAAAACGCATAGTAGGCTGTTGTCATAATGCACTATTGGATGTTTTTCTTGTCAGTACTTGTCAAAGTGTTTGGCATTAATAGTTGATGTTTGTTTAAACTGCTTAATTAGTGTGGCGCGTATTGATATTTAGTAAATTTGTAAAATGCTGCAGTGTATTTGGACATGTTGGAAAATGCTATTAATCCACTAATAACTGAAGCAGTTGAAAATCAACGTGATGCAGATGGTAATTTACTACTTGATGAGGAACAACTATACTTTCAGCAGGACGGTGCCCCTCCTCATTATGTTTTACCGGTTTGGCAGTGGTTGCAGAATACATTTCCCGGTAAATGGATAGGTCGAAGAGGAACTATAGAGTGGCCAGCTAGGTCCCCGGATTTAACTCCTTTAGATTTTTTTCTGTGGGGCCATTTAAAATCGGTTGTTTATACGCCTCAACCGCAAAGTATAGCCGAGCTCCGTCAACGAATAATTGAAGAATGTCGATCAATTCCAAGACATGTTTTCCAAAACGTCAGGGAACACGTTGAACAACCGTTATATTGTTGCTTAGCCAACAATGGACAGCATTTTGAGCAGTTATTGAGATATTTTTAATACTGATTATAAATAAAAATGTTATCAATAAGTATACACGATCCTTTTTGTTTTAATAAACTCAAACACTTTTCCCTTAATATCTCAAAAACTAATCGACCGATTTTAAAAAACAAAACGCCAAAATGTAGGCAATATGAAGACCTTTCAAATGAGGTATCACATAACCCCCCTTGCCTTTTAAAATTTTTAAGGGGGCGGCTCTGGGGGGTAGGGGGATGAAACGATTTATGTCACTATTATGTAAAAATATGTCCCCCTCGCTAATACTGTTGACGTGTCTCGGCGATTTTTTCAGAAAGCCTTGTGCACCGAGATATTGCGGGTGGGAAGTTGTCAAATGAACACCCTGTATATATTTTCAGTAGGGCTACGAAACATTTAAAATTTATGTTTATATTTATGTTTAGTAGTGACACGTAAACTGTTAGACAACGACAGCCTGTGTGCATTTAAAATATTCAGTTTTAAAATTGGTGCTGTGAAGTTGTGTTTTTGTGTTATTAACGAACACGAAATGTAAAGCGTCTAGACGAAACTAGACACAACTCCCCCTTTTGTTCCACAGTAAGTTAACGATATAAAATTTGGGGATGTCTGGATATTCATAAAAACGCATCGTACGATGTTAGGTTACTAGTCTAGTACTTTTTTACTGGAAATGGCGCCTTTTTTAAACCAGAAGTGCTAGATTAGTGATCTATACATATAATGAGTTTTATAGAATCATTTCATTAATTTAAAAAGTTAGACGAAAAAGGGGCGTGGACCTAGTTTCGTTTACACCCGGTAGAGTACACATACATTTACTCATTATAGTCATTTTAGCAACTTGTGTAAGATCGCAGCTATGCTGCTACTGTACCGGCCTGGCTAGCGGTGCCCCTAACAGTCGATATAGTGGTGTCGTTCGCGAACAAATCGTCCAAAATAAACAGCTCACTTTACAGTACCATGAACAAGTCGTTCAGTGTTGCCAAAACAAAAGTTTAGTTCGCCATTCTACAATACACATCAAATCTTCGTCTCTGTGCCATTCCAAAATAATCCAAATCGGACACAAGCAAAATTCTGTACCTGAAGTCGTTCAATTTGAGCGACTCGTCCTTATTGGCTCTAAGCACCGCATAATAGACAAGACAGAGCCTATGCAGCGGCACATTCAAAGTGAAAGCGCACATGCCACACAAGGTGTCCTTTAAAGCAGATCGTTTAAATAAACGACTCGCTCTGAACGGCTCTTTTAAGTGAGCTGAACGAGCTGAGCGCTTGCTCAGGTCAAGTGAACAGATAGATCCATTTCTAGGTTGATAAAATTTGGGCGGGAGAAAAAAAACTAACTAGGTACCCTAACTGTTGTTGGAGCTAAAATTGCGTCGTGACTCTTATTCTACTATCAGTTATGAGGAATTCTGTTTAAACAAACATTTTTTATCGTCCCCCATTCATTAAATAAAAAATTCATCAAATGCGTCACAAAGCAATTGGCTGACTGGGACACAAACCAAATTATAGCCTATCCCTTTCTCTAGGAGCCTACAAACTTTTAAAAAATCTTAGCGGCCGAGTACTTATACACATACTCTTACTTAGCACTAAGGTGCTGCGTGAGTAAGCTAATATGTCAAATCCAAAATACTAATGCCGGGGAAGATTTTAGGCAGTAAGACCCGGAGGTTGCCTACACCAGGCTGCAGAATTGAGAGGCCATTGATTTATTGCTGCATTTAGTTTGTATCTGTGGGGAATCCACCCCACAAGCTGTGTTTATAGTTTTATATTTTAATCACTTACTAATAACATGCTTTACACAACCATGTAAATTAGACTCAGATAGTGGAAATTCTTTCTTGATTTCATTTGGATGCAAAGCGTCGTATTTGGAATCGCCAACAACAGATAACGACATTTCACTAGTAACTTCGGAGTTTCCTGCTTCCATTTTTACTTTTAAATAAGTACCAGGATCTAATACTTTCTAAAACATTTAAAATTGATCTATATTTATTGCATTTAATGGCAGTATACAGGCGACTGACCCCTAATGCGATTATTCGGAAATCTAAAGTACAAACAAAAACGCTATATGTGCAAATTTAAAAAAAAAGTTCCTAATATTGTAATAAGGCATTCCAGAATGCTGTCAAAGTAAATTCAATATGGCTACTGCATGGCAGACAGTCACCATAGCCTATCTGACGTTGTGTGTTATAGGTGTTAAAAGCGTTTTTGGTGTTAATTTTCTTGTTTTTTGGCGAAAAGTATTGTTTTTTAAAGTAACGATGCCTACGTTTTGTTGTGTGGTGAAATGTGGTAGTCGCAAAGAACGCGACGACGTGCGTTTTTATCGAATACCTGCTGTACTATCTTTCAAACACAAAGTAACTTTAAATGAACTTTCAAAAGTTAGAAGGCAGCAATGGCTTAATGCAATAAAACGAGTGGATTTCACGGAAACAAAGTAGAAAAATGCAGTAGGCATTTTATTTCAGGTACTCACCTACTAACTAGAATGTTACTCAGCATATATAAATTATAGGAAAACCTGCAGATTTATTCATTAAAATAATTGTTGAAATTTTAAAATATGCATATCACTCAAAGATTGTGTCCTAAGCTTTAAAATGATATATATAATCTACATAAAATTTTGTAACATTTGTAACAATAATAAATAGTTAATTTTTTTATTTAAGTAAACCATATGTACAAAAAAACAAAATCTTTTTTTCTATTTTATTTATTTTAATACAAAAGTGTTGTCCTTCACTTAATACTATGGTAATTGTGAGTTAATATGTAATAAGCACAAACATTCAGAATTTATTACACGATTTTATTTGCAATTGAAAATCTTATAGGTTATGTGCAGCTGATTGAAATACCCCTATTCGGTTTAGGGAAAATTTATCAGAACCACTGCGCGTGCGCCCCTCAAAAATTGTATAATGTTATATGAACTACTCCATGTACAGTACGAGTCGACATTTTAAATACTACAAAGTTCCTTACTAGTCAGCAACAGTGGCGCGGCGTAACTTTTTTGGAAATTAATAGACTAGTGTCTGGCTTTTTGACGCTTTAGTTACTATTTTTATATTTCGGTAATCGCGAAAAAGAAAAAATTAAATATGTGTTTATCGAAAAGCTAAAAACTTCTGCTGCTAAACGATTATTTAGTCAGCAGGTCTTCTAAACGACATCCACATTCTTGGGCATCATTCTCCATTTGACGTATTTTGTACGCAACTAACGAACACGCGCGATAAAATAGAAATAATTAGCCCGAAACACGTACTGGGAATTATAACAAAAAACCCCTGGCAGTAGTGATTACAAGGAAGCATTATTACTCATATCTACAGACCCGTAGTGGGGTTCAACTTGCTCTTTGGTTAAGTTTAAGATATTACGTAAAAATTTGTTTGTACACAAACAGCTATTTGTTTTTAAATTTAAAACCCTTTAAATGTTATTGCATCATCGGATATTGTCGGTGAAAGTCAAGATTCACTAATACACACTACGCTAAAATCATGATTTAAATAAAAAATTTTAATTCCAAAAATTTAGATATAATAGATCGAATATTTAAATGTGCGGCTTGAAGTGAAGCATTCATAATTTGTTTACGTGTTCAGTGTATCCAACAAAGAGAAAGAAAAAAAAGGAGATAAAGATTATCACTTGAAGTATAGTTTGTACTTTTCCAGGACAACATAGCAATATAAAAAAACAATAAATATCTATACTATAACTAAACTAAATTGCAAACAATATCAAGACAATAAACAATAAAGAAAATAAATATGGTTTCAACCAACATACACAGTTATTACAAATATAACATTATATACACTACAAAAAATCAAAGATAAACACGATACCAACAAATCATTATCATATGGCCCTTGGGGATAGCCTTTATTATTACTTATCCATATCACTTACCAGAATCACACGCTACATAATTTTTTTTAACCGTAACGTTTCACTAGCACTTTTAGGCTGTAGCACAGATGTGTGAATCAATGTAGACAAGCAGCGTTTTCAAGTTAGACATTTTGCAAATTGCGGTGGTTTTATGAATCCCCGGAACATCTGATTGATATTTTACGGTTATTTTGCTAAATAAAAATCGTACCATCAAGTGTGCAGACAAAAAAAAACTTATAAAATTTTAAAGTAGTTTATTTAATATTTCAAGAACAACGAATATACAGTATAGATTTAATAAACAGTTTATAACGTGTACTTCATTGTATTGGTGCCTTCACATTTTATTTGTTTGATGTATCAGGATAAACTAAAAAACTTACACTGAGGTACTCCACTTTAACTCTAGTTTCTTCACTGCATTCCGATGTCAAAAAATATTCAATCAAGCACATGCATTGCATATTCCGGGTTTCCAATAGTATGAGTTTGCATACGTTTTCGTAAGTTTCTCTTCACTGCAGATCTATGATCACATACGTTACATTTAAAAGGTTTTTCACCAGTATGCGTTTTCATATGTGTTTGTAAGTCATACTTCCGTAACGCCCTATAATCACATCGAATACATTTAAAAGGTTTTTCACCAGTATGAGTTTTTATATGATTTTGTAAGCTAACCCTTTGCTACAAATCTATTATCACATACGATACATATAAAAGGTTTTTCACCGGTATGAGTTTTTATATGTCTTCGTAAGGTACTTTTATCTATACATGTATAATCACATACACTACATGTTAAAGGTGTTTCACCAGAATGAACTTTCATATGTATTCCTAAGGTACCTCTTTCTGTGCATGTATAATCACATCGAATACATTTAAAACGTTTTTCGCCAGAATGAGTTCTCAAATGCTTTTGTAAGTTACTTTTGTCTATGGTTGTATAATCACAAACGCTACATTTAAAAGGGTTTGGACCAGTATGGGTTTTCACATGTGCTTGTAAAGTACTATTCTCTGTGCATGTATAATCACATACATTACATTTTAAAGATTTTTCTCCAGAATGAGTTTTCATATGTCTTTGAAAGTTATATTTCTCTATGCATTTATAATCACATATGTAACATTTTAAAAGTTTTCCACCAGCATGAGTTTTCATATGTCTTTTTAAGCTACCTTTCTCTATGCATGCATAATCACACACACTACATTTAAAAGATTTCTTGCCAGCATGGGTTCTCATATGTCTTTGAAAACTGCACTTCACTATGCATGCAAAAGCACATACATCACATTTAAAAGGTTTTTCCCCAGTATGAGTTTTCTTTTGTAAATATAAGTTACTCTTCCTTATACATCTATAATCACATACTTTACATTTGAAAAGTTTTTCGCCAGTATTAGTTCTCATGTTTTTGTAAATCCCACTTCTGTATACAACTGAAATCACATACAACACATTTAAAAGGTTTCTCACCTGTGTGAGTTTTCATATGTCTTTGTAAGGTATCTTTCTCTATGCATGCATAATCACATACATTACATTTAAAACGTTTCTCGCCAGTATGAGTTCTCATATGTCTTTGAAAGAAGCTTTTTTTTGCAGTACTATAATCACATATGCTACATTTAAAAGGTTTTTTCCTGAACGAGTTTCATTTTTTGTATGCAGATCCAGACACATCAGTGGCTCAACCTTTATGTCGACATTATCGCTCTCAATACCACATTTCAATTCACGAACTTCTGATTTTATTTGGAGGTCCAACGAATGAATGCTGCTGATATCTTCTTGTTTCACTGTAATAAAATAAGGCTCACTTTAATAATATTATCATAATGCTGACGGTTAGCTAGTTGTCATAGGTTTGTTTCTGCATTTATATCGACATTGTAATATGTCGTATCTGTAATATTACTAATACAAAATGAGTATAAATAAAATAGTTTATTACTTCAACAATGTTTAATTATTGTAACTTTATACATATTTCTTTATGCTACTATCAAAGGTTATAAAAAGTAAACAGTTGGTGTTGCTATAGGAACAATAGAATTTTGTGACTTGATCTTGGTAATGTATGTCTGCAGCTGACTTGATTTCTTATTTCCAAATGTCCAGTAGAGGTGAATTTAAGAAATCAATTTACTCGTTCATTCACGGTACAGTTTTTAACTGCTTGTAAATTTCAATTGCTTCTAGTATATCCAACTTATGTTTATCATCACAAAAGTGTAAACAGTTTATAGTGTTATTGGATGTCATTCAATAATTGTGTTGAATAAGTGTTTAGCGTAGTTGAATTGGATTGGATTTTATGTGAGTGTTTATATTTGTAACAACCTACGTGTAGACATAGATTACCAAGTCATAAGGTTCTATTGTTCGTATAGTAACATCAACTGTTTACTTTTTAATAGAACCTTTGATAATGGCATGTAAACATGTCAAAATACGCATAAGGTTAAAATAAATAAATATTGTTAAAGTAATAAAGTATTTTATAAATAAATAATGCAAAATGTATGTTTTCTTATAAAAAAATTAAAATTAGTATGTAAAACTTCATATTATGGGGTATGGGGTAAGTAGAGAATTTGAGTTCATGCTTAAGGCTTTAACATTTACACAACCGCCAGCTTTAAGCAAACAAAAGCTACTTAGTAAAATTTTGTTTCCATTTTGAGCCGTAAACAGAGAGAGTTTTGGAGCAAGATCGTTTCGTTTTAATGATAGCTTGAGAGTAGGAAAATGTTAATTTTTTGATGAACCTGTATGTCGGAAACGAAGCGTTTCCAGACCGATGTTTATGCGAACTCTTTTTCTTATTTTGACATCAGGAATATGCTTCAGAATTTTTGACATGCATTTTTGAAACACCCTGTAGAATTCAAATATAAAATTATGTCGCAAATTGCTTAACAACGGCATGCTCCACAAATCCCCCATATGAATGTGGTTCAAATAGTGGAAATTCGTTCTTGATTTCATTTGAATAAGAAGAATCACAGTTGGAATCAACAAAAGCAGGTAACCAGACTTCACTAGTACCTTCGAGTTTTACTTCTTCCATCTCCAATTTTAAATTCGTACTAGTATATGTATTACCTATAAAAAACAGTTAAATTTTATTTTTATACTTTTCATTAGCGGCCACACGTAAACTGTTACACAAAGCCAGCCTGTGTGCTTTTTTTAATATTAGGCTTTAAAAGTGGTGTCGTGTAGTCCGTATTTTGTGTTATTAACAAACAAGAAGTATGTGTAACTGAAAGTAGGTAAAGTCAAAGACAGTAGACGTCAATACAAAGTTTGGCCTGCAATGCGGTAGGTCAGGGCCACCTATCATCGCTTCCGATACCCAGCCACGACAAGAACACGGTGGCGTGGTAAGCACCACGCCTAGAGGCTGTTTTACTTCCCTCGCCCCTCAAGGGCGACTCAGTAAGCCGTCCGCCAGGCATTCAGTCTCGGGTTTAAAAACGAGACCTTCCGCATAGCAGCCAACTGAAAGTGGGTACAAATAACCCCCTTTTCTGCCATAATTTTTAGGGTAATGAAGTTAAACTTGGGATGTTTAATTATTCATAAAAAGCATATTTTAACAGATCCTCGTAGAACAAAATTATGATTTCTACTGTTATTTAAAATTTTAAATTCTTTAATGAATGATAGAAAAAAGCCACCGCTACTCTCTTATAAAAATTAGATTTTATATATAAATGGTCAATTAGGCTGGTCTCCCACCAGCACTACGCGACTGCGACGCTACCTCGACGCAACAGTTGCCTTTAGGTCGCGCACATTGTTTGTAATTGCAGCTCTCCCATCAAGATGTTCGCGACGCGACAGCAACGCCACGTGCAAGAAACCAGTCTCGCGCGACGCAAATGTTCAGTCTCCAGGCGACCGCCGCGCTATAACTTTATGGATGAGCAAGGAAAATGTCTTTCGACATGCGGTAAAAAGATTTGAACCTGGATCATTTAACAATTCTATTGCACACACAAATGCACTACAATCTACATTCTTTACGTTGTATTAACCCAGCAACTGCGTTTCTTTTTCTTCCGTTGGTAGGCGTAATAATTCGCAACAACAACATTTTCATCACTAGACATTTTCCAACGCTCTGATGACAATAACCTTTAAAGACTCCCAAGTCGAATACCAGTCGCGGTCTCGTAGCTTTGTATGTGCAAACCTCACAAAATACAGTCGCCGTCGCATAGCGTAATTTTGATCGCTTCGAAGTAGCGTCGCGGTCACGTAGAGCTGGTGGGAGACCGGTCGTAGCTAACATTTGGTTTTATCAGCATTACTAACAAATCTTTAAATTATGATGTTAGTAGTGAAGTACGGAAAAATTTTGTTTTCTTATAAAAGGATTTAATGCATACATTTTTAAACAAAACAAACAACTTTTACCTTGTTGGTCAGCATTTCACTGTGTATCCAACAAATTACATTCTCTCTTGATTTGATAACAGCCACATTTTTAGTCAAAGTGGAAGTAATAAGAAGAAGAAGAACCATCATATGGACACTGGAAATAATCATGTACGGCATATCTTCAGTAGTAGTTCGTACTATGCAACCGCGGTTACATTTTCTTAAATTTCAATCACTTACCAACAGCATGCTCCGCAAACCCACCATACGAATTAGGTTCGGCAAGTGGAAATTCCTCCTTGATTTCATTTGTATGCAAAGCATCATATGTAGAATCGACAATAGCGGATAACGAAATTCTGCTAGTGCCTTCGGGGTTTGCTTCTTCCATCTTCAATTTGAAATTCGTACCAGGATATATTACTTCCTAAAAACATTAAAGACGTACCTATATTTATTTCATTTGATGTTGATATGGCACTATTCAAATGACTTACCCCTAACGCGAAAATTCGAAAAATTAATGTCGAAGAACTTTATATAGTTTGTGAAAATTTCTATATTAATACTACCTTATATGGTAATTGTGAGTTAATATGTAATAAGCACATATATTCAGAATTTATTACACGATTTTCATTTGCACTTGAATATCTTACAGGTTATGCCTAGCTGGGACAGAAAATACTCCTACATTCATGGAAAAAGCATCAGCACTACTGCGCGTGCGCCTGTCAAACATTAAATTGTGTTATATGAACTATTTCATGTACAGTACGAGTCGAAATGTAAAAAACAGGAGAATTTTGTAACTCGTCAAAAACAGCGGCACGGCCGGCGGGCGTGACTGTTTCGGAAGTATAACCGCGGAAACGAAAATACTAAATGCGTGTATAGTTTATTATAAAAATTAAAACTTCCGGTTGTTAAACAATTATTTATTCAACAACAGGTCATCTAAATCACACCCACATTCTTGGGCATCATTCTCCATTTGACGTATTTATACGCATCACAATACCTAAAGATGACGCGCAAAAATATTAAAATAATTATAAGGAGCGATTACATGGTTACAGGATTTACTTGCACTTTGGTTAATTGTAGCAATATGTGATGACAACAGCATTATTATCTGAGTGTTTTTTATTCTCTGAACAAGACAAATAATTTACAATGTTTATAATTATTTAATAACAGTAATTATTATTTATTGCTTAAATAATAATATTACTCAATTGTAATCACTGGTTACAACGTTTATATACATGATCCGCTACTGCTCGATAATATAATATGCTTTTAATTGTTTCAAAAGTTTTAATTGGTGTCTTTAACTGTTTATTAATTGCTGTTAGCACTAACAAAATTGCGGTGACTTGGGGGACGTTATTGTATGAAATAAAAAAATATGTTTAAATCAAAGACATCGATGATTTACGTTTGTTTTAATAAATCAATTTATTTCACACCCTGGTTCCTACATTACTCATTACTCTTTTTTGTTGGCTACTGGTATTCTTAAAAATCTAATTGTGGCAAAAAAAGGGTTCGTAATATCTCTATGCGCTCCTCTCTCTGTATCAGCACGAGAGGCCTTTGAGGCCTATGGCTTTTTTGACTACTTGTTTCCACTTGTTTCTGTCACTCGCTAAATTTTTCCAGTTTTCCACACCTAGGTTCTTGAGGTCTTCCTCAACACACTCTAACCATCCTTTTCTTGGCCTTCCTCTTCGATCTCTGCCTTCTGGTTCATCAAATAATATCCTTTTGACACCTCTATTGGGGTCCATCCTGACTACATGTCCTAACCACTTTATTCTATTTTGCTTAACTAACAAAATTGCGGTGACTTGAGGGACGTTATTGTATGAAATAAAAAAATATGTTTAAATCAAAGACTACGATGATTTACATTTGTTTTAATAAATCAATTTGTTTCATACCCTGGTTCCTACATTACTCATTTTTGTTGGCTACTGGTATTCTTAAAAATCCAATTGTGGCAAAAAAAGGGTTCGTAATATCTCTATGCGCTCCTAGTTTCTTGTAATCCTGACACAAATAACGAATTTAAACGATCTGTAATTTTTTCATTTTGTAATTAGTAGGCACATTAAGAGGAGGCCTTAGTTTTGGGTTTTCAATAAAGTTAGTGAACGCAAGTTAAGTTAATTGACCTTTTGACATCCCTTATGAGTTCCTGAATTTGGCTAAGCTTACTTGAATAGACGTGGCTTGTTGTGCACGAGTCCGAGTTTCATCGGTTGAGAGCATCTTGGTTAATTCTTTACAGTATAAAAAAAAGTTATAATTTAAAATTCAATAATAATAAGGGTTGAAAATTTCCAAACATTTTCTAAGTTCCTCAATTGGTGGCAATTTATATACAAGCGAAAGTAGAAAAACTATCGCACATTTTTAAATATTTACGTGTGGCGAGGTTCAGGAAAACACACAACAGCGAATCGTTATTGGCAGGGAGCAGTACTACAGAAATTTTCTTAACAAACTTCTTGCTACTCTCTATGTTCCGTGGTATCTGCTGCTGCTGCTGTAAATTTTCCTCGACCACTGTAAAAACTCGTGTAGTCAGTTAACGGCTGCTCCTCCGTGGAAAGGCAGGCTCTTGGGAAAAACGACCAGTATCAACAGTTTCTTGTCAAAAGCAAAACAGATGCTTCACGAATTCACAGTTGGATAATGTAAATGTTACTTATAGCTTGAATGTTTACCCTTTATTGTAACAATGGCATAAAATACATCTCCTCTAGTCTTGCTGGCAACGTTTGACTGTAATGTACAGGACTTATAAGAAACTTTTAAATGTGATTTTGAGGCCTATGGTCTCGCTTGCAACGCGAAGTATAGAATAACAAGTTAGTACATTGGACTTATTTATTTTGATAGGTACCTACTCCACAGAATACAGAAAAATTCTAAATAGTACAAACCAAAACAACAAACAAAGACAAAAACAAAATATATTATAATTAAATTATAAAATGATTTTCTGCCGCCTCCCCAAATTATCAGATGTTCGGTTCACCAAAAATGAAAGTTATTAAATTGTAAAGTAGAATATTTCAAGAACAACGAATATAAAAAAAAAATGCAATAAACAGTTTATGACGAGTAATTTATAGTATTGGCAAGCATGTTTTATTTGTTTGATGTATCAGGATAAACTAAAACTTGCACTGGGATAACCTGCTTTAACTGTATTATGTAGGTATTATGAGTTTTCATATGTCTTTGCAAATCACTCTTTTGTATGCATCTATGATCACATACGTTACATTTAAAAGGTTTTTCACCCGTATGAGTTTTCATATGTATCTGCAAGTTACACTTTCTTATAGCTCTATAATCACATATATTACATTTAAAAGATTTTTCACCGGTATGAGTTTTCATATGATTTTGTAAACTACTCTTTACTGTAAATCTATAATCACATACACTACATATAAAAGGCTTTTCACCGGTATGAGTTTTCATATGCCTTTGTAAGTTACTTTTCTCTATACATGTATAATCACATAAATCACATTTCAAAGGTTTTTCACCAGAATGAGTTTTCATATGTCTCCGTAAGGTAAATTTCTCTGTGCATGTGTAATCACACACATCACATTTACAAGGTTTTTTGCTAGTATGAGTTGTCACATGATTTTGTAAGTTACTTTTGTCTACGGATGTATAATCACAAACATTACATTTAAAAAGGTTTCGACCAGTTTGTCTTTTCACATGTGGTTGCAAGTTACTTTTCTCTATGCATGTATGATTAAATTTTAAAGGTTTTTCAACAGTGTGAGTTTTTATATGTCTTTGAAAGTTAAATTTCTCTATGCAAATATAATCACATACATAACATTTTAAAGGTTTTCCGCCAGCATGAGTTTTCATGTGTCGTTGTAAGGTACCTTTCTCTATGCATGCATAATCACATACATTACACTTAAAGGATTTCTTGCCAGTATGAGCTCTCATATGTCTTTGAAAGCTGCATTTTACTATGCATGCATAATCACATATATTACACTTAAAAGGTTTTTCACCACTATGAGTTTTCATATGTGTTTGTAAGTTATTCTTTCGTATAAATCTATAATTACATACATTACATTGAAAAGGTTTTTTATCAGTATGCGTTTTCATATGTTTTCGTAAATCACACTGCTGTATACTACTAAAATCACATATAACACATTTAAAAGGTATTTCACCAGTATGAGTTTTCATATGTTTTTGTAAGGTACCTTTCTTTAGGCATGCATAATCACATACATTACATTTAAAAAGTTTCTTGTCAGCATTTTCTTCTGTACAAGTTTCATTTTTTATATGCAGATCCAAACCCATCAGTGACTTTAACTTTCTGTCGATATTATCACTCTTTTTATTACTCTTATTATTACTCTTGATACCACATTTCTGATGAAGAACTTCTGATTTTACCTGGAGGTCCAACAATTCAATGTTAGTATCTTCTTGTTTCACTGTAATTAAATAAGGCTTGCTTTAATAATATTATCATAAATGCTGACAGTCAGTTATCGTAGGTTTGTTTCTGCATTAATATTGAGTGGGTAAAAATCGTATTCGGAAAAGTACTAATGCTAAATGTTTGTTTTCTTATAAAGGATTAAAAAAAAACAATTTCAAATTATAGAGTATAATTGGCTTATAAGCAGTAAATTTAAGTTCATGCTTAAAGCCTTTACATGTACAGCTGCCCACCATGAGCAAACCGAAGCTAGTTATTAAAATTTTGCTTCCATGTTTAGTGGTAAACCGAGAAAGGCTGCTTCGTTTTAACAATAGCTTGGTCTGTGTAATTCAGTCATGCGCCATTAAACTGTATGCTTCGGTCTACGAAATATCTTTCACAGTTTTCACAAAGAGACGGAAAATAAACTGGTACCTAGTGAGTTAAGACGTTAACAGCAATTTTAGATGTATGACTATACAAGGTGATTCACAACATGCAAACTTTCAAAATAAATTCAAAACAATAAAAACAATGGTCCATAAACATGGGTCCAGAAACGCTCTGAAACTTCTGAAGTGTTAAAATTGTTCCCACTTCTGGAGACTGTTACTCGATAAAGAAGGGTTTATAAAGTGATGTTTAGAAAATTTTTTTTTTGTAGTTTTATAACTCAAAATCCATCCTGAAAGTGCGTCCCATATCTTATGAATCATCCTGTACAGCAAACCCTTTTGTAATTAACCAACTTCATATCTCTTATGGTTTCAATGATCCCAATGGTGTGAAAAATAAAACAAACACCCTGTACATTCTACCCCTTACGACTACAAATGTAACACAACTTTTAGAAAGAGCCAATGAAAATAAGTGTCAAAATTAAATTCTTGGTATATCTAAAAAGCGGTCAAAATCTCTATCCAACTATGTAAAACTATACAAGGTGTTCCATTTAAAACAAACTAGTTATGACATTAGTTAGAAATTTTTGCACCGTTGCATAAACACCCTGTATAATCAAATTCAACTTTCAAATATCTGGAGAATAGTGCATGGTCTTGACTAACATTCAAGCGAAAAAGTTTGTTTGATCTGTGAAAATACGGCTCATGCAGATTTTACTAGTTAGGTCTACAAATATAAAATTAAAAAAAAAAAATGAATAACTTGGTAACAACGCAACGAAATTTGGAAAGTAATCATAGTCATACAGTCAATCAAAAAGCGACTGATAATATGCAAAAATATACATGGTGTTCTAAAAAAAAAAACAACTTTGGTATGTCACTTTTATATGGAACCCCCTGTATAATTGAAAATAATTTTACAATGTGGGTCCCCTTCGGTATTCTACAACTTGTTTTTAAAACATTCTTCTTTATTTTAAATAGTAAAGAAAGTAGACATCGACCACTGCGGCTTTGTCGACAAACCCTGTATACAGGGTGCCCAATTAAACTTGCACAGCATAAGGATGTCGGCAACTATAAGATGGTTAAATTATATAAAAATTGCCTAATTAAGAAAGCAATGTAATAGGGATTGTTTTTCCCAAAATACCTACGTCTAATTAGATAGGCGCAAAAAACTAAAAAAAACTTTTTTTAAGGTAAATTATCTATGTTCATATTGAAACTAGAAGCGAAAGCGGAAATCCTCCTTTATCCAAACTCGTTACTGTAATCCATTCGTACCATTCCTTTTCGCTAAAGAGGAGCTTAGGACTCGGGTGCAGAGTCCGAAAGACACCTATAGTGGCCTGCCCCTTCACGGGGAATGAACCAACACTAATAAACTTTCCCATTTTTTGCACTTCTAAATTTGCCATCAACAATTGATTACATAAAATGTAAATTGTTTTATCAGAACTTTAATATTAACAAAATTACCCTCAAATTGCATCCATAATGGCGCGCCCTGCCCTGTACGGTACCTGTAGTTCACTTTTTTTGTATTAAATCACTTACCAAGAGCAAGCTCCACAAACCCAGCATGTGAATGTGGTTCACAAAATGGAACTTCTTTCTTTATTTCACTTGGATAACAAGCATCAGATTTGGGATCAACAAAAGCAGGTAACCAGACTTCACTAATGCCTTCGGGTTTGACTTCTTCTTCCAGTTCCAATTTTAAATTCGTACTATTATATGCACTACCTATAAAACATTTGAAATTTATGTTTATACTTTTTATTAGTAATGACATGAAGATAAGTTGTTGCACAAAGCCAGCCTGTGTGCTTATTAAATATTCGATTGTAAATGTGTTGACGCAAGCGCATTCTCTAAGCCATCACCACTCCCTTAATAAAATTAGATTCAATATATAAATGTTCATGGTTTTTTTTTCTCAGTATTATTGACAAATTTTTAAACTGTGGTGTTGGTATAAATTTAAATAAAACTTGAAATAACTTTTACGGTGTCGGTCGGCATTTCATTGTGTATTCAGCAAATTACATTTTCTCTTGACGGACTGGTAACAACCATATTTCTAGTAAACGTGGAAATATTAAGAACCAGTGTATAGAAATTGTAAATAATCATGTACGGCATATTTCTAGTAGTTCGTACTGTACAAGCCGCGGTTACTTTTATTAATGTTAATCACTTACCAAGAGCATGCTTCACAAGCCCACCATGCGAGTTTGGCTCGGAAAGTGGAAATTCCTCCTTGATTTCATTTGTATGCGAAGAATCAATAACGGATAACAAAATTTTACTACTGGCTTCAGCGTTTCTTTCTTCCATCTTCAATCTTAAATTCGTACCAGGATATAATATTTCCTAAAAACATTAAAGACTTACCTAATTTTTTGCATTTATTGTTGATATGGCACTATTCAAATGACTTACCCACCCTTAACGCGAAAATTCGGAAAATTATTGTGTCCAAAAACTTTATAGTTTGTAAAAATTTTTTACATTAATACTTGCTTGTATACTAATAATGAATTAATATGTAATAAGAGCAGATATAATTGGTTGCACGATTTTAATGAGCATTTCTAGATCACATAGGTTATGTGACAAGACGAAAGTTCAAAGGACGGTGTTGTAATGGAGACTGGTGTTGGCACTCTATTCAATTGTTTTTATCTCCAAACTTTGACAATCTCGGGGTTCCTTGTGAATTTTATCAACAGACGGCGCAACTGTAAATGGTAATTTTATATTAAAATAAATTTGAAAAGTAAGAAGTGTTTTTATTTATTTATTACCACGGTAATATTCTAGGCAAAAATATCAAAATTCTGTTTGCGCGGCCTATCAAAAGGCGAAAACAAGATTTATCATTATTTGCTTTTCCCAAGGTGAATTTACCTGTTTGGCTTACCTATAATTGCTCATTATAGAACCAGTAAATAAATGGTTTGTATTAAAATTATGCTTTGTACCAATTTAAGTTAATGCAGTGACTGGTAGAACCCTTACATTTCGTAGTAGTAAGTAACGAGTTCTATTATTCTACTGACTACTTCTGTTATGAATACAGTTTGCTTTTGCACTATAAATACAACCAGCCTATTGTGGCGACTTGTTTGTCCAACGTTGTTGGTTCTTGGTATTATTTTGATTTTAATATCGCAATAGTTTTTTTTTTCAACTAAAAATCAGCACTAAAATAACTACAATGCACTATAAACATTACTTAAATGCAGAATAAATGTTTCACTTACTTGTAATTAATAAAAGTAAAAACGAAAGTAACTTACTAACCCAACCTTAGCAAATAAGGATAGGTGTCAAAAATTGTCAAGTAGTGATATAAATAATTATCAAACCGCGCCAAATTTTAAATATTCCTTAAATTTGAAGTTTTAGAGCGCCATCTATGCGCAAATCTTATAAAGAGTACTGAGATTGTCCAACTTTTAGGGTGAATTTATTTATACGAAAAAATTGTAGGAGTTGCAACACCATATTCTTCCTAACATCACTGACTGACTTCCTGTATGTTTTGCCGACTGTCTTGTCGAAAATGTCATTCTTGTCATTTACATTTTCAGTCCACGCGTTTGTGGTTTTAGTTTTTTTTTGCGTTATTGACACGTAAATATTGTTAATAATTTAGACTGAAGAGTTCAGTGTTGTTTGTAAGAAGGTGGTCATCATTTCGAGCATCTTCTGTAACCACTTCTTATCTTTGTTTATAATTTTTGTTAATAGTTTTGGGGCCAAGGAACCCAAACGTGTTTTTAAAAAAATGTCTGTGTGTGTGTGGGTGCATTCGTTTCCCTATATCTCCTGAACCCCTTGACCGATTTTAATAAGATTTGATCTGTGGAAGTTATTTAGTTGCAGGCAGTGCTTTGTAAGATTGTTAATCGGAACCGGAAATTAGACCAGTTTTTTTGGTATAGATTTTTTTCTAAACACTTTTTAGAAATCTTGAATACATAGCGTTGTAGTGCATCTAAAGACAAATCTTATGCTTTTTTTCCAAATGCTGTATCTTTAAAATGAAGGCAGCTCGAATTTTTGAAAATTTTAAATGCCCGATTACTCAAAAACAAAATATCCAATCAATACAAATTATGATATTATTTGATAGCCCTTAATAAGTATTATCACAGATAAAGTTAACACTACAGATATACGACCCTTTATACAAAATGTCCGCCCATATTTGGAGACGAAATTAGCGTTAGTTTGGCTACAACGCGCCGGACCAATTTTAGGGCGCTGCTATCGCTATTTATTTATTACTGTTGAAATGTGTTGGAAACTGTTTTATCGCGGATTTGAGTGCATCTGTCACATGATGAATATAATTTAAGTAGAATTGGCTTCAATATTAATTATTTACGAAAAATTGCGATTTGACAATTAAACATGGCAGATGGCTGTCTAACTTTTGGTTTGAATATGTGCTAAGTAATCTGCTCAATTACAGTAATCTGTGACTTAATTATAAATTGTCATTGTAGCGCCATCTTTTTGCAGATTATTAATCATATAAAACAAGCTGCCGATAGCTCACATATTTACCGTATATCTGTAGTGTTAACCTTATCTGTGGTATTATCAACCGATGTAAAAATATATTTGAAAAAATAATTGTAAATATACTAGCGGTTCAAAATTTACGACATTTTCAAAAAAAATTTCCTGAAACACTGCCCACACCATTTTGTTTAACTTTCTGAGCCGATAGAGCTTGCAATGAACTACAAAACTTGTTCTCTACTAATTTCTCAAATTTCACTCTGACGCCCTCTAGAAAATTTTGAAATTGATTAATTTTTTATAACTATAACGCCGATCGTTATAAACTTTTTATCAATTCGATAGACTATTTGAAGTACTTTATTAGGATTAGAGAGAATTTTCAACTATTTTGAAAATTAAGGAAAGAAACGATACTTTTTAATATCAACGTGTTTTCCGACAGTTTGGTCTTTCTCACATTTCTTTTGGAACAGGGCTATTTGACATCTAGTGGAAACAATGGACTCTCAAAGATACCAAATGGAGAAATCAGGCAGGAATTACATAAAAAATTAGCAGAGCACACTCAACAAGTGTATCGTATTAATGAAGGTCACATAACCCGGTGCAGATGTTCAATTCTAAACGTGCTTTCTTCCATCTGTGCAGAGACCTCACAATTGAATAATCTCTTGCTTGATTTTAAGGAAAAGTTAGAAAGCCTTGTTATTTTCTTGCTATCGTTTAAATTTTGAAAAATTTCAATAAAAAGCTGTGTAATGAATGTTTTGATGATAATTATTTTTCATTTATATGAAGTCTCGCTTGTAAGAACTATTAGTTATTAAACGTCACATGTTTTTGCGAGTGAGTAAACATTTTATAGTTATCAATAAATGTATCTTGGAAACCGAAAAGTTAAATTTAACCCTCTTTGTTGCATAATAGTGATCTTTTAGGTTCTGTGTTAAGAGGTTTAATGCCAATTCCATGAATGAAAAGTGCTTTCAGGCTGTATAAACAAACTCAACAGTTGTCACAGAAGTCAATCATGTTAACTCTTGTAAAACATACTATAGTATAGCCATTATACAAATTAGGGATTAACTACCCTTGCAGACAAAAGAATTTTTTTTCTGATTATGTTTTTTGAAACTAGAATGATAGCCTGTAGAGATAATTTCCTTTTCAACAAACTTGCATGTGAATTACTTGAACGTGTATGAAGCTCCTATTTTGTGTGGTTTCACGTCAAACTCTTGTCGTTGTTTATGAAATTCATTCAAAACAAGCAAACGCCACAGTCTATAAGGAAAAAGTATGTTCATTTTATTTGTGTGTTGCTAATTTTATTGTATCCAATTCCAATAACTGTGTCAAACTAGGGTAATACTGCTGGTACTGATGGAGATAACATGGTTCAGGTGATTAACCAGACTGTCTATAAGGATTACTAAAACCTTATCGCTCTTATCTTGTGGGTTTTTTGTAACTAAGCAGTATAGCAGATAGGATGGCGTTCATAAGAGCACGTGATAAAAGTTCTGAGAAATATTTTTCTACATACTTACACAAAACACTTTAGTTGGTGTGGCGTTCATCTACACAACACACTTGATAACGGACTTAGTCTATGTGAGAATAGCAGATTTTTTGAACATTCAAGGTAACAAATATGTAGGATTTTTAGGTTTTTGAGACTTTTTCAGTAATTTTTTAACCATTTTTTTATTATGCAAACCACCTGACAAACTAATGTTATGTTTCCGTTTTGCATTTAGTTGTCACAGTTATCAACTGCAATTTTGTAAAAAAAAATCATTAGTGCTATTATAAAGTCTGGACAATAATTTTTGGCACCAACTGCCACTTTCTCGATATGTTTTTACACATGGTAGCTGAATAATTAACATGTATTAAAAACAATTGGTCAAATGGGCTTTGTACGAGACTGTTTTGCCGATCTATAGCAGTATAGCATATGCAGCGTAGTTGCTATACTGGGTGGGATTATCAAAATAGTGGCATACAAACCCCACTAGACCTTTTCTTTTGCCGCTTGTTACAACTGATTATTAATTGTGTTAGATACGCTCTACATACACAGGCTTTTGTTATCAATAAAATGTATAATAAATTTAAAAACACATACCTACACAAATATTTTTTATAATCCATAATAATGCATACAGAATATATAATAACATAAAGCTATCTGGAATGGAATTACACTACAGTGGATGTTACAATAAATAATCTATCTTATTAATTAGCATTACTAACAGTCTTTGTAATGTCACATCATTTCAACTATATATATTTTAATAAATGATACAATATTTTTTTATTATTTTTTTAACAACAACTTATTTAAAAGAAAGTTACAGTTTGAGATAAAAAGTTGTAAGGGTGCATTTTTGACACCCTGTTTATTGAACACAAAAGCGTTAATTTTCAAAATTCAAAAATATAAAGAGCATCATACAGAAATGGAGTAATTCAAGAAAATACAAAACAATAGCCTCTAGCCGCTAGAACAATAATTTAGCTTGGAAGAGATAACCTGAGACAAAAAGGAAAGGTAACGGTATAGAAACAGTGAGAAGCTATATACACCTATTTAGTGGAGTATCTAAGGAAAGTAGAGCAAAACGTGGAGTCTCAATTTTAATAAAGAAAAAATTTAAAAAACATATAACAGATTGGGAAGCTATTGATGAACATATAATAAGAACCAATATTAATATTTTAGGGAAAAAGATAACTGTACTTGGTGTGTATGTCCCATCGGATGACGAGCTTGTTGCAGTTAAACAACAATTCTTCGAAAAACTTGGTGAAATAATAGGAGAAATTGGGTCTACAAGAGAAGTTATTATCTTGAGAGACTTTAACAGTCGAACAGGAAGTAAAGCAAAAAATGAAGTAGTTGGTCCATTTGGAGAAATAAATGTTAATGATAACGGAGAAAGATTGACTGAGATCTGCGAGTTCAATAAATTAAAAATTACGAATGGGTTCTACAAACATAAAATGATACACAAGTACACCTGGGAACAACCAACTAGAAATCTAAAAACAATTATCGATTATATAATTGTAAAGCAGGATACAAAATGTTAGAACACGGAGGGGTATAACTTGCGGATCTGATCACTATATGGCAAGAGCTAAAATGTACTTTCCTACATGGATAACTAAAGTAGAGGAAAAGGAACCCAATAACAGGGAGCAAGTAGAATATCCGAAATATAAATTAGATAGCCTATATCACAGTAGTGTTGCAGATCTATACCAAAGAAGACTAGATGGAAAAATTACGACTGATCTTAATCTACCCTTCCGCGATATATACCAAAATGTAATCCACAGTATACATGAGGCAGCAACGGAAGCCTTAGGTATAAAAAACGAAAGAATCAGTAACAAGATTTGGTGGACGGAAGAAATTCAAGAAATGGTTAAAAATAAAAAGTCAGCGTACATGAAATGGTTAAATACGAAAAGACAAGAAGATAGAGAGGTGTATGCGGAAATAAAAAGACACGACGAATGGGGCCTTACAATGAACCTACAAAAAACTAAATATTTGTGTGGGAGCAAATTTGGAAAATTTAATTTTAGAAAACTGATGAAATTGAATCGTGCAATGATACAAATATTTAGGAGTAATTTTTGATAAAAGTGGGACGGATGACCAAGAAATAAGGTCACGAATTATCCAGGCAAGAAAAGCAATAGGATGTTTAAATGGTATACTATGGATAAAAATTTAACAAAAAAAAAAGAAAATTTAATATATATGATACCATGATAAAAAGTAGTTTACTATATGGGTCCGAAGCATGGAGAATTACGAAAAGAAATGAGCAGAGAGTAGAAGCGACAGAAATGGATGCACTGAGAAGGTCCGCAGGTATTTCGCGAAGAGATCGAATAACCAATGACGCAGTAAGAGAGCATTGGAATCTAGGCATCGGACAACGTCGTCAAACGTTCTAAACCAAAAATATATATATATAGAGATAACCTGTCGAGATGCAGATAAACAATGATTTCTTTTAAACATTGAATGCAGATTTTAAAGTTGAGTCTATTACAGTGCAACTTTTGTCACCGAATTCCTAGTAGTTTCTGAGATCAGCGAGTTGAAAATAGAATAACGCTCCATAAAGGTAGAGGTGGAACAAAAAAAATTGATCTGGCTCTGGATGTTTAAACAAATGTCTGATTTGACACACAATATGCTTTGTCCGTCATGAATTTTAGCATGACATATTTAAGAACCATCAATCAGACAGTTTTATGAACTTCCAAAGCAAGACTCGATGATGTTATTTCGCTCAAACGATATTTACAAAACCATTAAATCCTTCAAAATTAAGAATTCATAGAAAAAGTATTTCTCGAGAACTATCAATACGATTTTTTTTTCGTTCACGCTCTCCATTCTCGCACTCTCTAACAGACATTGTTTATATCTATTTAGCTTAAGTATCTAGTGTTCTATAACCCAAAATTGGCGTTATAAATCGCATAAGATCTGCATTAATATTTGTGGAACTTTAAAATTCCTTACTGCATTATTAAACCACAAGCTTTATTATATGGTTATTGTATGAATTCTCTTGCAGTCTTTTGCTTAATTCAAGCATTGTTGGCAGTTCAGATACTCTACTTTACATTATATTAACTTGCAAGTTTTTCACTGGAACGGTTTTCCTCCAGCGTGGGTTTTCATACGATTTCTCAAGTTACGTTTTGAGCAAATTTAAAATTACATACTTTGCATTGAAAAGGTTTTCTTCGCACTGAAACGGTTTTTCTCTAGTATGAATCCTCATATGCTTTTGTAAGCTTACTTTATGTTTAAATTTAGAATCACATATTTTACAGGGAAAAGGTTTATCTCCAGTATGAATTTTAATGTGATTGACCAAGGTACATTTATGCGTAAATATAGAATCGCATATTTCACACTGAAACGGTTTTTCACCAGAATGCGTTTTCATATGTGATTGTAAGTTACTGTTCTGTGTAAATTTAGATTTACATATTTTGCACTGAAACGGTTTTTCACCAGTATGCGTTTTCATATGTGATTGTAAGTTACCTTTTTGCGTAAATTTAGAACTACATATTGTGCACTGAAAAGGTTTTTCTCCAGTGTGCATTTTCATATGTGCTAGTAAGCTACTTCTTTGTGTAAATTTAGAATTACACAATTTGCACTGAAAAGGTTTTTCTCCAGTATGAATTTTAATGTGATTGTCCAAGGTACATTTAAGCGCAAATTTAGAATCACATATTTTGCACTGAAACGGTTTTTCTCCAGTATGCGTTTTCATATGTATTAGTAAGCTACCTTTTTGCCTAAATTTAGAATTACATATTGTGCACTGAAAAGGTTTTTCTCCGGTATGAATCATAATGTGTTTGATTAAGTGACATTTATACCTAAATTTAGAATCACATATTGTGCACTGAAAAGATTTTTCTCCAGTGTGCGTTTTCATATGCGATTGTAAGTTACTATTCTGTGTAAATTTAGATTTACATATTTTGCACTGAAACGGTTTTTTACCAGTATGCGTTTTCATATGTTGTAGTAAGTTCCTTTTTTGCGTAAATTTAGAATTACATATTGTGCACTGAAAAGGTTTTTCTCCGGTATGAACTTTAATGTGATTGATCAAATGACAATTAAACGTAAATTTAGATTCACATATTTTGCACTGAAAAGGTTTTTCTCCAGTGTGCGTTTTCATATGTGATTGTAAGTTACTATTCTGTGTAAATTTAGAATCACATATTTTGCACTGAAACGGTTTTTCACCAGTATGCGTTTTCATATGTTGCAGTAAGTAACGTTTTTGCGTAAAGTTAGAAATACATATTGTGCACTGAAAAGGTTTTTCTCCGGTATGAACTTTAATGTGATTGATCAAGCGACATTTAAACATAAATTTAGATTCACATATTTTGCACTGAAAAGGTTTTTCTCCAGTATGCGTTTTCATATGTGATTGTAAGTTATTATTCTGTGTAAATTTTGAATCACATATTTTGCACTGAAACGGTTTTTCACCAGTATGCGTTTTCATATGTTGTAGTAAGTTACTTTTTCGCGTAAATTTAGAATTACACAATTTGCACTGAAAAGGTTTTTCTCCAGTGTGAGTCTTCATATGCTGCTGTAAGTTGCATTTCCATTTAAATTTACTACTGCATAAATCACAATCAAAATGTAGAAGTTGAGTGGACTTTTTTATTGTTTGATCTGGAAGGCAATCCTCAAATTCATTTTTCATATGCAACTCCTCACTTTCCAAAGGCTCAAGCTTCGAGATATCGTCATGATCACTCTGGATAGTAAACTTTAGATCAGGAAATTCTGATTTTATTGGGTGGTCCAACCATTTATTACTGGTATCTTCCTGCTTCGCTGTAATTATTGACGACTTTAATGAAATTAGATTAATATAAATGTAAAACTATGCAATATGTATTTCTTCATTATTTACAAATTGGTAGATTGCTTTATACACAAAAGTAAGCTAAATTTTAAAGAAGATTTAAAAGCTTAAATTAACTTTTATAATTTTGATCAGCATTTTACTATTTATCCACATAAATTACATTTTCTATTGAGAAGTAGGTACACATTGCTGTTTTGCTTTGGTAAGTAACAGTGATTATTCTAGTAAAAGTAGAAGTAGTAAAAGAAGGCATTTCAAAGTATTCTAAAGAATGACCACCTACATACAGACACCGTGAATAATTTTATCTACCGAGTATAAACGATTCTTATTATCACACAACCAGTGCTGGGCATGATACTTTTTAGTTGTACCTAGATACAGGTTAAGTTAATACTAAAAAAATACATCTAGTTGCATATAAAAGATACATTTTAGAAATGTACTTAGATACAGATACAAAATTTAAAATAAGTATTTAGAACATTTATTGATGTATTTTAGATACTTTTTGTAAATTCAACCCTCGACTCTGTAGAAATGAAATAAATTAACAAATAAATTATTTTAAGTTTTTAACAGGTGTAATTTTTTTTAGAAAGATATCTACCGGGGCCGTGCACCAAAACGTAATCTAAAACCAAAAACCGGAAAAAACCCACAAACTTTTTCAAACCGTAACCAACACAAAATCCAAAATCACAACTTTCTTGAACTGTAACCGAAAATTGTAATTATTTTAAAAATATGCCGGTACTTTTTACATTCCAGCAAAATGTAGAAGGAGATTTGTTTATTGTAGCAAATAACAATACCTATTTACTAGCATTTCGCATGGTCAGCCGTTTTGATTGACGCTTAGGGTTGTAGCCAAAACAGTAATTATAGTTTTTAATGTTTCCCACTGATGCAAATGCAAAGTTCTTGTCAGTATGACGTCATCGTATAACATAATATGCATACTTCAGCAGCAGGAGATATGTTTCATTTTTACTACCAACTACTTAATTTTGTGTTATTCGCGTTATTGGTCGTCAGCGGGCCAACAGTGTGCCACCATGTATACAACAAAAAATAAATAAAGATAACCTATGTACACCATTTTCAAAAAGGAGTAACTTCCTGGCTGCACGTCATCTGGCATGCCAGGAGTCCACAGCGTGCTTGAAAAGTCTGTTGATAATCAATGCTAAAATATAGAACACATACACCAACAACACGTCATCCGCTGGCCATATTTTACTTACCGGTAAAGTTTAGTATAGTTTTTCTTAAAACAATTTTGTCATGTTTCCAGGGTTTCTAGGTTGGTTGTCGAAAGAGATAGTTTTTTTAAAATAATTCCTAAAAATTCTTTCATTGCATTATCTGTTTGGGCATTTCTTGAAAAGACCGATTTCACCAAAAGACTACGACATATAGTTTGTTCTGCAAAAAGAGACGAAGACCGTACTACTTTATTTTAGATTTACCCTCCAGTTGCAGTTTTTCTACAATTTGAAAAATTTTTTAGTGCCTCCAATTTTTCGTGATAACTTGAACGTTTTTCTTTAATTGCATGGCTAAATTTGTTCTCAATAATCTTATAGAAAATTTTCTTTGCTATTTAAAAAAAAACAGAAATACCAGTAACCATAACTGAAATTTTTAGTAGCAGCAAATCGTAACTGAAATTTAAAAAAAATTGAACCATTACTGAAACTTTATTTTGTTTGGTTTACGTCCCTGATATCTACCTCGACGCAGTAGGCAAACTATTGTTGGAATTTGCTGGAAATTCCTAGTATTTGCGTAGTTAATCTCTTTAAAAGAATAGTAAAAAAATTAACAACTCCCTGCGAGAGCATCTCATACATATAAAATTTTAATATGGATTAAAAAAAATAATTCTAGACTTTTGAAGAAAACATCCGGGAAAAATATTTTGTAAAAATGTAGTAAATATGACAACTACTTCATTATTATACAGCAATATACAGATGCTAGATACTTTGTTTCAAAAGTATCTAGACACAGATAGCAGATCCTTAAATTGGATCTAGGGCTAGTATCTAGAAGAAAACTAGCCAACAATGTAAATAATCTGTAGTTAGTTTTCTTGTTTTAAATTATTAACAAACAAAACAGCTTCTTCCACAAACCTACCAGATGAATTTGGTATAGACGGTGAAAATTCTTTCTTGATTTCAGTTCGATGGCCAACAGCAGATTCGGGTTTGATCAGAGCAAGCAACGGGATTTCACGTGCGACTTCAGGGGTCACTTCTCTTTCCATTATCAACTTTTGAAATTAGTATCCGTATATCCATATACTTCCTAAAACATTTAAAGTTTATGTTCATTGCATTTTTATGGTGCCCATAAAGGCGACTCACTTTCAACACAAAAATTCGGAAAGCTAGTTTGCAACAATGTTATAAACTATAAAGATTTACATATTAGAACTTCTTAATGATAGTTAGTAAATCTTTAACAAACCAAAATTATTTAAAATTTTCTCCTGGAAACTGCTATAGGTTATGTAATTGATGTATAAAGAGTATTGAACTCTCACCATTTGCCATATAAAAAATTCATCCGAGTTTGACAATCACAGAGCTCTTTATAAGATTTGCGCATAGATGGCGCCCTTAAAACTTCAAATTTAAGGTATATTTCAAATTTGGCGCGTTATGAACATGTGCACAACACTTATTTATTAAGGTTCGGTTAAGTAGTTAATTTCGTTCTTACTTTTATTAATGAAATATGCAAGTATGTGAAACACTTATTCAGCATTTTTACATAATGTTTAAATTGTAGTTATTTTTGTGGTGGTTTTTACTTTTTAGTTGAAAAAAGGCATAATCCACAAAATACCAACAACCAACAATCAATATGGGACAAACAAGTCACCACAATAAGCCAGTTTTATAGTGCAAAGCCTAAAAGGAAATCGTATTAGCAATAGTTAGTAGGCTAATAGCTTCCTAATTTATGATAATAGGTAAGTGAAATTAAATTTATATGATTGATGATGCTTAACAATTTATGAAAAATTACTACTGCAGTTTTGCAAGCTTTGCATATTGCTTAGATTTACTAGAAGTATTTCGTTTCCTGCCTTCTTTTGACATGTTAGTGTTAAACGCAGTATAATGAAATTATGTAATATTTCTTGGGTGAGGTCTTCAGAATGCAAAGGACATCCCAATAAATATTTGAATTTATCGTTGCACTTTTTTAAAAGTAATTTGCACTTGTACGTTCACTTCCACAACATGATAATTTAGAGAGTTTTTGCAAGTCGTAAATACTTTGACGGTAACGACATTTCTGTTGGTTGCTAGGTAATACTCTACAGTCTACACCCTGTCCAAGATAAGGAGTGCATGCATAAGGATCTCGTAAACTATAAGAGATAGAGATTCGGTTAAATGAAAAGAATTATTCAGCATCTCAAGTACTACTATGATTAAAGTGACCATACGTCCCGGTGTCAACGGGACAGTACCGTTTTTTAAGCCATCGTCCCGTTGTCCCCGAGAAATCACTCGGGACGCAAAAATGTCCCGTTATGCAAAATTAAAACAATACTGTCCATATTCATTTGTTTGCAAATTGAAATGAAGGCCAATGATGTTTTCATACAGATAACCAAACTATATGATCGCCAGTTCGATAGTAAGCGTAAGTCTATGGGGCGCCAAGTGTAAAGTGAAAATTTGCTGTGCATTTCACGGTATTTAAGGTAATTTGTCCCAATATTTATTATATATGCACACATTTAGCTAAATGCTTTTTATTTTAATAAATCGTTGTAGATTTAAATAAATTCTAAACATTTGGTTTAAATATTCCAATATTTGATAAAGCATTAGAGATTTAATTAAATCTTAAAACATTTACTTTAAATTTTCAATTATTTAGTAAACCTTTATGTATTTAGCCAAATCTGCACATATTTGTTTTAAATCTTTCAATATTTAATAAATATTGGCAGATTTAAATAAATTTTTACCGATATAAATAAATCTTTACAGATTTAAATAAATGTTTTAACATTTAATTTTAAGCTGTCACATTTAATGTTAACCTGTCATCTTTATTTGACCTTGGTGAGCCCAGCCGACTTAGGACACCAAGACCGTTTGCACAGGTAGTAAAGCGCAAGGCAGGATCATGGTGGGAGCGTTCAACGCTTAAACAAAACAGACTGAAAATTACATTCTCACGGGAATGTTGAGGAAATTTTATTGTATGAATAATAAATTATACAATGTTTATGTTGTTAAGTATGTTGTTGTTATTGAACTAACATTAATTGTATTAATTCTTGAAATACGGAAAACGTGTTCATAATTGTTGAACGTTACCACCAGTTTAAACGGCCTTAGTCTTCTATGTAGATTGGGTCTACCAAGGTCAAATAAATATGACAAGTTAACATTAAATATGACAGCTTAAAATTAAATGGGGAAATATTTATTTAAATCTGCAAGGATTTATTTATATCGGTAAAGATTTATTTAAATCTGCGAATATTTATTAAATATTGAAAGATTTAAAACAAATATGTGCAGATTTATCTAAATACATGAGGATTTACTAAATAGTTAAAAATTTAAAGTAAATGTTTTAAGATTTATTTAAATCTCTAATGCTTTTTTAAATATTGGAATATTTAAACCAAATTTTAAGGATTTATTTAAATCTACAACGATTTATTAAAATAAAAAGCATTTAGCTAAATATGTGTATATGTAATAAATATTGGGACAAATTGCCTTAAATACCGTGAAATTTTCAGCAAATTTTCACTTTACACTTGGCGCCCCATATAAGTCAACGCTGGAATCTGCTAAGATTGCATTTGGCATTTCGCAGTGGCAAAACTCAACTAAAAGCAATGTTAATAACTAAAGGCAATATAAATCAGTCTTGTCAAGAGTTTTATACTTATTTGAAAGCGTCAACTGCACTATTAAAACAAATTTGTTTTCAGAGAAATATAAATGAGTTTAAAATAATGGCGTTTTTATCGATTTTTATTTAATTTTTATTAATTTATAAACACGTCCCGTTTTTGAAGGAAAAATAAATGGTCACTTTAACTATGATCCATATTCAAATCCGAATAGAATTTTTGCTTAATTTTCAGTACACATTGAAAAAACTAAAATTTTCAGTTTTCGTTTTTTGTGTATAATTTAGTTATTATCAAAGATAGCCCAAAGAGGTTTTGACATTTTTAAGACACTTTTTTACACAGATTTCGAATCTCAAAATTTCTATGGGACGTTGAATTTTCAAGATATTGACATTAACTTTGTATTTTTTAATATGCGACAAAGGCGGCCATGTCATCATTAGATAGAGCTATTTTTCTCTTTTCCCTGATATAAGGTTTAATGGGTTTATTTTTACAAATAACCGAGTTATAAGCTAAAAACCTTTTTTTAATAGTAGGCTGTGAAAAACTGTTTTCTTGAATAGGCTGAACATTAACAACAAAAAAACAAGAAAACAGAAGGCTGCGTTTGTTTCCATTGATCGGTTTATCTTCCCAAATAATAAACTTATAAGCGGGAAATTGTTTGCTCATGGTAGGCTGTGAAAAAATAAAAAAACACCTCAATGTTTCAGGGAATAAAACTATTAAAAATGTATGATCATATGATATTCCCTGAAACATTCAGGTGTTTTTGTTTTTTTCTTCATTTTTTTACAGCCTTACCACGAGAAAACAATTTCTCACTTATAAATTAAAACTTCATTATTTTCGACGATAAAATGAATAAACCTCAATGGAAACAAATGCAGCCGTGTTTTTTGTTTTCTTTATTTTTGTTAATTTTCAGCCTACTACAAGAAAACAGTTTTTCACAGCAAACTATGAGAAAACAGTTTTTTGGTTATAACTCCGTTAATTGTGAAAATAAAACCATCAAACCTTATATCGGAGAAAATAAAAAAAAGAGCTCTATTTAATGCTGACATGACCGCTTTTGACGCATATTTAAAAATGAGCGAAACAGTTCGCCTGTCGAAATGTTCAAAAATTCGTAGCGGCCGCCATTTTGAAGATAGAGAGTTCGGTAAAAAAGCGTTTGATTTGCCCTCAGGCCTTCTCTAATCTCCACTATTTTCAAATTTTCAAAATTCAGTTTCTGAAAAAAATGCTACCAAAAATGTCTAACTTCTGCTTCCGGTTTCGGATTTTTTTTAAAGCTTATTTTGTTTTAATGTTTTGTTCTTTATATTATTTTTGATTTTTTCTAAAGGGGTTGGATATGTCTTTATCTATGGGTTAGCTAATTTACAGAAATTTTTCTCACTTGAATAATAGAAGTATATTTGCAGATTTAAACAAAATTGTTAGGGAAGTGTTTTAGAGTAAGGTCTTATAAGAAGATGCTGTTTTTTTATAAGTGGAGGTAGCAACTTAAAATTTTAGTATGATGTAGGAGGTTTTATTTGGGGACAACGGTTAATGTGGGGTGTTCTTTCGATTTATTTTTTGATATTTTCAGCGGTTTTTGAGATTTTAAGGTTTTTATAAATTTTAATGCTGTACTTTTTTTTACTTCGAAACTGATCTTGTAGGTAAACCTTGTCAAATAATTATCGCACAATAGAATATCATTAACAAAATTTTTACTTCTGCCTCATTTAAAGGTGTTTATCGAGTGTGGAGAAATTAAATAAATTTTAAATAATTTAAGCTTGGACTTTAGGTGCTTTTTGCGGTTTTTATTCGTACACTAGGTATATTGCATTAAATAATTATTGCATAATAAAACATTATAAGAATATTTTACTATACAAGTAATTTAAGATTATTCTGTGAAACTTGAGTAATTTTTAGATTTTTGAGTTAGAACTACGCGCTAAATTTAAAGTTCGTGAGCTGCTTATTTCTTAAAAATTCTATTAAATACTTGTTTATAAGGATATCAGGTGTGTTTAACATATCAAAATGCGTATTATAGTTTGATAGAGCTGATTTTGAAAAAATATCAGTTGGTGTTCTGAGAAATTTTATCGTCTTTTTTCTTTCTAGCTGTTTGATGATTTTTTTGTACATTTTCATATAGTGGCACTGATTGAAGTGTACTAGTATGATTTAGCTCTTCCTCTGATTGATATCGTTCATCGGATAAGGTAAAATGTATTAGTGCAGGCAGACGCTGTAATATTTACAATTTTTATTGTTAAACTTTTTTTCTAAAACGGGGTCAAAACATTTATGAACTTATTGAGTGGTTTTAGAACGACTCTAGGGTCTGGGTGTTAGTCTTAAAATCGTTATTTTTGGAAATATCCGGTGGTTATCGAAGGTGTATAAGAAGAGGGTGTTTTTTTATACGTGGGGGTAGCAACTTAAAATTTTAGTATGTTGTAGGGGGTTTTATTTGATGACAGGGAGTTTAAGTCTAGGGGTGTTTTTTGATTTATTTTTGATATTTTCAGCGGTTTATGAGATATTAAGGTTTTTGATAGATTTATTGTTAGGACTTGAACATAGTATTTGAACATAGGTTTCTACCTATCTGACAATGAAAAATGTGAATTATAGGTTGATATAGTTGGTTTTGGAAAAATATTAGTTGGCAATCTTTTTTTTTCTCGTAAGTTTGATGAAATTTTTGTGTTTTGTACATTTTCATATAGGAGCGGCGCACCGTATGATTTGATGATGTGCGCAACTCCATAGCGTGTCTATGTGCGCATGCGTGTAAATGTGTATAAATACGGCAGGCTCGATCGAGACTGTTTCTGTTGTGTCCAGTCATTCGTTCTGTCTACAACTTCTCCTTAGCTGGTGTTAAAAGAAGAATTGTGGAAATAATGTTTTTTAAATCTTTGCAAATTGACGAAAGTAAAATTTTAATTTTGAGAAAAGGGCATCAATTACTTTACTAAAGGATTTGTAGGTAACTAAATGGATGGGTGGGGTTACGGACTAGGGTGACATTTTTTTTCATTTTACAGGTATACCCTCCTATAGAGAGGGTGGTTAACGTTTTGCATTACCTAGAGTTTATTGATGTTTATTCGTATAATATTTTTTCATGTTGTTTGTTAATAAACATGTTCGAGTTCTGTAAGCTACATCTGTTAGGAGTGTTATTGTCAAGTATCTTGTAAATGTTTTCATGGTTCAAGTTTAAAGTTCAAAATAACCCTATAACACGCCCCGCCCTTAGGATAAGGGACAGTAGACTATCGAGAGGTAGTGGTTAGACAGGCTTGCAACCCCTGCTGCACCTTATAATGACGATAGTTTATGTAAAGTGTTATTTGTTTAATTTGTATCTTTACACTTTGAAAATGTTATATGAATGTTGCTGATATAAACTATGCAGGTTTAATGATTGAGACCCTAATACAGGTCTACCCTCCTATAGAGAGGGTGGTTAACGTCTTGCATTACCTAGAGTTTATTAATGTTTATTCATATAATATTTTTCCGTGTTTTTGTCTGTAAATGTGTTTGTTTATTTCAGTGGCAAGAAGAAAACTTTGTGGTCAGTGACTCTCTGACAACGTTGTTGCTCAACTTTATTCTGCGCGTACGCGTTTTTCCACAAGGTATTGTGGATAATACATTTTTGGTATATAGAAAGTGATCGAGGCGGGGTTACTTCATTCACTCCCTGATATTCGACTTGTGAATATAGTCCTTGCTTGTTGCTGCAGAATTAAATATTAAAATTATGAAGTGTAACTACTGCGAGAAAGTTTTCACCAGACGAGACAACTTACTTCGCCATTGCTGTTTGCGTAAATTGGAGAGTCTAAAACAGTCTACCAAAACAGTGAATTTAGGTGAATTAAACCCTGTGGTTGCAGTGAAGAAGCCGAGATTATTATCTAGTAAGCATTGTTCTACATGTGACGTTGAAGTACTTAGTAGTCAACATGCAGCCCACTTTCGCAGTGAACAGCACAAAGAAACATTCTCTACCCTGTGTGAAGAAGGTGTTCAATTCATCCAACAGTCATTTAAGTGTAGAATTGCCACATAAAATCACGAATAAAAGTAAACATCATGTAAACGTCAAAGAGTATATGGAATTTATAAAAGAAAAAGTCTTTAAATAATTGAGGCTTGCAGTAAATAACCATGGTGCTGTTAAGGTCAACGTAGAACTATTTGGTCTATTTCTACTTCCACCTAAAAATATCGAAGAAATCAAGTCTTTTAATACCAAGAACAAACATATTGCACTCTCATCGAATATAGAAGATATATACAAGCAATTGGTGGATGAGATAGAGAATCGAGTGGATGTTTTTCAAGAACGAGATAGTGGTTGGATACTCAAGGAAATTTTACACTTGAAATTAAATATTAACAAATTTAATCCCTTAAAAGGATCCTCATATGTACAGTTGCAGGCGTCTATTAAGAAGAAGTCAGCTGTTGTAAATATTCAGAATTTGGATTAAAAATGTTTCATGTGGAGTGTTTTAGCAGCACTTCATCCTGTTAGCAAGGACCCTCAACGCATCACCAAGTATCAAAAATTTCAAGACGAATTAAATTTTGAAGAAATCAGCTTTCCAGTTAAATTAAGTGATATTAAAAAAATTCGAACAATTAAATGATATTTCAATAAATGTTTACGGCTTAGAGTCGGTGTATAAAGCTGGAAGGGGCACTGTAGAAGTGGTAGGTCCTTTGCATTTCACCGACTCTCATAAAGCTAAACATATTAACTTGTTGGTGATTACTAACGAAGATGGTGAGTTTCATTATTGTTTAATAAAAAATTTAAGTAAACTAGTTGGTAGTCAGTTGTCAAAACATGGCAAACATAAACATTTATGTGATGGATGCTTGGTATACTTTAGTAGTGGGATAAATTTGAAAGAGCACCAGCAGCGCGATTGTGGTCGCGTTCGCATTAATTTGCCATCAACAAACTTAAAGAAAGATAAATTTGTAAATGAAGTTCCAGAAAATATGTTGAAATTTGAAAGTTTTGAGAAAAAATTAAAAGTTCCGTTTATAGTTTATGCAGATTTTGAGTCGTTGCTAAATCGATTCAGAGTTGTCCACCTTGCGGTGAGAGTTCATTTACTCAAACAACTCATGAACATGTACCCTATAGTTTTTCATATTACATTAAATGCAGCTACGATGATTCACTATCGAAATTTGAAACATATTGTGGTCTTGATTGTGCCAAAATTTTTTAGAGAGACTTGAAACAGATGTAAAAAGGATATACAATGATCACCTAAAACACGTTGTAGCTATGCATCCACTTACTAATCATCAAAAATTGACCCATCAAAACTCCCCAAACTGTCACATTTGTGAAAAACCTTTTCTTGAGGGCGAGGAGAGAATACGCGATCATGACCATTTAGGCGAGGGGCTGTATAGAGGTCCAGTTCATAATGCTTGCAATTTGAATTTTAAATTACCCAAATTTGTACCTGTATTTTTTCATAATTTGTCAAATTATGATGCACATCTATTTATAAAAGCTCTAAGTTCTGCAGATGATGATAATAAAATTGATGTTCTAGCTGAAAACAAAGAAAAATACATATCCTTTTCAAAACATGTGATGGTTGATAGTAAAATTAATAACAAAGGCATAAGGGAAAATGTGTTCATGAAAATTAGATTTTTAGATAGTTTTAGATTTATGAGCTCCTCTTTAGACAGTTTAGCAAAAAAATCTTAAAGATGAACAATGTATAGAACTTCGTAAATACTTTTCAGATGAGGTGAAATTTAATTTGATTAGAGAAAAAGGTGTGTTTCCTTATTCATATGTTGATGTGTATGTCCACATTGATGTAACGTATGTATGAGTTTTTCGATCTAGTTTCTTGATGTACCATTATACCGAGTGCAACATGTTTTGGTGTTTTATTTTTGGAATAAGCAAAAATAATATCTTGGCACAAAGATAAAATTAATGAATCGTGGGATTTTTACTCCCCTCTTTGCATATCAATAGAGTTATCAGCCAAATCAAGGATTCTGGTATCTGCTTTTTAAAATCATTAATATTTAAGTTCGTCCAAGTTTTAAATTGAGGAATGTTGTCCATTTCCCTTTGAATGTTGCTTACAATATTGTGCAAAACTGAATATTCAGAGAAGGCGGAAAACCCCAATGTTGTAGAATTATCGTGCAGTGAAGTTTCCGCATATACGAATGCAAAATATTGTCTAAAGATAATTTAGATGACATAATAATGCCAGATTCATTTGCTTTTTGGGACTTCACCACCTTTATTGCATCGCCGAAATGGTTTTTTATCATAGTCAGTAAACTTCTTTTAGATATTGTACCCCCCAAATCACCATACCGTTTAATAATTGTGGTTACTGAATATACCTTGTGTTTAGATAAACCATTTTTTTCTTCGATAAGTTTGTTCTCCACAATATTTTCACGGTTAGGGCATGAGCTACTATTGTGTAAGACTGAAGATTTCGTTGCTGCTGCGTATTTAGACCATGCTGCCAAAAAACATTGTGGATGGTATTTCACCTCCATAACAATCAAACCATTTGAACCTATTCGCTTTAAAACAGTTGAGTTTTTCTGGGCAATTAATTTAATTTTTTTACTCAATATTTAAAGTTAGAACTTGCGATAGTCGCTTCTTATTAGACCTTTTCTGACAAAAGACGCATTTTTCAATCTCATAAAGATCTTTGCGCAAGGTCAATGTGGTGGATTCTGATTCTCCTGATTCTTTTGGATTATCATCAGCAAAACAAAATTCTGTTCTCTGCTTCTCAAATTTCTGTCGCAACAAGTTAATGTTTTTTTTACTTATGTGGGAACAATAGCAGGATTTGTGCCAGCTAAGTAACTCTAGCTCACCATACTCGATTCTTTTAATTGCTATTTGTAAATTCTCATCAGCAATTTGACTAATTAGTTGTCTAAGCTTTAGAGTTTTTTTATGGTGTCCAATGTTTTGTCAGAACCTGTGATCATCGACCCTGACAAATTGTGGCAAAACATGCATTTCTTTTTACTTCTAATTTTCAACACCGATTCGATATCACTATCCGAAGTAGAACTACTTCCACTGTCTTCAATCATTGTCAACCCTATAAATTAGCAATCTCTGCGTTAATCGTAATGATTTACATAGTCAATAAGAGATAGTATTAGATTCTAGTACCATAATTCACAAAATTATAAATGTCTTGAACTTCCAGTTTTTTGTAAAACACCTAACGACGTTGCTGGTGAATATTTCTTTAACTAACTATAAAAATTGATAAAAATAATTACGGATGTACGTGCCAGAAAAGGATAGAAAAATGTTTGTCGTTTAGTGGAAAAAACAACAAAACAAAAGTGTCATTTGAATTTCCTGAATTTTACAGGAATGATTATTATTTAGACATAGGAATGAAATAATTAGAATAAATATAATACACCTACTTACCCCTTGAAAAATTCTGCAGCTAATAGGTACGTAAATAATAATGAATTCACTTTAGCTTATAACACTGTAAATCAGTATCTAAAAAAATGTAAATAATACAATATGATGGCCGCAAACATTAGTAACATGGGTGACGGCCGAGCGCGGGACATAGTGCGGTAAGAGAGGGTGATCGAGGTTCGAGTTTCAATCGCTTGCAGATTTTGTAGTTGCATTCGTTTTTTAATCAAACTCGTGTTATTATTTCACTAAAATTATATTAAAAAGTATCGTCGTAATCAGAAAGCATCGGCCTTCAATTTTTAAAGAATAACATTTCTTTGTTTGAGGCTTACTTTCCGGCTTATGGAGTGAGAAACGTACAAATACGGCAAAATGAATTCTTTTTAGCGAGCTTCGAACCGAGATACAGGCCCCTAAACTCTGCGCTTCCCATAAGACACAATGCTTATTGGAAAATTATTTATTTTTTTGCAGTCAAACCGCCACAGAAAAGTTTTTAAAGTTTTTACCAAAGAAAGATTTGAGCTTCGGCTATCTGATGCACTACATAACTCGAAAATTTTTAATAACGCCCTTCTGCACAGGACAATCTTTGGACAACTTTTTTTGGAAGTTAACCTATATATAAACTAATGAGTATCTGTATATAAACTGTCGATTTAGACAGGTGTCAGCTTTTAGTCTTTAAACCCCCCACAGGATGAACATTTTGAGCCTCTGAGCACTCTACTATTACCGTATTGTGCAGAAAATTTAGTTCGCCAGGTAGTAAATTATCGAAGTTAATCCCAAATTTAAATAATAAACTGCGGTATGTAATTCACTGCAGAAATTTGAAACAGTGCTTGAAGGCTGGGTTAAATTTAACAAAACTTCATCGCGTTTTGAAATTTAAACAATCAATGTGGTTAAAAAGTTACAGTGAGTTAAATACGCGAATGCGAAATAATGCTACCAGCAAATTTGAGAAAGACACAAACTCCGCATTCCCAATTTGTTGGTTTTTATTTACTCGACTCGAATTTCAACCATCTCGGTTATCTTCAGGATGTTACAAATAAAACTAAAACTAAAACCGAAATATGTACAATACTACTCATTTCTAGAATTGTGTTAACACTTAAAATCAGGGCGGCGACGACAATTCTAGAAATGGGTAGTATTGTACATCTTTCGGTTTTAGTTTTAGTTTTATTTGTAACATCCTGAAGATAACCGAGATGGTTGAAATTCGAGTCGAGTGAATAAAAACCAACAAATTGTGAAACAATTACCAAGTGTTTTATTTTATTAATAAACTATTAATTTTTATGTAATAGTTAAATATTTATTATGTAAGACTATTAATACTCAGGACCGGCTTAAGAATATTTTTGACTAGTGCTATGGTTAAGAATTGCGCCCACCAGGCAAATTTTTTAAAAGTGGCTAAAAAATTTGCATTATTTTTTTTTAATTATTAATGGCGATGCAACCGAAACTGGTAATGTCAGCAATATTTTTAAGGATACACATACGTTGGGAAATATATTTATTAATTTTTGAGGTAAATATATTGAAGTACTTGAATAGGACCCAAATTTAGAGGTTTCAGGTAAAATTGCGGATCGAAAGTGTAGTTCTTCGGATGACTCATTTAACATTTAAGTGTCTTTGCACTTCTATATTTTAGCCTCTGATATTAGAGCATTTTCATAAACTTAGCCACTCAAATCTTTAATATGTAAAACAATTTTTACAATATATAGTCAATTATCACATTATAATGTTATTTCTACAACTGGTAAAAATACCATAAACCTTTTATAGACTTTAGATGGTGCTGCATATACTTACTGGTGTACAATCCAACACGATAGTAACATATTTGGCTTGGCTAACTCTTTCTAAAATTAAAAACAATGTTTCCACCAATTACATTTATAATTTCGTTCTGAATATTTTTTTCTAAATAATGCACATGTGTTTTCTTTGATTTTATTCTTCTGGTATGTTCCAGAACAACTAAATTAAATTTACTGAAAAATTTCCATTATGTCTCATCAAATAATTAACCTCGAATCTTCAAGTGCTAAATTTTGTTATCCTAAATACTGTATAATATATAGAATTCTCTCAATTAGTGTTTGCCAATATCGCGCTTTTTCCTTCATTATTTTTTGATGTTCTTTATCCATCGTCATCTTTTTGTCAAGTCTGATCCTCATGTCATTACATTTTTTCCAACATAAAATATGCTTTTTGGAAATTTCATGTTTAAGACTGTTGCTCCTCAGGTACAGAAAAAAATGGGCGAAACAGGTCGCTGGTTCTTTCCCATTCTTTTTACGTTTCAAGTATTCTCGCGTCAAGAAGTGATTGAAATTTACATCTAGTCATCTCCAGCCGGTACAAGCCATCCGCTGCAGACTCAAGGCGTTGGTTGGGTCCCGCTAGATATGCAATGCGCTTACGACCTAGGATCAAAAATGATTATAACTACTTTGTTTATAGAGTTATCAAAAATATGCAAGAAAAATATTCTTTATGTTAGAGCTAATTGATAGGCGTAGTTAAAATCACGTCACTTCCGGAAAACACGTTGTTGATAATAAAAAGTATCTTTTCTTTTATTAATTTTTAATATGATTGAAAATTATTTTTAATGCTAATAAACTACTTCAAATGGTCTATTGAACTATTTAAAGTTTCTAACGATCGGCGTTTACGTTTTTGAATAAAAAATTAAACAATTTCAAATTTTTCAAAAATTCCTGGGGGGCATTGGTGTAAAATTTGGGAGATTAGTAAAAAACGAATTTGTAGTTCATCGCAAGCTCTATCGGCTAAGAAAGTTAAATAAAATGGTGTGGGCAGTTTTTGAGGAATAATGTTTTGAAAATGTCCAAAATCTGAATATAATTACAATTTTCATATTTCCAAAAATTGTTTTGTATTGCTCAATTATACTTATTAGGGACTGTTAAATAATGTGACAATTTGTATTGATAGGATATTTTGTTTTTGAATAATCGTGCATAAAGTTAAAATTTTCAAAAATTCGTAGCGGCCTTCATTTTGAAGCATTTGGAAAAATAGTTATTTATTGTACAAGATGATAAAATTGCACTTTATCTTCGAGAGCGATTTTAGGGTCGAGGCGTCAGCCGAGACGCTAATAAGCATCGAGAAGATAATGAAATTTTATCGTCGTGTGGAATACAACATTTTTTTCTATATCAATTGTTAAAGAAGACCAAAAAATGAAGAAAAATCAATGATAAATTTAATAAAAACATTTGATTTGTCTTTATATTCACTACAACGCTATGTATCCTATAAAAATCGGGAAAGGGGTTCCGGAGATACAGGGGAACGAACGTAGCCACCGACCGACAACAGATATTAAAAGAAAACACTTTTTTGGATTCCCTGGACCCCAAAACGTATATTTCCGTTAAAATCTGAAGTTCGAAAATTTGCATGAAATCATAACTTTCCTTACTTCAGTAGAAGTATGGGAAAGTAAAAATAGGAAACGGGATTCAAACGATTCTGATGCATCCATCAATAAGGAACAAACAAAACCATCGCCAAAAGCTTTCGGCGTAGATCATATATGTAGTACGAACCGTAGCAATAAATTATGTAAAAAACGTTTTTGAATTTTCGAAATATGATGTTTTAAAGGTAGTTGTAGACAAAGCTGGCGACCTATCTGTAGAAATGTTTCATGTGCGACTACGCTGCAAAATGTATTACGCCCAAGAAAAGTATGGCAAAAAATGGGTACTTTGAAGTTTTAACCGGCATTTTAGAGGACATTTTCCTTCTAATAAAAAAAAGCCGAGACAAAATCCCTCGGGAAACTTAAGAGAAAAGTCGAAACCCAAACCGTCAAAGCCATTAAAAAATATTAGTTTGATGTCGATTATATTTCAGTTCTGAATTTCAATATAATTTATATTCAGTATAATACATTAATATATATTCGTTTACCCAATATTTTCCACAATATTTTATGAAGCAATTATAAATACTAGTGTTACCCCAGCACACAATGCACTGACAGACAGCGTTGACAGAACCGGCGAAATGTCAAGTCACGTGATGCATTAGTTCCAATACTGACACGCGACGTTATTGTAGATGGCGCCCCAAGTGACGCGGGTCTAGCCGACCTTCATATATATTATAAATTAAAATAATTATTATTGAAAAATCGACATAGAATAAAAATATAAAAATGTTTCATGTTCCATCTGAGGATAGAGACCTTTCATTGAAAAAAAATGGTCCAAATTGGTGAAGCGGTAACCGCTGGAGGAACCGGAGAAAGAAACTCTTTGAGCTTTTATATATGTATGGATAGATAATATACAGAAGTAACAATTATTAGTATTGTCTTGAGATTTAGATCATACCTATCATAATTTTCATGGTAATACCAGATAATAGTTTTTCCTACACACTAAATATTAGTGTTGTTTACATAAAATTGCAATGAGAAATTTACAAGATTTCAAGTTAAACACCAAAATATTATAATCGAAAACGAAATTACCTTCTTGTTTTTGATCAACGTGGCAAAGTTTAAAATAGGAGTAATATAATCACACTAAAAGTGTCAGCTAATGAAGGCTGTACAGAATCAGAATAATCAATGAAATACATCGAAAATCGCAGCAATAATCGACAATAACATCCACAAACAAGGCAATCAGTGGGCAAAAACCCGGAAATCACGGCAATAAGTCTACAAACGGCAATAGGTGTACACAATTTTACCAAGTGAGACACCCCTCGCTGTGAAGTTAACAATACAGGTATGCTGTTACGTTTGAGGTAATCTCAGAGAAACACAGAACTCCGGTGTACAAAACTTTATTAAACAATAAACGGAACTACACAATAGATCGATGTACACCGTACAACAGACTAACACACATTGCTAGAAAATTTTCAAAAAGCAAACACTTGACCCTCACATGCACCTTCAAGGCTAGGCCAATACACTACAGTTTTCAGAAATTTGCAGCAACGCCATTTTTATTTATGAAGGGCCTGTTAAAATGTGGACTGGAGTCGTCTTTTTTTTGTAATTTAATCCTTGTTAAAATTTTAACATAAAGTTGTATTACAGAATAGCAATTCATAATCTAACTCGTTCGTTAAGATTAACAGCTTTCTTACAGAATAAGCAACTTGAATAGAAAATGAATGAACAGTAAGACAGTTAATTCTTTTTCTGGGCTACCTTATAAGACGAATAACCAAACACCCACTATTATGTCATTAGAAAAAAGGATTAAATGTGTACTGAGTCACTATAAATAATTGAAATTGTTTGTGATGTTTGCAAAAACATTTTAAATTTGATTTAGATGACAACTTTGAAATTATACTGAGTGATCATTTAACTTTCAGCTCTAGTCATCTATGGAAATTTAAGTCATGACTTTGATTAATTCACACAAACAATTGGAGAGGTCTGTTTGCTGTGTTAAGCTACGGATTGATGTGATAGGTACTTTTGTAATTATTTCTTGAATATTGTTAATATTTTCAGCAGTTCTCAATCTAGGTCGACCACTACCTACCTTCTTTTCTAGTTACACAACCAGTTTCTCTGAATAAATTCACAGAATGGTTCAAAATATTTACAAACTATTTGTACTCGACTGCCACTTCTGGAAATCTCTCGTGAAATGCTGCCATACACTACAGAATTGAAAATATTACTTTTCGCCATTAACTATTTGACATGTACAAAAGTATGCCTCAACAATAAAAGCTTCACCACTTCTTTCAAACTATTTGCATTACCAGTAATAGTCAGAAATCGTAACCAGCAGATATACTTTTACAACAAGGCTTACCAATGTTTAAAAACCGTAAATTGTTTATGATAACATCAAAATATGATAATACATGGTACATGCTATGTTTATAAAATAATAAAAGAGAAAAAAGCAAAACGAATAACTATTATTACTTTCCCATACTTCTACCGAAGCAATGAAAGTTATGATTTCATGCAAATTTTTGAATTTCAGACTTCAATGGAAATACGCGTTTTGGGGTCCAAGGAATCCAAAAAAGTGGTATTTTAAAAAATGTCTGTCTGTGGGTGGGTGGGTGCGTTAGTTTCCCTATATCTTTTGAACCCCTTGACCGATTTTAATAAGATTTGGTGTGTGGAAGTTTTTTAGTTGCAGGTAGTTCTTTGTAAAGTCGTTAATCGGAACCGGAAACGTAAATTAGACCAGTTTTTTTGGTATAGATTTTGTTTTAAACACTTTTTAGAAATTTTGAATACATAGCGTTGTAGTGCACCTAAAGACAAATCCAATGCCTTTTTTTTCCAAATTTTTAAAATGAAGGCCGCTACGGGTTTTTGAAAATTTTAAATGCCAGATTACTCAAAAACAAAATATCCAATCAGTACAAATTATTATATTATTTGATAGCCGTTAATAAGTATATTCAAGTGATGTAAAAACATTTGTGGAAAAATGAAAATTGTAAATGTACTAGCGGTTCAAAATTTTAGACATTTTCGAAAAAGAATGTCCTCAAAAACTGCCCACACCATTTTTTTAAAACTTTCTGAGCCGATAGAGCTTGCAATGAACTACAAAACTTGTTCTCTACTAATTTCTCAAATTTCACTCCGACGCCCTCTAGAAATTTTTGAAAATTTTGAAATCTATTAATTTTTTATTCCTAAACGCAAACGCCGATCGTTATATAGTTTTATCAGTTCGATAGACTATTTGTTATAACTATTTTGGTGAGCGCATTGAATATCTTAGCGCCTTTCACGTCGCGTCGTAGGAACGCGCGTGCCCGTAAGTAACCAACGTCTTGAGTCTGCAGCGGGCTTGTACCGCCACCAGCTGGAGATGTAAATTTCCATCACTTCTTGACGCGACAATATTTAAAACGTAAAAAGTATGGGAAAGTACCAGCAACCTGTTTTGCCCATTTTTATTCCCTGTGCTAACAGTTTGCTTGCTTATTATTATTATTATTATTATTATTATTATTATATAACTAGATTTTCATTCGTTTTCTCCAATCTTTTTGTAATACGCAGGTCTTATATTTTAATAAATTTCAATAAGATTCCCTTTCTTCCATTACAAGTAACTTATTTTCTCTTATTAATTAATTAAATAATCTTTAAATATCTACCACATATTCTTGAACCATGAGGCTTCTCACAGTTTAAAGGTTAAAAGATATTACAGTTTGACCTAAAGAGGAACAGTATGTCCTGACACGCGGTGTATGAGTATATGGATAATTATTCATGAAAAAATTTGTAATAAATTAAATGAATCGTTTACATAATGTTGACCAAGAAGCAAATGTTCCAAAAAAGAGTGAAATAAAGCAAATAATGATTTTGAACATAATCAATTTAAAATGTATGAAAATAATATATTAACTTTGGCAAAAGTGGGTTTGCTTACAATTCGTTTTCCTTGTGGTGATATGTGTGCAATCCGGAAGTAAACCTTTAATGAATAAATTTACTATTAAATGAATGTTCGTTGTTCTGTTTGTTTAAAATTAAAACGTCCGGGTGATTTTTATAATTATAAAAATAAATATGAAAAAACATGTAAACAATGTAAAAAAAAAGCAGTGAATTCTATCGGTTTATTGTGTGATTGTGGTAGATATTATACTAAGACGAATTTTAAAAGACGTTTAAAAACTCAGTTGCATAAAAATGTATTGATCTTATTGTCTGCTAAAAATTGTTTGTTTGATTTTTTCCTATAATAAATGGAATGAATTAATTTGAATAATCTTCATTTGCCTGAGCTACATAACATAGCAAAACCCTTAGGTATAAGATACATTAAAAAATGTAGTAAAACAGAATTAATAAAAGATGTTGCTTTGAAACAAATCATATTCTTAACAAAATTGAAGTCACGATAGATTCGGTACTGAGGATCTAGCAATAACCCATTTCGAAAGCTTGTCAAAGATTGGTCTGGTTGTGAATGTTTAAAATCTTAAATACTGAATAAGAGACAGAATAAATTATTATCAAGTTTAAATTAATATTATAATCAATATATTAAAAAAAAAAATTAAAATAAATTTCATGCTGTATTAGTTTACAAATTATGTTATGTATGTAATAAGAAGAATAATAGATGCATATAGGAAATACACATAGATGGCGCTAAAAACATTCTACCGATGAGAGGTGATATTGTGTAGAATATTATAAAAACACCTTAGAGAAGTTTAAATTGTTCATAAAAATTTCTTTAAAAAATGGGTGGTTTTAGCTTAACTAATATTTTAAGTTCTGTGAGCATAGGTATCCGTCTAATCGACGGTTTACGTTTTATCTTTATACATTAATATTATCTGTTACCACTTTATACGCTAGTATTTCTCGAGATGACGATGCGACGTTGGCACGATCGACCAACTTGTAGAGTTAATTAGTATAAATGTGTGTGTACACGACTGTATGCGTGTGTTAGCATAGAAGTTGAGTGCACCGAAACAAAAGTTTGTCTAGAAACAAAAAAAATAATCATATAGAATTTTTAATACCATAAAAATTTGTATTTGCCTTAATATTAATAATATAAACTAATATTTATTATATTGTTTATTTTTTTAATATTTATTTGTAATTATACGTATATTTTATTACAATGTTCAAGTCTAACTTTTGGTTGAGAAGATAGCGCGAGTACAACCTTAACTGATTTTTTGTAGATTATGAACCCTAAGCCAAGTAAACAACCCAAGATGGAGCCACCAGTAGCTACACCTAGTAATCAGGTAAGTAGTTCAGATTTCTTTTTGTTTTATTTTTATTCTTTTATTAAATTTGTATATGCGGCAGTTTTCTGATAATCTATTTTTCATTTTTCAGGGTGGATCTTAAAAAAAGAAGTTATCTTCATCTGAGTTGTTCAAGGATATCAGATATACGGATCATTTTATTGATAAGACGTTGCTCATACGAACCATCTTTGAAACAAATGCAGCATCAGAAATGCCTGTGGCGCTTATAGCTGCACCTCGAAGATTCGGTAAGAGTGTCAATATGAGTATGATTCAATGTTACCTGGAGAAGCAGGTTGATGAATTGACAGGGGCAGAGATACCATCCAACAATAAAAACAGTAGCACCAAATTGTTTGAGGGTTTGAAGATCATGGGGCCAGAGGAACAGGAATTCCGGACAAACATTTTGGGAAGTATGCAGTACTAAAGGCCAGTTTTCTGTGCATGAAACCAATCTCTACTGAACAGCTTGGGTTGAACTTCTGCAAAAAGGTGATTCACAAAGCCTACAAAGAACATCGTCACCTGCTTCACAGCAGCGAATTGGATGAAATCCAGAAAACTAATTGTTATAAGTGGTGCGAGGATGGGGAGTACCTCTCACGTCATGATGACCTGATATCAGATGGATTGCAAGAATTGTCTCAATATCTATGGATTCACTACAAAGGGAAATTGAAGGTGTTTGTCTTGATAGACGAGTATGATTCTATGTACGTAAATGCAATGACAGTTGTGAAAGATCGCATGGCATTGGGAGATTAGTCACAGCATCGACATGATCGGTAGTCTTGTGAAGGGAAATGAGTTTGTTGCAGGGTCATTTCTAAATGGTACCTATTTCCCACATTTCTGGTCTGGGCCTTTCTAGTTCTCTGGGCAGGATATCTTCATATAGGTTTCTAAATAAAGATTAGAAGAATTCTAATCCCTTTGTCGAGTTCTATGGGTTCACAAAGGACGAAGTTCAGGTTCTATTTCAGAAGTTTCATATTCCAGACCATAAATGGCAGCAGGCAGAAACGAAGTACAATGGGTACCAAAGTAAAGATCAAAGCATCTCCGTATATAACCCATGGTCTATTGTAAAATTTTTGGAACAAGGAGTTTTAGGCAATTACTGGATAACAAGTGGTGCTGTTCAATGCCTTTCTTTTGCATTCAAGATTGATGAGATAAGGACAGAGTTAGAACGCACATTTCCTAATTCTAGGAGTGAATCACAGGTTCCTATTCTAAATAACCTCGAAGAAGACGACTTCTACACATTGCATTCCATGATCCAGAAAGCAGAGGACTCTATTGTACCAACTGAGTTCTTTTTCACATTTCTTTTGGAACAGGGTGTCATATAGTGGAAACAATGGATTGTCAAAGATACCAAATGAAGAAGTCAAGCAGGAATTACATACAAAATTAGCAAAGCATACTCAACAAGTGTATGGTATTAATGAAGGTCACATAACCCCGTGCAGACGTTCAATTCTAAACGTGCTGTCTTCCATCTGTGCAGAGACCTCACAATTGAGTAATCTCTTGCTTGATTTTAAGGGAAAATTAGAAGCTCTTGTTCTGCCATTAAAGAAGCCAAATGTAAAGGAAGTCGATCATGACATTCTGCAGCAGGTACTTTCTGTTCCACTGCTTGCAGCAGGCTATAACTATGCCACTGAAATTGAGACTGAAGAAAGGACAAACCAGATTTCTTCCTATTTAAAGATGATGTTGGTATGATAGTGGAAATAAAATTAATGCATAAGAGTGGTGATAACAGGTGTTCTGCTGGTCTGAGACAAATACTTGAAAAGAAGTACTATTCTCTCCTTTCTGATGACAAGTACGTCAAAACACCTGCAACTAAATACCTTCTGATAGGTTTGAGCTTCAATGAAAACCTGCAAGTGTCAATGTGTTACTTGAATAGCACAGCAGCTAAGAAATTTTGTGATTTGTGTGAAAAAGGTGTAGTTTTAGGGAAAGGAAATATTGACACACTTCTTTGAGTGGCTGATGTTATTTATTTTTAGATGGTCTGTCGAAGAGATGTTTAAAATTACTAGAATGCAATTTTATGGAGGATCTGTACATAATTGTGACAAACTTTTCAGTTTTGTACATGAAATGTGTAACATTTTTTTTTGTTGTTTAGAATTTCTGTCTTTTATTTCCAAATATAGAAATAATATTTCTTATTAGAATAGATTTGCTAACACTTTCGCCGCCTAATTTCTATAGATATACGCAACCCAAAAGTCTTTAAAAATTTGCTTGTTCGTTTTGTTGCATTATTTCTGTCGCTCTTACTTTCACATAAGCGGGCGCAGTTTCTTTTATCGTTATGCGATTTTTCTTGAATTTTATTTTTGAGCTATGGGGGTTAATTTAGTAGAATCTAATGAGTAAACCGTTCGAGCGTTTATTTTTAATCATTTCAGAATTTATTTAGGCTTTAGCTTCGTTCCATCAAGGTCTTGTTACTCACCAAATTCAAAAGACACATGTTCCGCTTATGAAAATTCTGTCTTCTTCAAACGTTAGCTTATCTCATATGCGCACAGGTACATTTTTGTTGATTTGCATTTACTGTTATCAATTTCAAATTTAACAAGAAAACGAATAATTCTTGTGTGGTTGGATTGGCCATTATGGGTTCACTTTGGCAACTAAAAAGACTCCTGTTGAAATCCAGTTTATAAAAACCGTTTATGGTGATTATTTTCACGGAGTACCTAAAATTATTTATGGTTCTATTATCTACGAGTGTACGTTACGTCGTCTTCGATTTTTAAGGCCATAAATAGCGTATTTTACGGATTGCAGGCTGTTGCAGTTCCACGTGCAGGTAATTTCGTTATTTTTAATTTCAATGGCACATTTTCTTAAAGTTTTATTTGATATTGCAGTGAAGCTCGAATTCTTTTTCTTATACCATTCCCGGAAGGCGAATGAATGTCCTTTTGGTAGTCGCCCAAAACCTCAGTAAGTTTATCGTTTTCCTTTTTTTTTTTGGCTAAGCCGAGTGCTAATTACTTCTTTTCTATTTCAGGACTATTTACAATTCACTATTTACGATTCACTATTTACGATTTACTATTTACTAGATACGAATTACTATTTACGATTTATGATTTATTATCTAGTAAATATTATTTTGGAATATACGTATATAAGTATAATAAGTTCCAAACATCAAGTACCTAACGGCGTATTTTATTAATTAATACGAACATTAGAAGTTCCCGTATACGTATAGCTACCCTTACGTTTATGGATTATTGCTGTGTTGCTGATATATGGTGTAGAAGATTTAACCTCAAGTATCTAAGGTCAGGCGTATCTTTTATTTTATTCTGTTTGAACTGCGGTATGTCGTACCAGGATCAACGTTATTACTGTTATCCATCTACATAGTTTTGAAGTACCTACTGATTTTTAATTTTATTATATTACTTATTTTCAAATCTGAAGCTTTACGTATTGGTTGTTAAACTACACCAATTGAGTTTGATTTAACCTTTGCTTATGTTACGCTCGCAGCGGTGCAATATTGCGCGTCGTTTATTTATTTTCGGGATAGCGTTATTAGGAATATAAGATTACCAGTTGATGGATTCTAACCTCCCAGAGTACATTAATTATATTTTTAGTGTTACTAAGTTAACTTAATTAATTGTCTTTAATTATTCCCCCCCCCCCCCCGCTCACATTAATTGGAGTAGTTCCTTTTATGTTCGATTCAATTGTATATTACATTAACATTTTAAATTTTGATGTCATTCAAGATTATATAAACAGTTTTACTTTATATGCATATTTCAACATTAAATTTTGATTATTGAGGTTATTCTGTTGCGTTCTCTTTTATCGAAGGTTACTTGTGAATCCCAAGTTCCCTATTCCTTTTCTGGCTACATTTTTTTTTTGCTAGGATTCTGGCGCCCATTAAAAGACTTCTCCTGGTCTCTATTTTGAGAATCTTTTCAAAAGCCCACGACCAGGCTGAGTTAGCAAGCCTATTTGTTGACCAACAAAATAGACCAACATTAAACCTCTATGAATTTTATTTTTCTGGAAGGAAAAACCGTCGCAAATGTAGTTAAAGTTATTTTCTTGCTATACTCTAAATTTTGAAAAATTTCAATAAAAGCTGTTGTGATGATAATTATTTTTCAGTTAAATGAAGTCTCGCTTGTAAGAACTATTACCTAGTTATTAAAGGTGACATGTTTTTGCGAGGCTATATATACAAACTCAACAGTTGTCACAGAAGTCAATCATGTAAACTCTTGTAAAACATGCTATAGTTTAGTCATTATACAAATTAGGGGTTAGCTACCCTTGCAGACAACAGAATTTTTTTTTTCTGATTATGTTTTTTGAAATTAGTATTGATAGCCTGTAGACATAATTTCCTTTTCAACCAACTTGCAACTGAATTACTTGAACCTGTATGAAGCTCCTATTTTGCGTGATTTCACGTCAAACACTAGTCATTGTTTATGAAATTCATTCAAAACAAGCCAACGCCACAGTCTATAAGAAAAAAGTATGTTCATTTTATTTGTGTACCGGTAATTTTACTGTATCCAATTCCAATAACTGTGTCAAACAAGGGTAATACTGCTAGTATGGAGATAACATGGTTCCAGTGATTAACCAGATTGTCTATAAGGATTACTAAAACCTTATCGTTTTTATCTTGTGGGTTTTTTGTAACTAAGCAGTATAGCAGATAGGCTGGCATTCATAAGAGCGCGTGATAAAAGTTCTGAGAAATATTTTTCTACATACTTACACAAAACACTTTAGTTGGTGTGGCGTTCATCTACACAACACACTTGATAACAGACTTAGGCTGGTTTCACACGAGACGACAGCGATACGATATGTCGCGCGCGATATATCGTTACGATGTCGGATGCAGCAAAAGTCTATGTAATATGCGGGAGTCTTTCACACTAGAGCGATACGATAAATAGTATCGCGCCGATAAGGCGATATCGCAATTACACGCGATTTGTTCTCTAGAACCGCCTCCTATTGTTATCGCAACGACTCTTGTTGCCAATGCATATTATATGTGTGTTTGCACACGGAAGCGATAAACAGTACAGTATCGTCTGGATTAACAATGAACTACGGAAGTTTAGTCTTTCGCAGCGTTGCATGAATGAAGGTTGACTGCTAAAAAAATATGACGATAAGAAGAAAAGTGAATTGTGAGCCGCTAGATTTAATAGAAATGGTCGAACAACATGTCTTTGGACAAAACGTCTAAGAACTGCTGCCTTTCTCTGCCGCCTGCGTTGTATCAAGAGTAATAACACAACACGTCTTCTTTCCATCATCGATTCTTTTACGCTGGCAACACCGGGCAAACTTTTCAACTTTTAAAGAATCTAAATTACCGTTATCGCGACATTATCGTATACATGTGAAACACCGGGGCTGGTGCGATACGATATATCGCACGCGACATATCGTATTGCTGTCGTCTCGTGTGAAACCAGCCTTAGTCTATGTGAGAATGGCAGAATGTTTGAACATTCAGGATAACAAATATGTAGGATTTTTAGGTTTTTGAGACCTTTTCAGTGATTTTTTAACCATATTTTAATTATCCAAACCACCTTGGTCCAGAAATGGAATTTTTTTTTGGAATTCTAATTGGGTGAATGTTTAACCATTTTTTCATGTGTTCAATTGCTCTGGTCTAGATATGAATTATTTAACAAAATATATTTTAATCGCCGATAATATTTTAAATTTGCTTGAATTTTTTAATTTTGCAGCGGTTCCATCTGGAACCTGTGGAATATTCTGATAACAAAAATGTTTTACCAATTTTTCATGTATCCAATTGCTCTGGTCGAGAAATGAAAAGCCATTTTTGGGGTGTCTAAAAATTGAGACATTTTAAAGGATGTTATCACTTTCGGTTGTTTTACAATGATTTTGGCATGTTCCCAACGCCCTGGTCAAAAGTAAACATTTTTTCTTGGATTCCACACCTGATACAATTAATTTGATATTGTTATTATCTTTTCCATACCTTCTTCTGCCTCTCCTGCAAATTTGATGTTGTCACACTGTCTAGTTATTGAACTACTCCTCTTTGATCGTTATAGTAAGTGCGTACGTTAGTAGTGTTACAGAATAAAACTTTTTTTCTTGGATTCTAGACCTGATACAATTAATTTGATATACTTATTGTCGTTCCCATACCTTCTTCTGTCTCTCCTGCAAATTTGATATCACACTGCATAGTATATTCTTTGAGGCTTTCGCGGTTTCTCGAACTGTCAATATTACAATTTACCTTCGGCTTAGACTGCCTCGTCATTTGGGAACTACACCCAGCATAATCAGGTAAGGACCGCCCTGTAGCTTGTCTGCCTTTACAAGCATTTGCTCTAGAAGTCTGAGCAATATTTGTTCGTAGGCCCTGCCTGCCTAAACAGGGCCGTGTACTTAGTTTATTTAAACCTTGGGGCGGACAAGGATTTGATGTATTTTGTTTGTCAAGACAATAATACTTAATCGGCTTATGCCTGTTAGCTGTTTGTGAACCCATACAAACTAACGTTTAGCAAGACATTGCAGCTTGCATCTTCAGAGTGAATAGAACACTAAATTCAAATCCGGGAAGCGGAGATATTTAAACCTCTTTGAGCCAGTCGAGCAGAACGGCGGAGTTCTGGTTGGCAGTCACCGTTGGGCAAAGACGGATCCAGTGGAGCATGATCGTGAGATCGATGATGCTTAGGAGTCCTTAGAAGATAAACCACCGGAGTCCAAGCTTTACTGAGTCTAAAACCATCCTCCCTGTTTATGTTGTCAGGTTGTTTCTCAATTTCAATTGCATCACGTATGATACGAGGGAAGTAATGCGGTACTCTGGCGAGTACCCGAGCATTGTCAAAGTCCATCTTATGCCCAGTTAAACCAGCACGTTCAGCCACCGCAGATTTTGTGATGCGTTTGTGTTTGCAATCACCGTTGTGCTCTCGCAATCTTAACTCAATGGAACGACCAGTTTGTCCGATGTAGTTTGAGCCACATGAGCAAGGGATTTTGTAGATACCGGCTGATTTTAAATTTGATATTTGATTCTTTGCGGATCTGAAACCGTTCCCCAAAGTTTCATTAGTCCTAAAGACTGTCTTTGACAAACAAAATACATCAAATCCTTGTCCGCCCCAAGGTTTAAATAAAGTAAGTACACGGCCCTGTTTAGGCAGGCAGGGGCTTCGAACAAATATTGCTCAGACTTCTAGAGCAAATGCTTGTAAAGGCAGACAAGCTACAAGTCGGTCCTTACCTGATTATGCTGGGTGTAGTTCCCAAATGACGGCGCGGTCTAAGCCGAAAGTAAATTGTAATATTGACACTGCATAGTTTTCCTACATATTATATAAATTCACACAGATTACTTACCTGCAAAAGCTGCTGTTTAGATTAATTTCTTGTAATAACTCGCAGAAATTAACAAATTAAACATTAAACTGACTATAATTATTAAGATATTTTATATAATATGTTTCTTCGGAATTAATAGTAATAATAATAATTTAGATAATAGATATATTGGTACAATTTTAATATTTGTGAGGTTATACATTTCTCCTCGACTCTTTAAGGAATTCTTACCCACGTGCTTATAACAATTCTTCAGCTTATTTGCTTTAGTTTTAGAAATACACCTAATTACTGCTATAATTGCAAATTAACGGATTTGCGCTGGTTACTTTTTCAAAAGAGTATTTTGGGAACAGTATTTTTCATAGTTCGCGGCAATTACAGTAGGGGAGGCGAAATATAAAGGATGGTTCACAAGTTCTAAATTGCAAATCGGCTGCCAGTTTCACTATTTCACTGTTTATACTCGTTGACAAATTTTGAAGGATAATGGCAGTCTGTAGGTTTAACAAAGTGCACACTTGCCGACTGTCGTAGCTTTAACAAGGTGGTTGATACCCCGATTGTTGGGATATGCTGTCTACAGCCATGGTCGTTTAATATTCAGTATTACAGGTCATGCACTGAAAAGGTTTTTCTCCAGTGTGCGTTTCCACATGTAGATGTGACTTTTTTGCGTAAATTTACAATCAAATATTTTCCACTGAACAGGTTTTACTCCAGTATGCGAAAACATATTTATAGAAGTTATCTTTTTGAGTTAATTTGGAATTACATATACAGCACTGAAAATGTTTTTCTACAGCTCACGCTCTTCTCATGTTCTCTTTTAAACAACCTTTTTCGTAAATTTAGAACTACATATTTTGCACTGGAACGATTTTTCCCTAGTATAAATTCTCAAATGCTGAAGAACTGGTTTTTGTTGCTTAGTAAGCACTGCAACTCAGAATTAATGAGTACATTCACACCTATATATATATTTTAATAAATGTTACAATATTTTAAAATTATTCTTTTAACAACAAATTAATTAAAAGAAAGTTACAGGTTGTGATAAAAAGTTGTAAGGGTGCATTTTTGACACCCTGTTTATTAAACATAAAAGCGTTAATTTTCAAATTTCAAAAACATAAAGAGCATCATACAGAAAAGGAGTAATTCGAGAAAATACAAAACGATAGCCTCTAGCCGCTAGAACAATAATTTAGCTTGGAAGAGTAACCTGTCGAGATGTAGATAAACAATGATTTCTTTTAAACATTGAATGCAGATTTTAAAGTTGAGTCTATTAAAGTACAACTTTTGTCACCGAATTCCTAGTAGTTTCTGAGATCAGTGAGTTGAAAATAGAATTACGCTACATAAAGGTAGAGGACGAACAAAACAAATTGATCTGGCTCTGGAAGTTTAAACAAATGTCTGATTTGACACACAATTTGCTTTGTCTGTCATGAATTTTAGCATAATGACATATTAACGACGACGTTATTGCGCTCAAACGGTTCCAGAATCCAGAAAAGGTATTTCTCGAAAACTATCAATACGATTTTTTTTCGTTCACGCTCTCCATTCTCGCACTCTCTAACAGACATTGTTTATATCTATTTAGCTTAAGTATCTAGTGTTCTATAACCCAAAATTGGCGTTATAAATCGCATAAGATCTGCATTAATATTTGTGGAACTTTAAAATTCCTTACTGCATTATTAAACCACAAGCTTTATTATAGGCTTATTGTATGAATTCTCTTGCAGTCTTTGGCTTAATTCAAGCATTGTTGGCAGTTCAGATACTCTACTTTACATTACATTAACTTGCAAGTTTTTCACTGGAACGGTTGTCCTCCAGCGTGGGTTTTCATATGATGTCTCAAGTTACGTTTTTGAGCAAGTTTAAAATTACATATTTTGCATTGAAAAGGTTTTCTTCGCACTGAAACGGTTTTTCTCCAGTCATCGTCATCGCCTATGTCAATCCATTTTGGATGTAGGCCTCTCCTAGTAAATGCCATTCTTGTTTGTTCTGTGCTTTTTGTATCCAGTTGTAATTGGCCACTCTTTTAATGTCGTCGGTCCACCTCATGGGGGGTCTTCCTCTAGTCCTTTTTCCTTGCCTAGGCCTCCACTGCACCACCATCTTCGAAAAGGTTTATCTCCAGTATTAATTTTCATGTGATTGTGATTGAGTACATTTAGAATCGCATCTTTTTTTCACTAGTATGCGTTTTCATATGTACTAGTAAGCTACATTTTTGCGTAAATTTAGAATTACACAATTTACACTGAAAAGGTTTTTCTCCAGTGTGCGTTTTTATATGTGGTCATAAGTTACTATTCTGTGTAAATTTAGATTTACATATTTTGCACTAAAACGGTTTTTCACCAGAATGCGTTTTCATATGTGATTGTAACTGACCTTTTTGCGTAAATTTAGAACTACATATTGTGCACTGAAAAGGTTTTTCTCCAGTATGAATTTTAATGTGATTGAACAAGGTACATTTCTGTGTAAATTTAGATTTACAGATTTTGCACTGAAACGGTTTTTCACCAGTATGCGTTTTCATATGTAGTAGTAAGCCACTTCTTTGCGTAAATTTAGAATTACACAATTTGCACTGAAAAGGTTTTTCTCCAGTATGAATTGTAATGTGATTGACCAAGGTACATTTAAGCGCAAATTTAGAATTACATATTTTGCACTGAAATGGTTTTTCACCAGAATGCGTTTTCATATGTGATTGTAAGCTACTATTCCGTGTAAATTTAGATTTACATATTTTGCAGTGAAACGGTTTTTCACCAGTATGCGTTTTCATATGTACTAGTAAGCTACATTTTTGCGTAAATTTAGAATTACACAATTTACACTGAAAAGGTTTTTCTCCAGTGTGCGTTTTTATATGTGGTCATAAGTTACTATTCTGTGTAAATTTAGATTTACATATTTTGCACTAAAACGGTTTTTCACCAGAATGCGTTTTCATATGTGATTGTAACTGACCTTTTTGCGTAAATTTAGAACTACATATTGTGCACTGAAAAGGTTTTTCTCCAGTATGAATTTTAATGTGATTGAACAAGGTACATTTCTGTGTAAATTTAGATTTACAGATTTTGCACTGAAACGGTTTTTCACCAGTATGCGTTTTCATATGTAGTAGTAAGCCACTTCTTTGCGTAAATTTAGAATTACACAATTTGCACTGAAAAGGTTTTTCTCCAGTATGAATTGTAATGTGATTGACCAAGGTACATTTAAGCGCAAATTTAGAATTACATATTTTGCACTGAAATGGTTTTTCACCAGAATGCGTTTTCATATGTGATTGTAAGCTACTATTCCGTGTAAATTTAGATTTACATATTTTGCAGTGAAACGGTTTTTCACCAGTATGCGTTTTCATATGTACTAGTAAGTTACCTCTTAGCGTAAATTTAGAATTACACAATTTGCACTGAAAAGGTTTTTCTCCAGTATGAATTGTAATGTGATCAGCCAAGGTACGTTTAAGCTTAAATTTAGAATCACATATTTTGCACTGAAACGGTTTTTCTCCAGTGTGCGTTTTCATATGTGATCGTAATTTATCATTCCGTGTAAATTTAGATTTACATATTTTGCACTGAAACGGTTTATCACCAGTATGCGTTTTCATATGTACTAGTAAACTACCTTTATGCGTAAATTTAGAATTACATATTGTGCACCGAAAAGGTTTTTCTCCGGTATGAATTATAATGTGTTTGATTAAGTGACATTTAAACGTAAATTTAGATTCACATATTTTGCACTGAAACGGTTTTTCTCCAGTGTGCGTTTTCATATGTGATCGTAAGTTATCATTCCGTGTAAATTTTGAATCGCATATTTTGCACTGAAACGGTTTTTCACCAGTATGCGTTTTCATATGTACTAGTAAACTACCTTTATGCGTAAATTTAGAATTACATATTGTGCACTGAAAAGGTTTTTCTCCGGTATGAATTATAATGTGTTTGATTAAGTGACATTTAAACGTAAATTTAGATTCACATATTTTGCACTGAAACGGTTTTTCTCCAGTGTGCGTTTTCATATGTGATCGTAAGTTATCATTCCGTGTAAATTTTGAATCGCATATTTTGCACTGAAACGGTTTTTCACCAGTATGCGTTTTCATATGTACTAGTAAACTACCTTTATGCGTAAATTTAGAATTACATATTGTGCACTGAAAAGGTTTTTCTCCGGTATGAATTATAATGTGTTTGATTAAGTGACATTTAAACGTAAATTTAGATTCACATATTTTGCACTGAAACGGTTTTTCACCAGTATGCGTTTTCATATGTTGTAGTAAGTTACTTTTTTGCGTAAATTTAGAATTACACAATTTACACTGAAAAGGTTTTTCTGCCGTGTGAGTCTTCATATGCCGCTGTAAGTTGCATTTCCATTTAAATTTACTACTGCATAAAGCACAATCAAAATGTACAAGTTGAGTGGACTTTTTTATTGTTTGATCTGGAAGGCAATCCTCAAATTCATTTTTTATATGCAACTCCTCACATTCCAAAGGCTCAAGTTTGGAGATATCGCCATGATTACTCTGGATGGTAAACTTTAGATCAGGAAATTCTGATTTTATTGGGTGCTCCAACCATTTATTACTGGTATCTTCCTGCTTCGCTGTAATTATTTAAGACTTGCTTTAATGAAATTAGATTAATATAAATGTAAAACTATGCAATATGTATTTCTCCATTAATTACAAATTGGTAGATTGCTTTATAGACAAAAGTAAGCAAGATTTTAAAGAAGATTTAAAAGCTTAAATTAACTTTTATAATTTTGATCCGCATTTTACTATTTATCCACATAAATTACATTTTCTCTTGAGAAGTAGGTGCACATGTTTTGCTTTGGTAGGTAACAGTGATTATTCTAGTAAAAGTAGAAGTAGTAAAAGAGGGCATTTCAAAGTATTCTAAAGAATGACCACCTACATACAGACGATGTAAATAATTTTATCTACCGAGTATAAACGATTCTTATTATCACACAACCAGTGCTGGGCACGATACTTTTTACATGTACCTAGATACAGGTTAGGTAAATACTAAAAAAATACATCTAGTTGCATATAAAAGATACATTTTAGAAATGTACTTAGATATAGATACAAAATTTAAAATAAGTATTTAGAACATTTATTGATGTATTTTAGATACTTTTTGTAAATTCAACCCTCGACTCTGTAGAAATGAAATAAATTAACAAATAAATTATTTTAAGTTTTATTATTTTAATTTTTCGAACCGTAACCAAAACAAAAACCAAAATCACAACTTCTTGAACTGTAACCGAAAATTGTAATTATTTTAAAAATATGCTGGTATTTTTACATTCCAGCAAAATGTAGAAGGACATTTGTTTATTGTAGCAAATAACAATACCTATTTACTAGCATTTCGCATGGTCAGCCGTTTTGATTGACGCTTAGGGTTGTAGCCAAAACAGTAATTATAGTTTTTAATGTTTCCCACTGATGCTAATGTGAATGCAAAGTTCTTGTCGGTATGACGTCATCGTATAACATAATATGCATACTTCACCAGCAGGAGATGTGTTTAATTTTTACTACCAACTACTTAATTTTGTGTTATTGGCGTTATTGGTCGTCAGCGGGCCAACAGTGCGCCACCATGTATACAAAAAAAAATAAAGATAACCTATGTACACCATTTTCAAAATGGAGTGATATTAAAAATTTAAAAAACGAAATCTCGTCCAAAGTTAGTTAATTATGTCGGTTGCCTCATAACTTCCTGGCTGCACGTCATCTGGCATGCCAGGAGTCCACAGCGTGCTTGAAAAGTCTGTTGATAATCAATGCTAAAATATAGAACACAAACACCAACAACACGTCATCCGCTGGCCATATTTAACTTACCGGTAAAGTTTAGTAAAATTTTTCTTAAAACAATTTTGTCATGTTTCCAGGGTTTCTAGGTTGGTTGTCGAAAGAGATAGTTTTTTTTAAATAATTCCTAAAAATTCTTTCATTGCATTATCTGTTTGGGCATTTCCTGAGAAGACCGATTTCACCAAAAGACTACGACATATAGTCTGTTCTGCAAAAAGAGACGAAGACTGTACTACTTTATTTTAGATTTGCCCTCCAGTTGCAGTTTTTTTTACAATTTGAAAAAAAACGAAAAAGTTTTTAGTGCCTCCAATTTTTCGTGATAACTTGAACGTTTTTTTTTTAATTGCATGGCTAAATTTGTTCTCAATAATCTTATAGAAAATTTTCTTTGCTCTTTAAAAAAAAACAGAAATACCAGTAACCATAACTGAAATTTTTAGTAGCAGTAAATCGTAACTGAAATTTTAAAAAAATTGAACCATTACTGAAACTTTATTTTGTTTGGTTTATGTCCCTGATATCCACCTCGACGCAGTAGGCAAACTATTGTTGGAATTTGCTGGAAATTCCTAGTATTTGCGTAGTTAATCTCTTTAAAAGAATAGTAAAAAAATTAACAACTCCCTGCGAGAGCATCTCATACATATAAAATTTTAATATGGATTAAAAAAAATAATTCTAGACTTTTGAAGGAAAAATCTAGGAAAAATATTTTGTAAAAATGTAGTAAATATGACAACTACTTCATTATTATACAGCAATATACAGATGCTAGATACTTTGTTTCAAAAGTATCTAGACACAGATAGCAGATCCTTAAATTGGATCTAGGGCTAGTATCCAGAAGAGAACTAGCCAACAATGTAAATAATCCGTGGTTAGTTTTCTTGTTTTAAATTATTAACAAACGAAACAGCTTCTTCTACAAACTTACCAGATGAATTTGGTATAGACGGTGAAAATTCTTTCTTGATTTCAGTTCGATGTCCAACAGCAGATTCGGGTTTGATCAGAGCAAGCAACGGGATTTCACGTGTGACTTCAGGGGTCACTTCTCTTTCCATTATTAACTTTTAAAATTCGTATCAGTATATCCATATACTTCCTAAAACATTTAAAGTTTATGTTCATTGCACTTTTATGGTGCCCATAAAGGTGACTCACTTTCAACACAAAAATTCGGAAAGCTAGTTTGCAACAATGTTATAAACTATAAAGATTTACATATTAGAACTTCTTAAAGATAGTTAGTAAATATTTAACAAACGAAAATTATTTAAAATTTTCTCCACGACACTGTTATAGGTTATGTAAGTGATGTATAAAGAGTATTGAACTCTCACCATTTGCCAAGGAGGTTAGTTTCTCTATGCCATTTGCCATATAAAAAATTCATCCGCCGAGTTTGACAATCTCAGGGCTCTTTATAAGATTTGCGCATAGATGGCGCTCTTAAAACTTCAAATTTAAGGTATATTTCAAATTTGGCGCTTTTTGAACATGTGCACAACACTTATTTATTAAGGTTGGGTTAACTAGCTAATTTCGTTCTTACTTTTATTAATGAAATATGCAAATATGTGAAACACTTATTCAGCTTTTTTAAGTAATGTTTATGTTGTAGTTATTTTTGTGGTGGTTTTTAGTTGAAAAAAAAGGCATAATCCACAAAATACCAACAACCAACAATCAATATGGGACAAACAAGTCACCACAATAAGCCAGTTTTATAGTGCAAAGCCTAAAAGGAAATCGTATTAGCAATAGTTACTAGGCTAATAGCTTCTTAATTTATGATGATAATAGGTAAGTGAAATTAAATTTATATGATTGATGATGCTTAACAATTTATGAAAAATTACTACTGCAGTTTTGCAAGCTTTGCATATTGCTTAGATTTACGGGAACTATTTCGTTTCCTGCATTTTTTTTGACATGTTAGTGTTTTAAACGCAGTATAATGAAATTATGTAATATTTTTTGGGTGAGGTCTTCAGAATGCAAAGGACATCCCAATAAATATTTGAATTTATCGTTGCACTTTTTTAAAAGTAATTTGCACTTGTACGTTCACTTCCAAAACATGATAATTTAGAGAGTTTTTGCAAGTCGTAAATACTTTGACGGTAACGACATTTCTGTTGGTTGCTAGGTAATACTCTACAGTCTACACCCTGTCCTAGATAAGGAGTGCATGCATAAGGATCTCGTAAACTATAGGAGATAGAGATTCGGTTAAATGAAAAGAATTGTTCAGCATCTCAAGTACTACTATGATCTACGTTCAAATCCTACAATTTTTGCTTAATTTTCAGTACAGACTGAAAAAACTAAAATTTTCAGTTTTCGTTTTTTTGTGTATAATTTGGTTATTATCAAAAATAGCGCATAGTGGTTTTGACATTTTTAAGACACTTTTTTACACAGATTTCGAATCTCAAAATTTCTATAGGACGTTAAATTTTCAAGATATTGACATTAACTTTGTATTTTTTAATATGCGACAAAGACGGCCATGTCATCATTAGATAGAGCTATTTTTCTCTTTTCTCTGATATAAGGTTTAATGGGTTTATTTTTACAAATAACCGAGTTATAAGCTAAAAACCTTTTTTTAATATGTAGGCTGTGAAAAACTGTTTTCTTGAATAGGCTGAACATTAACAAAAAAAAACAAGAAAACAAAAGGCTGAATTTGTTTCCATTGGTCGTTTTATCTTCCCAAATAATAAACTTATAAGCGGGAAATTGTTTGCTCATGGTAGGCTGTGAAAAAATAAAAAAAACACCTCAATGTTTCAGGGAATAAAACTATTAAAAATGTATGATCATATGATATTCCCTGAAACATTCAGGTGTTTTTTTTTTTCATTTTTTTACAGAAAAAACAATTTCTCACTTATAAATTAAAACTTCATTATTTGCGAAGATAAAATGAATAAACCTCAATGGAAACAAATGCAGCCGTGTTTTTTGTTTTCTTTATTTTTGTTAATTTTCAGCCTACTACAAGAAAACAGTTTTTCACAGCACACTATGAGAAAACAGTTTTTTGCTTATAACTCCGTTATTTGTAATAATAAAACCATCAAACCTTATATCGGAGAAAAAGAAAAAAAAGCTCTATTTAATGATGACATGACCGCTTCTGACGCATATTTAAAAAAACGAAGTTAATGTCAATTTTCAAGATAGTTTTGAGATTCGAAATCTGTGTAAAAAAGTGTCTTAATAATGTCAAAACCACTATGCGCTGTTTTTGATAATAACCACAAAAAAACGAAAACTGAAAATTTTAGTTTTTTCAGTCTGTACTGAAAATTAAGCAAAAATTGTAGGATTTGAACGTAGATCATAGTAGTACTTGAGATGCTGAATAATTCTTCTCATTTAACCGAATCTCTATCTCTTACCGTTTGCGAGATCCCCATGCATGCACACCTTATCTTGGACACCCTGTATATACCTTCTTGTATACTAATTCCCGTACCGGATAAAATTTTCACGCAATACATTAGTTCAATCAATTTGTCGTGACGAGAAAATGTATCCTACTACAAAGATTTCTCTAGTAACGAATTAGAAAAATTTATCAACTTTCAGCTGTTTTGTGTCTTATGGACATTTTGTTAATCAAAATAGCCTTCATAAATCAAAATGGCTGTTTTCCCACCGTTAAAGTATAAACGGTTTGCAAAATCTTTTTAAACCGCATACGATAACTTTCACGTTAATTTTCATTTGTCGTTATGTAGACTACAAAATGACGTTACCGTGTTTTCGAAAAATGTCTTGCAAAAACTCTAATAATTACTAAAATAATTATTACTACTATTACCAGGGTAACAGGGTCATTATGACAAAACTTGGTGTTTCTTAATTTAATACTGTTACTGCGAAGCGAGGGGTGTCTCACTAGCGGCAATAGGTGTACACATTTTCGGCAGTACTTGGGCAATCGTTCGGCAAATACGGCAATACAACGGAAATCAATGAAAATAAACCAATGATTAACGAAAATATGCGGGTGTAATCAAAGGTATACAAAAGCTAAGTCTTAATTTCGTATTTTTTATTAATAAAATAAAACACTTGGTAATTGTTTCCCAATTTGTTGGTTTTTATTTACTCGACTCGTGTTTCAACCATCTCGGTTATCTTCAGGATGTTACAAATAAAACTAAAACCTAAAGATGTACAATACTACCCATTTCTAGAATTGTGTTAACACTTAAAATCAGGGCGGCGACGACAATTCTAGAAATGGTTAGTATTGTACATATTTCGGTTTTAGTTTTAGTTTTATTTGTAACATCCTGAAGATAACCGAGATGGTTGAAATTCGAGTCGAGTAAATAAAAACCAACAAATTGGGAAACAATTACCAAGTGTTTTACTTTATTAATAAACTATTAATTTTTATGTAATAGTTAAATATTTATTATGTAAGACTATTAATCCTCAGGACCGGCTCAAGGATATTTTTGACTATGGGCTATGGTCAAGAAATGCGCCCACCAGACGAATTTTTTAAAAGTGGCTAAAAAATTTACATTATTTTTTTAATTATTAATGGTGGTGCAACCGAAACTGGTGATGTCAGTAATATTTTTAAGGCTACACATACGTTGGGAAACATATTTATTAATTTTTAAGCGTAAATATATTGAAGTACTTGAATAGCACCCAATTTAGAGGTTTCAGGTAAAATTGCGGATCGAAAGTGTAGTTCTTCGGATGACTCAATACCATCTGGTTTAACATTTAAGTGTCTTTGCGCTCCTATATTTTAGCCTCTGATATTAGAGCATTTTCATAAACTTAGCCACTCAAATCTTTAATATGTAAGACAATTTTTACAATATATAGTCAATTATCACATGATAATGTTATTTCTACAACTGGTAAAAATACCATAAAACTTTTATAAACTTTAGATGGTGCTGCATATACTTACTGGTGTACAATCCAACACGATAGTAACATATTTGGCTTGGCTAACTCTTTCTAAAATTAAAAACAATGTTTCCACCAATTACATTTATAATTTCGTTCTGAATATTGTTTTCTAAATAATGCACATGCGTTTCCTTTGATTTTATTGTTCTGGTATGCTCCAGAACAACTAAATCAAATTTACTGAAAAATTTCCACTATGTCTCATCAAATACTTAACCTCGAATCTTCAAGTGCTAAATTTTGTTATCCTAAATACTGTATAATATATACACTGTGTCTATAAAGTAACCCCCAACTAACTTTTGAACGACTTGATATTTTTCTACAAAATTTGGTGTGCTGTAACGGGAAATTAAATACTATCTTTCAGACCATATTGAAATTTTGTATCATCCAAAATGGCGACTGAGCCTATTTTGAATTTTTTTTTAAATGGAAAGGGGGGTCGAGTCACACCTCATTGGAAAGGTCTTTTAGTTCTGCGTCTGATCCTAGAGTTTCAAAGAAAAATATTCAGTCATAACAAAATGACAATGTTTGAAGATGAAGAAGTCTATTTAAAAAATGAGCGAAACACTTCGCCTGGACTTTCCTATACTTATAAATTAACATTATTTTATATTTTCCAACACTTTTGATGTACACCTGTCTAGACCCGGCTAGTAAAAGTAAACAGCGTTTATAAAAACTTCAAGCGTGAAGAGCGTAACTTAAACGTACCATTACCACGCTGGCTCCGCCTGCAACTGAGTACATGTAAAACAACCGAACTGAAATGAACCGGCGGCACGAGTAAGGAAGCGTGTTGATGTTTGAAAATGTATTAATAACTCGAGAAGTATTATTTTTAGCAAGAAAATACTCTTATTAATTTGTATTTAGAATTTCAAAACCTTTCTGATTTTAAAGCCAAAATGCCACGTTTCCATTTAAAAAAAAGTTATTTGTTACCGTGGCCGCCATATTAAAATTGGAAACTCAAGTTTTTTTCTTAAATACAATCGAGAAGAATTTGTCCTACAACTTTGCTCTTGAGTTTGCGAGTCTATAATTTAAAATAAAAAAGTTGGCCTACACTGAACATTAAACGACTAGTACAAGAATACAACTGCTGTAGAAACTATGTGAAATTCTTCCAAGGACAAAAAGATTATTAAGGGGCAAAAAATGCGATTTTTTGTAAAAAGATTCTCCTAGAGCAAACAAAACAAAAAACCAGATTTTTAATTTTTTATCGAAAAAATTTGGGGGGAGGGAAAACAGTAGCCCCCCTAAATATGAAATTATCGAAAAAATATTATGATATTCGGATTTTGCTATCAATGATGAGCTATTTTGCTTTAACAGAAATATTTTATTGCTCCCCGTTAAGTAAATAAAAGGGTACCAATTTTCAATTTTCAAAAAATCACAGAGGGCGTCACAGTGAAATTATAGCAATGAGCAAAAAACAAAATTGTAGCAGATGCCTATCTCTATCAGCTTAAAAAGTTTAAACAAAAACGTGTGGGCAGTTTTTGAGAAATTTTTTTTTGAAAATTTCCAAAATTTTGGAGTGATGTCATTGCGATCGTTTTTATATTTTCAAAATTAATGATATTTCATGGTATAGTACCCTTGAAGGGCTACCAAACAAGATGTAGTTGATTCCAATCAGATAACTGGTTTTTGAGTAAATGGGCGTTAAAGTCGAAATTTTCAAAAATTCGTAGCGGCCGCCATGTTGAAGCTAAAGAGTTCTGTAAAAATGGTTTGATTTGTCCTAAGGCCTTCTTTATTCTCCACTATTAAAATTTCCAAAATTCCGTTTCTGAAAAAAATGCTACCAAAAAAACATGTTTAACTTCCGGTTCCGGTTTCGGATTCTTTTTAAAAGCTTATTTTGTCGATGAATTTTTGATATACCTCCTCATTCCAAAGCACATCGAAATCGGTCCAGCCGTTCCGGAGATATGAGCGTTACCCACCCACAGACACACAGACACACACACACACCCACCCACAGACAGACATTTTTTTAAAACCACTTTTTTAGGATCCTGGAAGCCCAAAACATGTATTTCCGTCAAAATCTCGATTTTGAAAATTTGCATGAAATCAATACTTCCCTATACTGAAAGTATAGGAAAGTAAAAAACTAAGAATTAAAGTTTAAATTAATTAAATTAAGTGTTCGAAATGTTTACCATTCACTTTTTGGCACATAACAAGTCGGTTATGAAATTCCTGCGTTACATTTTCATAAGTTTCTGAAGTGATATTTCTGCAAACTTCTGTAATGCGTTGCTCCAGTTCTTCAATTGTTTCTGGACGGGTTCTGTACACTTTCGATTTCACATATTACCGTAGAAAGAAATCTAAGAAAGTTAAATCTGGGGAGTGAGCCGGCTATTCTGTAGCCCCCCCCCCCTTCCAATCCATCTTCCAAGAAAATGTCCGTTGAGAAAGAATCAGGCCTATAATAATGAGGCGGCGCACCGTCTTGTTGGCACATAACGTTTTAAATATTATTTCTAGCCACCTAAGATATTTCTAGAAAAAGTTTGTCCTGCAAATGAGAAAGTGGACTACTGGATAAAAAAAATCAACACAATATTGAATTGACTGAGTTCATTTGTTTAAAATCCGCCATTTTGTTATGGCTAAATGTTTTTCTTTGAAACTCTAGGATCAGACGCAGAATTGAAAGACCGTTCAAATGAGGTGTCACTCAACCCCCCTTTCTATTCACCAACTGCCAGTTTCTCGATATGTTTTTATGAATCATACTGTATACACAGCATTTGAAACAGGAGTAGTTGACGTCTTTTACCACATGGTAGCAGAATAATTAACATGCATTAAAAAAATTAGTTAAATGGGCTTTGTATACGACTGTTTTGCCGATCTATAGCACTATAGCATATTCAGCTTATTTGCTATATTGGGTGGGATTAGCAAAATAGTGGCATACAAACCCCACTAGACCTTTTCTTTTGCCACTTGTTACAACTGATTATTAATTGTGGTAGATACGCTCTACATACACAGGCTTTTGTTATCAACTAAATGTACATAAATATTTTGTTATAATCTGAAATAATGCATACAGAATATATAATAACATAAAGCTATCTGAAAAAGAAATTACACTACAGTGGATGTTACAATAAATAATCTATCTTATTAATTAGCATTACTAACAGTCTTTGTAATGTCATGTCATTTCAAATATCTATGTTTTAATAAATGATACAATATTTTTTTATTATTTTTTTAACAACAAATTATTTAAAAGAAAGTTACAGTTTGTGATAAAAAGTTGTTAGAGTGCATTTTTGACACACTGTTTATTCAACACAAAAGCATTAATTTTCAAATTTCAAAACCATAAAGAGCATCATACAGAAATGGAGTAATTCGGGAAAATACAAAACGATAGCCTCTAACTGCTAGAACAATATTTTAGCTTGGAAGAGATAACCTAATTTTATTCTTTTGTCGAGATGTAGATAAACAATGGTTTCTTTTAAACATTGAATGCAGATTTTAAAGTTGAGTCTATTACAGTACTTTTGTCTCCAAATTCCTAGTAGTTTCTGAGATCAGTGAGTTGAAAATAGAATTACGCTACATAAAGGTAGAGGAAGGAAAAAAAATTAGGTCTGGCTCTGGAAGTTTAAACAAATGTCTGATTTGACACACAATTTGCATTGTCTGTCATGAATGTCAGCCATAACGACATTTAAGAATCATCAATCAAAGACAGTTTTATGAACTTCCAAAGCAAGACTCGATGACGTTATTTCGCTCAAACGATATTTACAAAACCATTAAATCCTTCAAAATTAAGTTCACGCTCTCCATTATTGCACTCTCTACAGGGTTCCCACTGACACTGGATAACCTGGAAGTCAGGGAATTAAAATTTTAACCTGGAAGTCATGGATTTTATGCAAAATTTGGCAAAAGTCTTGATTTTTCTCTTGATTTACAGGAAAAAACCTGATTTTCCTTCAGTAGTGTTAACATAATTTGAAAAAATTAAAAATTTTTCGATTGAATTTTTAAAACTGCCGCTTATAAAACAATTGCTGCTAAAGGTTTTTAAAATATTATTGAGGTACTTTTCTTATTCTTGTTAAATTCCAAGGAGCGTACTATGGCTTATGATTAGGTGCAAGTGAGACCGCCACATACTGTCTTGTGAATTGATAAAAAACACATAAACGTGATTATTTTTGCGTCTCTAATTTTATTATTTTTTTTGTCAAAAGTCATGAATAAGTATGATTTTTGGTCATCGATATCCTGGAAAAGTCATGGATTCTAATTCTTGATAGTTAGTGGGAACCCTGCTCTAACAGACATTGTTTATATCTAGTTGGCTTAAGTTTCTAGTGTTCTATGACCCAAAATTGGCGTTATAAATTGCATAAGATCTGCATTAATATTTGTGGAACTTTAAAATTCCTGAGTGCATTATTAAACCACAAGCTTTATTATAAGCTTATTGTATGAATTCCTTGCAGTCTTTTGCTTAATTCACGCATTGTTGACACTTCAGATATTCTACTTTACATTACATTAACTTGCAAGCTACTATTTGGTGCAAAATTAGAATCACACATTTTTTGCAATCAAACAGTTATTCTCCAGTCTGTGTTTTTATATTCTCTTGTAAGTGACTTTTTTGTGTATATTTACAATCACATGTTTTCCACTGAAACCGTTTTGCTCCAACATGTGTTTTCATATGCTGTCTCAAGTTACGTTTTTGAACAAGTTTAAAATTACATATTTTGCATTGAAAAGGTTTTCTTCGCACTGAAACGGTTTTTCTCCAGTATGAATCCTCATATGCTTACTTTACGTTTAAATTTAGAATCACATATTTTACAGGGAAAAGGTTTATCTCCAGTATTAATTTTCATGTGATTGTGATTGAGTAAATTACGTTTTGTGTAAATTTAGATTCACATATTTTTTTCACTCGTATACGTTTTCATATGTATGTACTAGTAAGCTACATTTTTGCGTAAATTTAGAATTACACAATTTTCACTGAAAAGGTTTTTCTCCAGTGTGCGTTTTCATATGTGATCGTAAGTTAATATTCTGTGTAAAATTAGATTTACATATTTTGCACTGAAACGGTTTTTCACCAGAATGCGTTTTCATATGTGATTGTAAGCTACCTTTTTGCGTAAATTTAGAACTACATATTGTGCACTGAAAAGGTTTTTCTCCAGTATGAATTTTAATGTGATTGACCAAAGTACGTTTATGCCTAAATTTAGAATCACATATTTTGCACTGAAACGGTTTTTCAGCAGAATGCGTCTTCATATGTGATTGTAAGTTACTATTCTGTGTAAATTTAGATTTACATATTTTGCACTGAAACTGTTTTTCACCAGTATGCGTTTTCATATGTTGTAGTAAGTTCCATTTCTGCGTAAATTTAGAATTACATATTGTGCACTGAAAAGGTTTTTCTCCGGTATGAACTTTAGTGTGATTGATCAAGTGACATTTAAACGTAAATTTAGATTCACATATTTTGCACTGAAAAGGTTTTTCTCTAGTGTGCGTTTTCATATGTGATTGTAAGCCACTTCTGCGTGTAAATTTAGAATTACACAATTTGCACTGAAAAGGTTTTTCTCCAGTATGAATTTTTAAGTGATTGACCAAGGTAGATTTAAGCGCAAATTTAGATTTACATATTTTGCACCAAAACGGTTTTTCACCAGTATGCGTTTTCATATGTGCTAGTAAGCCACTTCTGCGCGTAAATTTAGAATTACACAATTTGCACTGAAAAGGTTTTTCTCCAGTATGAATTTTAATGTGATTGACCAAGGTAGATTTGAGCGCAAATTTAGATTTACATATTTTGCACTGAAACGGTTTTTCACCAGTATGCATTTTCATATGTACTAGTAAGCTACCTCTTTGCGTAAACTTAGATTTACATATTTTGCACTGAAACGGTTTTTCACCAGTATGCGTTTTCATATGTGCTAGTAAGCCACTTCTGCGCGTAAATTTAGATTTACATATTTTGCACTGAAAAGGTTTTTCTCCAGTATGAATTTTAATGTGATTGACCAAGGTACATTTATGTTTAAATTTAGAATCACATATTTTGCACTGAAACGGTTTTTCACCAGTATGCGTGTTCGTATGTGCTAGTATGCCACTTCTGCGCATAAATTTAGAATTACACAATTTGCACTGAAAAGGTTTTTCTCCAGTATGAATTTTAATGTGATTGACCAAGGTACATTTAACCCTGAATTTAGAATCACATATTTTGCACTGAAACGGTTTTTCTCCAGTGTGCGTTTTCATATGTGATCGTAAGTTATCATTCCGTGTAAATTTAGATTTACATATTTTGCACTGAAACGGTTTATCACCAGTATGCTTTTTCATATGTACTAGTAAGCTACCTCTTTGCGTAAATTTAGAATTACACAATTTGCACTGAAAAGGTTTTTCTCCAGTGTGAGTCTTCATATGTCGCTGTAAGTTGCATTTCCATTTGAATTTACGACTGCATAAAGCACAATCAAAATGTACAAGTTGAGTGGACTTTTTTATTGTTTGATCTGGAGGGCACTCATCAAATTCATTTTTTATATGCAACTCCTCACTTTCCACAGACTCAAGCTTGGAGATATCGTCATGATCACTCTGGATGGTAAACTTTAGATCAGGAAATTCTGATTTTATTGGGTGGTCCAACCATTTATTACTGGTATCTTCCTGCTTCACTGTAATTATTTAAGACTTGCTTTAATGAAATTAGATTAATATAAATGTAAAACTATACAATACGTATTTCTCCATTATTTACAAATTGGTAGATTGCTTTGTAGACAAAAGTAAGCAAGAGTTCAAAAAAGATTTAAAAGCTTAAATTAACTTTTATAATTTTGATCAGCATTTTGCTATTTATCCACATAAATTATATTTTCCCTTGAGAGGTACATCAGCAACACATTGCTGTTTTGCTTTGGTAGGTAACAGTGATTATTATAGTAAAAGTAGAAGTAGTAAAAGAGGGCATTTCAAAGTATTCTAAAGAATGACCACCTACATACAGACACCGTAAATAATTTTATCTACCGAGTACAAACGATTCTTATTATCACACAACCAGTGCTGGGCATGATACTTTTTAGTTGTACCTAGATACAGGTTAAGTAAATACTAAAAAAATACATCTAGTTGCATAATAAAAGATACATTTTAGAAATGTACTTAGATACTGCTATGTAATACCCCACACTTGTGGAATTAATGATTTAAATAACTGTTATTACAAATGGATCTATTTTATAACCTCGGCTTGAGTACTCTTTTAAATTCTCAGGGTTCTTTTACTTGTATAAACAACAAAACGTGGCTTCCCTTTTTGATTGCAAGACCTTTGGTTCTTTCTTTTTAAATGACGTTAAACGTTCATGCACAATCTTTTACAATTAATAATAAACAATTATGACAAAAAAATTAATTAAATAACAAAGTTTTATTTATGTTTTCAGATATTATTCATACTCTTATTGTCACTCACTTTTCCTTTTAACACACTTAGTTTCTGCTGTAGCTCTTTCTCCTTATGTGGGTCGCATTTCTCTTCTTTATAATTATTGTGTTCTGCTTACGTAGTCTTTCTCGAAATCTTCTTTCTCCAGTTGTGAATTTTGATTGACATTTAAAATTAAATTTCTCTATGTCATTTCTTTCAATGGAAGAATCACATTATCCTAGCAACTTGTCATCTCAGCTTTCAATGTCAACACAATTGTTTTCTTTTATATAAATTTTTCTATTACCTTCTTCGTCGTTGGATTGGACTGTGCCACACTTGACTTCAAGTAAAACACTGTTTATTTAACAGGCAAAACGTTTAATTATTATTATAAAATTATTTTATACAGTACTTTACATTTCTTTCGGAGCGTTACAAATTTACGTCTTCTCACTTCGATGTTATTTTTACCGCTCTCCTCTGTTTCTATGGTCACCTCCATTAAAACTAAATTTTTACATATGAACAACTTGATTACTTTTAAAAGTACTAAAATTTCTTTTTATCTTATTTCCAAATTAACTTATTCTACATTTAAAAATATAAATTAACAAAACCAACTTATTCTACACTTTTTACATATTTGAACTCCTCCCACCAAGATTATGCATGTTTTATTAGCATATCAAACTAACATAAATATTTCAATATTTCAAAGTGAAACCACGCCAATTTATTTTATATTTTTATTTAATTTAAATTAAAGAATTCCTGAACTAGAAACGAGTCGTCATGCCAAGGTAATCAAATAATAATTTTAAAATTGATCTTTTTATGAATATTTTGCCAGTGTGGTCATAATATCACAGCAATACAGATACAAAATTTAAAATAAGTATCTAAGATACTTTTTGTAAATTCAACCCTCGACTCTGTAGAAATGAAATAAATTAACAAATAAATTATTTTAAGTTTTTAACAGGTGTAATTTTTTTTTAGAAAGATAACTAGCAGGGCCGTGCACCAAAACATAATCTAAAACCGAAAACCGGAAAAAACCATAAAATTTTCAAACGGTAACCGAAACAAAAACCAAAATCACAACTTTCTTGAACTGTAACCGAAAATTGTAATTATTTTAAAAATATGCTGGTATTTTTACATTCCAGCAAAATGTAGAAGGACATTTGTTTATTGTAGCAAATAACAATACCTATTTACTAGCATTTCGCATGGTCAGCCGTTTTGATGACACTTAGGGTTGTAGCCAAAACAGTAATTATAGTTTTTAATGTTTCCCACTGATGCAAATGCGAATGCAAAGTTCTTGTCGGTATGACGTCATCGTGTAACATAATATGCATACTTCACCAGCAGGAGATATGTTTCATTTTTACTACCAACTACTTAATTTTGTGTTATTGGCGTTATTGGTAGTCGGTGGGCCAACAGTGTGCCACTATGTATACAAAAAAAAAAAATAAAGATAACCTATGTACACCATTTTCAAAAAGAAGGGATGTTAAAAATTTTAAAAACGAAATCTCGACCAAGGTTAGTTAATTGTGTCGGTTGCCTCCTAACTTCCTGGCTGCACGTCATCTGGCATGCCAGGAGTCCACAGCATGCTTGAAAAGTACACACTTAACCAAACTTGCTCTTGACTGGGCCACGACACGGCGTCTGTTGATAATCGATGCTAAAATATAGAACACATACATCAACAGCACGTCATTCGCTGGCCATATTTAACTTTACAATTTACTTTCGGCTTAGACCGCGTCGCTATTTGGGAACTACACGCAGCATAATTAGGTAAGGACCGACCTGTAGCTTGTCTGCCTTTACAAGCATTTGCTCTAGAAGTCTGAGCAATATTTGTTCGTAGGCCCTGCCTGCCTAAACAGGGCCGTGTACTTAGTTTATTTAATCCTTGGGGCGGACAAGGATTTGATCTTAATGTATTTTGTTTGCCAAGACAATAATACTTAATCGGCTTATGCCTGTTAGCTGTTTGTGAACCCATACAATCTAACGTTTTGCAACACATTGCAGCTTGCATCTTCAGAGTGAATAGAACACTGTGTTCTAAGCGGTCTAAGCCGCAAGTAAATTGTAATATTGACAGTTCGAGAAACCGCGAAAGCCTCAAAGAATATATCATATTTCACTTACCAGTAAAGTTTAGTAAAGTTTTTCTTAAAACAATTTTGTCATGTTTCCAGGGTTTCTAGTTTGGTTGTCGAAAGAGCTAATTTTTTTTTTAAATAATTCCTATAAATTCTTTCATTTCATTATCTGTTTAGGCATTTCGTGAAAAGACCGATTTCACCAAAAGACTACAACATATAGTCTGTTATACAAAAAAAGACGAACGACTACGAACTATGTACTACTTTTTATTTTAGATTTAACCTCCAGTTGCAGTTTTTTCCACAATTTGAAAAAAAAACGAAAAATTTTTTAGTGCCTCCAATTTTTCGTGATAACTTGAACGTTTTTTTTTAATTGCATGGCTAAATTTGTTCTCCATAATCTTATAGAAAATTTTCTTTGCTATTTAAAAAAAAAAAAAAAATACCTGTAACCATAACCGAAATTTTTAGTACCAGTAAATCGTAACCGAAATTTTAAAAAAAATTGAACCATTACTGAAACTTCATTTTGTTTGGTTTACGTCCCTGATATATACCTTGACGCAGTAGGCAAACTATTGTTGGGATTTGCTGGAAATTCCTAGTATTCGCTTAGTTAATTTCTCTCCCTGGGAGAGCATCTCAAACATATAAAATTTTAATATGGATTAAAAAAAATAATTCTAGACTTTTGAAGAAAAAATATGGGAAAAATATTTCAAAAGTATCTAGACACTGATAGCAGATCCTTAAAATGGATCTAGGGCTAGTATCTAGAAGAAAACTAGCCAACAATGTAAATAATCTGTGGTTAGTTTTCTTGTTTTAAATTATTAACAAACGAAACAGCTTCTTCCACAAACCTACCAGATGAATTTGGTATAGACGGTGAAAAGTCTTTCTTGATTTCAGTTCGATGGCCAACAGCAGATTCGGGTTTGATCAGAGCAAGCAACGGGATTTCACGTGCGACTTCAGGGGTCACTTCTCTTTCCATTATTAACTTTTAAAATTCGTATCAGTATATCCATATACTTCCTAAAACATTTAAAGTTTAGGTTCATTGCATTTTTATGGTGCCCATAAAGGCGACTCACTTTCAACACAAAAATCCAGAAAGCTAGTTTGCAACAACCTTATAAACTATAAAGATTTACATATTAGAACTTCTTAAAGATAGTTAGTAAATATTTAACAAACGAAAATTATTTAAAATTTTCTCCTGGACACTGTTATAGGTTATGTAAGTGATGTATAAAGAGTATTGTGCTTCAACACTCACCATAGAAAAGAGAGGTATATAGAAAGCGGTCTCTATTAATGCATTTGACGACATTGCTGATAGCGCTCGGTGTTTGTTATAGGAACTAATCGGGTTGGCGCCAAATACGGTTCTTGAAAAGAATGAAAATTAAATTTTAGATTTTTACAAGGAAAGCGACCCATGTAATAAAAAAACAAAATTTAATTTTTGTGATTGGTAGATAAGTTTATATCTATACAAATTCATCCTATTTACTTTAGACGAGTAAATGTACAAAATATTTAGTACAATTTAGTCTAAAATAATTAAGAAAATTAAAATATCAATCACAAAATTTAAGAATTTGTTTCTTAATTGCACAGCTCAACTACCCCTGCATTATTACTCACATAAGGACCTTAACACAAATAATAGGAAATTAATTTTTAATAAAAAAATGCGTAAGAATAAAATGCAGTTTATTTTCAATTGTATTTATATGTTAACACAGAAGACAAAGAATAGATTCATTAAAAATTAGATATGCAAATACATAGTGTCAAAAAATTATTTTAATATGGGAACAAATTGAAATTATAATAAAACTAAAGATTTTTCCAAATGTACTTCATTTTTATAATGAAAGTAATACGATAGGGAACATTACTTTCCCGCATTTGGTTTGTAAATAACTATAAAAGCACCTTTTTATTTAATATTTTGCACCTACTGCCTCTTTAAACTTAAATAATTGTTGCAGCTGTTAATTTCTTTTTGCTACAACTTATTTTTTCTTTTTGGATTTATCACACAGTTTTTGTGCTAATATTTTTATGGCATCTGTAGAACCCAGTTTCACTTTCTGTTTACTAGAAAGGATCTTAATTACAGTTTTTGTCCAGTTAAAAATAAGCATCAAGGTAATTAATTTAATAATACTGTTTTTGAGGTTATGATCTTGGCATGTTAATTGTGAAAAGTCTACTTGTGCACATATTTGTGCCTTAATAATTTTAAATAGATTTGATTTGTAGTACTGAACAGGTAATTGTTCATGGACAATTTTTGCTGTCTCTAAATAATTTTGAAAAATTTGAAGATGGATGGCATAAGGCCTCGCATTCGCACTGTAATCTCTGGCAAAATTATTTTAGATGCTAAAATATTTTGCCAAGTTTTACATTTTTTCGTTAATTTCAGAATTTTATGTGCCACATACCCACTAACGTATGTGAAGGCTGCTTGCTCTACAACAGCTAAAGGTGCAATTACTCGTACAGGAATAGCCGAAGAAGTAGATGGTAGAGGGGATGTACGATTCTCTCCCGAATTATTGTTATTAAGAAGAAATTTTTTAAAAGTGGACCTTCTGATTCATCAGGTTCACAATTAAACCCAACCGAGTGTGGTGCCATGAAATTGCCTACCAGTAGGGATTTGAAGGATGCAACAAAAGACGAACAGGATGGTTTTACATTACGTACTCCGTGACTTCGTATACAACCAAAAAAGTTTTCCACCGGATCTTGATTAAAATTTCTTGGAATAACAAATTTGAAACCACGCTGAAATAACTTTTTTGCTATATATTTCAAGCCTCGAAGTGTTACTATCCAGTTTCTAATTGAAGGGACATCTGGCACTGTTCATTGGTTTCCCTTTTTAAACAATTTATTGCAGCCACATTTGAAGTCCCCTGATAGCAAATTGTTGCAATAATTTTTAAACCTGTAGCATGGACAGCTTTAACTACATCTTTAATAGCGGATACTAACTTTACTGTTGTTATGCCAATTTCCCACATATAATAAGCCAAAGGTTGTTTCCATTTTCTAAAAATTCCACGAATCATAAACACCAGTGCATAATTGGCAAACCTAGGTATTCTTTTGCTATTTCCTAAGTCTTCAAAACCAGTGATACTTTCTTTGCTCAAACTATATGTTAAAGAGGGAGTAATTGACATTTCATCGAACATTAAAACACAGTATTTTTCCTGCTCTTTTAGTTTTTGAACTGTTTGTTTTAGATGTGTAAATATTTTCTGATTAATGCCGGCCTTGAATGGAATTTTGTTTAACAAATCTGTAATAGTTCTGCGAGATGGAAGAGCAAATATTCTTGATAACATCTTATAGGCTTTTGGGCTCTGCTTAAAAAGAGATAAGGCAAAAACTTTGTCATTTATAACATATCTTCTGCCTTTTGGCTTATATTCTTGTGTGCGAATTTGAGATAGAATGAAATTTACGGTAACGGAATTGATTTTTGAATATTCGAGAAATTTTGAAAAATTGTCGGAATTTTTAAAATTTTTAGCAGCTGACAAAGGTTGCTTAAAAGACATTTTTTCTTTACTGCAGCAGCTCTCCCTTTCATTTGCATAGTAGCTTTATACAAATACTTGGCTTTTGGTGTTAACTGACTTTGATGGGTGAGATTAAGTTCTTTGAAAAGGTATTTTTGGCTGTGCTTTGTACCTAAAAAAAAGAAACAAGAAACATGGTAGTAGTAGCAATTAGTGAATAACTGTTTTTTTATGTGCATATACAGTGACCGCCAAAAAGTCTGCACCATATGGAAAGCTTTTTTATTCATTTGTCATTTTTAAATGGGTTTCAGCATTAGTTTCAGCATGATTAACAAACACACAATTGACAAACATATTTATCATGTCACAACTATGACACCGCCAAAATGTCATTTGAAAGTTTAAAATGGCCTGAAATGCCCTTATTTATCAAAATATCGTAGATTGCCATAAGGAAAAGTTGTTTGTAATTATATTAAGATTCTAAATATGAAGTTTGGTGAGAAAATTTAAATGTTTTAGTTTTTTCATTTTTTTCCAAAAATTTATTTTTTTTGTGTATTTTTCCTTTACAGTTGAGTTAATTTGAAATGTTGCATCAATTTTTTAAATGTTATTAATTTCTTGCAAAAAAAGCGTTTTTACGAAAAATAACAGGACAATCGTGGACTGTTTTCATTAATTCTAAACCCTTACAGTGCATTTTTGCACGATAATGAGCTTAAATATTAAAAAAATTATTTTTAATTTAAATCAAATTTATATCGCACAAATAAAACTGAAAATTCCTATTAGAATTTACTTCAAAAGCCTTAAAAGTGAATAAATACGGATTTATTGATAATGTTTTTTTGCAAGAAATTAATTAAATTTAAAAAATAAATGCAACATTTATGTATTTTTGCATTGAAATGTTTCAAATTAACTCGACTGTAAAGGAAAAATATACAAAAAACATAAATGTTAAATATTTTTGGAGAAAAATGAAAAAACTAAAAGATTTAAATTTTCTCACAAAACTTCATATTTAGAATCTTAATGCAATTACAAACAACTTTTCCTTATGGCAATCTATGATATTTTGATAAACAAGGACATTTCAGGCCATTTTAAAATTTCAAATGACATTTTGGCGGTGTCATAGTTGTGACATGACAAATATTTTTGGCAATTTTGTAGTTGTTAATCATGCTGAAACTAATGCTGAGACCCATTTAAAAAAAGACAAATGAATAAAAAAGTTTTCCATATGGTGCAGACTTTTTGGTGGTCACTGTAGAATCTTATATAGGCTACATGCATATGAGCGCCCTATTTCGTCATAGTACATCAATTGCTAAACCACAAATACTACCTAAACAAAGTATAATAATTAGGCTATGTATTGCAATGATATGCGTGTGCATGTACTTACTAGAAAACAATTCCCTAAAATGCCCGCAATTCACGCAATTCTAAATTATATTTTCTATGAGACTCTTTATTAACTTTCTCCGGGTCGTTATTTAGCTTGTAAGACAAGTTGTTAATAAATAAATTTGAGATAGGATAAACACAAAACAATATCAACGTTACAAAACAAAAAGAAAGGTTTTATTTAATAAATCAATTTTCTAAAGAAATTTGCGAAAAATCAAATAAATTTTACTAAATACTATCGTCCTTTAAAAAAAACACTTATCATAACGTCTCCTTATTGGGATATCCTTCACTCGAGCAAACGATGAATGTCCAACTTCTATTTCACTAGTTTGCAGGTTCCTCAAGTAACCACAAACACTCGCCTTTAGTTTGAATCTTCCTCTGGTCTGTTTTATATTATTTTAAACTTGGTTTTACCACAATCACAACTGGAAAAACTTTCTGGATGGCCTTATACTTGTTATTCTTCTGGACTTTTCACAATTCCTTGATAATTAGTTGTATTTTCTTCTTTTATATTCACAATCGCTTTTACATTACTTTTAAACTCGTTTTTCCTCTTTGTTCATCCAGAGGATATAAAATTCTGTCTTTGTTTACAAAGACGAGCTGTAACTAACTAAACAAATTTTCCATTCTTTTGTCTTCCTTCTTGATTCCCATTTTTTTGAACAAACAAATAAATCTCATGGCAATGAGTATTCTTTTATATGTTTGTGACATTGACACTGACATCCATAATGACATTAATCGATGCACAAAACAAGTAAGTCTAAAACTTCCTATAAATTAAACCTTTTGAACAATTCTGAACTAAATTATAATTAAAACTAACATAAATAAAAATCGTATCAATCTGATTGTGTTTTCCTTTTCTTTCAGTAAAAACAAACCATATGAAAAATATAAATTATTAGAATTTATAACAAGAGATTACAGCAATAATACGCAACCCTGAGTTTAAAAGTTAGAATATCAAAACCTTACAGCCTTCACAAACCTCCAATCTCAAATTGAATTGTAGCAAGCATCCCAAAAATTGCCTTCCAGGAACTACAATACCCCAGTAAAAAAAACATACACCTCCAAATATCATAGCAATATATACCTTTTGCACGTGAAAGCTGCTGGTGCTCCTGCAAAGGAACAGGATCGTTTTCAAGCTCAACAGGTTTCATAATTACGGAATATGAATGGTCATGTTGGAAAGCTGGATCAGTGTCACATTCGATGGGCTTAATCACAGGATGTTGATAATCATGTTGAGAATAATTACCTGTCACACAGAATGTAAATTAATATTGCTTCTACACACATGTAGTAGGTACTTAACTAAGTGATAAGCAAATTTATTTACTAAGTAGCTATTTTCAATCCTAAATAAGAATATATATTGTTTTGTTGTTGGAATGAAAGTTTTTGAAATACCATTTTTAGTCCAGGCAATGAAGACATAAAAGGGGGCTTTCGCTACAAAAGGTCAAGGAAAGTTCTAATTTGGTAGATTTGTACAGTTTGGTGTCCTCATTAATATTCCTAGTTTGCGACCTTGAGCGACCGCCGTTCGCGCCGCCATCTTGGAAAAATGGTACCGAAAACCAGTTTTTCGAGAATATCTTCTTTCCAGCGCTACCTAGGTTAAAAATAGCTATTACAAAAATTATAGAGCATGAAATTTCCTGTAACTTTTGTAGGAAACATTTTTCAATCAGATGAATAGTTCACTACTTACAGCGGAGTCAAGCTCAGCAAATTTCTACAATTCGCAAAATCGCTACATGCTTTTCACAGTAAAACAGGCTACAGAAGATGCTGACACATTGATCGTTAACACAGCCTGTGGGTGTAGGAAAACAGACTTGAAGTGTTCTGTTATCTGCACATGCTGCCATGGAGACGCGTGTGAAAACAGCGCAGAGATTTTTGCGGGCTCTGGAGAAGAAGAAGAAGAAGACGACGACGACGAGAATGAAGACCTGACCATTGCGAAATTATTAGCACACGAGGTCGAAGAAGACAACAAAGATGAAAACTTGGAAGAGGAGGAAATAAATTTGCAAGAAGATATCAGTGAGCCTGGACCATCTAGGGCATCGAAACGGAAGAAAAGACATCAGTAAATAACGAATCGTGGATTAGGCCTACTGGGGATACCACATGAAAAAAAACGCGCCTTTCACTCTACCTCATGGTGGTACTTAAATGAGTAAAACACGGTGGTACATATTAAGTAATCGATATTTACTGAAATTTCGAGAAAAAATGTAGCGATTTTGCGAATTGTAGAAATTTGCTGAGCTTGACTCCGCTGTAACTCGTGAACTATTCATCTGATTGAAAAATGTTTCCTACAAAAGTTGCAGGAAATTTTATGCTCTATAATTTTTGTAATAGCTATTTTTAACCTAGGTGGCGCTGGAAAGAAGATATTCTCGAAAAACTGGTTTTCGGTAACATTTTTCCAAAATGGCGGCGCGAGCGGCGGTCGCTCAAGGTCGCAAACTCGGAACATTAATTAGGACACCAAACTGTACAAATCTACCAAATTAGAACTCTCCTTGACCTTTTGTAAGTCAGAACCTACCCATTGCCTGGCCTATTTTTTTTAATCAAAATATTTTAGCAGTACCTGCCTACTATTTATAATTTATATAATATAATACATTCTTCAAATAGTTAGAATTAGAACTACTAGTAAATCAGTTAATCATTATAACTGATTAGTTTCTAATAATTAAAGTTCAATAATTATACCAGCTATATGCCAATTACTTGTTAATGAGTAATAGTAAATATATGCAACAAAATTTGATGAACATGTATTTCAAATTTAAAATTACCTTTTAGACTGTATTGCTGCGAGCTATCTCTGCTTGTACCGGGTAGCGGCTGTGGGTCACTTGCTGTAAGATCCTCGGAGATAGTGCCTGCCCCGTTTCTGAAATCTGTATGTTAATTTATGTACTTGATGTACAAAAATCAAAACTGGAGAGTGTGTAACAAATAAAGGAATAAAGAAATAAAATAAATACGACAGTACTACATTATTACTTTATCCTTATCACAATAATTTAGTAAATTAAAATACCTGGTGGAAGTTTTCTAAATGCAAACAAAAATATTTGAAAAGGTACGGTAATACACAATTTTTGCATAAAATGGATGGATAGAGATAGGTATCTACTCTACAACATGGTTAATAAACTTGTAAGGAGTTTTTTATTGTTACTGTATAATGATTAATAAAGAAACAACAAAAAAATAAGGTAGACAATAAAAAATACTGACTTGGTAAATTCAAAGTAGGTAACGAAAACTTTTTTAATTTTTTGCTTCCTGAAATTTTACAATCTTCTGTAAAATGATTATCACACACAATATATGATTGATATATTTTTATATCTGCCAAATTTTGGATTTGAAATACGGTCCAGCCAAATTTTAAAAATTTCTTCGTCGTATACAGGAAAACGATGTTTGATAGTTGTGCTATCGTCAGTACACTGTGGTACACAATACCTTATAACCATTTTACAACTGGCAAGCCACACATGAAAATGATCTCAGCAGCCAGAGAACATTATGAATATATACTTACCCAATTTTGCACCCCCCAAACTTAACCACTTAACTTGAATGGACAGATAAACACATGCAAAAATTATGGATATTTAAGCACTTACCAGGCACATTTCAACAAATCTACCTGTTCCCTCTTAAATACTATAGGCGCCCCTTGGGTTGATAATCCTAACTTTGTCAGCATATTTCTATTTATTATAATACATTATTAAATTAGAAAATAATCTTAAGATGTCAAAGCTTAGGAGTACATCACAAATTCACAACACTGCAAAACAGAAAAAGGTTGACCATTTGCAAGTACCTGACCCAGTGAAAATTGTTAAAACTAGGTTCACAGGGCTTGCAATAAATAGAAATATGCGGACAAAGATAGGATTATCTACCCAAGCTGCGCCTATAGTATTTAAGACCAACACTACCCTTATGCAACTTAATACTTTAATAGGCTAACCTTTGAAACTTCACTCGCACTTCACAGCACACTATTATGTAAGCAACTACCTCTATAAAGTATTGTCCTGAAGAGAAATATTTGGAATAAAAAGGTTTGAAAGCTTACTGTAAGTACCTAACTGGATAAATAACCATTATTTTAAATATTCAAAATGTTTTGTGTTGAAAGCTTATTTCTTCTATTTTTTTTGTCACATATCTGTATACACGTTATTCATACAACAGAGATCAACTTTAAGTCAGGTCAAAATGGCTGTCGGGTTTCAAGGTCTCCCATAAGAGTAAATAGGGCATGGCTGCCAGTTTCACTATTTCATTGTTTATACTCGTTGACAAATTTTGAAGGATAATGGCAGTCTGTAGGTTTAACAAAGAACACACTTGCCCGACTGTCTTAGCTTTAACAAGGTGGTTAGTACCCCGATTGTTGGGATATGCTATCTACAGTCATTGTCGTTTAATATTTAGTATTGCAGGTCATGCACTGAAAAGGTTTTTCTCCAGTGCGCGTTTTCATATGTAGATGTGACTTTTTTGCGTAAATTTACAATCAAATATTTTCCACTGAACAGGTTTTACTCCGGTATGCGTAAACATATTTATAGAAGTTAACTTTTTGAGTAAATTTGGAATTACATATACACCACTGAAAATGTTTTTCTACAGCATGCGTTCTTCTCATGTTCTCTTTTAAGCAACCTTTTTTGTAAATTTAGAACTACATATTTTGCACTGCAACGATTTTTTCCTAGTATAAATTCTCAAATGCTGAAGAACTGGTTTTTCGTTGCTTAGTAAGCACTGCAACTCAGAATTAATGAGTACATTCACACCGAAGCCTATTAACTGTTATAGTGTTATACAATCATTGTAAGTAGAGGTAAATTGTATACACAAAAAGTAGTAAAAATTGCAACAGTACCATATGGACCACTAAGAGCAAGCACCTTCAATTCAATAAAATATCAAGCCTAACTTGAAAGTAAAGCGATGGCATAGGCATCTGACAAATTAATGTTATGTTTCCGTTTTGAACTTAGTTGTCACAGTTATCAACTGCAATTTTGTAAAAAAAAATCATTAGTGCTATTATAAAGTCTGGACATTAACTTTTGGCACCAACTGCCAGTTTCTCGATATGTTTTTATGAATCATACTGTATACACAGCATTTGAAACAGGAGTAGTCTACGTCTTTTACCACATGGTAGCAGAATAATTAACATGCATTAAAAAAATTGGTTAAATGGGCTTTGTATACGACTGTTTTGCCGATCTCTAGCTCTATAGCATATGCAGCTTATTTGCTATATTGGGTGGGATTAGCAAAATAGTGGCATACAAACCCCACTAGACCTTTTCTTTTGCCACTTGTTACAACTGATTATTAATTGTGGTAGATACGCTCTACATACACAGGCTTTTCTTATCAATTAAATGTACATAAATATTTGTTATAATCTGTAATAATGCATACAGAATATATAATAACATAAAGCTATCTGAAATAGAATTAGACTACAGTGGATGTTACAATAAATAATCTATCTTATTAATTAGCATTAGTAACAGTCTTTGTAATGTCATGTCATTTCAACTATCTGTATTTTAATAAATGATACAATATTTTTTAATTATTTTTTTAACAACAAATTATTTAAAAGGAAGTTACAGTTTGTGATAAAAAGTGGTTAGGGTGCATTTTTGACACCCTGTTTATTGAATACAAAAGCGTTAATTTTCAAATTTCAAAACCATAAAGAGCATCCATCATACAGAAATGAAGTAATTCGGGAAAATACAAAACGATAGCCTCTAACTGCTAGAACAATAATTTAGCTTGGAAGAGATAACCTAATTTTATTCTTTTGTCAAGATGTAGATAAACAATAATTTCTTTTAAACATCGAATGCAGATTTTAAAGTTGAGTCTATTACAGTACAACTTTTGTCTCCGAATTCCTAGTAGTTTCTGAGATCAGTGAGTTGAAAATAGAATTACGCTCCATAAAGGTAGAGGACAGAAAAAAATTAGGTCTGGCTCTGGGAGTTTAAACAAATGTCTGATTTGACACACAATTTGCATTGTCTGTCATGAATGTCAGCCATAACGACATTTAAGAATCATCAATCAAAGACAGTTTTATGAACTTCCAAAGCAAGACTCGATGACGTTATTTCGCTCAAACGATATTTACAAAAACATTAAATCCTTCAAAATTAAGTTCACGCTCTCCATTATCGCACTCTATAACAAACAAGTTACGGTTTTGAGCAAGTTTAAAATTACATATTTTGCATTGAAAAGGTTTTCTTCGCACTGAAACGGTTTTTCTCCAGTATGAATCCTCATATGCTTACTTTACGTTTAAATTTAGAATCACATATTTTACAGGGAAAAGGTTTATCTCCAGTATTAATTTTCATGTGATTGTGATTGAGTAAATTACGTTTTTGTGTAAATTTAGAATCGCATATTTTTTTCACTAGTATGCGTTTTCATATGTACTAGTAAGCTACATTTTTGCGTAAATTTAGAATTACACAATTTACACTGAAAAGGTTTTTCACCAGTATGCGGTTTCATATGTACTAGTAGGCTACCTCTTTGTGTAAATTTAGAATTACACAATTTGCACTGAAAAGGTTTTTCTCCAGTATGAATTTTAATGTGATCGACCAAGCTAGATTTACGCGTAAATTCAGAATAACATATTTTGCACTGAAACGGTTTTTCACCAGTATGCGTTTTCATATGTACTAGTAAGCTACCTCTTTGCGTAAATTTAGATTTACATATTTTGCACTGAAACGGTTTTTCACCAGTATGCGTTTTCATATGTACTAGTAAGTTACCTCTTTGCGTAAATTTAGAATTACACAATTTGCACTGAAAAGGTTTTTCTCCAGTATGAATTTTAATGTGATCGACCAAGGTAGATTTATGCGTAAATTTAGAATAACATATTTTGCACTGAAACGGTTTTTCACCAGTATGTGTTTTCATATGTACTAGTAAGTGACCTCTTTGCGTAAATTTAGAATTACACAATTTGCACTGAAAAGGTTTTTCTCCAGTATGAATTTTAATGTGATTGACCAAGGTACATTTAAGCGCAAATTTAGAATCACATATTTTGCACTGAAACGGTTTTTCACCAGAATGCATTCTCATATGTGATTGTAAGCTACTACTCCGTGTAAATTTAGATTTACATATTTTGCACTGAAAAGGTTTTTCATCAGTATGCTTTTTCATATGTACTAGTAAGCTACCTCTTTGCGTAAATCTAGAATTACACAATTTGCAGTGAAACGGTGTTTCTCCAGTGTAAGTCTTCATATGCTGCTGTAAGTTGCATTTCCGTTTAAATTTACTACTGCATAAAGCACAATCAAAATGTACAAGTTGAGTGGACTTTTTTATTGTTTGATCTGGAGGGCACTCATCAAATTCATTTTTTATATGCAACTCCTCACTTTCCAATGGCTCAAGTTTGGAGATATCGTCATGATCACTCTGGATGGTAAACTTTAGATCAGGAAATTCTGATTTTATTGGGTGGTCCAACCATTTATTACTGGTATCTTCCTGCTTCGCTGTAATTATTTAAGACTTGCTTTAATGAAATTAGATTAATATAAATGTAAAACTATGCAATATGTATTTCTCCATTAATTACAAATTGGTAGATTGCTTTATAGACAAAAGTAAGCAAGAGTTTAAAAAAGATTTTTTCATGTGATTGTGATTGAGTAAATTACGTTTTTGTGTAAATTTAGATTCACATATTTTTTTTCACTAGTATGCGTTTTCATATGTACTAGTAAGCTACATTTTTGCGTAAATTTAGAATTACACAATTTACACTGAAAAGGTTTTTCTCCAGTGTGCGTTTTCATATGTGATCGTAAGTTACCATTCTGTGTAAATTTAGATTTACATATTTTGCACTGAAACGGTTTCTCACCAGTATGCGTTTTCATATGTACTAGTAAGCTACCTCTTTGCGTAAATTTAGATTTACATATTTTGCACTGAAAAGGTTTTTCTCCAGTATGAATTTTAATGTGATTGACCAAGGTACATTTATGTTTAAATTTAGAATCACATATTTTGCACTGAAACGGTTTTTCAGCAGAATGCGTGTTCGTATGTGCTAGTAAGCCACCTCTGCGGCTAAATTTAGAATTACACAATGTGCACTGAAAAGGTTTTTCTCCAGTGTGCGTTTTCATATGTGATCGTAAGTTATCATAACGTGTAAATTTAGATTTACATATTTTGCACTGAAACGGTTTTTCTCCAGTGTGCGTTTTCATATGTGATCGTAAGTTATCATTCCGTGTAAATTTAGATTTACATATTTTGCACTGAAACGGTTTATCACCAGTATGCTTTTTCATATGTACTAGTAAGTTACCTCTTTGCGTAAATTTAGAATTACACAATTTGCACTGAATAGGTTTTTCTCCAGTGTGAGTCTTCATATGTCGCTGTAAGCTGCATTTCCATTTAAATTTACTACTGCATAAAGCACAATCAAAATGTACAAGTTGAGTGGACTTTTTTATTGTTTGATCTGGAGGGCACTCATCAAATTCATTTTTTATATGCAACTCGTCACTTTCCAAAGGCTCAAGCTTGGAGATATCGTCATGATCACTCTGTATGGTAAACTTTAGATCAGGAACTTCTGATTTCATTGGGTGGTCCAACCATTTATTACTGGTATCTTCCTGCTTCGCTGTAATTATTTAAGACTTGCTTTAATGAAATTAGATTAATATAAATGTAAAACTATGCAATATGTATTTCTCCATTAATTACAAATTGGTAGATTGCTTTATAGACAAAAGTAAGCAAGAGTTTAAAAAAGATTTAAAAGCTTAAATTAACTTTTATAATTTTGATCAGCATTTTGCTATTTATCCACATAAATTTATATATATTTTCTCTTGAGAAGTAGGTACACATGCTGTTTTGCTTTGGTAGGTAACAGTGATTATTATAGTAAAAGTAGAAGTAGTAAAAGAAGGCATTTCAAAGTATTCTAAAGAATGACCACCTACATACAGACACCGTAAATAATTTTATCTACCGAGTATAAACGATTCTAACGATCACACAACCAGTGCTGGGCATGATACTTTTTAGTTGTACCTAGATACAGGTTAAGTAAATACTAAAAAAATACATCTAGTTGCATAATAAAAGATACATTTTAGAAATATACTTAGATACAGATACAAAATGTAAAATAAGTATCTAAGATACTTTTTGTAAATTCAACCGTCGACTCTGTAGAAATGAAATAAATGAAGAAATAAATTATTTTAAGTTTTTAACAGGTGTAAATTTTTTTTAGAAAGATATCTACCAGGGCCGTGCACCAAAACGTCTAAAACCGAAAAACCGGAAAAAAAACCACAAAATTTTCAAACCGTAAGCGAAACAAAAACCAAAACCACAACTTTCTTGAACTGTAACAGAAAATTGTAAGTATTTTAGGAATATGCCGGTATTTTTACATTCCAGCAAAATGTAGAAGGACATTTGTGTATTGTAGCAAATAACAATACCTATTTACTAGCATTTCGCATGGTCAGCCGTTTTGATTGACGCTTAGGGTTGTAGCCAAAACAGTAATTATAGTTTTTAATGTTTCCCACTGATGCAAATGCAAAGTTCTTGTGAGTATGACGTCATCGTATAACATAATATGCATACTTCAGCAGCAGGAGATATGTTTCATTTCTACTACCAACTACTTAATTTTGTGTTATTGGCGTTATTGGTAGTCAGTGGGCCAACAGTGTGCCACTATGTATACAACAACAAAAAAATAAAGATAACCTATGTACACCATTTTCAAACAGGAGGGATGTTAAAAATTTTAAAAACCAAATCTAGACCAAGGTTAGTTAATTGTGTCGGTTGCCTCGTAACTTCCTAGCTGCACGTCATCTGGCATGCCAGGAGTCCACAGCATGCTTGAAAAGTACACACTTAACCAAACTTGCTCTTGACTGGGCCACAACACGGCGTCTGTTGATAATCGATGCTAAAATATAGAACACATACATCAACAGCACGTCATTCGCTGGCCATATTTAACTTTACAATTTACTTTCGGCTTAGACCGCGTCGTCATTTGGGAACTACACTCAGCATAATCAGGTAATGACCGACCTGTAGCTTGTCTGCCTTTACAAGCATTTGCTCTAGAAGTTTGAGCAATATTTGTTCGTAGGCCCTGCCTGCCTAAACAGGGCCGTGTGCTTAGATTATATAAACCTTGGGGCGGACAAGGATTTGATCCTAATGTATTTTGTTTGCCAAGACAATAAAACTTAATCGGCTTATGTCTGTTAGCTGTTTGTGAACCCATACAATCAAACGTTTCGCAACACATTGCAGCTTGCATCTTCAGAGTGAATAGAACACTGTGTTCTAAGCGGTCTAAGCCGAAAGTAAATTGTAATATTGACAGTTCGAGAAACCGCAAAAGCCTCAAAGAATATATCATATTTCACTTACCAGTAAAGTTTAGTAAAGTTTTTCTTAAAACAATTTTGTCATGTTTCCAGGGTTTCTAGGTTGGTTGTCGAAAGAGCTAATTTTTTTTTAAATAATTCCTAAAAATTCTTTCATTTCATTATCTGTTTGGGCATTTCGTGAAAAGACCGATTTCACCAAAAGACTACGACATATAGTCTGTTATACAAAAAAAGACGAACTACTACGAACTACGTACTACTTTTTATTTTAGATTTAACCTCCAGTTGCAGTTTTTTCCACAATTTGAAAAAAAAAAACGAAACATTTTTTAGTGCCTCCAATTTTTCGTGATAAGTTGAACGTTTTTTTTTAATTGCATGGTTAAATTTGTTCTCCATAATCTTATAGAAAATTTTCTTTGCTATTTAAAAAAAAACAAAAATACCTGTAACCATAACCGAAATTTTTAGTAGCAGTAAATCGTAACCGAAATTTAAAAAAAAAATTGAATCATTACTGAAACTTCATTTTGTTTGGTTTACGTCCCTGATATCTACCTTGACGCAGTAGGCAAACTATTGTTGGGATTTGCTGGAAATTCCTAGTATTTGCTTAGTTAATTTCTTTAAAAGCATAGAAAAAAATTAACAACTCCTGCGAGAGCATCTCAAACATATAAAATTTTAATATGGATTTAAAAAAAATAATTCTAGACTTTTGAAGAAAAAATATGGGAAAAATATTTCAAAAGTATCTAGACACAGATAGCAGATCCTTAAAATGGGTCTAGGGCTAGTATCTAGAAGAGAACTAGCCAGCAATGTAAATAATCTGTAGTTAGTTTTCTTGTTTTAAATTATTAACAAACGAAACAGCTTCTTCCACAAACCTACCAGATGAATTTGGTATAGACGGTGAAAATTCTTTCTTGATTTCAGTTCGATGGCCAACAGCAGATTCGGGTTTGATCAGAGCAAGCAACGGGATTTTAAGTGCGACTTCAGGGGTCACTCCTCTTTCCATGATTAACTTTTAAAATTCGTATCAGTACTTCCTTCAATACTTCCTAAAACATTTCAAGTTTTATGTTCATTGCATTTTTAGGGTGCCCATAAAGGTGACTCACTTTCAACACAAAAATCCGGAAAGCTAGTTTGCAACAACGTTATAAACTATAAAGATTTACATATTAGAACTTCTTAATGATAGTAAATATTTAACAAACGAAATTTATTTAAAATTTTCTCCTGGACACTGTTATAGGTTATGTAAGTGATGTATATTGTGCTTCAACACTCACCATAGAAAAGAGAGGTATATAGAAAGCGGTCTCTATTAAAGCATTTGACGACATTGCTGATAGCGCTCGGTGTTTGTTATAGGAACTAATCGGGTTGGCGCCAAATACGGTTCTAGAAAAGAATGAAAATTAAATTTTAGATTTTTACAAGGAAAGCGACCCATGTAATAAAAAAACAAAATTTAATTTTTGTGATTGGTAGATAAGTTTATATCTATACAAATTCATCCTTTTTACTTTAGACGAGTAAATGTACAAAATATTTAGTACAATTTAGTCTAAAATAATTAAGAAAATTAAAATATCAATCACAAAATTTAAGAATTTGCTTCTTTATTGCACAGCTCAACTACCCCTGCAGTATTACTCACATAAGGACCTTAACGCAAATAATAGGAAATCTATTTTTAATAAAAAAATGCGTAAGAATAAAATGTACTTTATTTTCAATTGTATTTATATGTTAACACAGAAGACAAATAATAGATTCATTAAAAATTAGATATCCAAAAACATAGTGTCAAAAAATTATTTTAATATGGGAAAAAATTGAAATTATAATAAAACTAAAGATTTTTCCAAACGTTTATTTTTATAATGAAAGTAATAGGATATAAGCTATAATATTAAAAAAATAAACTATAAATAAGTAGAAACAGTATCATTCATGCAAGTAAACTGTATTTAGGTGAAGCCCAAGTATCCAAAAGGGACTTAGAGACCAGCTTTGTCAACAATAAAATGAAAAACAAAAATCAAACATTAACATAATTCTTCTGAGAAACTCAGAAACACACCAATAGTCCACAAAAGATATGGACAATTACAATTAACACAGAAAACATAAAACAATTCAAGAGCAACCAAAAAGAACTATTCAACAACATTGAGTCATACCTTAGCTAAATGTACATCAATTGAGTATCTATACTTTACATTTTGTTACCATTTAAAATCATTCAATAATTAAGTAAATTAAAATTGTATTGGAAGAATATAGTTTAAAATTATATAAGTAGGTATTATACAACGTAGTGTACTACTTACATTTCAGTCATTAAAAATATTATTAAAAGCACCTTTTTATTTAAAATTTTGCACCTACTGCCATCTTTAAACTTAAATAATTCTTGCAGCTGTTAATTTCTTTTTGCTACAACTTATTTTTTCTTTTCTGGATTTATCATACATTTTTTGTGCTAATGTTTTTATTTCATCTGTAGAACCCAGTTTCACTTTCTGTTTACCAGAAAGGATCTTAATTACAGTTTTTGTCCAGTTAAAAATAAGCATCAAGGTAATTAATTTAATGATACTGTTTTTGAGGTTATGATCTTGGCATGTTAATTGTGAAAAGTCTACTTGTGCACATATTTGTGCCTTAATAATTTTAAATAGATTTGATTTGTAGTACTGAACAGGTAATTGTTCATGGACAATTTTTGCTCTCTAAATAATTTTGAAAAATTTGAAGATGGATGGCATAAGGCCTTCGCATTCGCACTGTAATCTCTGGCGGTAATTATAATTTGTTCTGGCAAAATTATTTTAGCTGCTAAAATATTTTGTCAAGTTTTACATTTTTTCGTTAATTTCAGATATTTATGTGCCACATACCCACTAACGTATGTGAAGGCTGCTTGCTCTACAACAGTTAAAGGTACAATTACTCGTACAGGAATAGCCGAAGAAGTAGATGGTAGAGGGGATGTACGATTCTCTCCCGAATTATTGTTATTAAGAAGAAATTTTTTAAAAGTGGACCTTCTGATTCATCAGGTTCACAATTAAACCCAACCGAGTGTGGTGCCATGAAATTGCCTACCAGTAGGGATTTGAAGCATGCAACAAAAGACGAACAGGATGGTTTTACATTACGTACTCCGTGACTTCGTATACAACCAAAAAAGTTTTCCACCAGATCTTGATTAAAATTTCTTGGAATAACAAATTTGAAACCAAGCTGAAATAACTTTTTTGCTATATATTTCAAGCCTCGAAGTGTTACTATCCAGTTTCTAATTGAAGGGACATCTGGTTTGTCTTGAGGCCTTCGTTTAAGAAATTTCATGGAATCCAACACTGTTTATGGCATCATTCCAAAATGAAAAATGGTCGGAAGTTGGAGTAATAGCAGCCCTCAACAGCTTTCCAGGTTGTGCGTACAGACTGCTGCCATTAACACTGTCAAACAGTTTATCCATGAACGGCAACAAGTCTGCGGTATCAACTGCAGAGGAATCCAGAAGATGTTGCTGTGAAGATAAACCTGAAACAACAAAACGATAGTGTTACCAAGCAGTTGCAAAGGTGTAATAATTACTTACTAGACCACTCGGCTAGTTTTCTTATAATTGATGAGAGTCTTTGGCTGAATACTTGAGCACATACACTAACTTTCATCTTTTTTATGTGCTGCGGCATTACATGCTGCTCTGTCAATTTTGGGCATAATTTAATGTCTTCATGCCCTTGGTCCAACTGGTAAAATTGTATGATGTGGATCCATTTTGCTAGTTTGGGTTTGCCGTTCTGAATGAATTTTAAATCTTTTGTCAGAAGATTGTTTCGCATACCCTTTAGCAAATGTGGAGGATCGTACAATGGCACAATTTTAGCATCATCAGTTTTGGAGCCAAAGTATCTATTTTCTAGATCTTCTCTAATGCACTGTTCATTGGTTTTTGCATTTTTTTCCAAAAATTTATTTTTTTTGTCTATTTTTCGTTTACAGTTGAGTTAATTTGAAACATTTCAATGCAAAAATACATAAATGTTGCATTAATTTTTTAAATGTTATTAATTTCTTGCAAAAAAAGCTTTTTTACGAAAAATAACAGGACAATCATGGACTATTTTCATTAATTCTAAACCCTTACAGTGCTTTTTTGCACGATAATGGGCTTGAATATTAAAAAAAACTATTTTTAATTTAAATCAAATTTATATCACACAAATAGAACTGAAAATTCCTATTAGAATTTACTTCAAAAGCCTTAAAAGTGAATAAATACGGATTTATTGATAATGTTTTTTTGCAAGAAATTAATTAAATTTAAAAAATAAATGCAACATTTATGTATTTTTGCATTGAGATGTTTCAAATTAACTCGACTGTAAAGGAAAAATATACAAAAAAAAATAAATGTTAAATATTTTTGGAGAAAAATGAAAAAACTAAAAGATTTAAATTTTCTCACAAAACTTCATATTTAGACTCTTAATGTAATTACAAACAACTTTTCCTTATGGCAATTTTCCATATTTTGATAAATAAGGACATTTCAGGCCATTTAAAAATTTCAAATGACATTTTGGCGGTGTCATAGTTGTGACATGACAAATATTTTTGGCAATTTTGTGGTTGTTAATCATGCTGAAACCCATTTAAAAAAAGACAAATGAATAAAAAAGCTTTCCATATGGTGCAGACGTTTTGGTGGTCACTGTAGAATCTTATATAGGCTACATGCATATGAGCGCACTATTTTGTCAAAGTACATCAATTGCTAAACCACAAATACTACCTAAATAAAGTATAATAATTAGGCTATATATTGCAATGATATGCGTGTGCATGTACGTACTAGAAAACAATTCCCTAAAATGCCCGCAATTCACGCAATTCTAAATTATATTTTCTATGAGACTCTTTATTAACTTTCTCAGGGTCGTTATTTAGCTTGTAAGACAAGTTATTAATAAAATAAATTTGAGATAGGATAAACACAAAACAATATCAACGTTACAAAACAAAAAAAAAAAAGGTTTTATTTAATAAATCAATTTTCTAAAGAAATTTGCGAAAAATCAAATAAATTTTACTAAATACTATCGTCCTTTAAAAAAAGAACACTTATCTTAACGTCTCCTTATTGGGATATCCTTCACTCGAGCAAACGATGAATGTCCAACTTCTACTTCACTAGTTTGCAGGTTCCTCAAGTAACCACAAAAGTTTGAATCTTCCTCTGGTCTGTTTTATATTATTTTAAACTTGGTTTTACCACCATCACAAGTGGAAAAACTTTCTGGATCGCTTTATACTTGTTATTCTTCTGGATTTTTCACAATTCGTTGATAATTTGTTGTATTTTCTTCTTTTATATTCACAATCACTTTTACATTACTTTTAAACTCGTTTTTCCTCTTTATTTATCCAGAGGATATAAAATTCTCTGTCTTTGTTTACAAAGACGAGTCGTAACTCACTAAACAAATTTTTCATTCTTTTGTCTTCTTCTTGATTCCCATTTTTTTGAACAAACAAATAAATCTCATGACAATGAGTATTCTTTTATATGTTTGTGACATTGACACTGACATCCATAATGACATTAATCGATGCACAAAACAAGTAAGTCTAAAACTTCCTATAAATTAAACCTTTTGAACAATTCTGAACTAGATTATAATTAAAACTAACATAAATAAAAATCGTATCAATCTGATTGTGTTTTTCTTTTCTTTCAGTAAAAACAAACCTCACAAATATGAAAAATATAAATTATTAGAATTTGTAACAAGAGATTACAGCAATAAAACGCAACCCTGAGTTTAAAAGTTAGAATATCAAAACCTTACAGCCTTCACAAACCTCCAATCTCAAACTGAATTGTAGCAAGCATCCCAAAAATTTGCATGTGAAAGCTGCTGGTGCTCCTGCAAAGGAACAGGATCGTCTTCAAGCTCAACAGGTTTCATAATTACGGAATATGAATGGTCATGTTGGAAAGCTGGATCAATGTCACATTCGATGGGCTTAATCACAGGATGTTGATAATCATGTTGAGAATAATTACCTGTCACACAGAATGTAAATTAATATTGCTTCTACACACATGTAGTAGGTACTTAACTAAGTGATAAGCAAATTTATTTACTAAGTAGCTATTTTCAATCCTAAATAAGAATATATATTGTTTTGTTGTTGGAATGAAAGTTTTTGAAATACCATTGTTTTTAAATCAAAATATTTTAGCAGTACCTGCCTACTATTTATAATTTATTTAATATAATACATTCTTCAAATAGTTAGAATTATAACTACCTAGTAAATCAGTTAATCATTATAACTGATTAGTTTCTAATAATTAAAGTTCAATAATTATACCAGCTATGTGCCAATTTCTTGTATATGAGTAATGGTAAATATATGCAACAAAATTTGATGAACATGTATTTCAAATTTAAAATTACCTTTTAGACTGTATTGCTGCGAGCTATCTCTGCTTGTACCGGGTAGGGGCTGTGGGTCACTTGCTGTAAGATCCTCGGAGATAGTACCTGCCTCGTTTCTGAAATCTGTATGTTAATTTATGTACTTGATGTACACAAATCAAAACGGGAGAGTGTATAACAAATAAGGAATAAAGAAATAAAATAAATACGACAGTACTACATTATTACTTTATCCGTATCACAATAATTTAGTAAATTAAAATACCTGCTGGAAGTTTTCTAAATGCAAACAAAAATATTTGAAAAGGTACGGTAATACATAATTTGCATAAAATGGATGGATACAGATAGGTACTCTACAACATGGTTAATAAACTTGTAAGGAGTTTTTTATTGTTACTGTATAATGATTAATGAAGAAACAACAAAAAATAAGGTAGACAATAAAAAATACTCACCTGGTAAATTCAAAGTTGGTAACGAAAACTTTTTTAATTTTTTGCTTCCTGAACTTTTACAATCTTCTGTAAAATGATTATCACACACAATATATGATTGATATATTTTTATATCTGCCAAATTTTCAAATTTTGGATTTGAAATACGGTCCAGCCAAATTTTAAAAATTTCTTCGTCGTATACAGGAAAACGATGTTTGATAGTTGTGCCATCGTCAGTACACTGTGGTACACAATACCTTATAACCATTTTACAACTAGCAAGTCACACATGAAAATGATCTCAGCAGCCAGAGAACAGTATGAATATATACTTACCCAATTTTGCACCCCCCAAACTTAACCACTTAACTTGAATGGACAGATAAACACATGCAAAAATTATGGATATTTAAGCACTTACCAGGCACATTTCAACAAATCTACCTGTTCCCTCTTAAATACTATAGGCGCCCCTTGGGTTGATAATCCTAACTTTGTCGGCGTATTTCTATTTATTATAATACATTATTAAATTAGAAAATAATCTTAAGATGTCAAAGCTTAGGAGTACATCACAAATTCACAACACTGCAAAACCGAAAAAGGTTGACCATTTGCAAGTACCTGCCCCAGTGAAAATTAATAAAACTAGGTTCACAGGGCTTCCAATAAATAGAAATATGTGGATAAAGATAGGATTATCTACCCAACCTGCGCCTATAGTATTTAAGACCAACACTACCCTTATGCAACTTAATACTTTAATAGGCTACCCTTTGAAACTTCACAGCACACTATTATGTAAGCAACTATCCCTATAAAGTATTGTCCTGAAGAGAAATATTTGGAATAATAAGGTTTGAAAGCTGTAAGTACCTAACTGGATAAATAACCATTATTTTAAATATTCAAAATGTTTTGTGTTGAAAGCTGATTTCTTCTATTTTTTTTGTCGCATATCTGTATACACGTTATTCATACAACAGAGATCAACTTTAATACATATCTTCAAATTATTTTAAAATTTAATTTGAAGTCAACGATTTCAGCCATCTGTAAAGTGCACTGAAATTGCATTATTTTAAATTTAAATCCGCCAAGAAAGACGGCAAGAACAGTGGTGGTTATCTCTCTCTAAATTGCCGATGGCAACGCTGTGTGGTTGTTATATCGTCAGGTCAAAATGGCTGTCGGGTTTCAAGGTCTCCCATAAGAGTAAATAGGGCATGGCTGCCAGTTTCACTATTTCACTGTTTATACTCGTTGACAAATTTTGAAGGATAATGGCAGTCTGTAGGTTTAACAAAGTACACACCTGCCGACTGTCGTAGCTTTAACAAGGTGGTTAGTACCCCGATTGTTGGGATATGCTATCTACAGCCATTGTCCTTTAATATTCAGTATTGCAGGTCATGCACTGAAAAGGTTTTTCTCCAGTGCGCGTTTTCATATGCAAATGTGACTTTTTTGCGTAAATTTACAATCAAATATTTTCCACTGAACAGGTTTCACTCCGGTATGCGTAAACATATTTATAGAAGTTACCATTTTGAGTAAATTTGGAATTACATATACAGCACTGAAAATGTTTTTCTACAGCACACGTTCTTCTCATGTTCTCTTTTAAGCAACCTTTTTTTTAAATTTAGAACTACATATTTTGCACTGGAACGATTTTTTCCTAGTATAAATTCTCAAATGCTGAAGAACTGGTTTTTCGTTGCTCAGAATTAATGAGTACATATACACCGAAGCCTATTAACTGTTAGTGTTATACAATCATTGTAAGTGAATTGTATACACAAAAAGTAGTAAAAATTGCAACAGTACCATATGGAACACTAAGAGCAAGCACCTTCAATTCAATAAAATATCAAGCCTAACTTGAAAGTAAAGCGACGGCATCTAACAAATTAATGTTGTTTCCATTTTGAACTTAGTTGTCACAGTTATCAACTGCAATTTTGTAAAAAAAAAGTCATTAGTGCTATTATAAAGTCTGGACATTAACTTTTGGCACCAACTGCCAGTTTCTCGATATGTTTTTATGAATCATAGAAACAGGGGTCTTTGTCTTTTACCACATGGTAGCTGAATAATTAACATGCATTTAAAAAAATTGGTTAAATGGGCTTTGTATACAACTGTTTTGCCGATCTATAGCATATTCAGCTTATTTGCTATACTGGGTGGGATTAGCAAAATAGTGGCATACAAACCCCACTAGACCTTTTCTTTTGCCACTTGTTACAACTGATTATTAATTGTGGTAGATACGCTCTACATACACAGGCTTTTGTTATCAATTAAATGTACATAAATATTTGTTATAATCTGTAATAATGCATACAGAATATATAATAACATAAAGCTATCTGAAATAGAATTACACTACAGTGGATGTTACAATAAATAATCTATCTTATTAATTAGCATTACTAACAGTCTTTGTAATGTCACGTCATTTCCACTATCTATATTTTAATAAATGATACAATATTTTTTTTATTATTTATAATTTCCAGCTTTACTTCGTTAAAGTCCATATTTAATAAGCAAAATAATTTATTACTTAAATCGATTAAAGAAAAAATTTCAGTAAATAATCTGATTTCTGTCAAGGCCGATAAAGGAAACACATTAGTTATATTACCCAATGACATTTACTTACAAAAAATTAATGATTTCATAACCAATTCAAACTTAAAAACTTTAACTAGTAATCCTACCAAAAATTATCAAAAAGAATTAAAACAAACATTAGAAAATTGCCAGGTTTGTTTAACAGATTATCAAAAAAGACAAATAATAAATCCAAATCCACAACCACCAAAACTATACGGTTTATTAAAAATACACAAACCCAACATGCCCATTAGACCAGTAGTATCATACATAAATGCACCCAACCATATGCTAGCAAAAATACTAAATAATATAGTTACCAGTTTTGATTATAAACCAAAATATTCAGTTAAAAATTCTTCCGAATTAATCAAAAAGTTGTCTAACTTACATTTACCACCACAAAGCAAGCTAGTTAGTTTTGATGTTACTAATATGTTTTCCCAAATACCTCCTCAAGAGTGTATTCCTTTGTTAAATGATATTCTTATTAACAAAAATGTTGAGTTAATAAAACGGACTGAGTTGATTCAATTATTTGAACTTTGCACCAATCAAAATTATTTTACTTTTAATAATAAAATTTATTTCCAAAAAGATGGTTTACCCATGGGAAGTCCAATTTCACCTCTTTTAGCTAACATATTTATGGAAAATCTAGAAGATCAAATAATCGAATCAAATCAATCTGAGAAAGTTATATTTTGGTTTCGTTATGTTGATGACATTTTAGCATGTTTTAATAGATCATTTGATTTAATTAATGAATTTTTAATTTTTATTAACAGCTTGCACCCAAACATAAAATTTACACTAGAAACTGAACAAAATAAGTCCATTAACTTTTTAGATTTAAACATAAAAATTAATTCAACTAATAAATTTGAGTACTCAGTTTATAGAAAACCTTCACAAACAGACATTACAATACAACACGATTCTTGTCATCATAAAACACATAAACTAGCAGCATACAGGTCCCTGATACATAGGGCTTTGACGGCCCCTTTAGATGAAATTAATTATAATAGAGAAATTTCAATTATTAAACAAATTGCATACAGTAATGGTTATAATACTAAACTTATTGATACATTGATTAAAGAAAAAGATTATAAATTAGCCATTCAAAAAATTTATCCGAATATCCTAACTTCGTTCGATACAATTAAATATGCTTCGATCCCATATTTTGGTGACAAATCAGAAAAAATTGCTAAAATTATAAACAAAACAAATAAATATAAAGTAAGCTTTAAAACAACTAGGAACATCTTAAACACTTTGTTTAATGCAAAATCAAAAACAGACGATTTGCTAAAATCAGGCATTTACAAATTAAATTGTTCGCATTGTAATTCGGTTTATATAGGCCAGACAATTAGAAATTTTGATATTAGGTATAAAGAACACGTACATTGTTACAAATACAAACACCCACATAAATCCAATTACGCTAAACACTTACTAGAACAAAATCATTCAATGACATCTAATAACACCATAAAATGTTTACACTTTTGTGATGATAAACGTAAATTAGATATACTAGAAGCTTTTGAAATTCACAAACATTTAAAAACTGTACCGTTAATGAATGAGCAAATTGATCTGTTAAATTCTCCTATACTGGACATTTTGGAATAAGAAATCAAGTCATCTGCAGACGATTACCAAGATAAGTAAAAAAGTTCTATTGCTATAACAACACTAACTGTTTACTTTCATATAACCTTTGACAATGGCATGTAAACATGCCGAAATACGTATAAGGTTTAAAGAAATAGATATTGTTAAAGTGATTAAGTATTTTATATACAGAATCTCATTTTTTTATTATATTTTTTACAACAAATTATTTAAAAGAAAGTTACAGTTTGTGATAAAAAGTTGTTAGGGTGCATTTTTGACACCCTGTTTATTGAACACAAAAGCGTTAATTTTCAAATTTCAAAAACATAAAGAGCATCATACAGAAATGGAGTAATTCGGGAAAATACAAAACGATAGCCTCTAATTGCTAGAACAATAATTTAGCTTGGAAGAGATAACTTAATTTTATTCTTTTGTCGAGATGTAGATAAACAATGATTTCTATTAAACATCGAATGCAGATTTTAAAGTTGAGTCTATTACAGTACAACTTTTGTCACCGAATTCCTAGTAGTTTCTGAGATCAGTGAGTTGAAAATAGAATTACGCTCCATTAAGGTAGAGGACAAACAAAAAGAAATAGGTCTGGCTCTGAAAGTTTAAACAAATGTCTGATTTGACACACAATTTGCTTTGTCTGTCATGAATTTCAGCCGTAACGACATTTAAGAATCATCAATCAAAGACAGTTTTATGAACTTCCAAAGCAAGACTCGATGACGTTATTTCGCTCAAACGATATTTACAAAACCATTAAATCCTTCAAAATTAAGTTCACGCTCTCCATTATCGCACTCTATAAGAGACATTGTTTATATCTAGTTAGCTTAAGTCTCTAGTGTTCTATAACCCAAAATTGGCGTTATAAATCGCATAAGATCTGCATTAATATTTGTGGAACTTTAATAGTACATTAAAACACAAGTTTTATAAGACTGATTTTGGAGCACGCGTCCAAGTTTTCTAAAGGACAAGTGCGCTGAAATGTCTTATAAAACGTGTATTTTATACTATTTTTTCTATTTTGCGCTTTTTATGCCCTTTTAAAGAAAAACTTCCAGTTCCAAAATGGGGATTTTGCGGTAGTTGGCAACCGAGCTATAAACGCACGCGTTTGCGTGCTTTAATAGCTTTCTTAAAGACGCAAAATAGAAAACAATCCTTACTGCATTATTAAACCACAAACTTTATTATAGGCTTATTGTATGAATTCTCTTGCAGTCTTTTGCTTAATTCAAGCATTGTTGGCAGTTCAGATATTCTATTTTACATTATATTAACTTGCAAGCTACTTTTTGGTGCAAAATTAGAATCACACATTTTTTGTGATCAAACGGTTATTCTCCAGTGTGTTTTTATATTCTCTTTTAAGTGACTTTTTTGTGTATATTTACAATCGCATGTTTTTCACTGAAACGGTTTTGCTCCAGCGTGTGTTTTCGTATGCTGTCTCAAGTTATGTTTTTGAGCAAGTTTAAAATTACATATTTTGCATTGAAAAGGTATTCTTCGCAGTGAAACGGTTTTTCTCCAGCAAGAATCCTCATATGCCTTAGTAAGCTTACTTTACGTTTTAATTTAGAATCACATATTTTACAGGGAAAAGGTTTATATCCAGTATTAATTTTCATGTGATTGAGTAAATTACGTTTCTGTGTAAATTTAGAATCACATATTTTTTTCACCAGTATGCGTTTTCATATGTACTAGTAAGCTACATTTTTGTGTAAATTTAGAATTACACAATTTGCATTGAAAAGGTTTTTTACCAGTATGCGTTTTCATATGTGATTGTAAGTTAGTTTTACGTGTAAATTTAGAACTACATATTGTGCACTGGAAAGGTTTTTCTCCAGTATGAATTTGAATGTGATTGACCAAGGTGTATTTAAGCGTAAATTTAGAATCACATATTTTGCACTGAAACGGTTTTTCTCCAGTGTGTGTTTTCATATGTGAACGTAAGTTACCTTTGTGCGTAAATTTAGAAGTACATATTGTGCACTGAAAAGGTTTTTCTCCAGTGTGCGTTTTCATATGTGCTAGTAAGCTACCTCTTTGCGTAAATTTAGAATTACACAATTTGCACTGAAAAGGTTTTTCTCCAGTATGAATTTTAATGTGATTGACCAAGGTAGATTTAAGCGTAAATTTAGAATCACATATTTTGCACTGAAACGGTTTTTCTCCAGTGTGCGTTTTCATATGCGATCCTAAGTTATTATTCTGTGTAAATTTAGATTTACATATTTTGCACTGAAACGGTTTATCACCAGTATGCTTTTTCATATGTACTAGTAAGCTATCTCTTTGCCTAAATTTAGAATTACACAATTTGCACTGGAGAGGGTTTCCTATAGTGTGAGTCTTCTTTCCTATAGTGTGAGTCTTCATATGCCGCTGTAAGTTGCATTTCCATTTAAATTTACTACTGCATAAAGCACAATCAAAATGTACAAGTTGAGTAGACTTTTTTATTGTTTGATCTGGAGGGCATTCATCAAATTCTGTTTTTATATGCAACTCCTCACTTTCCAAAGGCTCAAGCTTGGAGATATCGTCATGATCACTTTGGATGGTAAACTTTAGATCAGGAAATTCTGATTTTATTGGGTGGTCCAACCATTTATTACTGGTATCTTCCTGCTTCGCTGTAATTATTTAAGACTTGCTTTAATGAAATTAGATTAATATAAATGTAAAACTATGCAATATGTATTTCTCCATTATTTACAAATTGGTAGATTGCTTCACAGACGAAAGTAAGCAAAATTTAAAAGCTTAAAGTAACTTTTATAACTTTGATCAGCATTTTACTATTTATCCACTTAAATTACATTTTTTCTTGAGAAGTAGGTACACATGCTGTTTTGCTTTGGTAGGTAACAGTGATTATTCTAGTAAAAGTAGAAGTAGTAAAAGAAGACATTTCAAAGTATTCTAAAGAAAGACCACCTACATACAGACACCATTAATAATTTTATCTAACGAGTATAAACGATTCTTATTACTTATTACCTACAGGTTAGGTAAATACTAAAAAATACATATAATTGCATATAAAAGATACATTTTAGAAATGTACTTAGATACAGATACAAAAATTAAAATAAGTATTTAGAACAGTTATTGATGTATTTTACATGCTTTTTGAAAATATGCTTCCATAAATTTAACAAAACAAAATTTTAATTATCGTTTTTATTTTTTTTTGTACGACACAAATTCAACTCTCGACTCTGTAGAAATGAAACAAATGAACAAATTAAATTATTTTAAGATTTTAACAGGTGTAAATTTTTTTTAGAAAGATATCTACCAGGGCCGTGCACCAAAACGTAATCTAAAACCGAAAACCGGAAAAAACCACAACATTTTTGGAACCGTAACCGAAACAAAAACCAAAATCACAACTTTCTTGAACTATAACCGAAAATTGTAATTATTTTAAGAATATGTCGGATTTTTTACATTCCACCAAAATGTAGGACACTTATTTATTGTAGCAAATAACAATACCTATTTACTAGCATTTCACATGGTCAGCCGTTTTGATTGACGATTAGGGTAGTAGCCAAAGCAGTAATTATAGTTTTTAATGTTTCCCACTGATGTAAATGCGAATGCAAAGTTCTTGTCGGTATGACGTCATCGTATAACATAATATGCATACTTCAACAGCAGGAGATATGTTTCATTTTTACTACCAACTACTTAAAGTTGTGTTATTGGCGTTATTGGTAGTCAGCGGGCCAACAGTGTGCCACCATGATTACAACAAAAAAAAACAAAGATAACCTATGTACACCATTTTCAAAAAAAAGGGATGTTAAAAATTTTAAAAACCAAATCTCGAGAAAGGTTAGTTAATTGTGTCGGTTGCCTCCCAACTTCCTGGCTGCACGTCATCTGGCATGCCAGGAGTCCACAGCATGCTCGAAAAGTACACACTTAACCAAACATGCTCTTGACTGGGCCACGACACGGCGTCTGTTGATAGTCGATGGTAAATTATAGAACACATACATCAACAACACGTCATCCGCTGGCCATATTTAACTTACTAGTAAAGTTTAGTAAAGTTCTTCTTAAAACAATTTTGTCATGTTTCCAGGGTTTCTTGGTTGGTTATCGAAAGAGATAGTTTTTTTTAAATAATTCCTAAAAATTCTTTCATTTCATTATTTGTTTGGGCATTTGGCGAAAAGACCGATTTCACCAAAAGACTACGACATATAGTCTATTTTGCAAAAAAAGAGACAAAGACCGTACTGTAATATTAAGTTCGTTGTTGTAAATAAAACACTAGTCTGCAGGAGGAATTTTAATGTGTTTTTTACTTTTACAAGATAATCTTTATAAAACCTATATCAACGTAAATAGCAACGCAAGTCGCCAAGTTACTAAATACAATTGAACAATATTAAAACCAAGGGCTGCTACAGTACTATTTATTTTAGATATAACCTCCAGTTGCAGTTTTTTCCACAATTTGAAAAAAAACGAAAAATTTTTTAGTGCCTCCAATTTTTCGTGATAACTTGAACGTTTTTTTTTAATTGCATGGCTTAATTTGCTCCGCATAATCATATAGAAAATTTTCTTTGCTTTTTAAAAAAGAACAAAAAATATCGGAAACCATAACCGAAATTTTTAGTAGCAGTAAATCGTAAGCGAAATTTTAAAAAAAAATTGAATCATTACTGAAACTTTATGTTTTTGGTTTACGTCCCTGATATCTGCCTTGACGCAGTAGGCAAACTATTGTTGGGATTTGCTGGAAATTCCTAGTATTCGCTTAGTTAATTTCTTTAAAAGCATAGAAAAAAAATTAACAACTCCCTGCGAGAGCATCTCAAACATATAAAATTTTAATATGGATTAAAAAAAATAATTCGACTTTTGAAGAAAAAATCTGGGAAAAATATTTTGTAAAAATGTAGTAAATATGAAAACTACTTCATTATTATACAGCAATATACAGATGCTAGATACTTTGTTTCAAAAGTATCTAGACAGGGAGAGCAGATCCTTAAATTGGATCTAGGGCTAATATCTAGAAGAGAACTAGCCAACAATGTAAATAATCTGTAGTTAGTTTTCTTGTTTTAAATTATTAACAAACGAAACAGCTTCTTCCACAAACCTACCAGATGAATTTGGTATAGACGGTGAAAATTCTTTCTTGATTTCAGTTCGATGCCCAACAGCAGATTCGGGTTTGATCAGAGCAAGCAACGGGATTTCACGTGGGACTTCAGGGGTCACTTCTCTTTCCATTATTAACTTTTAAAATTCGTATCAGTATATCCATATACTTCCTAAAACATTTAGTTTTATGTTCATTGCATTCTTATGGTGCCCATAAAGGTGACTCACTTTCAACACAAAAATCCGGAAAGCTAGTTTGCAACAACGTTATAAACTATAAAGATTTACATATTAAAACTTCTTAATGATAGTTAGTAAATATTTAACAAACGAAAATTATTAAAATTGTCTCGTGGACACTGTTATAGGTTATGTACCAATTGTGTCACTTGAAATATTTCATGTACAGGATGATGCAACATTAAATACGTGTTCACTAAGGAATGGGCTTCTGGTTGCGGGCGACTGAGTAACAGGAATGTTGACAGCGGTCGCATGTGCTTGCCAACCACTGACATCACTTACTAGAATTAAGTCAAACCAATTCGAACGCTGGTGTTTCAGAAGCGGACGGTATTACACGTGTCGTTTTTTGTGAACAAGTTAGTTGTCAACTCTTTGCCCATAACATTTTTAATGTGTTTTAACATTAAACTGAGAACAATATTTTGTCTTCAATTAAAAAAATATAACAATTGGCTGCTTAGCTATGCATATTTTATTTAATTTAAATCATTCTTTACTTATTTTCTCTTTATAAATTTTAAGCGAAAAAAACAACACCACTAAAAATCCACAATTTTTAATAAGCGACTTTAAAAATTCACAATTTGATTGTTGATTAAATCGTGCACCTTCCATTGTAAGGAAAGTATTGAGTACAAACGCCGCATCTTCAGTTTTAGGGTTGAAAGTGCGTCAAAGGATGCATTAAAAGACAAGGTAATAATAAAACTGCACGTTTTGGAGATTTTTCAAACATTTTCAGCACTGACTGCTCTTTAAAAGATAGAAGCGGGAAATATTTTCGAACCTTTGAAAAAGAGGGTAATTGTGAAGGAAATAAATTGAAACGTACCAACATCTGGAACCAGTCTCTGGGGCAGGTTGCTGAAATGGCAGACCAGCAGGTTGAGTGTATGTCGTCATTGTTTTATAAATAAACGCGAGCGGTTGCAGTTGGGTCGAACAATAGACTGAGTATGCTTGCTTAAATACGTGTACAGCATGTGCCACCTAACCTTGCAAATTTTAGTGGGCTTTGATTCGGCTACTTACGCTTTGTTTCGTCGGTAGTCGTAACTTATACTAGCTCTAATTGGCTGTTGGACAGTGTGGTACACTCTACTAAAAAGTGAAAGTCAATATTTATTTATGGTTTACGAAAAATTGTGGATTTTCTGACAAATTAAAAGGCCGTGTAAGTAATATCAAGAAGAATTTTCAAAAATCAATACTTTCCTATTTTGGCGTATGACAAAATAATAATCACATAAATAATTAACAGCAACTAGATATTATACTAGCTTTCAAACTAGGGGATTGCTTTTGCTTGAGAGTGTAACGGCTTCTCGCCTTTTAAACTTATCGTCATTTTTTTTGCAAGGTTAAATGGCACTTGCTGTACCCCTGTTGGCCACCTTACGAGCACAATCGTAGAAAAACCATAGACTGTGTACTTGCTTAAATATGTGTACGCAAGTCGGCCATCTTATGAGTCTTGTACTCCCCTCACAGCACATTGCTTCACCTTAAGACAAGGAAAATGGTTTGTATCTTTACTACATGTCAAATCTTAATTCGTCAAACCAACTTTTCGTACGCACTTAAAAGAAGTGTAAGAAATACATTGCGTAATAATAGTTAACTAGACAATATGTGGCTGCAAAATGAGCATTTACTTACTTACTGATTGATTCCATAACCATGTTTGACAATTTGACATATCGACTACAGTTTGTGTCTCAGCTAATTTTTGTTACCAACCTGCTCAAGAAGGCAATCTTCAGGAACTTGTTGCACCAAAAAAAACTAAGCGAGACTCATAAAATGGCTGCTTTTTAGGTACACTTATTGGGAGTATGGGGACAGTGACGTAATGGAGACTGGTTTTGATGGTATCGATATCCTGTAGACATAATATCCTTTTCGACCAAGTTCCATGTGAATTACTTGAACGTGTATGAAGCTCCCATTTTGCGTGGTTTCACGTCAAACACTTGTCATTGTTTGTGAAATTCATTCAAAACAAGCAAAAGCCACAGTCTATAAGAAAAAAGTATGTTCATTTTATTTGTGTACCGGTAATTTTCCAATAACTGTGTGAAACAAGGATAATACTGCTAGTATAGAGATAACATGGTCTTGATGACTAGCCAGACTGTCTATAAGGATTACTAAAACCTTATCGCTCTTATCTTGTGAATTTTCTAACTAAGCAGTATAGCAGATAGGCTGGCGTTCATAAGAGCCTGTGTTAAAAGTTCTGACAAATATTTTTCTACACACTTACACAAAACACGTTAGTACGTGTGGCGTTCATCTACACAACACACTTGATAACGGACTTGGTCTATGTGAGAATGGCAGATTTTTTGAACATTCAAGATAACACTTATGTAGGATTTTTTTTTAATTACCCAAACCACCTTGGTCCAAAAATGGAAATTTATTTTGGGATTCTAATTGGGCGAATGTTTAACCATTTTTTCATGTGTTCAATTGCCCTGGTCTAGAAATGAACTATTTAACAAAAAATATATTTTAATCACCGATATTTTAAATTTTCTTGGATTTTCTAATTCTGCAGCGGTTCCATTTGGAACCGGTGGAATATTCAGATAACAAAAATGTTTAACCAATTTTTCATGTGTCTAATTGCTCTGGTCTAGAAATGAGAAGCCATTTTGGGGTGTCTAAAAAAATGAGAGATTTTGACCTCTTTTTCAATTATTTTAATAACATTTTAAGTCTAATTTCAATGATTTTTTACTTGGTTTTTAAAGTGCCCAATTGCACTGGTCCAGAAGTAAAAAGCCATTTTGGGGTGTCTAAAAACAAGGGATTTTAGCCCCTACTTCGGTGATTTATCATGTGCCCAATTTGGGTGGTCTATAGGTCTTAAGGTATTTTTGGGGTGTCTAAAAATTGGGGTATTTTAAAGGATTCTATCACCCTTTTCGGTAGTTTTTCAACGATGTTTGCATGTTCCCAATGCCTTGGTCAAAAGTAACATTATGTATACTTACTACTTATATAGCCATTTTTGTCAGACTACCGAAACGGAATTTGTAATTCGCCAAAGCGCGGCGTGCGCTTGCCTTGCTTTAGTGCAGTTAGTCGCTGCTTCTATGGGTAGAGTTACGGTACGGAAAACCAATTGAACAGGCTATCGCAAGTTCGAATTCCCGCTGCTTGTTTTCTTAGAAATCTAATACTCACTGAACTGTACAACGATATAATTATTACAATTTACACTTTTGCAAATACGCCAATTATTATTATTATATATGGGAAAGTCCACTCGAAGTCCACACTTCAGCTTTTTTTTAAATAAGTCCAGCGGTAAATACGTCTGGATGTTCAAATCAGATCAATCTTAACTCGTTTGAACCCAGTTTGTATGGCAGCCAACGACGTTTTTATTCTTTATTCTCGCATTATGATACTAAGACTCGCAGAATTATGCATTTGGATTGAGTCTTTCCAATTGGCTAGTATGTAATGGTTATGTATCAGACAAAACCGAAAATTTTACATACGTCAAATTTTTTTTCTATAAACATTCGGGTCATCTCGAGATATTTCGATAAATGAATGATGCGATAATTTTCTTTCGTAATATCGCTAATTTCTTGCCATATTTCAGGTATGCCACTGTGCAATAACTTTGTAGTTTTAATAAACTGAAAATTATGTCCATAAGGTAGGTCAAATTAATAACTTTCATATAACCATAAAATTTTGTGAAAGTTCTTAAACTTGTTCATAAAGCATACGTACGCTATTTTTCGACTTTCTTAATCAAATCCTAAAAAAATGGCGTAATAGTACAGTGCTTAATATTTTTTTTTAATTTTATTCTCTTGAAGGTCTTTCATGTAAGTATTATAGGCTATAAAATTTAAAGTATTATAATCACTATTTTAATAACTAGCAGATCATTACTCCAATCAGCATGAACTTTGAAATTACAACGAAGAGTATTAAACAAGAAATTAATAACGATAAAACGTTTGATGCAACTGAAAATGGATCTGATGCAATAAGCCAAGAGCGTCTCTGGTCAACCGAATATCATACTAAGCTTTCAACAAATGAAGATCAAACTTCAAATGAAGAAGAAAAAGAGTGTTATTTTAATATTGCTAAATCTAAATGTTTATTGGAAGACACTATTGTCAAAAACGAACCTATTGACATTATCAAACTGGAACCATTTACAATTGAAGAAGTTAATATAAAAGACGAATTTTCTTCAACTCCTAACCTTCCAACATTTATCAGCGATAATAAACGTTTTGAATGTAAAGTGTGCGGGCATAAATGCGACCGTCAAAGCAATCTCCAAATTCATATGAGAAGACACACTGGAGAGAAGCCATTTAGTTGTACTATTTGCCAGAATAAATATTCACGAAAAAACCATTTAAATATCCACATGTTAGTTCACACTGGCGAAAAATCCTACAAATGTGATCAATGTTCTTACAAATGTATCTACAAAAGTAGATTAAAATCACACATGAGAATTCACACTAGAGAGAAACCGTTAAAATGCCAAAACTGCGAATATAAGTGTTCCGAAAGGAGTAGTTTAAGGAAACATTTGACAACTCATACTGGAGAAAAACCTTTTGAGTGTAATATTTGTGAGTATAAGTTTTCAGAAGCAGCTATTCTAAAGAAACACATGAGAATACATACCAGAGAAAAGCCGTATGAATGTAAAAATTGTAAATACAAATGTTTCGATTTGAGTAGTTTAAGGTATCATATGAGAACACATACAAAGGAAAAACCTTTTAAATGTGAAAAGTGCGAGTACAAATGTACAAAAAAAAACTATCTGGAGGTCCATAGTAATAAACATCAAGTATAAGATTAGTGCGACTTAAACCATTGCTGAATGAAAAAAAAATAATTCAATGGCGAAGCTCATAATCTTCCATCTTATTTATGTCACATTTTAATTCCAGAGACGTATGCATGGAATAGATCATTTAGACTAATATTGTAAATGTATTACACGGATTACTTGTAAAATAGGAGCTTCAATGTTTTTTGTTGTACATATAATCAATGCTAAATATTGTTTGTTAACACATATCATAATTAAAAATAAAAGTTAAGAATATGAAATATCATACTTTTGTCAACATTTCTCTTCGAATAACTACGGGTAAATATTCAATAATTAAAAAGTTTTACGAGTCTCGCAAATGTGTCTACAATAATTTAAACACATTGCAACCACATTTAAAATATAGTGTGTATAAATATTTTACTGCGTTAAATTTAAAAACAAAGTTGCTTACATTTTTAAGTAGGTAAGTATTGTATTATAACATATTAAAATTTCAAATAACTAGCTTAATTATTAACAAATTTATGAGGAGTTAAATAATAAGAAGATTGGCGCTCAGAACTAATCAAGCGCTAGAATTTCTTTTAATCCCACGTTGGTAGGTTCAAGCCGAATTTTTACCACATTGTCTATTTGCCTTCTCGTGTTTCCTGACATAACCACGTACGCCACTCTGTATGGTCTATATGGATCTAATGACGAGCATGAATCAATACAGGAAGTCAAATAAATAAATTTCGTATAACTATAAAATTATCTGAAAAATAAATTTGTTTGTAATAAAACCTTCGCATTCAACCGGCTTTTGTTATTTAAAACGATTAAGAATTGCAAAATGTGCAGTGGTTAACAACCCTAGTGAAACTCGCAGCCGAAAGGTAGCAGTAGATTTGCAATTTAGAACTTGTGAACCATTCTTTATATTTCGCCACGCCTACTGTAATTGCCGCGAGAAATATGAAAAATACTGTTCCCAAAATACTCTTTTGAAAAAGTAACCAGCGCAAATCCGTTAATTTGCAATTATAGCAGTAATTAGGTGTATTTCTAAAACTACAGCAAATAAGCTGAAGAATCGTAATAAGCACGTGGGTAACAATTCTTTAAAGAGCTTAGGAGAAACGTATAACCTCACAAATATTAAAATTGTACCAATATATCTATTATATAAATTTATTATTATTACTATTAATTCAGAAGAAACATATTACATAATATAGTCAGTAAGCAGTAACTGTTTAATTTGTTAATTTCTGCGAGTTATTACAAGAAATTAATCTAAACAGCAGCTTTTGCAGGGAAGTAAGCTTCTGTGTGAATTTATAATATGTATGAAAACTATGCAGTGTGACATCAAATGTGCAGGAGAGACAGAAGAAGGTATGAGAAAGACAATAAGTATATCAAATTAATTATATTAATATATTCTACTTTACATTATATTAACTTGCAAGCTACTTTATGGTGCAAAATTAGAATCACACTTTTTTTGCACTCAAACAGTTATTCTCCAGTGTGTGTTTTTCTAAGTGATTTTTTTGTGTAAATTTACAATCGCTTCTTTATCACTGGAACGGTTTTGCTCCAGCGTGGGTTTTCATATGCTGTCTCAAGTTACGTTTTTGAGCAAGTTTAAAAGTACATATTTTGCATTGAAAAGTTTTTCTTTGCATTGAAACGGTTTTTCTCCAGTATGAATCCTCATATACTTTTGTAAGCTTACTTTGTTTAAATGTAGAATCACATATTTTACAGGGAAAAGGTTCATCTCCAGTATGAATTTTCATGTGATTGAGTAAATTAGGTTTTTGTGTAAATTTAGAATCACATATTTTGCACTGAAACTGTTTTCACCAGTACGCGTTTTCATAGGTACCTACCTACCTTCTTGCGTAAATTTAGAATTACATATTGTGCACAGAAAAGGTTTTTCTCCGGTATGAATTTTAATGTGAATGATTAAGTGACATTTCAACGTAAATTTAGACTCACATATTTTGCTCTGAAAGATTTTTCTCAAGTGTGCGTTTTCACATGTGATTGTAAGTTACTGTTCTGTGTAAATTTAGACTCACATATCATGCACTAAAAAGATTTTTCTCCAGTGTGCGTTTTCATATGTGATTGTAAGTTACTACTCTGTGTAAATTTAGATTTACATATTTTGCACTGAAATGGTTTTTCACCAGTATGCGTTTTCATATGTACTAGTAGGCTACCTCTTTGCGTAAATTTAGAATTACATATTGTGCACTGAAAAGGTTTTTCTCCAGTGTGCGTTTTCATATGTGATTGTAAGTTACTACTCTGTGTAAATTTAGATTTACATATTTTGCACTGAAATGGTTTTTCACCAGTATGCGTTTTCATATGTACTAGTAGGCTACCTCTTTGCGTAAATTTAGAATTACATATTGTGCACTGAAAAGGTTTTTCTCCAGTATGAATTTTAATGTGAATGATTAAGTGACATTTAAATGTAAATTTAGACTCGCATATTTTGCACTGAAAAGATTTTTCTCCAGTGTGCGTTTTCATGTGCCATTGTAAGTTACCTCTTTGCGTAAATTTAGAATTACACAATTTGCACTGAAAAGGTTTTTCTCCAGTATGAATTCTAATGTGATTGACCAAGGTAGATTTAAGCGCAAATTTAGAATCACATATTTTGCACTGAAACGGTTTTTCACCAGTATGAGTTTTCATATGTCCTAGTAAGTTACCTCTTTGCGTAAATTTAGATTTACATATTTTGCACTGAAACGGTTTATCACCAGAATGCGTTTTCATATGTGATTGTAAGTGACCTTTTTGCGTAAATTTAGAACTACATATTGTGCACTGAAAAGGTTTCTCACCAGTATGCTTTTTCATATGTACTAGTAAGCTACCTCTTTGTGTATATTTAGAATTACACAATTTGCACTGAAAAGGTTTTTCTCCAGTGTGAGTCTTCATATGCTGCTGTAAGTTGTATTTCCATTTAAATTTACTACTGCATAAAGCACAATCAAAATGTACAAGTTGATTGGACTTTTTTATTGTTTGATGTGGAGGGCACTCATCAAATTCATTTTTTATATGCAACTCCTCACTTTCCAAAGGCTCAAGCTTGTAGATATCGTCATGATCACTCTGGATAGTAAACTTTAGATCAGGAACTTCTGATTTCATTGGGTGCTCCAACCATTTATTACTGGTATCTTCCTGCTTCGCTGTAATTATTTAAGACTTGCTTTAATGAAATTAGATTAATATAAATGTAAAACTATGCAATATGTATTTCTCCATTAATTACAAATTGGTATATTGCTTTATAGACAAAAGTAAGCAAGATTTTAAAGAAGATTTAAAAGCTTAAATTATATTTTATAATTTTGATCAGCATTTTACTATTTATCCACATAAATTACATTTTCTCGTGAGAAGTAGGTACACATGCAGTTCTAGTAAAAGTAGAAGTAGTAAAAGAAGGCATTTAAAAGTATTCTAAAGAATGACCACCTACATACAGACATCGTAAATAATTTGTCTACCGAGTATAAACGATTCTTATTAACACACAACCAGTGCTGGGCATGATACTTTTTAGTTGTACCTAGATACAGGTTAAGTAAATACTAAAATAATACATCTAGTTGCATAATAAAAGATACATTTAAAAATGTACTTAGATACAGGTACAAAAATTAAAATAAGTATTTAGAACATTTATTGATGTATTTTAGATACTTTTTGTAAATATGTTTCCATAAATTTAACAAAAAAAAATTTAAATTATCGTTTTTACTTTTTTTGTACGACACAAATTTAACCCTCGACTCTGTAGGAATGAAATAAATGAACAAATAAATTATTCTAAGTTTTTAACAGGTGTAAATTTTTTTAGAAACTGCGGTTAACTTTCATTACTGCAATCTAACCTATAAAAGTTTATTATCCATTGTTAGAGCATTTACTTTCTTTTTTAGTGAAACATGTTTTTTCCCACTACAGGATGTCAAAAACTCTTTGAAGTTGTGGACGAACATAAACTTCGTATCTTCTATAAAAAGCGTATAAGCTGATACACTGGGCGACGAATGGAAAGGCTATAATTTTAGAATTACAGGTGGAAATGACAAACAAGGATTTCCCATGAAACAGGGTGTTCTTACTAACAGTAAGTTTTGTTTTCAGTTCCTTTAATGCGGTAAATATTATCAGTTCTTATTGTAAAATTATTTATGTAGGTCGAGTTCGTTTGCTGTTATCTAAAGGCCATTCATGCTATAGACCTCGTCGTACTGGTCAACGTAAAAGGAAAGCAGTTCGTGGTTGCATCGTAGATGCGAATCTTAGTGTACTGGCATTGGTTATCACACGTCAGGAAGAGCAGTTAATTTATTTTACTATTAGAAAGCAATGGTCTTTTAAAATTTTAATTATAGGAAATTCCTGGGCTTACGGATACTACGGTTCCTCGCAGGCTTGGTCCCAAAAGAGCATCCCGAATTCGTAAGTTGTTCAATTTGACAAAAGACGATGATGTTTGTCAGTATGTAGTAAAGCGGCCTTTGCCTCTGAAGGAAGGAAAGAGACAACACTTCAAGGTCCCCAAGATTCAACGTTTGATTACTCCAGCTGTGTTGCAGGTTTGATTTTTTCCTGGCTTGTGGCATATTAAATTTAAAAAAAATAAAAAATCGCTTTAAAAAACGCGAGATTTTCCAACTGCAGTAAAAGAAAATATAGTTTATATGTAAAAAAATTCAAAAGTTATTGTTTTGATATTAATTGATCTTTTATAGCGTAAACGTCATCGTCTAGCACTTAAGAAGAAACATTGTCTAAGACGCAAGAACAAGCAGACAATTATGCCAAGCTGTTAGCACAAAGAAAGAAGGAATCCAAAGCACGAAGGCAAGAGGAACTGAAACGACGCCGTTCAGCCAGCATGACGGACTCAAAGTCGAGCACCCAAAGCGCACAGAAATATATTTAATTTATTTACATTAAACAACCTTGCATAAATTTGTCTACAAATTGTTTCTACAATAAAAGTTCGGATAGTCATGGTTAGCCTTTTATTTACTATCGATCGTGAATTATGAGTATAACAATTTTTAAAAAATTGGGCATTTCGTGAAAAGTCGGATTTTACCAAAAGACTACGACATATAGTCTGTTCTACAAAAAAAGACGAAGACTGTACTATTTATTTTAGATTTAACCTCCAGTTGCAGTTTTTTCTACAATTTGAAAAAACATACAAAAAATTTTATAGCCCTGCAATTTTTCGTGATAACTTGAACGATTTTTTTTAATTGCATATGGCTAAATTTGTTCCCCATAATCTTGTAGAAAATTTTCTTTGCTTAAAAAAAAAATACCGGTAACAGTAACCGAAATTTTCAGTATCATCCTTAACCTTGGTGCGTCGTTGGGGTCCTTTTCGACCCAGTTGCTGCTTTATTAATAGCCTAAACTTTTATTTCTTGTTCCAGATATTTGAGATCTTAGGACTTTAGTTGTAATTAATATAGCTTCAAGATTTTGTAATTAGCAGAAAAATATTCGTTTCAGTTTTTTAGTAGTTTAAATTTACACACTTAGGTTGTTTGGGTCACTTTTGTCCTCTCCTCTTTCGAAGCCGAAACAAGCTGAAACTCGCATAATTCCGTACAGTACGGTGTGAGTAATGGCAACAGGTTGAGACCTGCATGTAAACCTCTCCAGTATTTCTTATCCCACAGTGCTTGTATATCGTTTAGCGAGTGTTGAATCTTAGTTCTGTGTACATCTTGTGTGGAGTAACTTTTTTTTATTATGACTTCTAAACAATCAAAATTTGTGCCTTCTTTGACACAAAAACAACTAGAAGAAGCAATTGATAATTCAGATGAAGTACTATTTGATTTTCAAGATTCCTCTGATGGATGGGATCCATCTGACGAAGAGGAGTGCTCTGAAATTGAAGATCATATTTCTGTTTGTTCGGAAGGTGACTAAGAAGAGGAAGAACCAGAAATTTCAAATGTGACATCCGAAACTATGTTATCGAAAAACGGGCAAATCGAATGGTCTTCTGAACCTCCTATAAATCAAGGAAGACTTGCTGCACACAACGTTCTCACAATGACACCTGGACTTACTAGGTACGAGATATCTGCTTTTACGCTTTTCTTTCCACCATTAATTGAAAAACTAATTTTAAAAAATTCAAACATGGAAGGTCATAGAGTCTATGACAAAAATTGGAAAGATTTGGATGCGCAAGATTTATATTCCTATATTGGTTTGTTCATTTTAGCAGGGGTTTTCAAATCTCACAACGAATCGACAGAAAGCTTATGGGATGCCAAAAAATGTAGGAGTATATTTCGTGCAACAATGTCTTTAGAGAATTTCAAACGAATTTCTAGAGTAATAAGATTTGACAATAAACAAACACGAACTGAAAGAAGAGCCTGGGATAAATTTGCGGCTATTAGGGAGCTTTGGGACAAATGGAAATTTTAACAAAATTGTTCAATCCAGATGCAAATGTAACCGTTGATGAACAATTGGTTAGGTTCAGAGGCAGGTGCCCTTTTAGGCAATACATGCCCAGTAAGCCTGCTCGATATGGAATTAAATTTTAGGTATTATGCGACAATAACACAGCGTACGTATGGAACATCCAGCCTTACCTTGGAAAACTTGCTGGAGGAGTCAGAGAACAAAACCAGGGTATGCAGGTTGTTTTGGACCTATCTTACGGATTGAAAGGCCACAATATTACATGCGATAATTTTTTTACGTCATATGAACTAGGCCAGATTCTACTCAAGCGAAATATCACAATGATTGGTACAATGAAAAGAAACAAGACTTGTATTCCACCAGAATTATTACAAACGAAAAATGTACCAAAAATGTCTTCAAAGTTTGCATTTACTTCTGATACTTGCTTGGTCTCATACCTTCCCGAAAAATCTAACAAATGTGTTATATTGCAAAGTACATTACATTCGGAAAAAGCAGTATCAAACCAAACAAGTAAAAAGTCTGTAATTATACTACATTACAATAAAACAAAAGGGGCAGTCGACACCATGGATAAAGCGGTTATGTGTTACACAACAAAAAGGAAAACAAACCGTTGGCCACTTATCGTCTTCTATAATATAATTGACATTAGTTCTTACAATGCCTACGTTTTATTCTTGAAAGTAACTAATAGTTGGGGTTCAAAGGATCGTCGAAAACGACGACGTTTTTTAGGCAATTTGGGCATGATGGGACAGATTGAAAGAAAAAAGTACCTTCCTAGAATAAAAGCCGCAAGGGACGTTGTTGAAAAAGTAAAATCTGCTACAGCAATTGTTCACGATGAAGCAGCTTCAACATCAACTCAATCTAGAAAGAGGGGCAGATGCTATATGTGTAAAAAAACAGTCAATAAGTGTTCTAGTTTGTGCTGCAAGTGTGGAAACTATTGTTGTAAGAAACATTTAGAGCAAATATACAAACAGTATTACAAATAGATAAAATGACTTTTTTGCTTTTATAAACTTACTTTTTTTTTGTCAATTATAAATTTAATTTTAAAGTGTTCTTTTATTTACTAAATGTTCATTTTTACATTCCGCATTATTTATTTTAAGTAAACGTTTATTCTTAATTCTTGCTTTTGTTTTGAAATGTATTGTTCAATTTCCTTTTATTAAATAAATATTTGCTTTTAAGCCATAGAATATTTACTTTAATACAAAAAAGAACCTAGGCGATATTAACAAGTCATTTTAGTGTAATGGGTCGTTTTGGACCCAAACACCTTATGTGTGTAGACAAAACGAACGACGCCGCAAGGTTAAATTGGATCTAGGGCTAGTATCTAGAAGAGAACTAACCAACAATATAAATAATCTGTGGTTCGTTTTCTTGTTTTTAATTATTAACATACGAAACAGCTTCTTCCACAAACCTACCAGATGAATTTGGTATTGACGGTGAAAATTCTTTCTTGATTTCAGTTCGATGGCCAACAGCAGATTCGGGTTTGATCATAGCAAGCAACGGGATTTCACGTGCGACTTCAGGGGTCACTTCTCGTTCCATTATTAACTTTTAAAATTCGTATCAGTATATCCATATACTTCCTAAAACATTTAAAGTTTATGTTCATTGCATTTTTATGGTGCCCATAAAGGCGACTCACTTTCAACACAAAAATCCGTAAAGCTAGTTTGCAACAACGTTATAAACTATAAAGATTTACATATTAGAACTTCTTAATGATAGTTAGTAAATATTTAACAAACGACAATTATTTAAAATTTTCTCGTGAACACTGTTACAGGTTATGTACCAATCGTGTCCTTGAATTACTTCATGTACAAGATGATGCAACATTAATTTCTTGTTCGTTTAGGAATGAGGTCTGATTGCGGGCGACTGAGAGTAACAGAAATTTGGGCGTATGTCGTCATTGTTTTTTAAATAAACGCGAGCGGTTGCAGTTTAGTCGACCTTGTAGAGTACCCAAGTCGACCATCGTATGAGTCTCGTACTCCCCTCACAGCACATTACCACTCCTTAAGACAAGTAAAATGGTTTGTATCTTTACTACATGTCAATTCGTTATTCGTCAACTCAACTTGATGTGTAAGAAATACAACGTGTAATAATAGTTAACTAGACAATATGTGGCTGCAAAATGAGCATTTACATATTTACAATTTGACATATCGACTATAGTTTGTGTCTCAGCTGATTTTTGTCACCAACCTACTCAAGAAGGCAATCTTTAGAAACTTATTGCACCAGAGAAAATATTGAACGAGACTCTTAAGACGGCTGCTTTTCAAGTACACTTTTTGGGAGTGGGGACAATGCATAAGCAGCCTATTACTTTTCCAGGTTTGTGCTTACGAGTCTGGTTTCTCCTTAAAACAAGCAAAATGGTTTGTACTCAAGATGACTGGAAGGTATGGTGTTGTCACTCGAGTTTGATTGGGCGTCACGAAATGTGTTGGGGAGAGATGGCGCAGTAGATACTAAAAGGACGTTTGCGCGTCAAATTTGAAATCCGCTCGCAATGCTATTCTAACCTGACTTTGTTCATACTGTGATATACAAAGGTTTAATGTTCTGTGGATATACTGTCATAACTCAAGAATTATAAGAACATTATAGTGACAACTGTTTTCGATCATATTTTCCTATTATAATTCAATATTTATTGCAATATTGAAAAGGTTAATATTTAATATAGCCTGAAAATTTATATCTTCACACTGATTATTATCACTGTAGCGAGCACTGTAGTTATGGAAAACCATCGTTAATGCGAGGAAGCGGTAAAACTTGGTTTTAATTTTCTTGGGAAATTCGAAAAAAAAAACAGATTTCAATGCACTCAGTTTTGACATCGATAAGGCCCCCAAAAGGCTTATTGGAAAGCAAAAACACGAAAACACAAAATTGGTCATGGTGGAATGCTACAGTTTATGTAGTTATAGAATGGAATGACTGTAAGGCATTGTAATTAAAAAAGGAAACATGAAAAAAATTAATAATTGACCCACTTTATTGCTTACTCTACATATTTCCTTCAATACTACAGAGTACTAATTTTTATTGCAATTATTTAGTGAAAGTAGGCAATAGCAGTAGTAAAGTATAAAGATGTAATCGAATTAGAAGACAACGAAGTAACTGCACAATTTTATCGTAGAATTAATGCAGTGCTTTAATGTCGTTTCGGTTATAACAGTTGCCTACGAGGGTACCATCTACCTGCACATATAATTGTGTAACATACAAACCGCATAAGCACAAAATGATAAACGTAATTTAAAACATTGAAAATAGAATAGAAACAAAAATCAGTACATAATAATACATTAAAATTGTACTGTATTGACAAAATCTATGTGGACAGTCACTCTAGACATAGTGCATCTCTTTAACATTATAATTAGTAATAAAAACAAGTATTTTAAGTACTTCAAAAGTTTATTATTTACTTGTGTGCGGATAGCGATTATCTTACAAAATTTCAGAAGGGCTCCTGCCTATTATACAGATCACAATAAACATTGTATAATATTCATCTCAAACCTAAGATTTAAATATCTAAGGGTAGCTTGTATAAACCAGGATTAAAACACATAAAATACCTAAAAAAAACATGAAAACATTAAAATCTACGTTAACTAATTTAGTACTTTTTTAGCATGTTAACTTAAGCATTAGACAAGCATTCCAATAACATATACTTGATATAAACATAAATTCATTAAAAAAATCTTTTACATTATAAAATAATTAATGCGTTTTGCAAGTCTGCAAAAAATTATAATTAAACCATAAACCATACATGACTGCATGTCTGTACGCTTTGAATAAATACAAATGCAGCTTTCACTGAACAAGTAGTCACTATTATATTTGTCGTTGTCCTACTATGATGGCACGTCGACAAGGTAATCATAACACGGGGTTCTCGACCTGGTAATTCTGCCACTGGGATGGTGACATACCAGTTGCAGTTGAGGAATCAACGCATATTTTTGTGGTTATATGTGGCGATGCACACAGGATGGTTGATAATATGTTGGGATGTACTTTCAGTACAGATTAAGAATCTGAAAATAATAAAAAGTTCCTATAAATATGTGCCCAAAAACTCTTCATTACCGGGCAAGTTGCAGTCTACAGAAGTGGGAACAGTATTCTCTTCCATAGATTTAATTTCATAAGCAGCTTTTATGGACACATGTTTATAGAATGTACTCTCAAAGTTTTGTGTAAACTATTCTATTCTATCGTATTAAGAAAACACTTATTAGACCTTCATGGCAATTTAATTTTTGAAAAGCATGATATTATCTCGAAAATTGTTAGATTTAGAAATTTTCAACATGAGAACATGTTTCTGGGCAATTTTGTATGGAGAATAAGATTTTTCAAAAAAATGCTAAAATCTAAAATATGTAGAACATAATTACGTGACCCCCCCCGTACGAGACACCTCTGTCAAAAAGTGATTAGCCTGGTTTATTTTCAAGAAGCTGTAACCCTATAATGAAGGGTTTTCAGGCCCATGTTTATGAGCATTCTTTCGATTATATTTAGATTCTGAATCTATCCTGAAAATTCGTTCCACATGTTATGAATCACACTGTATACCATTGGTTTGGCAAACGAAAATTGTGCAGACTTCATTTAAATGAAGTAAAGGGGCTCTTTTAACTTTTCCTTTATTCGTGTTGTTATGAATCCTAAAAAATATTGCAATCATTATGAGAAACATAATTAAATAGATATAACTATTTAGAAATTGTAGAGTATGCTAAATTGTAGTTCATTTAGCATTAGTGTATTTTTAAATTAAACCATCTTTTTCCATTGTAACATGTAGCTGCATACTAAAATACAAAGGATGTTGATTGTTTAAATTACAGCAAAAGGAAATTTTATGCTGTGATTATTATCAACAGTGATCGGAAGTACAATTCTTTTAACTGCCTGAAAATAATTAATTTAAGTATTTCTCAACTTCTTAACTGTGTTTTTACTAGTTAATTGTTATTCTACATACATATTTGATTAAAATTAAAACAGTACTTACTCCTCTTTAATTTTCTGTTGGTAGTCTGTCTTTTTACTAAGCTGAAGCTTCTACTAAATTGAGTTTTGTGAATTACATTGGTGTGTTAATTAATAAATCACCGAAGTATGCTTTTATTCGTTATTATTTTACTTTTTGAAGGAATCGAATTGTCTCGTCAACTGTCAGAACATTTCAGGAGGATAAGGTTAAAATTCACGGACGCCGTCAGAGAGATCTACCGTCACTGCTGCCCTCTCGCGGCAATACATTTGTGGGTCCCTCGCAAAACAATGTAAATATTAAAAAGTGAAAACACCAAAATATATACACTGTGTCCATAAAGTAACCCCCCCCCCCCCAACTAACTTTTGAACGACTTAATATTTTACTAAAAAATTTGGTGTGCTTTAATGGGAAATTAAATACTATTTTTTAGTTCATAATTAAATAATGTATCATTCAAAATGGCGGCTGGGCGCTGGGGATTCTGGAGTGATATTTCTGCAAACTTCTGTAATGCGTTTTTTACAGAAATGTCACTCCAGAAACTTATGAAAATGTAAGGCAGGAATGTCATATCCGACTTTTTATGTGCCAAGAAGTGAATGGTAAACATTTCGAACACTTAATTTAATTTGTTTTTGCTTTAATTCTTAGTTTTTTTAATAGACTTCTTCAACTTCAAACATTGTCATTTTGTTATGGCTAAATATTTTTCTTTGAAACTCTAGGATCAGACGCAGAACTAAAATACCTTTCAAATGAGATGCCACTCTACCCCCCTTTCTATTTAAAAAAAAATTTCAAAATGGCGCCCAGCCGCCATTTTGAATGATACATTATTTAATTATGAACTAAAAAATAGTATTTAATTTCCCATTAAAGCACACCAAATTTTGTAGTAAAATATTAAGTCGTTCAAAAGTTAGTTAGGGGGGAGGGTTACTTTATGGACACAGTGTATATTAGCTATCCATGCATCTTGCGCCAGTTCTTTTCTATGGTGAGTGTTGAAGCACAATACTCTTTATACATCACTTACATAACCTACAACAGTGTCCAGGAGAAAATTTAAAATAATTTTCGTTTGTGAAATATTTACTAACTATCTTTAAGAAGTTCTAATATGTAAATCTTTATAGTTTATAACGTTGTTGCAAACTAGTTTTCCGGATTTTTGTGTTGAAAGTGAGTCACCCTTATGGGCACCATAAAAATGCAATAAACATAAACTTTAAATGTTTTAGGAAGTATATGGATATAGAGATACGAATTTCAAAAGGTGATAATGGAAAGAGAAGTGACCCCTGAAGTCGCACGTGAAATCCCGTTGCTTGCTCTGATTAAACCCGAATCTGCTGTTGGCCATCGAACTGAAATCAAGAAACAATTTTCACCGTCTATACCAAATTCATCTGGTAGGTTTGTGGAAGAAGCTGTTTCGTTTGTTAATAATTAAAAACAAGAAAACGAACCACAGATTATTTACATTGTTGACTAGTTCTCTTCTAGATACTAGCCCTAGATCCATTTTAAGGGTCTGCTATCTGTGTCTAGATACCTTTGAAACAAAGTATCTAGCATTTGTATATTGCTGTATAATAATGAAGTAGTTTGTCATATTTACTACATTTATAAAATATTTTTCTTCAAAAGTCTAGAATTTTTTTTTTTAAATCCATATTAAAATTTTATAGGTTTCAGATGCTCTCGCAGGGAGTTGTTAATTTTTTTTTAATGCTTTTAAAGAAATTAACTTAGCGAATACTAGGAATTTCCAGCAAATCCCAACAATAGTTTGCCTACTGCGTCAAGGTAGATATCAGGGACGTAAACCAAACAAAATGAAGTTTCAGTAATGATTCAATTTTTTTTTAAATTTCGGTTACGATTTACTGCTACTAAAAATTTCGGTTATGGTTACAGGTATTTTTGTTTTTTTTTAAATAGCAAAGAAAATTTTCTATAAGATTATGGAGAACAAATTTAGCCATGCAATTAAAAAAAAACGTTCAAGTTATCACGAAAAATTGGAGGCACTAAAAAATTTTTCGTTTTTTTTTCAAATTGTGGATAAAACTGCAACTGGAGGTTAAATCTAAAATAAAAAGTAGTACATAGTTCGTAGTAGTTTCGTCTTTTTTTGTATAACAGACTATATGTCGTAGTCTTTTGGTGAAATCGGTCTTTTCACGAAATGCCTAAACAGATAATGAAATGAAAGAATTTTTAGGAATTATTTAAAAAAAACTATCTCTTTCGACAACCAACCTAGAAACCCTGGAAACATGACAAAATTATTTTAGAAAAAACTTTACTAAACTTTACTGGTAAGTGAAATATGATATATTCTTTGAGGCTTTCGCGGTTTCTCGAACTGTCAATATTACAATTTACTTGCGGCTTAGACCGCTTAGAACACAGTGTTCTATTCACTCTGAAGATGCAAGCTGCAATGTGTTGCGAAACGTTTGATTGTATGGGTTCACAAACAGCTAACAGACATAAGCCGATTAAGTTTTATTGTCTTGGCAAACAAAATACATTAGGATCAAATCCTTGTCCGCCCCAAGGTTTATATAATCTAAGCACACGGCCCTGTTTAGGCAGGCAGGGCCTACGAACAAATATTGCTCAAACTTCTAGAGCAAATGCTTGTAAAGGCAGACAAGCTACAGGTCGGTCATTACCTGATTATGCTGAGTGTAGTTCCCAAATGACGACGCGGTCTAAGCCGAAAGTAAATTGTAAAGTTAAATATGGCCAGCGAATGACGTGCTGTTGATGTATGTGTTCTATATTTTAGCATCGATTATCAACAGACGCCGTGTTGTGGCCCAGTCAAGAGCAAGTTTGGTTAAGTGTGTACTTTTCAAGCATGCTGTGGACTCCTGGCATGCCAGATGACGTGCAGCTAGGAAGTTACGAGGCAACCGACACAATTAACTAACCTTGGTCTAGATTTGGTTTATAAAATTTTTAACATCCCTCCTGTTTGAAAATGGTGTACATAGGTTATCTTTATTTTTTTGTTGTTGTATACATAGTGGCACACTGTTGGCCCACTGACTACCAATAACGCCAATAACACAAAATTAAGTAGTTGGTAGTAGAAATGAAACATATCTCCTGCTGCTGAAGTATGCATATTATGTTATACGATGACGTCATACTCACAAGAACTTTGCATTTGCATCAGTGGGAAACATTAAAAACTATAATTACTGTTTTGGCTACAACCCTAAGCGTCAATCAAAACGGCTGACCATGCGAAATGCTAGTAAATAGGTATTGTTATTTGCTACAATACACAAATGTCCTTCTACATTTTGCTGGAATGTAAAAATACCGGCATATTCCTAAAATACTTACAATTTTCTGTTACAGTTCAAGAAAGTTGTGGTTTTGGTTTTTGTTTCGCTTACGGTTTGAAAATTTTGTGGTTTTTTTTCCGGTTTTTCGGTTTTAGACGTTTTGGTGCACGGCCCTGGTAGATATCTTTCTAAAAAAAATTTACACCTGTTAAAAACTTAAAATAATTTATTTCTTCATTTATTTCATTTCTACAGAGTCGACGGTTGAATTTACAAAAAGTATCTTAGATACTTATTTTACATTTTGTATCTGTATCTAAGTATATTTCTAAAATGTATCTTTTATTATGCAACTAGATGTATTTTTTTAGTATTTACTTAACCTGTATCTAGGTACAACTAAAAAGTATCATGCCCAGCACTGGTTGTGTGATCGTTAGAATCGTTTATACTCGGTAGATAAAATTATTTACGGTGTCTGTATGTAGGTGGTCATTCTTTAGAATACTTTGAAATGCCTTCTTTTACTACTTCTACTTTTACTATAATAATCACTGTTACCTACCAAAGCAAAACAGCATGTGTACCTACTTCTCAAGAGAAAATATATATAAATTTATGTGGATAAATAGCAAAATGCTGATCAAAATTATAAAAGTTAATTTAAGCTTTTAAATCTTTTTTAAACTCTTGCTTACTTTTGTCTATAAAGCAATCTACCAATTTGTAATTAATGGAGAAATACATATTGCATAGTTTTACATTTATATTAATCTAATTTCATTAAAGCAAGTCTTAAATAATTACAGCGAAGCAGGAAGATACCAGTAATAAATGGTTGGACCACCCAATGAAATCAGAAGTTCCTGATCTAAAGTTTACCATACAGAGTGATCATGACGATATCTCCAAGCTTGAGCCTTTGGAAAGTGACGAGTTGCATATAAAAAATGAATTTGATGAGTGCCCTCCAGATCAAACAATAAAAAAGTCCACTCAACTTGTACATTTTGATTGTGCTTTATGCAGTAGTAAATTTAAATGGAAATGCAGCTTACAGCGACATATGAAGACTCACACTGGAGAAAAACCTATTCAGTGCAAATTGTGTAATTCTAAATTTACGCAAAGAGGTAACTTACTAGTACATATGAAAAAGCATACTGGTGATAAACCGTTTCAGTGCAAAATATGTAAATCTAAATTTACACGGAATGATAACTTACGATCACATATGAAAACGCACACTGGAGAAAAACCGTTTCAGTGCAAAATATGTAAATCTAAATTTACACGTTATGATAACTTACGATCACATATGAAAACGCACACTGGAGAAAAACCTTTTCAGTGCACATTGTGTAATTCTAAATTTAGCCGCAGAGGTGGCTTACTAGCACATACGAACACGCATTCTGCTGAAAAACCGTTTCAGTGCAAAATATGTGATTCTAAATTTAAACATAAATGTACCTTGGTCAATCACATTAAAATTCATACTGGAGAAAAACCTTTTCAGTGCAAAATATGTAAATCTAAATTTACGCAAAGAGGTAGCTTACTAGTACATATGAAAACGCATACTGGTGAGAAACCGTTCCAGTGCAAAATATGTAAATCTAAATTTACACAGAATGGTAACTTACGATCACATATGAAAACGCACACTGGAGAAAAACCTTTTCAGTGTAAATTGTGTAATTCTAAATTTACGCAAAAATGTAGCTTACTAGTACATATGAAAACGCATACTAGTGAAAAAAAATATGTGAATCTAAATTTACACAAAAACGTAATTTACTCAATCACAATCACATGAAAATTAATACTGGAGATAAACCTTTTCCCTGTAAAATATGTGATTCTAAATTTAAACGTAAAGTAAGCTTACAAAAGCATATGAGGATTCATACTGGAGAAAAACCATTTCAGTGTGAAGAAAACCTTTTCAATGCAAAATATGTAATTTTAAACTTGCTCAAAAACGTAACTTGAGACAGCATATGAAAACACATGCTGGAGCAAAACGGTTTCAGTGGAAAACATGTGATTGTAAATATACACAAAAAAGTCACTTATAAAAGAGAATATAAAAACACACACTGGAGAATAACTGTTTGATTGCAAAACATGTGTGATTCTAATTTTGCTCCAAAAAGTAGCTTGCAAGTTAATATAATGCAAAGTAGAATATCTGAACTGTCAACAATGTTTGAATTAAGCAAAAGACTGCAAGGGAATTCATACAATAAGCTTCTTATAATAAAGCTTGTGGTTTAATAATGCAGTAAGGAATTTTAAAGTTCCACAAATATTAATGCAGATCTTATGCAATTTATAACGCCAATTTTGGGTTATAGAACACTAGAAACTTAAGCCAACTAGATATAAACAATGTCTGTTAGAGAGAGTGCGATAATGGAGAGCGTGAACTTAATTTTGAAGGATTTAATGGTTTTGTAAATATCGTTTGAGCGAAATAACGTCATCGAGTCTTGCTTTGGAAGTTCATAAAACCGTCTTTGATTGATGATTCTTAAATGTCGTTATGGCTGATATTCATGACAGACAAAGCAAATTGTGTGTCAAATCAGACATTTGTTTAAACTTCCAGAGCCAGATCAATTTTATTTGTTCGTCCTCTACCTTTATGGAGCGTAATTCTATTTTCAACTCACTGATCTCAGAAACTACTAGGAATTTGGAGACAAAAGTACTGTAATAGACTCAACTTTAAAATCTGCATTCGATGTTTAAAAGAAATCATTGTTTATCTACATCTCGACAAAAGAATAAAATTAGGTTATCTCTTCCAAGCTAAAATATTGTTCTAGCAGTTAGAGGCTATCGTTTGTATTTTCCTGAATTACTCCATTTCTGTATGATGCTCTTTATGGTTTTGAAATTTGAAAATTAACGCTTTTATGTTCTTATTACAAACTGTAACTTTCTTTTAAATAATTTGTTGAAAAAAATAATAAAAAAATATTGTATCATTTAGTAAAATATAGATATTTGAAATGACATGGCATTACAAAGACTGTTAGTAATCCTAATTAATTAATAAGATAGATTATTTATTGTAACATCCACTGTAGTGTAATTCTATTTCAGATAGCTTTATGTTATTATATATTCTGTATGCATTATTACAGATTATAACAAATATTTATGTACATTTAATTGATAACAAAAGCCTGTGTATGTAGAGCGTATCTACCACAATTAATAATCAGTTGTAACAAGTGGCAAAAGAAAAGGTCTAGTGGGGTTTGTATGTCACTATTTTGCTAATCCTATCCAATATAGCAACTACGCTGCATATGCTATAGTGCTATAGATCGGCAAAACAGTCCTGTAAAAAGCCCATTTGACCATTTTTTAATGCATTCTAATTATTGTGCTACCATGTGGTAAAAGACAAAGACTCCTCAAATGCTGTGAATACAGTATGATTCATAAAAACATATCGAGAAACTGGCAGTTGGTGCCAAAAGTTAATGTCCAGACTTTATAATAGCACTAATGATTTTTTTTTTACAAAATTGCAGTTGATAACTGTGACAACTAAGTTCAAAACGGAAACATAACATTAATTTGTCAGATGCCTATGCCATCGCTTTACTTTCAAGTTAGGCTTGATATTTTATTGAATTGAAGGTGCTTGCTCTTAGTGGTCCATATGGTACTGTTGCAATTTTTACTACTTTTTGTGTATACAATTTACCTCTACTTACAATGATTGTATAACACTATAACAGTTAATAGGCTTCGGTGTGAATGTACTCATTAATTCTGAGTTGCAGTGCTTACTAAGCAACGAAAAACCAGTTCTTCAGCATTTGAGAATTTATACTAGGAAAAAATCGTTCCAGTGCAAAATATGTAGTTCTAAATTTACAAAAAAGGTTGCTTAAAAGAGAACATGAGAAGAACGCGTGCTGTAGAAAAACATTTTCAGTGGTGTATATGTAATTCCAAATTTACTCAAAAAGGTAACTTCTATAAATATGTTTACGCATACCGGAGTAAAACCTGTTCAGTGGAAAATATTTGATTGTAAATTTACGCAAAAAAGTCACATCTACATATGAAAACGCGCACTGGAGAAAAACCTTTTCAGTGCATGACCTGCAATACTGAATATGAAGACAACGAAGTAACTGCACAATTTTATCGTAGAATTAATGCAGTGCTTTAATGTCGTTTCAGTTAACAGTTGCCTACGAGGGTACCATCTACCTGCACATATTATGATTGTGTAACATACAAACCACATAAGCACAAAATGATAAATGTAATTTAAAACATTAAAAATAGAACAGAAACAAAAATCAGTAGGTACATAATAATACATTAAAATTGTACTGTATTGACAAAATCTATGCGGACAGTCACTCTAGACATAGTGCATCTCTTTAACATTATAATTAGTAATAAAAACAAGTATTTTAAGAACTTCAAAAGTTTATTATTTACTTGTGTGCGGATAGCGATTATCTTACAAAATTTCAGAAGGGCTCCTGCCTATTATACAGATCACAATAAACATTGTATAATATTCATCTCAAACCTAAGATTTAAATATCTAAGGGTAGCTTGTATAAACCAGGATTAAAACACATAAAATACCTAAAAAAAACATGAAAACATTAAAATCTACGTTAACTAATTTAGTACTTTTTTTTATCATGTTAACTTAAGCATTAGACAAGCATTCCAATAAATAAATCTTTTACATTATAAAACAATTAATGCGTTTTGCAAGTCTGCAAAAAATTATAATTAAACCATAAACCATACATTGCTGCATGTCTGTACGCTTTGAATAATTAAAAATGCAGAATGCAGTTGCGGTTGAGGAATCACTGCATATTTTTGTGGTTATATGTGGCGATGCACACAGGATGATTGATAACATGTTGGGATGCACTTTCAGTACAGATAAAGAATCTGAAAATAATAAAAAGTTCCTATAAATATTTGCGCAAAAACGCTTCCTTACCAGGCAAGTTGCAGTCTACAGAAGTGGGAACAGTATTACCTCTTCCATAGGTTTAATTTCATAAGCAGCTTTTATGGACACATGTTTATAGAATTTACTCTCATAGTTTTGTGTAAACTATTCTATTCTATCGTATTAAGAAAACACTTATTCGACCTTCATGGCAATCTAATTTTAGAAAAGCATGGTATTATCTCGAAAACTGTTAGATTTAGAAATTTTCAACAGGAGTACATTTTATTGCGCAATTTTGTATGGAAAATAAGACTTTATATCGAAAAACTAAAAAAAATGCTAAAATATAAAATATGTAGAAGAAAATATTATAAGACCCCCCCCCCCCATATGAGACATCACTAGTGTTCTTATTCAAACCAAAATTATTACAAATACATGAATAACTAATTACGTGAATAATGCTATGATATTTTAAAATTTGAGTGCAATTACTGCTAAAGTTATCTACAAAAAGTGATTAGCCTGGTTCATCTTCAAAAAGCTGTAACCCTATAATGAAGGGTTTTCAGGCCCTTGTTTATGAGAATTTTTTCGATTAGATTTAGATTCTGAATCTATCCTGAAAATTCGTTCCACATGTTATGAATCACACTGTATACCATTGGTTTGGGAAACGAAAATTGTGCAGACTTCATCCAAATGAAGTAAAGGGGCTCTTTGAACTTTTCCTTCATTTGTGTTGTTATGAATCCTAAAAATATTGCAATAATTATAAGACATAGTTAAATATAATCTGAAAAGAAATACCTATTTAGAAATCGTAGAGTATGCTAAATTGTTTAATTGTAGTTATTTTAGCATTAGTGTAACTTTAAATTAAACCATCTTTTTCCATTGCAACATGTAGCTGCGTACTAAAATACAAACGATGATTGTTTAAATTACATCAAAAGGAAATTTTTATATGTTGTGATTATTATCAACAGTGATCGGAAGTACAATTCTTTTAACTGCCTGAAAATAATTCGTATAAGTATTTCTCAGCTTCTTAACTGTGTTTTTACTACTTAATTGTTATTCTACATACATATTTGATTAAAATTAAAACAGTACTTACTCGTCTTTAATTTTCTGCTGGTAGTTTGTCTTTTTACTAAGCTGAAGCTTCTAATAAATTGAGTTTTGTGTATTACATCGGTGTGTTAATTAATAAATCACCGAAGTATGCTTTTATTCGTTATTATTTTACTTTTAGAACGAATCGAATTGTCTCGTCAACTGTCAGAACATTTCAGGAGGATTAGGTTAAAATTCACGGACACTGTCAAAGAGATAAAGAGATAAACCGTCACTGCTGCCCTCTCGCGGCAATACATTTGTGGGTCCCTGCCAAAACAATGTAAATATTAAAAAGTGAAAACACCAAGATATATATTAGCTATCCATGCATCTTGTTTGTACTTTTACTACATGTCAAATCCTGATTCGCCAACTCAACTTTTCCCACGCATATACAAGAAGTGTCAGAAATAAATTGCATAATAATAGTAAACTAGACAATATGTGGCTTCAAAATTGGCATTTACATATTTACTGATTACCTAACCATGTTTGACAATTTGACATATCGACTAGTTTGTGTCTCAGCTAATTTTTGTTACTAAACGAGACTCATTTAAATGGCTGCTTTTTAGGTACACTTATTGGGGACAGTGATGTAATGGAGACTGGTGTTTGCAGTCTATTCAACTGTTTTCATCTGCAACTTTGACAATCTCGGGGTTCCTTGTGAATTTTATCAACAGACGGCGCAACTGTATATGTCAATTTTATTTTAAAATAAATATGAAAAGTAAGAAGTGTTTTTATTTACTTATTACCACGGTAATATTCTAGGCAAGAATGCCAAAATACTGTTTGCGTGGCTTATCAAAAGGCGAATATAAAGATTTATCATTAATTGCTGTTCCCAAAGTGAATTTACCTATTTGGGTTACCTATAATTGCTAATTAAATAACCAGTAAATAAATGGTTTGTATCAAAATTATGTTTTGTACAAAGTTAAGTTTATGCAGTAACTGGAAGAACGCTTAGGTACATTTCGTAGTAGTAGGTAACGAGCTCTATTATTCTACTGACTACTTCTGTTATGAATATAGTTTGCTTTTGCACTATAATTTAAACCAGCCTATTGTGGCGACTTGTTTGTCTAATGTTGTTGGTTCTTGGTATTATTTGGATTTTAATATTATCGTTTTTTTTCCAATTAAAAATAACTACAATAAACGACTATAAACATTGCGTAAAAATATAGAATAAGTTTCACTTACTTGCATGTTTCATTACTAAAAGTAGAAACGAAAGTAACTTATTAACCTAACCTTAGCAAATAAGTGTTGTATACAGGATAGGTGTTAAAAAGAGTCAAGTAGTGATTTAAATACTTATCAAACCGCATCAAATTTGTAATATACCTTAAATTTGAAGTTTTAAGAGCGCCATCTATGCGCAAATTTAATAAAAAGCCCCAAGATTGTCAAACTACTCTTCCTTACATCACTGTTCAAAGATATCTGCGCCTAAAAAATTGAAGAAATGTTTTATTTGAACCCTTTTATGTACAGGATCAATCAACATGTTAAACTTCATACTATCAATACTAATCGTATTATATTTTTTATCTATGATACTAATACTGGCGATAACGCGTAACAGCGCCCCCTATTCAGTTTGGATTTTTTCTACAGTTCATTTCGTTCATTGCTGTACCAGCAAAAAGGCATTTAATAGCAAAATAACTTGTGTGTGATGTCTGGAAAATGTGGGTTGGTCTGCAATTTATAATTGCAATAGTTACAGCAATCAAAAAGAATCGAAATCATTTATCAGATTTCCTGGAGATAAAAACAGGTATGCTTTATAATTAATGTCACATAACTGTCTTGTTGTAATGTAAAATAGTTAGTCTAATTATTGTTAAAACTTATTTGCCATTATTTTACAACATTTGAGTCGTTATTTTTCAAACTAAGTCACTAAATCATTTTATTATTTTTCCAAAATACCTAGAAGCCTGGTGCGCAGTAAATATAGCAAGTATGGATAGTCACGTGAGACTACCGGTCGGGCGAGTGCCGGCTGATACCGGTCGCCTAGTCACATCTTATTTTTTAAGGAAGTGATGAAATTATACTGACTTGCTATTACAATCAGAGCAGTTGTCCATGTAAAGAAAAATTACTGAATCAGTGAATGAGTCAGTTGATGATCTACTGCAAATGATTCGATTCATCAAAAAGGTTCGTCTTGTATCTGTTTACTGCGCTGCTGGTAATGAAGTTGACCTTGACATGAATTATGTAAAAAGTTGTTGAACTCATAATATATCTGTACTTTTGTACGAAAGAGTACTGCTCCTACAATCAGTTGTCATACCTTGTTTACATTAATTTGTTTTCAAACATTTGCTATGTGTAGGACAATACCCTAGGTAAGTTTTCATTTCAATAATAAAAAAAAGCAAATAAGTTTAAAACAATTATAAGTAAGAATACTTTCAGAAAATTAACCCAAATTTTATTTATTTATTTATTTATACGTGCATCCCCCACATTGGGTATTAGCACTTGATATTTTGTTAACATTATATTACATTTGTATTTTAAAAATTATGTATTTATTATTTATTCATATTTGCTAAATTCACTGTCTAAAGTTCTTTTATCAGATTTGTTTCTATGATGAATCGTAAAATTTTTTTCTGGCTGTCTTCGTTGTTTAACATAGCTGTAGCAAGTTCTTCTGAGATCTGTATGTCGCTTCTTATTTGAGTATATTTCCTGCAGACCACTAGGAGATGTTCTATGGATATTGGCACGTTACATGTTTCGCATTGTTCAGGTTCTGGTTCGCCATTTACTAGAACCCAAATTTTAGACGTCACCATGAATATGAAAATTAAAAAGAAAAACATTTATGACAATTCGCCTGTTAGTATTAAGATTTTCAATGTCGATAAAGTGAAAAATGAAGGTCACAGCACTAAGTTCGGTATGCAGGTAATCATTGTAAAAATGAAAAATCATTATTAATCAATTTTTTACAGAAACATCACAACCATTCAGCATCAAAGATGAAACAGAAGATATCAATATTAAATTGGAACCGTTAATAAACGAAGATATTGATATAAAGAGCGAAACAACTGGAACGTCTAAGACAGAGAGAGAGTGGTTTCAGTGTGCCACATGCAATAAAAAGTTTTCTAATAAATCTAACCTTCGACAACATTTAACAATTCACAGAAAAGAAAAAGCATTCCAATGCAAAAAGTGTAATAAAAAATTTTGTTTTCGGGCTAATTTAATAGAGCACAAGCGTATTCATACTGGTGAAAAACCATATGAATGCAAATTGTGTAATAAAAGGTTTGCCAGCCCATCAGCTTTCAAAGTGCATATGAGAATTCATACAGGGGAGAAACCATACAAATGCAAGGTATGCAATAAAACGTTTAGACAAAGCGGTACGGTAAAGGATCATATGACTACTCACACTGGGGAGAAGCAGTTTGGATGTGAGGTGTGTGGTAACAAGTTTTCACTTAAATCTCACTTAAAAAGACACATTAGTACTCATACTGCAGAAAAACCTTTCGAGTGCCACATATGTACGAAGTCATACTCACGAAAAAATGTTTTAAATAATCATATGGAAACTCATACTGAGAGTAACCGTTTTAAATGTAAAATTTGCCACAAAAATTACTCCAGTCAAAAGAGTTTACAGGTACACATAAAAACTCATTCTGGTGAAAAACCATTTGAATGTAAAATCTGTAAAAATAAATTTACCCGAGAAGGTAGTGTAAAATCTCATATGCAAATTCATAGAGGAGAAAAACCATTTCAATGTAACATTTGCAATAAAAAGTTTTCCCAAAAAAATAACCTAAATCATCACATGAACAGTCACAATGGAGTAAAACCATTCGAGTGCAAAATATGCAACAAAAACTTTACACAGCGGGGTGCATTACAAAATCATATTACGGTTCATACAGGAGAAAAATCTTTCGAATGCAAAATCTGTCATGCAAAATTTGCTCTCAAACAGCACTTAAAACGACATCTAATAGTTCACACTGGCGAGAAGTTGTTTGAATGCAAACTATGTTCGAAGCAATTTGCACATAGTACCTCCTTCGCTAAGCATAAGAAAATTCACGCAAGTGAAAGAACTTTGGAATGTGAAATATGCCATAAGAAATTTACGCTCGATTGTTACTTGAAGCGACACTTAAAAATTCATGGCGAATATAAACCATTTGGATGCAAAACGTGCGACAAAAAATTTAGAGACAGGCAAGACTTACGGAAGCATATATTTTCTCATACTGGTGAAAAACTATACCAGTGCAAGGTGTGTAATAGGAAATTTACGAGTAGATATACACTAAAAACTCATGCATTGACAAATCATAGTGAAGAAAGGCCTTTTAAATGTGAAACGTGTCAGAAGAAGTTTGCCCTCAATCACTTGTTAAAAAGGCACTTAAAATGTCACAGTTCAACAAAATAATTGACATTTAAAGCAACATAAATTTCTTAGGATTTGAAATTTGATCCAGCACTGGACCCGGTGAATGCAAGTTAACAACAATTGCTTTTTATATATTTTAAATACATTTAACAAAAAATTGAAAACATTGTTTTAGCTTAGATAAGTTAGATATAAAAATATTTTTGCATTGTAAGGAGTATGTGGTAAGATATAAATAATAAAATCAAGTACAACTAGAAAGACTGAAAATGTTCTCAGTTCATTTGTTTTTCTTTTAGAAAATTTTTACAATGTTGACGATCCAACTGCTTGTATTTATGCATTCCTTATATATTTCATCTATATGTTAGCGAAGGATATATCTTGTTCTTCAAAAGGTATCTGGATAATAGCTTAAGAAAGTACGAAAATTTATTATGCTTAGAAACTTTAAAACTCGCTTAAATATGTCTTGTACAGATTAACTTGCTGCATAGGTGGTCATGGGTTTGAATGGTTCAGGTTTTTATTTTCAGTATGTGTGCGCGCGCACGCGCGTGTGTGGTGCATCATAACTCCCAAACGAGAATGATCTAATTTTAATGTGCTTTTGAGTGTTGGGCTATATCAAAAATCCACCGATAAAAAATCCAAAACCGGAAGCGGAAGTGTTTGATGCTGATTTCCTGGAAAATCAATTTTTTTTATTTGAAAACAGAATCTGGTATAAGACTCTAGAACAGATCTAACACTTTTTTCCCGAACTTTCTAGCTTCAATATTTTGACCGCTACGTTTTTGTAAATTTTGACATAAGGACAAGTTCGAATAAGAACGAAACATCTAGTGGTCTATTCTAACCATAATTGAAACCGAATCTTTTCTCTCTTCCGTGTTTTGTGCACAGAGGCTGTCATCGCTGATACCTTGCTTTGCTGGTGCCGATCACAGTTTTGCCGGTTTGTTGTTTGCAACTTTTCCCCGCCGCACATCCTAAGGGGCGTTGCTTGTGTAATCCCCCTTTAATGTTTTACTATCCGGCATATATCTGCTTGTTTGCTTTTGCTTTCAATTGTGGGGGTCATAAATGCCCCACGGATACACAATGTTACGAAGTTTAGAAATTTTTGGAACTCCTAAAACAGTAAAGTAAAAAAATTTCAAAATTGTGCTATTTTCGAAAACAGATTGCTCAAAAACTGGCTGTCGCATTTAAAAAAATTCTGTTCTGTTGTAAAGCTAGGGATAAGCTACGATTTGATTAGTGTTTTAGTCCGATAGTTTGCATGAGTAACATTTAGGCGGGTTAATTTCACCCTCTCGCCCAATGTTTGGCTGATGAATTTGCTGTATTATTTCTGGTGTGCTTTAATACTTAGAATTATGTTTCTAACAAAATTTAAAGAAAGCAATTTTTTCTCAATCAAGAACTTGCAAAAATTGTCGGAACTTACCAGGTATACTGAGCAGACTATTAATTCCCCAGACAATTCCCAGTACACTCTTTTCGCTCTGCAGTGCGACCTTAACAGTCATACGTAACCGGCAAGACCACGGCCATATGTCGACACGACGTGCGCAGCATGTGATGTTGAAAGAACAGGTACAGTGTGATGCAGATTTAACACGATTGATAGCACCCCGACTGTCAGATTACTATCTAGGGCTTAATAGTAGTTATTAATAAAATTTCCGCTTGATTGTTTCAATTATAATTGGTTTAGTGTCTTCAACTGTTTATTAAATGATTGTTAGCATTACATTGAGCGTGCTGTGATATCCTAATAAAATAATATATAGAGTGACAAAGTACAAAATTCCACATTAATTATTCAGTTTCTGATTATTCAAAGTAAAGTAAAATTCTTCAAAAAATCGTAGCAGCTACCACTTTGAATTTCCCACCGGATCTTCATGACGTTACTACCGCTCCTGAACTGGTCTTATTGCACACTTGAATATTGGAGAAATTAAAGTTTCGTTTGTAATATTCCATAGCACTCGGCAAACCAGATCGCCCTTGTTGAATTTTTCGCAAAACTTGAATATTGGAGCAATCAAAGTTCCTCTGTAATACTCTCAGTCAACCGTGCTGAATTTATAGCAGACTTGAACTAATGAGAAATCACTGTTGCTCTGCATTATTATTAAAAAATCAAAGACATACTTTGTTTTTGATTCAGTTCTTTTAATTTAGTTCAAAAACCCAGGCACACCACAATTATAAGTTATTTGCATTAAAAAACAATTTAAGTTAAGTACCATTATTGTCACTTGCAAATAGTTAAAAAACCAGTATATTCTGTTCCGTTAATAACATTGTATATACACTGTAATGAGCGCTTGACTTATACAGAATGTTACATTCAAAATCTGGCCTGAAACTGAAGTCAGCTGTTATCTGTTCGCTTTATGATTTTGCAGTTCAAAAACTGCTGAGAAGATTATGTTAATTTCCATTCATATATTTTTCTCTGAAATTTAAATTTAATTTTAGTCCAACAAAACATCGTCAGTTTTCTTTACATTATTATTTATGAAATTATTTCGTTAATTAGCTCTTTAATTTTTAAATAAAAGTATTTATAAATCAATTAAACAAGTTGCAATTACATTAGTTTATAGAATGCAGTTGTTTTATTCGGCACATAAATCCAATTTCAAAAAGTGTATCGTAAATAGTACATTATATTTGAGAGAAGAGTACAACATTATGAATATTATTGTATTTTATTAATACGTCAAATGGCATTGTGGTTATAACACAATGTAGGGATTTATTCCACATAATTGGTTATTTTTTCAATATGTATGTCACCAAAAATACAAACCTATTTAAAACTAAAATGTGTAGTTTTTACCCACTCCTGTATATTATCATTCAACTTTCACAACGGTCACGGTATCTGTCCTTATAAACACGAAAAAACTATTTCCCAACATGAACTTTCATTTTCATGTATTTGTATAAGCTACTCTTCCATATATACCTATAATCACACAGACGACACACTGCGTTCTAATGGTTTCTCTCCTGTATGAGTTTTAATATGCTTTTTTAAGTCGCTCTTCCTTTTACATCCACAACCACATACACCGCATTTAAAAGGTTTTTCATCACTATGAATTTTCATATGATTTTGTAAATGATCCTTTCTTATACATCTATAATTACATACACTGCACTTTAAATTCTTTACCACTGTATGATTTTCCATATGTTTTTGTAAGTGATGCTTTCGTATACATCTATAGTCACATACACTACATTTTAAAGGTTTCTCTCCGGTATGAGTTAGCAAATGTATTTGAAAATGGCATCTTCTTATACATCTATAATCACATATACCGCATAAAAACGGTTTTTCATCAGTATGAGTTATTATATGTTGCTGCAACATATGCTTCTCTATAGATTTGTAGGGACATACATTACATTTATAAGGTTTTTCACCAGTATGAGTTTTCATATGTCTTTGTAAGTGGCCTTTTCGTAAAAATTTATAATCACATATACTGCATATAAATGGTTTTTCTCCTGTATGAATCTTTCGATGCTGGCGTAAGGTTCTTCTAGATGCAAATTTATTGTTGCATAAATCACAATAAAAATAGACAACTTGAGGGGACCTCTTTATGGTTTGGTCCACAAGACTCACGTCAATTTCATCTTTTACATGTACCTCCTCACTCAGCAAACGTTCATGCTTGATGTTGATACCATCATTACCACTTTTGACACTGCATTTCAGATCGAAAAATTCCGATTTTATTTTAAGATCCAACCATTCATTTTGGGTATCTTTGTGTATTCCTGTAATAATAAACACTTCCTTTAATAAAATTCGACTAAAGTAAACGCTAACAGCTAGTTAGTGTAGGTTTATTTCGGAATTATTAAATTATTGGTAAATTTGTCGTATCGTATCGATAAGACAATTTCTAAATTAAAGGAAAAGTACAGGCAAAGTGCACATAAAAATTAATTAGCATACTACGACGTAAAAATTTATATTTAAAATTAACACAGTTTGCGGTTATTAAACAAAAGCTTTTAAAAACCCCAAAGATATAGCGGGTATTTCATTGAAGAAAAAAAAATTTACTATCGCCATTTCGCGCAGTTGCTTGAATTTTGGGTTTAATGCTTACAGGGAGGTGCACATACAGTACCTGTGGTTCATTTTTCATTTTTGATCACTTACCAACGGCATGTTCCACAACGTTACCATGTGAATCTGCCTCGGAGAGTGAAAATTCTTTTTTAATTTCATTTGCATGGACAGCATCAGGTGTGGGATTGAAAATACCTGGTAACCAGACTTCACTAGTGACTTGAGGTTTTACTTCTTCCATCTCCAATTTCAAACTTTTACCAGTAGATGCACTACCTATAAAACATTTAAAAAAAATGTTTACTCGTATACTTTCGACATAAGCTGTTAGACAAAGACAACCTGTGGTCATTTTAGTTTTGAAAGTGGTATCTGTTTTTTTATTATTAATGAACAGTAAGTATATAATTTACACATATTTATTGATATGTCATAATTTTAAAGATATTTTAATGTTTAATATACAAAGTGATCGGTCATAAAAATAATTTTAAAACAAACAGTTGAACTAGGTGTTGGTGCTTATGTTTGCAGCTACCATTTTCAGCATAGATGGTATGATGATTGTCCTGAATTATTTGATCACAACAAGAATAAGACATATATTCTTTGAGGCTTTCGCGGTTTCTCGAACTGTCAATATTACAATTTACTTTCGGCTTAGACCGTGTCGTCATTTGGGAACTACACCCTGCATAATCAGGTAAGGACCCACCTGTAGCTTGTCCGCCGTTACAAGCATTTGTTCTAAAAGTTTGAGCCATAGTTGTTTGTCAGCGCTGTCTGACTGCCTAAACAGGGCCGTGTGCTTAAGTTATTTGAAAATTGTGGCGGACAAGGATTTGATCTTAATGTATTTTGTTTGCCAGGACAAAAATACTTAATCGGCTTCAGCCTGTTAGCTGTTTGTGAACTCATACAAACTATCGTTTCGCAAGACATTGCAGCTTGCATTTTCAAAGTGATCAGAATTCAAATGCGAAATGCAAGGGTATTTAAACCCCTTTGAGCCAGTCGGGCAGAAATGCGAAGTTCTGGTTGGCTGTCAACGTTAGGCGGAAACGAATCTGGTGAAGCGTGATTGTTAAATCGATAATGCTTACGAGTCCTTAGAGGATGAACTACTGAAGTCCACGCTCTACTAGGTCTAAAACCATCCTCTGTTCATGTTGTTGCTTAACTTCAATTAAAATAGTAATCTAAGGACACAGCCCTGTTTAGGCAGGCAGGACAAAATTTTATGCCTCAAACTTTTAGAGCAGAGGCTTGTAAAGGCAAACAAGCTACAGGTCGGTCCTTAGCTGATTATGCTGGGTGTAATCCCCAAATAACAACGCAGTCTAAGCTGGAAGTAAACTGCAATGTTTACAAAGATAAGACATTCCGTACAAATTAATCGTCACTCTAGAAGAAGAAAAATTAAAGAACGTACCTACTAACGCTAGAGAACCTTTAGAGTGTCTATTACTTAACAGGACTAGTGTTCGAAAGTATTTGTGAGATAGATATTTTAAAAAAGTATTTATATTTAGTGCCACAATGAAAAAAATCAGAAAACTAGCTGAACAAGAACGTTCAAGACCGTACCCACTTTTTAAACTAGTACTTATTAATGATTTTGCTCTCTTGCTCCCACCCTCGCACTCCTTCCGCCCTTTACCAGCTTATTCGCGTTTTCTCCCCCTCTCTGTCAATGCTCTGAAAAGCAAATCATAGGTACTACAAATGTATAAAAAAATTCATCTGCTGTTTTGTGGTATTGTTTAGATGTTGTTATGCAGCTTATCGGCAGTGCTAGGCAACGTAACAGTAGATAAAGCCCACTCTAACTTTGGTTGTTATTAGAGTCTTGGAAAGCATACAAATTACAGACAATTAAATAACAAAAAAGTTTTAAATTTTCATTACTACATATTACTGACAAATTATTCAAGGTTTTCTTATGACAATTAGTATTTGTATCAAAAAACACCAGTAGAATGCAACTGCGTAATCAGAATTGGTGCATTTCCTTTATATTTTTCATAATAGTAACGACAATACAAAATTGATTTATAATTTATGCTTCATACTTCATAATTGGACACCCATACACATTTGTGAAAAGAAGGATAATAAAATCCAAAGACAGCAACGTTCCATCTTATAAAAAAACAATTGCTTTTGTGGTTACTTACAGGTGAAAGGGGGGCACCAACTACTAAGGTCACACGATCATTATTTAAGACTCGCTTTTATTTTAATAAAACTAGATTAATCTGAACGTAAAATTAACTAGCAGTGATTTTTTACGCATTATTAATAAATTAGTAATAACAGTAAGAGCAATAAAAAAGGCTAGAGAGATATCTAAAAAGAAATGCCCATAATTTTTATAGGATATACAAATTGTAAGTGATGATGTACAGGGCTGCTTCTGATTTTAACCACTTACCAATGATAGTATACTCAACAAAACCACCATGGGAGTTAGGTTTGTTTTCATTTAGATGAGAAACAATAAATGTAGCATCCATAAGAGCAGGTAACAAGATCAATTTAGTAACTTACATATTTACATTTTCCATATTCAATTTTAATTCGTTTAAGTGTAACACCTCTTTCCTAAAATACTAAGTATTAAAGTGTGCTGCATTCATATCACACATTAATGCGGAATCACCTTCTAACTAAAACTTCGAAACATAATTACAAAAATTAAAAATCTGATACTATAAAATTTGTAGGTTATGTGGGGATAGGGATTTAGTTATTTATTTATTTAAGTTGACAGCATGGTTAGTATTGGAATAATGGAATCTGCTAATTTCAAATACATATCTGCGTATTCAGGAAAACTATGTTTTTTCCCAAAACCAAAAACACAAAACTGAAGAATCAAACAAGGAACAAAGTAAGTTAGAACAATAATAACAGGGAATAACTAATAAATAATGAGTGAAGCAGGTTTTACGAAAAGAAAAGTGACTTTTATAAGTGTCAAAAATGACATTAATCAATCCGTCAATAATACATCCAGTTATGAATTTTTTATTATTACTTTTTAAAAATAAACCCAGCTTATAATGCATAGTTGCAACGTCTTCCAAAACTATAAATCGCGAAGATTTTGCATTCTTAAGTATTAAATTATAAGTAAACTAATTACAATTACAATTTATATTTGATTACTTATTTTAATTGTTGAATTATGTGTTGTTGATACTATTTAAATCTATTTCTCAACCATAGTCGAAAAAAATTTCAAAGTTTGAGCATTAATAACTCCTTAATCAAAGATTTAACACTAAAATTGTATTCGAGTTTTTTTGCTTGTTTTTCTACGTAGAATTGCGTGGTGTAATTATTAGCCGCATGTTTTAATACACCCTGTATGTTTGACTCTCGGGTATTGTTCTGTGTGTTTGACGCCATCCCCCAATCTGCTAATGTAAGAGCAATTTAGACTACTGCTAATACAGGATGAGTCAATAAGATATATTTTTATAATATAAATTGTGATGTGCAACTAAATAGTTATGAATTGTTCATAACTTTTATATAATGTTATTACGATGTATATACGAATATTGACAAACTTTTTAAAGTACTATACACTTAGAGTCATCAGGATGGTTTAGAATTATAGCGCAAAATTTATATGACGCGGTCTAGGCACCAAACGATGTAACAGAAGTTCCTCCCCACATGGGTCCAAAAACACTTCGTTATGGAGCTACAGCTTCTGAAGATCAAAAACTTTATCACTCTTCCGTCGATAACTTTTGTATTGGTAACACATAATAATAACACATAACAATAATGTTGAGATTTTGTATGTGAGCATTACTCATTTAGCTTATTGTTTATGAGAGCTTTATTACACATATTAGTGCCTACAATGCACCAATGCACAATATTTCTATTATAAACGTGTTATAACTCGACAAATAAAATCATTACTTTAATTTTATTGCTTATGCAATATACAGCGTCTAACTAAAAGGTATGGCATAAATTCTAGGAAATGTTCTAGATTTGAAAATAAATTCGCCCATTTTAAAGCTACAAATTTCAGAAAATAAAAGTTTATTTGCCCAAAGGTCTTATATCAGATTCCGATTTCTTATTTAGAAAAAAAATGTTACCCAAAAAACAAGCCTTACTTTCGCTTCCGGTTTTGGGTTCATTTTAGCGGTTAATCTTTGATGTTTCCGAAGTTAATCTAAATGCCATTCGTTCGGGAAGTATGGGGCACCACAAACATACACACGCACCACCATACATAGACAGACATTTTCTAGAAACAACTTTTTGGGCTCCTGGAGATTCAAAACCTGAGTTTTCGTCGAAATCAGTTATCACAGTAAAAAAAAAACTACAAAATTAGTTAGTTTTTATAAATTTTCTAAACCTAAAACTATCATTGCACAATTAGAAAATAAATTTTGTGGATTTAAATCTCTTGATGTCTGCAAATCTTGGGAATTGAGTTTGCTTATAAGCAAACCTATAACGGAATTCATGCATTCCATACATTTTACAGATGAATAGCAGCATTAAAACGGCAAGTAACTAATCACAATATTGGAAAAATATTTTATTGCAAGATATACATTGCTGTAGATCATTGCACTGCTCACTAAGCTGCAGGGCTGCTAGGTGACGACCGCTCGCGTCGGAGAATTTCTCCACCATGCGACGGTCAGCCAATTTGTTGCCGCTTCTAAAATACTGACGCTCTAGGCCTGTGTCTATGGAGCCTAATGGATAATACGGCCTGGTTGTAGATATCATTTTATTATAAGCAACACATTTGTTTGTCCATTTTAAAACTATCTACGAAACATTAAAACCGAATAAACTTTCAACAACCTGACAACTACTGTCACTGTTTTAGGCTAATTAATAGTATATTATTCAACAAGTGTGTAACGATGCCTATTATTCACGAGGATGAATCTTACGCCACGAGTATAAGCGAGACGTTTTTGTTTATATGACGTTATGTTAAAATTTTACCTCAGGTTACATAAATACAGTGCTATCAAAATGTTTTTAAGATTCCATCTAAACTAAATGTCAAAAAAATACTACGACTGATTTATTTGCAGAAAAAATGTTTATTACATGTGCAGTTATTTTTTTTTTCATTTGTTTGAATCAAAAATACGAACCTATTCAACACTAAAATGTGTCCGCTATTTCTACCCATGCCTGTATATAATTGTTAGATGAATTATTCAAAACTTTTCGCCAATCACAAAAGTTTTGTGAGAATTCCTGTGCTTAAAACCTGCATAATGTCATAACTGTTAAAATGTTTTCTGCTGCCCTCTTACGACAACATGGCGTAACAATTGGCGCTAAATTTAAATTTCGCTACTACACTATACTCCAATATGAGTTTCCATATGATTTTTAAGGTTACTCTTATTTTTACATCTATAAACACATAAGTCACACTTAAAAGGTTTTTCATCACTATGTTTTTTTCTATGTACTTTTAAGTGATGTTTCTGTTTACATTTATAATCGCATATATTGCATTTAAAAGGTCTCTCTGCAGTATGAGTGTTCATATGTTGTTTTAAGTTCTTCTTCCATATAGATCTATAATCACATACACTGCACGCAAAATGTTTTTCTGTTGTATGCATTTTTATATGTATTTCTAAGTGATCTTTGCGTCGGCATTTATACTCGCACATACTGCATTTAGATGGTTTTTCACCAGTATGAATTTTCATAATATGACTTTCTAAGCGATCCTTTCGTATACATCTATAATCACATATGCTGCATTTACAAGGCTTGTCACCAGTATGAGTTTTCATATGTCTTTGTAAGTCACACCTCTGTACACATTTATAATTACATACACTGCACGTGAAAGGTTTTTCCCCAGTATGAGTTCTCAGATGTCTTTGCAAGTCATTCCTCTGTAAGCATTTATAATCACATGCACTGCACGTGAAAGGTTTTTCTCCTGTATGGGTTTTCATATGTTTTCGTAGGTGAGACTTTCATAGATTTATAACCACATATACTGCAAATAATTTCTCCTGTGTGTATCTGCCGATGCTGGCTTAAGGTTCTTCTCCTAGATGCGATTTTATTGTTGTGTAAACCACAATAAAAATGTTTAACTTTGACCGGCTTCTCTATTGTTTCATTCAAAAGACTCTCGTCAATTTCATCTTTTATATGTACCTCCTCACTCACCAAACGCTCAAACTTGATATTGACATCATTGGTGATACCACATTTCAAATGAGAAACTTCTAATTTTGTTTCCAGATCCAATAATTGAATTCTGGTATCTTGATGCTTCGCTGTAATGAATTAATACTTACTTTAATAAAATTGCATTAATATAAATATTAACTGCTAGCTAGTGTAGGTCAGTTTCGGAACTATTAACTTTCACATGCTTATAAAAGAATTTGAATATATACAATTTAAAAACATGGTGCAGAAAATGGCTTAACTTCAAGCTAATTGTTGGAATCACATTAAATGTATTTATATACTTAAGAACGTTTACCACAGAATCTTTGAAACGGTAAGAGATAAAAGGTCGGTTAAATTAGGAAAAAATTGCCTATTTACAAGGTCAGTTTTTGCTCACTTACTATTGGTGCCATCATGTAAATTTGGCTCGGAGAGTGAAAATTCTTTTTTGATTTCTTTTTGATGGGAAGCATCAGATGTGGGATCAAAAATAGCTGGAAACCAGACTTCGCTAGTGACTTGAGGTTTTCCTTCTTCTTCCATGTCCACTTTCGAACTTGTACCAGTGCAAGCACTATCTATAATTCATTTCTAATTTATATTTACACTTTCTATACAGGATGACTCAACATGTTGGAATCAATGCATGTTGTTATTAAATAGTTAGTAATAAAATCTGTTTGCAATTGTTTCAACAACTATTGTTCTCTTCCACTATTATTAAAAATGTTAATATCAACAAAATATGCTTCTGTTTTAATTAAATGTATACTGGAGCACACATTTAAAATTCAAGTGATTATACAAGGTATGATATTAATGCGATACTGTTTTCTATTGTCTTCATTATAGCAATTGAAAAATAGTGTTACAATCAAAATTGTTTGTAGTTACTGGGCATAACCTAAAATTATTGGTCTCTTTACACGGGTGTCTTGATTTAATGTGACAAATTTATCAAAAAACGCATATGCCAATCGTTATAAGCTTTAAACGGCTCAATCAACTATTTGAAGTAGTTGATTCAGATATTCTTAATCCATACATATATAAAAGCACTAAGGGTTTTTTTCTCCGGTTCCTCCAGGGGCTACCGCTTCACCAATTTGGACCATTTTTTTTTTAAATGAAAGGTCTCTATCCACAGATAGAACATGAAACATTTTTATATTTTTATTCTACGTCGATTTTTTAATAATAATTATTTTAATTTATAATATATATGAAAGTCTGCTAGACGCGCTTCACTTGAGGCGACATCTACACTAACGTCGCGTCTTATTATTGGAACTAATGCATCACGTGACTTGGCATTTCGCCGGTTCTGTCTGTCCGTCAGTGCATTGTACGCGCTGGGGTAACACTAGTAGTAATAAAAATACAAAGGTCATTTGTAATTTAAGCAACTTCGTACATGTTGTAGTTTCCAAGATAGGAATGGTGAGAAAAATAAAATCCAAAGACACAAAAAGCTATCAGTTGTGTATTAGAAGAAAACAAAAAGGAAAGTAAGTTTTCGTAGCTACTTAGGGTAGGAAGAGGGGCACAACTATTGAGATTACACAATCAATATGTAACATTCGCTTTAATAAAATTAATAATAATGTAAAAATAGCTAGCATTGATTTTTTTATGACTTATTATCAAAACGCTACAAAGTAATGTTAGATAAAAGTAGGAAAAATGTTGGTTTTCTTATTATTAAAAATAGAACTTCAAACAACTTTCCTTTGGTTAGGTATCCACAAAATCAATTTTCCCTTGACGAGTACCTAAACATCATGGTGATTTATTAGCAATAATTTTCCTATGAAAAGTTAAAGTAATAAAAGAGAGTACTAAAGATATCTAAAAAGAATGACCACAATCTTGTACAAATTGTAAACAATCATGTACAAGGTACAAGCCATTTATCATTATTAGCCGATTATTATTCGATATTGCAGTTTGTGGTTACATTTTCTGATTTTAATCGCTCCCTACTGAAAATATATATAGTGCAATGATATGCTTGACCTTGTTACTACTAGAAAACAATCCTTAATCTGTCTGCAATTCACGCAATTAAATTTAAACTTGCTTTGAGACTCTTTTAACTTTCTCAGGGTCGTTATTTTGCTTGTAAAATAAATTGTTTAAATTAATTTTTAAATAGAAATAAACACACAACGATATCAACTTTACAAAATAATAATTTTTATTAAATAAATGAATTTCTAAATGTGGTTTCCGAAAATGAATAAATTTTACTAACTACTATCGTCTTTTTTTTACAAATAAACACTTATCTTAACGTCTTCTTATTCCTCGCTCTAACAAAACGCTCTGCTGGCCTCTCGAGCAACAACAAATACCCTCTCTTAATCTGAATCTTCTTCTTTAACTGTTTTATATTATTACCAATTTGGTTTTAATACCATCACAATCGTACAAACTTCCTCGATCACCTTTTATTTATAATTCTTCTGGATTTTTCTTTAATTCGTTATTACTTCTTGTATTTTTCACTTTTATTCTCGCAATTACTTTTATATAATTTTTAGACCCGTTTTTCCTCTTTTTTCTTTCAGAGGATCTCAATTCTGTATATTTATTTACACAGACGAGCCGTAACTAATTAAACAAATTTCTTTTATTTTTTATATCTTTTTTCTTCCTCCTTTGATTTTCATTTTTATTACAAACAACTAAATCTCATGTCCATCAGTATCCTTTTGAATTCGTTTGTCATTTTGACACTGACATCCTAACTGACATTTATCGACGCACAAATCAAGTAACTCTAAAACTTCTTATAAACTAAACCTTTTTAACAATTCTAATTTAAATTATAATTACAAATAACATAAATAGTCTTCGTATCAATCTGTTGTGTTTTTCTTTTCTTTCAGTACCATACGAAAAATAACAATTATTAGAATTTATAACAGGAATTCTAGCAAAAATACGTGACCCTGAGTTTATAAGTCAGAACATTAAAATCTTACAAGTCTTTATAAATCTCCAAAAGTAAATTGAACTGCAACAAACAATCCAAAAATTGTTTTCCATCAACCACAATACCCCAGTCAAATCAAACACCTCTAAATATCATAGCAATAGAAACCTCATATAACCTTATAATGTTTCTATGAGGCTGTATGTGGTGTTATGCAGTTTTTGAAACAACCGGGTTCATTATGTATGTGGTTTTATGAGGCAACTGAGGTGACTTTCAGTAGGGTTACCAATAACATGCTTCATAAACCCACCGTGTGTATTTGGTTTGATTTCATTTAGATAGGGAACATCAAATGTAGCTTCCACAACAGCTGTTGTCACTAAGATTGCACTATCCACTGCTGGATTTACTTTTTCCATGTTGCAATTTTAAAATTGTAGAAGTGTATACACCTACTTCCTAAAACACTTCTATTGCACTGTAAAACTGAATCACCTTCTCAGAGAAAATGTGAAAAACTGGTGTATCAGCATTATTAGAGGTAAAAGACTTTAAAATTTATAGGTTATGCACGTTGTAAGGTTGTCACAAAAGTAAACTAAGCAGCCAAAGCATTTGCCATTTGAACTACTACAGTACTGATACAGGATGAGTCAACATGATTTTATTGAAGTTTATTTCGTGTTTAATTATGCTATACCATTACCTAATGTTGATACTTATAGTACTACCATACCTTACAGCATGACCTATTTAAAATTTCACAGAGATGTGCATCATCTATTTCATGTTGTAAACTTATAATTCAGCAAGTACATCTGAACTTCCATTTTGTTTTATGCAATATTCAGAGTTTTAACTTCTAGCTTATTTTCTACAACTTTAAATAGGTACCTAACAAAAAAGATGTATAGTTATCAGTGCCGTAAGTACGTACCAGCAATGCAGGGGGGCCCGGACAAGCCGACTTATCTCAGGGGACCAGTACTGGCCGACTTTTTAATTTGTGTTTACACAAATTTGCAATTTCAGTATACCTAATGTAAGTAGTAATATTTCATTTCACTTGTTTTCTTTTGTGCCTGACAGGTCGGTTCTTAAAATGTTTATGTTTAATGTTTATACAAAACGAGCTTGAATGTAAGAAGTTTAGTTCAAGAACAAAGAAAATTGATTCATTGTGTTTAGAGTTTGTTAAAACTCGTTAGATTTTCGCAGAGATTATCTTCTTAATAATTAAATTGTCTTTAAGTAAATTCATTGTTTTAATTGTTGAAATCCCTGCGCTCCAACACATATATGATATTGGTAAGTAAATTAAAACCAAATAATGTAACATGATGATTGCATATATTTATTTATATGTGAAAAAATTCAACTGTATTACATAAATTAAAAAATTAAGAACTTATTCAGATTATTGGTATTATTATAACAAAGGCGGCACGGCAAAAAAATTACGTGGAGGGCCAAAATCTGAAGTTAGGCTACTGACAATTAAATATTATAAAGTTACCTTTGGAATAACATCTCCGCAATAGTTTGAAGTACATAATTTCTTGGATTTTCAGGGTAGTACCTGTTACTGTTTTGTGCGATGGCATTTCAGAGACTCCTAAATAACACTATGCAATCAGTTTTTTAATTAAAAACATACCTAACACAGCTTTTCGATTTCTGTCAAAGAACAAAAATTGCAGTAGGCTGGGCTTTTACATCTTGTAACATTTAATGTTCTCTTAAGATACAGCTTCTTATCCTCCATAAAATAAAAAAGAGTTTTAATTGTGCTATAAATAAATTTTTTATAGGGGTGTTTGCAGGCAAAGTGGGACACACTTTATGTTGTTGTATTGTAAGTCACCGTTCCATCGGTATTTATAATCATATACACCACATGTGAAAGGTTTTTCATCTGTATGAGTTCTCATGTGTTCTTTTAATTTATTCTTTGCTCTACATCTACAGTGTCACATTTAAGATGAAGACAGCCTTGTATTTTTGTTAAATTTAGGAGTCGAGGTTTGAATTTTAGCATGGTCGTAGAACTTATGAGGTGCTCAACTCAAATGTAAGTTGTAAACGCGCCTACTGCAATGTCGCGAATAGGACCAATTCTTGATATTTTGGTTTGCGTTGATGATATCCAAAAAAGGTATTCAAAAAAATGTTCAGAATCCAATTTTGACCCCATGTACAGAGTTTCAATGCTAAATTTGCATTTCGATTTCTTTAGTAATTTTCTAGTCCATGCACAATCCCTGTTTTAATATTCTATTTTGACTAGAGTGCCATAAAAACAAAAGAACTTTTTAAAAACAAATAAAACAACGATAATAAATTATTTATTAAAGAATTAACAAAATTACTAAAAAACTAAAAATGCGAATTTTGCGTTGAAACTCGGTACATCGCGTCAAAATTGCATTCGGAAGAACTTTTTGTAATAATTAATTGTTTGTCGATATCGCCAGCGCGATGCAGAATATCGAGAATTGGCCTATTCGTGAGTTCGCAGCAGGCTGAGTTTACAACTTACAATGAGTTTAGTACCTCAAAAGATGCATCTCATGAAGTTTTACGACTGTGGAAAAATTCAAATCTCTACTCCTAAAAATACCCAAAATATCAAGCTGTCTTCATCTTAAATGCGACATATTATATAATCACAATCGGTACATTTAAATGGTTTTTCCCCAGTATGAGTTTTCATGTTTTTGTAGTGATTGTTTTGTTTTAAACTGTAAACTTTGCCTGAGTATGAATAATCAGATGCTGCGGTAAGTTTTCACCGATGCAAATTTATGAATTTCATAAAAATAACTACATCAGACTCTCAAAATCATTTATAGGTATAGTGTGATATCAGACAACGATCAGAATTTAAAAAAATGAATAAGGTATAAATAACAATGCAAATTTGTAGGATTATGTTAGAATAATAAGTAAAGAAATAATTGATTTATTTCCAGAGAAAATGTTTATTACATGTGCATTTTTTTTGGTCATTTGAAAACTGAATTTATTTGATAACTTTTTAGTTTGCTGTACTTTAATTATTGGAATTTTTGTTAAATATATTGCATTTGTTTTCTATTTCAATGCATTTTACTAAGAGTAACTTGAAATTTTTTAAACCGGCATATATTGGATATCCACCAAATTTAATTGTGAAACATCCACTGAACATACTATAAACGTCCATAAACATTAACAAAGATGTTTTATAGATGTCCAGTAAGGAGGGTTGTAGATATCTAAAGTTGTGACAAATGGATGGTCTATGGACATCCATAGGATGTACACATCAACAATATCCAGGTACGACATCCACCGGATGTTGCGTGAATGTCCACATCAACAATATCCAGGTACGACATCCACCGGATGTTGCATGAATGTCCTTGTGCTGTGTGGTTGTAGAATGCAATGGGCAATTTTTTGCGTCAAATGCTCGAGTTAGTTGCTAAAGATGACGTTCCTCCGCTGCTACCATTTAAAGAACTAAAGTTCCTGAGTTGGTATATAATTATTAATGTTTTCAATGTATGTGAACCAAAAATACAAACCTGTTCAACACTAAAATGTGCCCATCCTTATATATTATTATTATTATATGAATTATTCGAAACCGTTTCCCTTACACAAAGGTTTAGTAAGAATTTCCGCCCCTAAAAACGTTTTTCTTTTTTGTAATAACGTATTTACACTGAAGAGGACTATACTCCAATATGAGTTTTCATATGATCTTTTAAGTTACTCTTCCTTTTACATCTATAAACACATAAGTCACATTTAAAAGGTTTTTCATCACTATGAGTTTTCCTATGTTCTTGTAAGTGATCTTTTCGTATACTTCTATAATCACACACACTGCATATAAAAATCTTTTCTTTTGTATGGATTTTCATATGTATTTGTAGGTGATCTTGTCGTACACATTTATACTCACACATACTGCATTTAGATGGTTTTTCACCAGTGTGAGTTTTCATATGTTTCTCTAAGCGATCTTTTCGTATGCATCTATATTCACATACGCTGCATTTACAGGGTTTTTCACCGGTATGAGTTTTCATATGTCTCTGTAAGTCACTATTCTGCACATATTTATAATCACACATGCTGCACATGAAAGTTTTTTCGCCAGTATGAGTTTTCATATGTCTTTGTAAGTCAAACCTCTGTACACATTTAAAATCACACACATTGCACGTGAAAGGTTTTTCTCCAGTATGAGTTTTCATATGTTTTTGTAAATGACGTTTTCGTAAAAATCTATAATCACATATACTGCATATAAATGGTTTTTCTCCTGTATGAATCTGCCGATGCTGCCGTAAGGTCCTCCTAGATGCAAATTTGTTGTTGCATAAACCACAATAAAAATGTTCAACTTGAAGAGACTTCTGTATTGTTTCATTCAGAGGACTCTCGACAATTTCATCTTTAATAAGTACCTCCTCACTCACCAAACGCTCAAACTTAATGTTTATGCCATTGTTACCACTGTTGATACCACATTTCGGATCAGGAACTTCCGATTTTATTATAAGATCCAACGATTGAATTCTGGTGTCTTCATGTTTCGCTGTAATTAGTTAACACTTGCTTCAACAAAATTACATTAACATAAATATTAGCTTAATGAAGTGTAGGTTGGTTTTGAAATTATTCAGGCAAATGGTAAAGTTTGGTATGCTTATAAAAATGGAATGTAAACAATTTTAGTGTAGGTGTAGGAAATTCAAGTTAATTGTTGAAATCACATCAAATGTATTTAGATGAAATACAAAAACTTTGCCTATTGACGAGACCAGTTTTTGTTCACCTACTTTTGGTGTTATCACGTGAATTTGGCTCAGAGAGTGAAGATTCTTTCTTGATTTTATTTGGATGGGTAGCATCAGATGTGGGATCAAAAATAGCTGGTAACCAGACTTTACTAATGTCTTGATGTTCTTTTTCTTTTTCCATTTCCATGTTTAAACTCGTACCAGTATATGCACTACCTATAAAACATTTAAAATCTATATTCATGCTTTCTATACAGGATGATTCAACATGTTGGAATCAATGCATGTTGGTTATTTTCTGTTTTTTTTACATAGTTACTAATAAAATTTGTTTGCTATTGTTTCAACACCCCTTTTTGTATTCCACTGTTACTAAAAAATGTTAACACAGGGAGAGTCAACAGCGCCGCGGTGGTCGATATCTTCTTTACTATTTAAAATACTGTCCTACCCAGGAGTAGAACCCGGAACTTTCATTTAGCAACCAGCACCCTTATGAAGTATTGTTTTTACTCTCTGATTGAAAAGGCACATGTTGAATTTATTAATATTTTTGCAAAATTTTAAATTTAAAAATTATTATTGCATCATTGCTAACGCAAAATAAATTAGAAATACCCTAAAATTTCTGTAACCAACAGTACTCCCATGTATCTGTTATAATCACAATTTTAAATTCCTAAATATTAACGCTAAATTCATATAGCTGATTGTTTAATTTATGGTGTGAGGTAAGACATGCAGTTCTGACCGGTTAACCGTGGAACAGTAACCAGTCGACAGCACTAGAATAAACCGTTGTTAACATTAGTGGTTTGTACACAACTTGTAAATTAAATTTTCTGTAATTAATCACTTACCATCAGCATACTCCACAAACCCATCGGGTGAAATTAACTCTGAAAGTGAAAGTTCTTTCTTAATATTGTTTACTTGGGGAACTTCAGATGATGCATCCACAATAGGAGGTAATAAAATTTCCCCAGTTACTTTAGGCTTTACATCTTCCATCGTGAATTCGGTCAGGTGTACTTCTTAAAACATTTAAAACTTATTTTACTTGCATATTTATATGGGAAATATACAAGTGACTCAGTTTGAAGTAAAAATTCGGGAAATTAGTATAACAGAACTTTAAAAAACATAGTTTTTTTTAAACTGGATCTTCTTGATGACAATGTAATTATTAGTTATTATTTAATAGGCAAAATGGGTTGATTTTTCTACACTAGTTTTACTAGTCCACGGAATTTTATAGGTTATGTAAAGATATACACTCAACCTTTTCTGTGATGGTATAATGAAGAATAAATAATAGTTCTAGTTGAACTAATGCTCATACAGGATGGGTCAACATTATAGTATTCATTATTATACAATTTTCATTAGTCAGTCTTTAGACAATAAAATTTTGTATGTAATTGTTTATGCTACTAAATTGAATGTACTATATACCGGGTGTTAATTTAAAGAATTTGTACAAACTAAAAAATTTTTGTACATTCTCTTTCCATATTTTCGCGTTAGTGTGTAGGTAATTGTTAACTGTTTTCGGCTTTATTATATATCCTCGTGCAAAATTAAAATTGAAGATGGAAGAAGGATATTCCGAACACAGCAATGAATTGTTGTTACCTGCTATTGTTGGTTCCAAATCTGATGCTTAGTTTCCAAATGATGTCAACAAAGAATTTCTACTTTTCGAGCCAAATTCGCATAGTGGGTTTGTAAAGCTAGCTATTGGCACAGATAAGGTTAGCACTACAGATATACGGTAAATATGTGAGCTATCCGCAGCTTGTTTTATATAATTCATAATCTGCAAAAAGATGGCGCTACAATGACAATTTATAATTAAGTCACAGATTACTGTAATTGAGCAGATTACTTAGCACATATTCAAACCAAAAGTTAGATAGCCATCTGCCATGTTTAATTGTCAAATCGCAATTTTTCGTAAATAATTAATATTGAAGCCAATTCTACTTAAATTATATTCATGATGTGACAGATGCACTCAAATCCGCGATACAACAGTTTCCAACTCATTTCAACAGTAATAAACAAATAGCGATAGCAGCGCCCTAAAATTGGTCCGGCGCGTTGTAGCCAAACTAACGCTAACTTCATCTCCAAATATGGGCGGACATTTTGTATAAAGGGTCGTATATCTGTAGTGTTAACTGCGCTATTGATAAGCGATTGATATAAACAAAAATGTGAGGTTGTCTTGTATAGATTCCTGTACCTCAAGCTGTATTGTATTCGCGCTTGATACAAAAATAAAATAATACTGCAAATCAATGCTGAAACCTCACACTGAATTCTCTGACCAGTAAAGCCTTTCAAGAAGTTATTTTACTGAATTTAATAGAGTTCTTAATTTTTGGAGTCAAATGTAGACCATTTTAGTATCAGGAGATCAAACAGTTGTGTTGAGAGCTTTCTGTACCTTCGCACAATTAAATTTTTAGGAATATCATCAACAACCAACAAAAATAGGTAAGTTGTATTTTGGAGGAAAAAAGTGCAACTAATGCATATTGCATAAGCAAAATTCTGTTCATGTATATGAAGGAATAACAAAGTAGAAATGTGGTTGTGTGATTAGATATATTATGCAGCACATTTAATGTGAAACGTTTTACATTATCACATTTGTTTTAGTAAAAGACGCCAGTTACAGTTCTTTAAACAACTATAAGCTAAGTTACTAACAGGAAAATAAGAAAAGGGTTATTCAACATGTTGATTCATACTGTACATGAAATAGTTCAAATACACTGTTCTAATTTCTTAGCTGCACATGCGCAGTTAGCGCTAATATATACGTCGTGTTGGTCGTAACATATGATTCTGAAGAGAAATTGAAAAATCTTTCAACAACTTCTGGAGTTTGGGCTTATTACATACTAAGTAATAATTACCATATCATAACGAAGTTTTAATTTAAAATTTTATACAAACTGTAAAGCGTTTTTACGTTAGTTTTCCGAATTTTCGCTTTAAGGGTGCTGAGTCACTTGTGCATCTGTATAGTGCCCATACATATAAAATGTAGTGAATAAAGGTAAGCTTAAATGTTTTAGGACAATTCCGCGTAACGTACAAATCAGACGAAGTAACAGATACAGTGGAACGGTTTAGGCTCGGGATTGAGTCGTTTGCAAGCTTGTGCGACGTGTAGAGACTCGGCCGTAGAACACCTTGACCTGACGATACGTGTTACAGGCATGTACTTATAGTACATATTTGGTTTCGCATCCTTAGGTATATAGTCGCATCCACTATTCATAAACAGCGAAGTGCCTATAATCTGTTACAAAAACAACAACTCCGTCTTTGCCCTATGCGGGCACGGACCGAATATATGAAGCGTAACTTAATGATACTTGCACTTAATACTTATTTACATATTTGTTTCTCAAAAACAATGCGGACGTGGTCTTTAAATATAATAAATAACATAATGAACATGTTGGGGGAAGGGTGCACACAGCGAAAAATATACAATTAAATTAACATATTAATACGATGTATGTTTTAAATTTTTTATTTTTTGAAATTAAATACTACGCTACCCAACCACAGCTCGTTTTTTGGTCTCCCCTCCATACTGTAAGCACGTGATTGCCGGGAATAAGCTATTGCATATTGAAAGCTCTACCAACTGCTTTACACCATGTTGTGGTGCAGAAGACGCCTGGAACTGTAACAGTTATTTGAAACAGATACGGTTCTGGAACTGGAACAGGTCGTACCTGTTACGAAAAGATACTTATTAATCGTTGTTTAACAGCTTATGTGTCACCTCTAATGGAAATTATAAACTCAAATTTTAAATTTTTTATAGGTAGTGTATATATCGCTTCGAATTTAAAATTGAAGATGGAAGAAGTAAAACCTTGTGTTACGAGTGAAGTCTCGTCTATTGCCGATCCCAAATCTGATGCTTCTCATTCTTATGAAATCAAGAAAGAATTTCCACTTTCTGAACCACATTCACATGGGGGGTTTGTGGAGTATGCTGTTGGTAAGTGGTTAAAGACAAAAAATGAACCACAGGTACTGTATTACAGGGTGGTCCATTTTCAATGCAGTACATTACCACAAGTAGCCTTGAACATGACAAACTATGTATTTTTAAGAATTTATTATTTATAGCACCTAATTAAGTTACAGATTTAAAAAAAAAACATAAAAGAATAATGGTACAAATATTAACACTGTTGCTAACCACCTTTAGAGTTAGCCATATTGATTTTTAAATTAATGTAAGCATATTAAAGTTTTATATGATTGAAAAGTGAAAAAAGGTACACGCGGACATTGTGGATGTCCGCCGGACGTCCTAAATCAACACTGTATACGTCCAGTGGACATCCAGTCGATATCCGTTTGCAACAACTTTGAACATCCATATGTTGTCCATTTCATGTCCTGTGGCATGATACTACTGGGCAGTTGATGGACATTATGGTTGTGTGACAAACACATGTATTGAGAATAATTAGCGATAAAGACGTAGGGTGCGGGATTAATTACCCGCGTCAGCTCATGGCTGGTCACGTGACGAGCCATGGTGGGTTGGTCAATAACTAAACACTCTGCTTTTTGGCTACAAGGCTAAAATAAATATCTGTTGAGGTTATTAAATAGTTTATTTATAATACAAATTAAAAATGTTGTATAGGTACTGCATATACCGGTGCAAATTTAAAATTGGAGGTGGAAGAAGAAGTAAAACCTATAATCATTACTGAAGTCATGTTACCTGCTGCTGTCTATCTCACTTCTGATGCTCCCCAGCCAAATGAAATCAAGAAAGAATTTCCTTTGTCTGAACCACATTCACATGGTAGCATCGTGGAACATGCTGTTGGTAAGTGATTAAAAGAAAAGGTATATTTTTATAGCGTCTTCTGTAGAGCGGCTTTGGTTTGCTTAAAGTATTATATTTTTAAAGCGAGCGTTTATTTCAGTGAAACACGAAGATCCCAAGATTCAATCATTGGACTTACAAATCAATTCAGATGGTCCTGATCTGAAATGTCCTATCGAGAGTGATAATGCTGATAACTACATAAAGTTTGAAACATTAGTGAGTGAGGAACTGCATATAAAAAATGAAGCTCATACAGGAGAAACTTCTTTTAAATGTAGCATGTGTGATTACTGTGATTATAGATCTGCAGTTAAGACTAACTTACGAATTCATATGACAATTCATACTAGGGAAAAGAAATTTAAATGTGATGTATGCAATTATAGATGTAATCGAAAGAGTACCTTACAAAGACATATTAAAACCCATACAGGGGAAAAACCTTTACAGTGCAATGTATGTGCGTACAGATGTATAGAAAAGGGCGACTTAGAGAGACATATGAAAATTCATACCGGCCAAAAACCTTATAAATGCAGTGTATGTGATTATAGATGTGTACACAATTTTGCCTTAAGAAAACATATAATGACTCATACTGGCGAAAAACCTTTTAAATGTAATGTGTGTGATTATAGTTCTGCAGTGAAGAGTAACTTACGAAGACATATGATAATTCATACTGGCGATAAAACAGTTAAATGTGATATATGTAATTATATATGTAAACAGAAGAGTAACTTATCGAACCATATGAAAACTCATACTGCCAAAAAATCTTTTAAATGTTATGTTTGTGCCTATACATGTGCGCAGAACAGTGACCTACAAAAACATATCAATACCCATACTGGTGAAAAACCTTTTAAATGTAATTTATGTGATTATGGATCTGCATCGAGGAGTAACTTACGAAGACATATCGTAACTCATACTGGTGTGAAACCCTTAAAATAAAATGTATGTGGTTATAGAAGTATTGGTTTGAGAGGCGGTAAGCATTTGATATTATTAAATCGCAGCAACGAACAACAAACGGTTCTGAAATGGAGACAGGGAAAAATTATTCATGAAGTACAATTACTAAAATTTCTTTTCGCTTTTCTTTTGTTCAGGTTAATTTATTTCCTCCTGCAGAATTCCAAATAGATTTTGCTCATTACTACTACTGTTATGTGTTAGGAAATGTCAGATGAAAGCTCATAATGGAGAAAAAACTTTTCAATCTAATATATGTAACTACACTTATATAGGGAAGAGTATTTTACAACAGCATGTGAAAACGCATATGGAACAAAAACCTTGTACATGGTGGTTTTCATGATTATAAATGTAAATAGAAGAGCGACGTAAAAAAAAAATGAAAACTCATACAGGAGAAAAACCTATAAAATGTAGTGTATGTTTTAAATTCTTGAAACGGAATGTAAAGCCAATACTTTACCTTTTATATAATTGTTGTAGTTTTTGTTGTTTTTATAATAAATTGTGCTTTGTAATGTAAGTAGCATAGTTTTATCTTGTAGTGTATTTTACCTGTGTTATAAAAATGTTAAAATAAATTTACTACTAGTTAAAAGTTCTTAAAAACTGGAAAATAAGTTTAGTAAATTATAATAAATTTACTCCTCAAATTCAGCTTGTACAATTTAACCATTCTGTTAATCGGATTATTTTTTTCTATTATTTGCAATTTTCAAGACGCTCTTGATTAAAATTACCCAAATTTACAGTTAAATCAACTTTAATGTCGTAAATAAAGGCTTATCTACAACTAATTAAAGAAATCTTTTTCATAAAGTAATTCAAGGGGAAGTTTGCCATTTTGGAGTGAAAAACCAAATATTTACCAAACCTGTAATTTGTCCTCGCCTTTACATCCAAAATCCAATTGATCTTTTAGCGGAAAAACTATTGTTTGCAATTAACAAAAAATGCATTAAAATAAATTTTTATATTATTTATTAGCCCTTAATAAGTATAATTATTCACAAATATTTTTGGAAAAAAAATAGTAAAACGGCAGGTTTTTAAAACGTTCGAAATTTTTTAAAAATATTTCCAAAAAACTGTTCACCCCTTTTTTTTAAACTTTGTAAGCTGTGATCTACAAATTTCCTTTTTACTATTTTTCCAAATTTTAATTTGACGCCCTCTAGGAATTTTGAAAAATTTGAAATTGATTAATATTCAAAAACGCACAAAGGTCAGGAAACAATACTTTTTAAAAGAATCGCGACAACGACACTTGATACTTTTTGAAGCAGCAGCGTAAACAGCAGCAGTAAACATATAATTTTCAGAAAAATTTCCTACTAACATGTTGACTCATCCTGTACCTGAAATAGTTCAAATACCGTATTTAGAAATTATCCTTTGTGCTCGCCTAATACTAAAGTTACCAACGAGCACAGGAGAGTGTCTACGCGTCCGATCAGCGGATGAATACGATTGTAATCACCGCACATAATTTCTGCCTATAATAACACAAGTATATAATAATTAATGTAATTTTATTTGTTTTTTCTTACACCCTGTACAGATTGCTGGGCCCTTGTCTTAGACGTTATCGCTAAAAACGTTCCAGGAAGCAGATATGGGGATCTTACATCTAAGATACTTGTTAATATTTTAGATACTTTACATATCTTAGATACTTTATTTTAAATACTTGATATCCTGAGTAACTGAAAAACAGATGCATATAGAAAACATCTAGCATCTAAGACACTTAGAAGTATCTTAGTTGCTTTGAAGGTATCTAAGATACTCTAAAAATATCTTGATATTTTTAAGTATCTAAGATACTTTCAAAATTATCTAAGATACTTAAAAGTATAAGAAGCTGTGTAGGCTATTTACAAAGAGTAATGGGTTAGATGTTCTTAAGGTACCTGTGTCAGGTATTTTAAATAATTTTTGAGTTTCTTAGAAGGTTTCTAAGAAACTTAGATACTTTCTAAGTATCATAGCTACTACCCGACTATCTAAGATGTGTTGTTTAGTATCGCAGATACATTTAGATGTATTTGTTACCACTGAAGTATCTTAGGTACCAAAATAGCTTTTATCTAGGTAATTTTGACAGAAAGCATCTTGTATCTTATGGTAAGCTGCTGCTTAGTATATTGTATCTGCATACTTTTTTAACTACCTATCTTCCCCGCACTGCAAGGGAGCATAAATAGTAACATTCCACCATGCACACAAAAAATAGTTAAAAAAGACAATACCTATATAGTATTAACCTTCCAGAACACGCACCCGGTCTCAGAGACCATCAACTATAAATTTTTTTAATATTACGGTATTCCTGTGGGTGGTGCTGCTGTACCTCACAGTACCTTTCGGTGGCATGATCGTCTTCAGTTGTGCAAGAGCGCTAGTTGAAGTAAGTAAGTGTTAACTTTTGCATAATTTTACGGTCTCTATCACCGGTGCGTGTGCCCGTGTTGCTCTTTTCGTATCCGAAATTTTTCTACAAAAGGTAAGAAATAGCCACTATATCAGCAATTTGAGTGCATTACTATTCATTCATTCAAGAAAAATAGAAAAACAAAGTACTTCTGTTGCGTTTGTAAGAAATACTTGTGTTTAGAACACATTCGTCCAACTTGCCAGGACTGCAGCCTCGTGGGACAACAATAGGTAGTTGATAGTTCTTGAATTTTTTTTTGGGTTTATAGAGGCATTACCCTACTGAAAATCACCTCAGTTGCCTCATAAAACCTCATACAAAATGAACCTGGTTGTTTCAAAAACCGCATAAAACCATATACAACCTGATGAAAACATTATCAGGTTATATGAGGTTTCTATATATATTTTCAGTAGGGTATTGTTAACATTTTGTGTTCTCTTGATAACATTACCTTTACGACATTACTACTATTAAGTTTTTTTACATTAATATGTTTATTTGTTTTTATTTTCTCTCTTTTAATGTTTTGTGTTATTGAATTGATAATAAATATAAAATATTCAAATAAAAGTTAGTTTTCAATTTTTTTGCGTTGTACATTGGAGTAGTACTCAATAATAAACCTTTTAATAGTTTTCTGCACCCTCTTGGTAATAAAGTCATATACATCATGTTTTTAAACAAATTGGTCTCTCAGACCGGTGCGTGCGCTCGTGTTACAAAATATGGTGCGTGTTGTGAAGCGTTAAAAACAAATGCAAATTTAAAAAAAAGATGAACTCTCCGGGGGACTGAACCTAAGACCACGTAGGCCTCAAAAGTAACGCTGATCACGCCTTGAACCATTGCACCACCGCGTATATTTACAAGAAAAATGTTTACATATGTGTTGAAGACATGTTCGTCAGCTGATCGGACTTTACCGAAATCATATTCATCCGCTGACGAACGCGTAGACACTCTCACTAAAAAAAAGCCACCTACCCAAAACTACATAACCTCTAACATTTAGACATCTACGCTAAAAGATTCGATTACTTTCGTTTATAAAATATTAATTAATAATCACTATACCGTCAAGAAGATCCAATTTGAAACAGTATACATATTATAAAGATCTTGTACATTATTTTACAGAATTTTCGCTTTCAAGGTAAGCCACCTTTATAGTGCCCTGTGCACAAAATTTTTAAATATTTTTAGGAAGTATATATATTTTGATGGAAGAAGTAAACTCTGACGTCGCCAGTGTAATCTCGTTAACAACTCTTGTCGATCCTAAATCTGACATTCCCCATTCAACTGAAGTAAAGAAAGAACTTCCACTTTCTAAACTAAACCCACTTAGCGGGTTTGTGGAGCATTCTGTTGGTAAGTGATTAAAATCTAAATTTAACCACAAGGTGCAATGTCAATAGCACTGTGTGAATAATGCTAAAAAGAGCTCTCAAAGTTTACTTCCTACGCTAATTAATTTTATTATGCTCACCGACAATAAAAGACAAATTTCACACACCAAAAAATTCGCTAACATGTACTAATGTACACGCTGTCTTTGTGTACCAGCTTACGTCACCCACTAATTGAAAGTGCAGACCTAAACTTTAAATGTTTTATAGGTAGTGCGTGTACTGGTACGAATTTAAAATTAAAGATGGAGGAAGAAGTGAAAGATGAAAGCACAAGTGAAGTCTCGTTATTACCTGCTTTTGTTGAATACACAACTGAAGTTTCCCATCTAAACGAAATCAAGAAACAATTTTCACTCTCTGAACGAAGTACGCATGGTGGTTTTGTGGAGCATGTGATTGGTAAGTTACGAAAAACAATAAGTGTTAACCATAGGTGGGTTTTAAATAGTTTAAATCCTTTGTATATAATTCTTCGCCTTAATCTCAGTTGAAACTGTTCGAGTATTGCCGAACTACTAATTACTGCTGGTATTGCCTACATGTTGCTTGCGTAATTTTGTTTAAATATTTCTGTATATTGCCAAGCACTGTAGACTATTGTCGTGTACTGCCGAGTTTTACCGACTATTGCAAAGTGCCGTCATTTAATACGCCATAATTTGAAATTGTAAATATGATTGACGTTTTCTTATTAATCCTAACCGCCAACTGCCTTATGCAAATATTATGTTTAATATGAAATTTGATACACGTTCCCACTAAAATCCTAAAATTTTCGATAATTATAAGTTTAGTTCTAAATTCCTAAAATTATTTTAAAATTTGGAAAAAAACACCCAGACCAAAAAATTTCCAGTAAATGTTAGATGATTATGCCTTTAAAATTAAGTTGAAAACATTATTCTACAATCACTGATGAGCAATTTAGCTCAAACACAAATTGTTTATCGATCCCCGTTACCAAAAGGTATATCATTTTTGGAGTTTTATTCAAATATTAACTTAAAAAATTTTTCTTTTTATTTGAGAAACACATAATTGTGTGATTACTGTTTTTATAATTGTAATCGCAAAAGAAGGAATCATTTCATCACTAGTTGTGGGTGTGACCATTTACGAATTTGTTAGTAATGCTGAAACCAAGTTACACTGTTAACGTTTATATTAATCTGATTATATTAAACTTAATGTCAAATAATAATTACAGTGAAACATGAAGATACCAGTATTCAGTCGTTGAACCTCAACATGAAAGCCGAAGTTCCTGATCTGCAATGTGATAGCAAGAGTGATAATGACGATTTCAACGTTAAGTTTGATCCTTTGGTGAATGAGGAGGTACATACAGAAGATCAAATTGATCCGAATTTTGTCGATGAAACAATACAAAAGTCTCCTCAAGTTGAACATGTTTGTAATTTATGTAATAAGAAATTTGCATATCGGAGAAGCTTACGCCAACATCAGAAGATTCACACAGGGGTAAAACCTTTTGTATGCAGTGTATGTAATTACCGATTTTCACAAAAAGGTAACTTACAAAAACATATGATAACTCATACATCAGGGAAATATTTAAAATGCAGTCTATGTGAATATAACTGTATATACAAGACTGACCTACAGAGGCATATGAGAATTCATGCAGGAAAAGTTTTAAAATGCGGTGTATGTGATTATAGTGGTACATACAACGGTGACTTGCAAAGACATATGCAAACTCACACAGGAGAGAAGCCTTTGAAATGCAGTGTATGTGATTATAGATGTTTAATGAAAGGTAACTTACAAGAGCATTTGAAAATACATAGTGGTGAAAAACCTTTTCAGTGCAGTGTATGTGTTTATCGATTCATAAAGAAGGCAGACTTACGAAGACATATGAAAACTCATACTGGAGAAAAACCTTTTAATTGCAGTATTTGTGATTACAGATGTATACAGAAAAGTAGTTTAGATCTACATATGAAAATTCATACAGGAGAGAAACCTTGTAAATGCAATATATGTGATTATAGGTGTATACGGAAGAATGACTTGCATAAACATATGTTAAATCATACAGGCGAAAGACCTTTTAAATGTGGTTTGTGTGAATGCACATTCACACGGAAGAGTGATTTAAATAAACATATGAAAACCCATACTGGAGAAAAACCCTATAAATGTAACATTTGTGCTTACAAATTTGTACTGAAGGCTCACTTGAATCGACATATGAAAACTCACTCAGGGGAAAAACCTTTTAGTTGCAGTGTATGTGATTATCGATTTCTAGAGAAAAGTAATTTACATAAACATATGAAAACTCATACTGTAAAATAACTTTACTGGTGCTGTATACATTACTATTTCAAAATAGTTTTTATGGAAGACACACATGCTAAGTAGACACCTTTGTCAAAGGTGCAGGGTTTTGAAAAATTCAACTAGTTGTAATAATGTACAGAAATGTTGGGAAATTGTACTTTCCGAGATACCACCATCTTTTTAAAAAGAATAAATTGCGTAATGTTGGCACTCCAACGAACAGGTAACAAATTACAAATAATAGCCCCAAAGCAGGTATTCAGAATGTTGGCCAAGTTATTATTTGCAGTTTGGTTGTTTGTTTGTTGCAAATTAATATGCCCCAATCAAGGAATTTTATTCGTATTACAAAATGGTTATATTTCGGTAAGAAGTTGTTTGCAGACTCACATGTACCTACTAAGACTTTACTTACCTACTTTCATGTGGGGAATTGGCATGTAAAGTTTTCTACACTATATTATAGTATTAATTAGATTGTGTTCACAATTACTGTACAATTTAACTTAACTAATAAAACACAATAATATTTGCTAAAGGTACTCTTCTATTGAATGTAATACTTTCTTTAAAAAATAAACAAGAAGCACCTTTTTAATGTTGTAATGCTCAAAATTTTGATGTCTAAAAGTTAAATTGACAATTTTTACTTTCTTGTACTTTCAGTACAGGGAAGTATTGATTTCATGAAAATTTTTGAAACAAAAATTTTGACACATGTTTTGGAACTCCGGAGTCTTAAAACAGTGATTTAAAAAAAAAGTCTGTTTGTGGGTGTGTTTGTGCACCGCAAAACTGCACACATTGACAAGATGGCAGTCATATGTGGAGGCCCTATGCTCCAACCCAGGAGTTTGAGGACATGTAAAATGCTATGCTGCATAGGCTGAAACTCCTTGTTTACCCTACGGACCACTGCTTACAACTGCCATTTGGTCACGTGATGTATAACTGCGATAATAACACGAAGTTTTAAGTGAGACACTCTGTATATAGCGGGCGATAGCCATTCAATTGGTACTAAATTAAAAAATGCATTCAAACATGATTTTGACTCATTCTGTATATGAGAAGTAGTTCAGATAACACATTGAAATTGAGGTTTTGTAAGTAGTTTCATTATTCTGTGAAAGGACTATCACTTACTTAACCTATAAAATTCAGAGGAAGGAGTACACCTTGCTAAGGCCCAAACGTTTTTGCTTCTTAAATGTTTTTAAATATTATTTATTAAGGATCCATTTAAAAAGTGGGTACATTTTATAAAATTCCAGTTTCCCAAGTTATCACTTTCAAGGTGAGTCACCTTTATAGTATATAATAAATACAATAAACTATCAATTTGAAATGTTTTAGGAAGTATCCATACTTTAACTAAACTTTAATTAAAAATTATAGATGGAATAGCAACGCCTAAAACCACTAGTATATAGTACAATCTCGTAACCGGCTTTGTTGATCCCACACCCACCAAATGAAATCAAGAAAGAATTTTCACTTTCCGAGCCAAGTGGTTGTGTCGAGCATTCTGTTGGTAAGTGATTAAAACAGCAAATGTATTCACACGTTGTGTACTTGCCTCTAACGATACCTTGCACATGATGTTTTACAATTCCTAAACGTTCCTCTATTTTAGATGACTAAAATATCCTGGTTTACTACCTCTACATTTATTTAAAAATGACTGTTACTAATGCAATATGTTTACCCGTTGCAAGGGGTACATAATGAAATGCTGATCAACAAAGTTAAATTTGCATTATTAAGTTTCAATTTAAATTATATGCATTAAATCTCTTTTACCAACCTCATAATTTATCAGATTGTCAACAAAAATTAGTGCTAGCTATTTTTACATAGCAGATAAGGATAACCTGTTACATTTATAAAAAGTTACCCTGATGTCAGATGTAGTTACAGTTTAGTAGGTATTTAACAACATTTTAATAAACATTTAAAAACACGACAAGGTTTTGTAACCATTACAAGCAAATTATATTAATAACTAGCGGACGAACACCAAATAAAAATAATTATGGCAGAAGGTGAAAAATTTGTGTGTCTTAGCTGGAACTGCAATGAAATTAAAAATGTAATAATTGACAAATAAAAAATTTTGATTAGCATTTTGAAATAATAATTTTATCTAATTATGACATGCACGGTTATGCACAAATTGTTATTATCAACCTTCTAGTACAGTATGAATAATGTGAAGACAAGCTTTCAAAGTTCACCGTCGAACCTATCGTAATTAATTATTTATGCTCGCCCATTACTTACTAGATATTATAACAAAAGACGGAATGTTTTCTAGGTAGTGCCGGTACGAATTTAAAGTTGAAGATGGACGAAGAAGTAAAATCTAAAGTGAATAGTGACGTCTTGTTAACTGATTTTGTCGATTGCACATCTGGTAGTCCCCATCAAAATGAACTGAGAAAAAATTTTCACTTTCTGAACCAAATTTGCATGGTGGATTTCTGGAGCATGTGATTGGTAGGTAACGAAAACAAAACATGTAACCATTGCCAGTGTTGGGTTGTAACTGTGTAAAAGTAGTTTTTAGTAACTTAACAGTCGCTCGATTACCTTTTATATTTTCAGTGACTGTAACTGAAATGGTTTACAATACTAAGTTACTAAACTTTTTATGCTCAAAATTTAAATTATTTTTCTTGTGAAATTTTTGAGGAATGCTCTTCAAATATCTGTCTGCAAGAAAGGAATTCCAGAAGTCAATACTTCTCATGTTTAATTTGGTACCTCGATATTTTACCCAAAAACAGGTTTAGAAGAAATGTTACCTGCCACCTGGTATTGCGCGGTTATTCAGAATTTGTGGAAACTTTAATTCTTTGACTATGCTTATTACCAACTCTTTTGTAATAAATGGAATTTAAAAAGTTTCATTTATAAAATCAAACAAGATAACCCAACACCTTTAAGATAATGGTTGTATGTTTTTATTATAGTTAAAGTTTATAACACAATACTTAAGCGAAACAAGAACAATTAGTTCAACATTTAACAAACAATACATTGAACGAACGGAACATTAAAGATTTTAAAAGCACATTAAATAAATTATAAAGTTAATTTGCACAAACGAAACACATCCTGTAAGAGATCAACGCACTTACTACATAACGGATTTTTAGGTCGTATTTCTAGGGCAGGACAGTTAGTTGAATTGTTTCGCAGCTCTGGAAGGAATTTAACGTAGTTTCTAATAAATGATTAGCTAATAAACATTGTTGGTTGTAGTCATTAAGTTGGTAGTCATTAGATAAAGAACAGTCGAATAAAAATCTATTTTGAAAAAGTAGTATAAAAAGTAACTAGTGTTACCCCAGCGCACAATGCACTGACAGACAGCGTTGACAGAACCGGCGAAATGTCAAGTCACGTGATGCATTAGTTCCAATAATGACACGCGATGTTATTGTAGGTGGCGCCTCAAGTGACGCGCGTCTAGCCGACCTTCATATATACTATAAATTAAAATAATTATTAGTAAAAAATGGACGTAGAATAAAAATATAAAAATGTTTCATGTTCCATCTGTGGATAGAGACCTTTCATTTAAAAAAAAATGGTCCAAATTGGTGAAGCGGTAGCCGCTGGAGGAACCGGAGAAAAAAACCCTTTGTGCTTTTATATATGTATGGATGAGTTATTAACTTTCCAACTAACCAGTGTCAGTTTACCACTGATGATGATAGCTTAGCTAACGAAATATGTATCTACTTGAAGTTAATGCTAAATAATTACAGTGAAACACGAAAATAGCACCATTCAATTGTTGGACCTCATAATGAAAGCTAAAGTTCCTGATCTTGAATGTGGTATTAAGAGTGGTAATAATGACATCAACATCAAGCTTGAGTCTTTGGTGAGTGAGAAGGTACCTGTAGAAAATCAAATTGACAGAAGTTTTGCGGTTGAAACAATACAGAAGTCACCTGAAGTTGAACGTTTTTATTGTGATTTATGCAACAAGAAATTTGAAAACTTGCGGAGCTTACACCAACATTAGAAGATTCACACAGTAGTAAAACCTCTTATATGCAGTATTTGTAATTACAGATTTGTTCAAAAAGATGACTTACACAGGCATATGAAAACTCATACTGTAGAGAAATCTTTAAAATGCAGCCTGTGTGAATATAATTGTAGGTATAAGGCTTACTTACAAAGACATATGAGATTTCATACAGGAAAACTTTTAAAATGCAGCGTATGTGACTACAGAGGTTCAAACAAACGCGACTTAGAAAGACATTTTAAAACTCACTCAGGAGAAAAGCCTTTTCAGTGCAGTGTATGTGTTTATCGATTTATAAAGAAGTCGGACTTGATAAGACATATGAAAACTCATACTGGAGAAAAACCGTTTAATTGTAGTGTTTGTGATTATAGTTGTATACAGAAAAGTAGCTTAGACCAGCATATGAAACTTCATACGGGAGACAAACCTTCTAAATGCAGTATATGTGATTATAGGAGTATACGGAAGAGTACCTTACAAAAACATATGAGAACTCATACAGGAGAGAAACCTTTTAAATGTGGTTTGTGTGATGCTAGGTTCACACAGAAAAGCGATTTAAATAGACATATGAAAACCCATACTGGAGAAAAACCTCATACATGCAATTTATGTGGCTTCAAATGTATAGAGAGGGGTAACTTAAATCAACATATGAAAACCCACACAGGAGAAAAACCCTATAAATGCAACATTTGCGCTTACAGATTTTTGTCGAAGGCTCACTTAAATCGACATAAGAAAACTCATTCAGGTGAAAAGCCTTTTAGTTGCAGTGTATGTGATTATCGATTTCTAGAGAAGAGTAATTTACATAAACATATGAAAACACATATTGGAAAATAACTATTTTGGCGCTGTATACATTACTATGGCTAAATCGTTTTTATGGACACATATGCTATAGACAACTTTGTGAAAGGTGAAGGGTTTTGAAAAATTCAAATAGTTATAATAATAATAATATACAGGGTGTCGCGAAATTTCCAGCAAAAATTTACATTTTACACAAAGACAAACAAAAAATATTTAGTCAACACGAGTCCACAAACCACTTCTTTCGGAGACATCTTTTTAATACGAATAAAATGAACTGATGTAAGCACTGCAACGAACAATAACCAAATTGCAAAAATAACCCCAAAGCAGGTATTAGGAATGTTGTTCAGTTTATTTGTTTATTGTTTGTTGCATGTTCATATCACAGAATTTTATTTAGTTTAAAATGGTTGTATCTTGGAGAAATGTTATTTATAGACTCACATATACCTACTAAGAGTTTACTTACTTTTATATGGAGACTTAGCATGTAAAGTTTCCCACATCCTTATTATAGTTTGAAGTTTGTATAGCAGCTTTGTTAAATAAAGTGTACATTTTTTTATTACTGTACTACAGAGTGGCTAGGAAAACCCCTACCACTTTTCTTGCGGCGGTCAAGAGATGGCGCTTTAGTAAAGAAAAATTAAATTAAAATACTGGCAACAACAAAGAATCCAAGACGTTTTAGTGGTTTTGATTTAATATGGGGCGTATTTAATAACTAAAACGTCTTGGATTCTGCGTTGTTGCCAGTATTTTAATTTAATTTTTCTTTACTAAAGCGCCATCTCTTGACCGCCGCAAGAAAAGTGGCCGGGGTTTTCCTGGCCACGCTGTATAGTATTAATTAAATCCTATTCGCAATTACAGTACAATTTAACTTTTTAAGAAAGTACACACAATATTATTTATAAAAGATACTCTTCTACTGATTGTAATGCTTTGTTTCAAAATAATCATGAAGCACCTCTTTAAACTTGGTGTATTTTTTTACCGAGTATGGCAACTGTAGCAGCTCCCAACATTTTGACGTCAAAAAATTCATCGACATTTTTTGTTTATATAACTGTACCTAATAATATAAATAGGTAATAGGTAGCATAGTTTTATCTTTTATATTTTAACTGTGTACTGACAAAATATATCAAACAATTAGCAACGCTCTAAAAATAGTTTTTAAAAATAAGAAGATGATAGATTAACTTCTCAAATTCTTTCTTATTGTTCTATAATATTGTTGTAAAGTATGATGTAAAATTGGATGCTTAGCTGAGTTGGCGATACAAAAGAAAAACACAAAACATTCATACACGCCTCAAGTAGAACTTTCCCAAGATCTAATAAAACTGCCTGTTATAATATGTAGACAACAATAAACATTTAATATTAACTGCAGTGTTGCTTGTTATTATTAAATATTTTTATATTAAAAATAATGTCGTTTGTTGAGATAGAGAGGTGTGAATCGAATCACTTAGGCTTTGCTGAAATACTGTGTTGTGAGTGTAGTATATGAAAGGCTTGTGTGCAGGCAGAGCCAGCTAAAATAAAGATGTTCAAAAAAAACTTTTAAACCAGCATGTTGAATATAACTGGGATAATAACACGAAGTTTTAAGTACGACACCCTGGCGATAACCAATGACAAGTCCGAATTAATAATCAATACTTCCGTTTACCGATGGTAAGGGAAAGTAAACAATGCGCTCGAAATCTATTTTGCATGTTTGTATATAGAGTAGTTCAAATGGGACAGTGAAGTAGACTCCCTATTTTAACCTATAAACTTCAGAACAAGTACAACCCTATAAGATCCAGCAGTTTTCGCTTCTTAAATATTAATTAATAATTAGATTACTACAATCAAGACGGTTCAGTGCGTCTACATTTCATAAAATTCAAATTTTCACTGTTAAGGTGGAGTCAAAGTTATAGTATATAATACAACAAGCAATAACCTATCAATTTTAAATGTTTTAGGAAGTATTATCTACTTGAAGGAATTTAGTTTTGATGAGAAAAAAAGCACTGTCTGTTTTTGTCGTTCTTACACCTTACGTTCCCCGAGCAAATGAATTTGAAAAGAATTTTCACTTTCTGAGCTAAAGTCAATGGTGGGTGTGTTGAGCATTCTGTCAGTAAGTGATTAAAACCGGAAAATGTAACCACAAGTTGTGTACTAACTACTAATGATACGTTTTTAAGCGACTTGGAAATATCCTAAATTGTTGCTTGCAATTTTTTACTTTACATTTTCATTTTAAATGAATCGACGCAGATGACATGTTACATTTATAAAAACTTTCTTTGATGTCAGATTTAGTTAGTATTTAACAACATTTTAATAAACATTTAAAGACACGAAGAATTTTGAAACAATTACATTTAAATTATATTAACATTTAACGGGTGAGCATAAAAAACAATTATTGTAGAAAAAAATTAATCTGAATTAAAATTTAAAACGTTATAATTGACAGATAAATAATTCTGATGTGCATTTCGAAATAATTTTATTTCTCATTGCCTTTTTCTTTACAAAAAGAATTTCTTATTGAAATGTTATTCTGGTAATTACGTTACGACATACACCGTTGCGCACAAATGTGAATTTTCACTGTCAAACCGCTAGTGCAGTGTGAATAATATAAAGACAAGCTTTCAAAGTTCACTGCCTAACCTATCATAATTTATTTTTTTATGCTCTGCCATTACAAACTAGTTGTTAATAATAAAAGACAGAATTTTTCTAGGTTGTGTCAATACGAATTTAGAGTTAAAGATGGACAAAGAAGTAAAAGATACAGTCAATAGTGAAGTCTCGTTACCTGCTTTAGTCGATTGCACATCTCATGGTCACCATCTAAATGAAATCAAGAAAGAATGTTCAGTCTCCAACCCATGTTTAGATGGTGGATTTTTGGAGCATGTGATTGGTAAGTAAGACTCGGTAAAGCTTGGACTCCAGTAGTTTATCCTCTGAGGACTCCTAAGCATCATCGATCTCACGATCACGCTCTACCGGATCCGTCTTCGCCCAATGGTGACAGCCAAGCAGAACTCCGCCGTTCTGCCCGATTGAACCCAAATTTTCTTACATACGTGCAGTTGCCACAGTATATTTTGTATGTCTAAATTTTTGGAATGATTGCAACAATTAGCTTGTGGCTTAGTGTTAGGTAAATCAACTTCATAACTTTTGCCAATGTGACAATCTACCAATTTGTTAATAGTGCCAAAACTAACTTACCCGGGCTGCTAGCTGATAACATTTAATCTTATTATAATTTTATTAAAGTTAGTGTTTAATAATTACAGTAAAACACGAAGATACCAGCAGCATTCAATCATTCGATTTCAAAATGAAAACAGAAGTTCCTGATCTGGGATGTGGTATCACAGGTGGTAATGATGATAGCAACATCAAGCTTGAACCTTTGGTGAGTGAGGAGGTCCCTATAGAAAATCAAATTGACGCTAGTTGTGTGGATAAAACAATACAGAAGTCGCCTCAAGTTGAACGTTTTTATTGTGATTTATGCAACAAGAAATTTGCATATAGGAGAAGCTTACGCCAACATCAGAAAATTCACACAGGAGTAAAACCTTTTATATGCAGTGTATGTAATTACAGATTTGTTCAAACATGTGACTTGCAAAGACACATGAAAACTCATACTGTAGAGAAATCTTTAAAATGAAGCCTATGTGAATACAATTGTATTTACAAGACTGACTTACAAAGACATATGAGAATTCATACAGGAAAACTTTTAAAATGCAGTGTATGTGACTATAGCGGTTCAAGCAAAAGTGACTTACAAAGACATTTTAAAACTCACTCAGAAGAAAAGCCTTTAAAGTGCAGTGTATGTGATTATAGATGTAGAGAGAAGAGTAATTTACAAGAGCACTTAAAAATTCATAGTGGTGAAAAACCTTATCAGTGCAGTGTATGTGTTTATCGATTTATAAAGAAGTCTGACTTAGGAAGACATATGAAAACTCATACCGGAGAAAAGCCGTTTAATTGCAATATATGTGAATATAAATGCATACAAAAAAGTAGCTTAGATAAACATGAGAAAATTCATACCGGAGAGAAACCTTCTAAATGCAATGTATGTGATTATAGGTGTATACGAAAGAGTACTTTACAAAAACATATGAGAATTCACACAGGAGAGAAACCTTTTATATGTGGTTTGTGTGGTGTTACATTCACACAGAACAGTGATTTAAATAGACATATGAAAACTCATACCGGAGAAAAACCGTTTAATTGCAATATATGTGAATATAAATGCATACAGAAAAGTAGCTTAGTACAACATGAGAAAATTCATACAGGAGAGAAACCTTCTAAATGCAATATATGTGATTATAGGTGTATACGAAAGAGTACTTTACAAAAGCATATGAGAATTCACACAGGAGAGAAACCTTTTGAATGTGGTTTGTGTGGTGTTAGATTCACACAGAACAGTGATTTAAATAGACATATGAAAACTCATACTGGAGAAAAACGTCATACATGCAATTTATGTGGCTACAAATGTATAGTGAAGGGTAACTTAAATCAACATATGAAAACACACACAGGAGAAAAACCATTTAGATGCAGTGTATGTGATTATAGTTGTCTACCAAAGGGCAATTTACAAAGGCATATGAAATCTCATATTGGAGAATAACTTTATTTGAGTTTTTTATAAGTAATTACGAGAGGAACATTTTTATGGGCACATACGCTAAGTAGAAACCATCGTGAAAATAAAAATGAATGAAGCACTTTGCCTGGACTCTCCTATACTTTAGGAATTGTTACTCATATTTACAAAAGCATCAAAGTTTTAATCACCGACTATGACGTCAGTCATTGCAGTACACCTACAACTCTACTGAGAATGACTACATATCCAAGATTCCTCCAGTTTCCTGGAGGTCCAAAACATGTATTTCTGTTAAAATCCCGAGGAAAAGTTATTTGTACTTACTAATTACAAATAACTTTTCTTTATGACAATTTTCCATCCTTGTTTTAAATGCCAGTATGTAGGGTACAAAATGCTATACACCAAATTTAAACACTGCCTGCTATTTTTGCTAAACATAAACAGCATATCACGTTTGCTTTTTAAATGGAACTATATATTTTTAGACATTTGAAATCAGCTGAAAGTACTTCATGGGGGTAAAATTTTAGAGTGCAGATTTTTTTAGTTTATCAAAAACATTTTTTTTGTTAAAGTGGGCAATGACTTACGTAAACTCACTGCTCAAGAAATTCAAAATAAGTGCCACTAGCCTTTAAAAGTGCACGATAGCTGAATTACACCACGAAAATTCATTAAAACATGTGAAAACGTAATTTTTTTTAAATAGAACCGTTGAGTTGCATTATATAGTTAAAAACTCCAATAAAATAGCTCTACTTTGTATTTATTATATTGCTTTTATTGACAATATAGACAGTTTAATGCTGTAGATGTTTTATTATCAACGTTGCTTAAGCATATGTAATATCGGTTACCCTATGGTTGGTAAGTAAACCTAGTTGGTGCTCTGGTTACCGTCATCGTCACTGCAGCAACCCTGGTCTTTTTTTTTTTTTTTCATAGGTTGGGGTCTTTGGAAGGTCTTAGGAAGGTACTAGGGATCTGTAAAGTTCGACTGGAGAGTAACCTCCACCACAAAGAGAATTCCGACTGGAAAGTAACTTCCCTCACAAAGTGAAGTCCGACTGAAGAGTAAACTGCATTACAAAATCTGGCGCTCGCGAACTTCAGGGAGGTTGTACGTGTAAGCCGGCGTACAATCCCACCTGCAACCCAGTATAAATAGAAAGAGCGTCACAACAATAAGTTCGGAGGGCCTTTGGTGTGTTTCCATAAATTGTACAAATGAAATAGAGGGAAATAGGACATTCTAGAACGTCAGGGCATACAAGTTTTTTTAACAGCAGAAAACGAAGGTAATAGGCATTTGTTATTTTTCTTTGCAGGTTTGATTATTAATATAATAGTTTCGACTTTGCCGCCAATATTTGTCAACTTTAATTACATGATATATTGTGAAGAGCTGACATTAGATTGTAAAATTTATCTCGGGTCTTGGTCTGGGCAAGTTTGTTTCCTGCTTTAGGCAGGACCTGAGATGAAGTTTTATAAAAACCTAATTTTAAATCGCAAACAATTTTCATTGACCTATCACACACATTATATTTAGCCAATCACAGTGCTCGATTTTCAATTTCTCAACGAATCATTTTATTGATGAAAAGGTGATGCTTCATTAGCTTTGTTCGAGTATGCACAGCAGCTAATACCAAATTTACATCAACACTCGCTGAATTCGAGTGCTTTTGCCACTTCTATTTCAAAAATGACAGCAAAAGCAAGTGTTATAATAATTAATACGTGCCAAATAATTATCAAATATATTTACAGGCAACTGACGATAAAAAATGATATTGACTCATCCTGTATTAGAAGTAGTTTAAAAAACTCGTTGCGTTTTCGGTCTGTAGGGTGTTTTGTGTTCTTAACCTAATTCTGCATAACCTGTAAATTTTAGTGCATTTCTCGACATTATTTATAATATTAACCTTAAATTAGTAATCGCAATACCATCCATCAGGTTAGAAGTGTCTAAATTTCATATAGTTTTTTTCGAATTTTGCATTAAAAGTGGGTCAACCTATAAATTTTAAATGTTAATATATATAGGTGACTGAATTTAAAATTGAAGATGGAACAAGACAACCCTGAAGCCACTTCTGAAGTCTTCTTACCTACTCTTGTCGATCCTACTTGTGATGTATCCCACCTAACCAAAATCAAGGAAGAATTGTTAATTTCCGAGAAGTTTGTGGGTCATGCTGTTGGTAAGTGATTCACCATGTTTACAATGAATATGGTTACTACGATCGCTTAGGTTGCGACCTATACAGCAAATGTTACGATCTATATTCTATACACCAAATGTACCTATATTATTTATGTCGCTTGCATGCAAGCCGAATATGACTAGTTTTTTAGATTGGGTCTCTTTTGTATGTAACCTGACTTAAATTTGGATTGACCTAAGCACTAATATAGCAGATGTAAACGCTGGTTACTTGACCCATAATTAAGCCTTAACAAGTATTAATACTCAAAATGTTTAAAATCAGTTCGAAATAACTGGCAACTCATTACTCAACAAAGTGGGGCGTACATTAGGTATAAAATCGGAAACTATAACCATAATTTGTGACTTTGATATTACTCGGCGTAAATTGATTGTCTGTTTCGTTGTGTTTTCCCACTTTGTTGTAGTTTTTGTTTCTTGCTCTTTTAGTTCACTGAAGATGGCTGCTTAGCAGCTGAAATGTACATCTAAACGTACAATTAATAATTCTTCTTGTGAGAAATAAGGGGTTTTTTCCTCATAATTTAAAAAAACTGAGTTAATAATTAAAAAATAAAATACATTCTACATAACTGCATAAAACACATGTTTTAAAACGCTTTTAATTGTTTACTTGGGTTAGTTGGTTGTAGGGTCAGTGATAGTTTGACTTTTGTTTCTTTTCTATTGATTGATGCTGAAAACTTTTTTTTTTTTTATTGATGTTGAAAATTTTATTTTATTAAAGCGAGTATTGCATAATTACAGTGAAACATGAAGACACCAGCATTCAATCGTTGGATCTCAAAATCAAAGCGGAAGTTCCTATTCTCAAATGTGGTAGCAAGAGTGATAATAATGATATCAACATCAAGCTTGAGTATTTGGTTAGTGAAGAGCTAAATATAAAAAATCAAATTGATGCGAGTGTTGATGTAACGATGCAGAGGTCTCCTCAAATTGAAAGTTTTTATTGCGATTTATGCAACAAGAAATTTGCATATCAGAGAAGCTTACGCCAACATCAGAAGATTCACACAGGAGTAAAACCTTTTATATGCAGTATATGTGATCATAGATTTTATCAAAAAGTTCACTTACAAAGGCATATGCAAACTCATACTGCAGAGAAGTCTTTAAAATGCAGTCTATGTAAATATAATTGTATATACAAGACTGACTTACAAAGACATATGAGAATTCATACAGGAAAACTTTTAAAATGCAGTGTATGTGATTATAGTGGTACACACAAAAGTGACTTACGAAGACATTTGAAAACTCATACGGGAGACAAGCCTTTGAAATGCAGTGTATGTGATTATAGATGTATAGAGAAGGGTAACTTGCAAGATCATATTAAAATACATAGTGGCGAAAAACCGTTTCAGTGCAGTGTATGCGTTTATCGATTTATAAAAAAGTCAGATTTAGAAAGACATATGAAAACTCATTCTGGAGAAAAACCTTTTAATTGCAGTGTATGTGATTATAGATGTATACAGAAAACTAGCCTAGAACAACACATGAAACTTCATACAGGGGAGAAACCATGTAAATGCAGCATATGCGCTTTTAGGTGTATACGGACGAGTACCTTACATGAACATATGAAAAGGCATACAGGAGAAAAACCTTTTAAGTGTGGTTTGTGTGATTTTGGATTTGCAAAGAAAAGTGATTTGGATAGACATATGAGAACCCACACTGGAGAAAAACCTTATCAATGTAATATATGTTCTGACAGGTTTATAGTGAAAGGTAACTTAACCCAACATATAAAAACCCATACAGGTGAAAAACCTTTCAGTTGCAGTGCATGTGATTATCGATGTCTACGGAAGAGCAATTTACTAGTACATATGAAAACTCATACTAGAAAATAACTTCTTTTCTGCACTCTAGTTATTACAAGGAAACCATTTTTATAAACATACGTTTATTATTAAAAACGTTTGTGAAAGGTAAAGGGTTTTGAAAAATTGAGTAAGACAAATGTAATCCCTGAAATTAAGCATATCTATAGGTTCACATTGTTCAGTTGAAGTAAAGAATTGTTTAACTTAATGCTCGCTTTAGTTATTGAGTGATTTTGTACATTGTATTTCTTGAAACAGCTCGTATACACAGTTTTTTAATTTCTCTCAAATACACAATAGTTGTAGTTATAATTTTTGTTGTTTTTATAGTACTGCGCTTCATAATTTCAATAGGAAGTATAGTAGAATCTTGTATAATGTGATTTTATACTCATAAGATAGTTTATTAAACATTCTTACAAGTTAGAATACATTTATTTCTACCATGTCAGGGTAAAGAGATGTTTTACAATATTGTAAATAATATAATAGGTGTTAAAAATAATACATTATACCCCTATATTAAACAGTGTATCACAAATTAAAATACAAAACAGCGGGTTAGACAAATGAATGTCTAAATAGTCCCATACACTATAAAAACAATGTGACGGGATTAAAGCTCAATTTTTTTTATCAACAACTAATCAAGTCAATCTGTTGATGAAAAAACCACTAGTGACGTTTTGATAAGTAATAAAAGTACATGAATCAACGGCTAGTGACAAGAGTGACAAATAAAGATCGTAGCTTCGCTAGTACATGCGAAAAGTGATCCTTTCCAATAAGATTTACTTTAATTGAAATTACTCAAATAGTGTCATATAGTCACGTTACTACTGTTTTCTTGTGATGAACTTGTGTTTACTAGTTAACTCGAGTGCTAATTAAGACGACAATTTCATAAGCGCAAAGCACGAGGGAAATTGTTGTAAAATTACTAGCAATTACTACTTTGGCATGTTTCAAGACATTTTTAAGAACAATTTTGGCGCGTCTTTGTAGTCAAATTCTTGTCTCATGGTTTAATTTTATTTAAATATACTCTTGCCTTTTTGGTGCTCACTCGATAGGAAAATTTTCTCGTTTTAGTGATATAAAGCTTGAGTACCTCTAAATGACAAATTTTTTGAGAAAATCCACTAAGTGTATAGCGTGCCCCACACAAAAAGTGACTCGACTAAAAGAAGCATTCATCATATTCCGCCTGTTTACGCCAAGTTACGTAAATAATTTAGTTAACGTTTGGTATATCGGTCACAATTTTAACATTAGTGTGTTTCGCTCAGTGTAATTATGTTCAAAAGCATTACAAACTAATTTATAGCAAAATAGATTATTAAAATTAAAATAAAATAAATAAATAAAGAAATAGGTGTATGTATACAATGTCTATTTTTAAAATTTTCATTTATTAAATTCACCAAAAACTATCTTTTTAAAAAAAAATTGGTATGAAGGCATATAAAAATGATACAGATAACAGAAGAAAATACTCTTTTCTACGGCATGTTTGACAATATAAGGTCCTATTTTAGAAAAGCAAAAAATATAAAAAACTATTTCAAAAAGGGAAATATTGTATTTGCGTAGTATTAATATTTAATGCACAATCATAGACACCAATTATAGTTCTTAAAGCAATAATTACCAACAAATTTGATTCAAAACTATTTAGTAACAACTGACGAAACAATAAAAATACTCTCTAACATATATATTGTCTCATCCTGTATAGGAAAATAGTTCAAATCACTTACTGCTAGCACAGTAAATAACTATATAATGTGTTACAGTGTTGCCAAGTATACAGAAACTTCCAGGAATTATAGTAAAAGAATTTATTTTTTTAAATACCAGAAAAGATAAGCAAGAGTAATAGAAAACTAAGAATTACTGTATTACGATGTCCGATTGACCATAAAGACGAGAATAATAAATTACACTAATACCTACCTGTAAGGTTAGTTAACGAAAATGTCCCCGAGGTAATATCCTACTAATAGTTCCGGCTTCCGATTAGCTCCAAATGATCGCGACTGCATGTGCGCGTATTAAACCGTTGCACTTTGTTTTGTTAAATATGTTTAGTAAATGTATTGTTAAATTTTCTACTTTAATTTAATTACTTATATTGTTTGTTTAATCGATGTTCTTTTTGAGATTTTTATTTAATTTGGTTTAAGAAAAATAAAGCATATTTCTCCTTTTATAAATAAAATATTGCAGGAAATTTTAGTCATATATAGTAATTTTTTATTTATATATAATGCTGGAAAAAATTTCGAGACATGGCAACACTGCTGTGCTACAAGCATAGTAGTTGGCAACACAGAACATTCAACCTTTGGTTGGCATGTTGTATGTCCTGTATGTATTGTGGTTTAATTCTGCTTAACCTATAACATATAAAACCACAACTACTGAACTAAGTGCCCTGCTTGTAGCGTATAACACCGTTTTCGCTTATTGAGTGTTAAACTTGATAATCACATTGTCATCAAGAAGATCCAATTTGAAAGGGTTTATTTACATTTCCTAAAATTTTTGTACACTAATTTACCCAATTTTCACTTTCAAAGTGAGTCGCCTTTACAGTGTTACATAAGTTCATTAAACATACATTTTAAATGTCTTACCAAATCCATATGTACTGTATACTTGTACAAATTTTAGATGGGAGAGGCAAACTCGGAAGTCGCTGGTAAATTCTTGGTACCTGGTCTCGTTGATCGTACATTTAATGTTCCCCATCTAAACGAAATCAAAAAAGAATTTTCACTTCATGAGTCAAACTTACATGATGAATTTGTGGAGCATTCTGTTGGTAAGTGGTTAGAAATAGAAATTGTAACCTATGGTTGTGTATGTGCTTATTATAGGTTGAACATGACTACTTAGAATTTCTTTATGTTTGTGGTCAGTTTGAAATACCCTCTTTTAGTACTTTTACTAGAACATGATTATGTGACACCGCATCCACTCATCAAGAGAAAAAGTAATTTTGTGGATACATAATATAGTGCAGTGAGAATAATGTGAAGACAAGCTTCCAAAGTTCAGTGTTTAATATAATTTTTTTGTGTGCTCGCAGTGCCGGATTTACCTATAGGCTGACTAGGCTGCAGCCTAGGGCCTCGGGATGTTTGCGACTTCTTTGTGCGGCATTTTCGCTGCTTAATTTTTGGGCTTCATAAATTATGCGTCTCATAATTTTTGAGCATCCTGTAAAATTGGAAGGACCCAAAATATGTTTAGGTTATTTTTTGAGCTTTTAAATGCTCATACCATTATCTTGCATAGATAAATTATTATAGAAACCTAGTTCCGTAATGTTAAAGTTGGTAATCTAGGAAGCCTTATGTCCACGCGTACTATTTGAAGCTAGGTATCTGCAACAGTACAACTGTTGGCAAGTGTTCCATTTACTGTTTTACCAGCAGCTCTTATCACGGTGAAGTAAGAGCCTTTGCAGTTGGCGTTCCATTAAAAATAAGTTTTTTTTGTTCTATTATCATAGTTGTATGGTTTATTGTTTTACCTTAATTGCTCATATTTAACATTTTTAAACAGTTAGCAAGTGAGCATTGTAAATATTTTTTAATATTTATTATTTTTGTTTTACAAAGGTGCATGACAAATGTATCTTGAAAAACTTGACCTAATTAACCCACATAATAGAAAACAATTTAAGCAACATGTTGGCTTAGCGATAAAGGCATGAGCTTGTAATCTGGCGGCCCCGCTCCATATCCCATGTCAAACCTGTTTCTTTTTCCATTTTTTTTGTATTTAAGGTTCTTGAAAACAAATTTACTCTGACTTAATTATTTTGTTGCTCATTTGTTTTGATTGTTTCGCGTTTAAAATTTGTAAATTTAAATTAAACAAAAACGTATTTCGAGTTACCTCTTTTTTAAAATAAAACAAACATAAAAATTGAAATAAATTATAGGCATAGGGCAATATAAGATCTCAAAAAACAAAGATTTAAATAAAGACAGTTCTGCCATGGGATTTGAACTGGGGCTGTTAAATTAAGCCAATGTATTTATCATTAACCTAACATGCCGTTTAAAACTTCCATCATATAAGTTAATTAGGTCAAGTTTTGCCAACTGTCATTTATTAAGCACGTTTGTAAAATACAAATAAATAATGTTTAAAATAATTTACAGTGTTTACTTGTCAATGTTAAATATGAGCAGTTATGGTAAACTAATAAATGCAACTATGATACTAAATCAACGCTATGCAAACTTATCGTCAACATGTCGCGCTTGTTTCATAGGCGGCTGTTATTAAGTTTTTATTTGATTGCTCTATCACAAAAGTATACATAGTGCAGAGATTTTAATATTTCCCCTAAAATATTAAGGTACGAGATGCCCTCCAGCCCCCCACCCTGCAGCTACCCCAATGTGCATAGTAGGTAAGTTACTTTTGAAAACCAGGGCCTCATACTTTTTTATAAATAAAATTAAAACCGGCACTGTCTGCTCACCCATTACTTACTAATAAACAACAGATTGTCACAACACCATTAAAAATTTAATAATACTAATGTACACTTTTTGACAAGTTTGGATGGTTATTGAAATGTTGTCCTTACCTAAATTATTATATATATAAATGTTTTAGGTGGTACGAACTTACAATTAAAAATGGACGAAGAAGTAAAACATGAAGTTGCTAGTGATACTGCTTTTGTGGATTGCATATCAAATGTTCCCAATCCAAATGAAATTAAGAAAGAATTTTTACTCTCTGAATCAAGTTCACATGGTGGATGGGTGGAGCATGTGATTGGTAGGTGATGAAAATTAAGATATTTAACCACGAATTGTGTACTTACGTTAGATAGTTTTGAATCTTCTGTACATAATTATTTACCTACAATTTCTACCCGTTTGTGTTAATTTTTTAAACAAGTTTGAAATGTTCTCTTTTACCATTTCTACTTTAATTGAAAAAAATTATTTTTACTCGTGTTTTTACCAGCACCTTTAATAACAGACCGCAACACCAGTGCCTGGCATCACCTTTTCGTAAAGCTTGTAAACATGGTATTTTGCTTTTTCCAATATCTCCACAAGCTAGTTTTAAGTTAATTAGCCAATAACTTAAAACTGCTTGCTTTGGTTCAAATTAATTCATTTTTACTTTCAGTGTAGGCAAGTATTGATTTTATGAATATATTCGAATTCGAGATTTTGACAGATGTACATGTTTTGGACCTCCAAAAAATGGATTTTAAAAAATATCTGACTGTATGAGTGTGCGCCTCGATTTGGAGTGCTTTGAAATGCAGTAGTATATCAAAAGTTTATCGAGAAATTATGCTAATAAAAATAAATCGAAACTGGAAGCGAAAGTTGGTAGCATTTTTTAGAGAAAACGAATTTGTTAAATCTAAGAACGGAATTTGATACAAGATCTTAGGTCAAATGCAACGCTTTTGTTTCTGGAGTTTCTTCCTTTAATATGGCGGCCGTTCCGCTTTTTTGAAAATTTTTAATTTAACTCGTATTACCCAAAAACGTCTTGGCAGATCGAGATCAAATTTGGTATTGTAGTAGCTCTAGGGGGACACAATATTACATGTACAAGAATTTGTAAACTCATGAAAACTGTGTAGTAACAAAATTATGTTAAAATTTAAAAATTATCAAATAAATATTACTCAAAAACTGCTCACACGACTTTTTTTTAAATTTTGTTGGTTGATAGAACCGGGGATGAGCTAAAACGATTGTTAGGGCTGGGCCAATACCTTTTTTCATATACCGATTCTCCTACTGTATTTGAAGGTATCTGAATTACAGATACTTTGCTATCAACCACGTGATTGAAAATCAAAAATTCATGGCCCTTTTATTTCATAAACGGGGTCCGTTAAGAAATGTCTGTTTAAGTTAAATTACTTATGAATGAAAGTAGGATAATGGTCACAACTTAATTTTTGGTGCATCAATATAGTCATTTTTTACCATAATTTGAAATTATATGCAGGGACATATGGGACCACCAGGGGTTTGCGAGTTTGCCTAATGGCTTATGCTGGCCCATATGTTCCTGATTATATACAGTTAAACTCCTGTGTAGGCAACTCCACAAATTTTGCCACAAAGGGAATGTACAAATTGGTTAATAATGCTCAAAACTATCTTACACTGGCCAGATGTTCACGTTTAGAAAAATCTGATTTTTTAAAGTGATTATTAAATAATTGCAGAGAAATATGAAGATACCACCATTCAATCGTTGGATCTCAAAATCAACGTGGAAGTTCCTAATTCGGAATGTGGTAGCAAGAGTGAAAATGACGATATCATCAGTTTTGAGACTTTGGTTAATCAAGAGGTAAATATAGAAAATCAAATAGACGCCAGTGTAGATAAAACAATACAGACGTCTCCTCAAGTTCAACGTTTTTATTGTGGTTTATGCAACAATAAATTTACATCTAAGAGAAACCTACAGCGACATCAGAAAATTCACACAGAAGTGAAACCTTTTATATGCAGTATATGTGATTATAGATCTTTTCAAAAAGATAACTTAAAAAGACATATGCGAACTCATACTGCAAAGAAATCTTCAAAATGCAGTCTATGTGAATATACTTGTATATATCAGACCGACTTACAAAGACATATGAGAATTCATACCGGTGAACTTTTAAAATGCAATGTGTGCGATTATAGTAGTCCACACAAAAGTGACTTACGTAGACATTTGAAAACTCACATGGGAGACAAGCCTTTGAAATGCAGTGTATGTGATTATAAATGTACAGAGAAGGGCAATATGCAAGGCCATATGAAAATTCATAGTGGTGAAAAACCTTTTCAGTGCAGTGTCTGTGTTTATCGATTTATAAATAAGTCAGTCTTACAAAAACATATGAAAACTCATACTGGAGAAAAACCGTTTAATTGCAGTGTATGTGATTATAGATGTATACAGAAATGTAGCTTAGACCAGCATATGAAGAGTCATACAGGAGAGAAACCTTACAAATGCAATATATGTGGTTATAGGTGTATACGGAAGTGTAACTTATATGAACATATGAAAACGCATACAGGAGAGAAACCGTTTAATTGCAGTATATGTAATTATAGATGTATACAGAAATGTAGCTTAGACCAGCATATGAAGACTCATACAGGAGAGAAACCTTATAAATGTAATATATGTGGTTATAGGTGTATACAGAAGAATAACTTATATAAACATATGAAAACGCATACAGGAGAGAAACCTTTCAGGTGTGGTTTGTGTTGTTTCAGATGCACAAAGAAAAGCGATTTAGATCGGCATTTGAGAACCCATACTGGAGAAAAATCTTATAAATGTAACATATGTACTGGCAGATTTACAGCGAAGCGTAGCTTAAATCGACATATGAAAACTCACTCAGGAGAAAAACCTTTTAGTTGCAGCCTATGTGATTATCGATGTTTGCAGAAGAGTCGTTTACAAATGCACATGAAAACTCATATTGGAAAATAACTTTTTTTGCTGCTGAACCCATAATTTTGAAAAAAAACCATTTTTATAGACACAGGCTAAGGAGAAACCTTACTGAAAGGTGGAGGGTTTTGAAAAATTGAATAGGACAAATGTAATCCCTGAAATTAAGCACTTCTATAAGATAACATTGTCCAATTGATGTAAAGAATTATTTAAATGCTCGCTTTGGTTATTGAGCGAGAAATTAAATTTATACAGTCTTGAAACTGCTTGTCTTTTGTAATTTCTCTCGAATACGTAATAGTTATAATTTTTGTGGTTTTTATAGTATTGTGCTTCAAAATTTAAATAGGAAGTATAGTTGAATCTTGTATAATATGATTTTGTACTCATAATATAGTTTATTAAACATTCTTACAAGTTACAATACATTTATTTCCAGCATGATCAGATGAAGGAGATATTGTACAATAATATAAATAATATAATATGTGTCAAACATAATACAGTATACTTACGAATAAAGTGAAGTGTCTAAATACACTGCAGGGGCATAGATATCGCATAGCAAGGTAGTGCTACGCACAAAGGCCCAGGCCTGTAAGGGGGCCTATCTGGGCTCTACACTTAACTGAAAAAAAATATAAAAAGATAATGGAAATAGTCATTTATCTACATTAAATTTTTAAGTATAAGTAAATGTTCAAATATGGACAACTCTATTGAACCATTTCTACCTGGGCACCGATTATAATATATGTATAACAGAACTTTGCACAGTATCTTGCATTGTGGGCAGTGATTTTTATATATGTTGTTTAGCCTTGTAGGCTTTTGGAAAATTTGTCATTTTATAAAATGCGTAGACGTAGTAGTAACATTGAGATATTTGTCATGTAAGCTTTCTTAGTTCTTGATGAAATCATTCGTTTTGGTTGCATATCGATTCCACTCCGAGCTGGATCTATGTAACTGTAATTGTCATTGTAATTGTAAATCGTAATTGGAATTGCAGTTATAATTGTTGCTACACAACGCAAATTTTAAAACGAACAATTGAACGGGAATTTTAGATAAGCACAGGGCTGCCAAACGGTTCCCCTTAAGGAGATCAGGTACCCTTTTTTAAAGTTGGTCCCCCAAAGTCACTTTAAATCTACAATGGTCTTCTAAAGTCCTCCAAAATCAATAATTTTAGACAAATTTGAGCGCAAAATTTAATTTATATTTTGTGCTTTTATAAATTTAATTTCCGCTTCCTTGTGTTTAAATATTAAATTATTAAATAGTGGTAGTAAAAATTTCAAGAAAGCATTGAAAAAAAGTAATTTTCAAGAAATTGCATTAGCATGAGCCGTTGTACAGTAAAAAAATTTATTTGTACAAAAAAAATAAAACAAAATTATAATAATTGTTGGAAATGACCAACCCAGCCATGATACATGAGTCTGTTTTCCTTCTTGTTAATTGCCGAAAACGTTCAAAAATCCCAGGTGTATTCCGGATTGTTTCGCATAATGCAACTATGCGATTTAATCTTTATTATTTCAATTGGGGTGGTATAAACCAAGGATTTAAGGTGAAAAAAGAGAACAAATTTCAAGGGGATTAAAGTCTGGGAACCGAGGGGGCCAAGGTTGTTTTCCTGCTCAACCTATACAACGACTCAGATACACAGTATTAAATGCTGATGGGCAGTTAGGCTAAAATGTGCTGGAGCGCCGACATGCAATAAACCACATTTGATTTCTGATCTGGAGTGGCACATCTTGCAGCAGCATTGGCAGCTCCTCTTCAAAAAAATGCTGATATGAGTTACCAGCTAGTCTCCTGTGTAAAAAGTATGGCATGTCTATTTATTTTTACAAAGTAATTTATAGCAAAATACTATCATGGTAAAAGATTTTTAAGAATAGATTTTGACCAGAAAAGTTAAAACATAACATAACATAATTAATAAACCTCATCGTACCCGAAGGTGTCGAGGAAGTTAAAACATACAATTTTTATTTTTTAATTTTCGTTTATTACATTCTATCGATATTGAGAGAAACCTAGCTTTTTTTAAAACATTTGCTATAGAGACATATAAACATAATACATCACCTAAAAAACACAATTTTGAAACGGTACTTTAGAAACTGCAATACATTTTAAAAGTTTCATTGCTGATTATAATTGAGCGTTGAATGCTCAAAATGTTATGTAATATCCTGTAAACTCGGATCTCTTCAATTAAAAAAGTTATAACACGGGAATTTTGGCTGGTACACCTTGAATTTGCTTTGTATTAATATTTAATAAACATTTATAGACACCAATTATAGTTCTTAAAGCAATAATAACAGACAAATTTTATTAAAATCTATTTAGTAACAAGTGTTAAAACAAAAATACTTTCGAACATATTGACTCATCCTGTATTGAAAATAGTTCAAATTACACACTTACAAACCAACAATTGCTGGAAGCATAGGACCAGAGGTTGTGGATGATTTAATTCTGCGTAACCTATAAAACAGAACTAAAGAAGTGCCGTACTCGTAGCATATAAAACCGTTTTCGCTTATTGAGTCTTAAATCAAATCATCACAGTATCATCAAGTAACTCCAACTTGAAAGGGTGTACATTTCTTAACATTTTACTAGACTAATTTACCCAATTTTCACTTTGAAGGTGAGTCACCTTTACAGTGGTATATAAATGCATTAAACAAACATTTAAATGTGTTACCAAGTCCATCTGTACTGTATACTTGTACAAGTTTGCAAATTTTAGATGGAAGATGCAGACTCGGAAGTCGCTAGTGAATTCTTGTTACCTGGTTTCGTTGATCCTACATTTAACGCTCCCCATCTGCATAAAATCAAGAAAGAATTTTTACAGAACGAGTCAAATTTACATGATGGGTTTGTGGAGCATTCTGTTGGTAAGTGATTAAATAAAGAAATTGTAACCTGTGGTTGTGTGTGTGCTTATAGGCAATACATGATTACTTAGAATTTGTTTACGTTTGTGATAATTTTTTGTGCAAGTTTGAAATAGCCTCTTTTAATACTTTTGCTAGAGCATGATTGTGTGTGACACCACGTGCACTCGTCAAGAGAAAACGTAATTTTGCAGATACATAATACAGTGTAGTGTGAATAATCTGAAGACAAGCTTTCAAAGTGCACTGCCTAATCTACTTTTTTGGTGTGCTCCCAGTGCTGGATTTACCTATAGGCTGACTAGGCTGCAGCCTAGGGCCTCCAGATTTTGGGGACCTCTTTGTGCGTCATTATTTCTGCTTAATTTTTGGCCTTCATAAATTATGCGTCTGAATTTTTGAGCATCCTGTAAAATTGGGAGGCCCCAAAATATGTTTTTGCTCTTTTTTGAGCTTTCAAATTCACATCCATTATCTGTTTTTGATAAATTATTATTATAGAAACTCAGTACCGTAATGTTAGAGTCGGTAATCTAAAAAGCCTTTTGCCCACACGTACTATTTGAAGCTAGGTATCTGCAACAGTACTGTTGGTAAGTGTTCCGTTTACTGTTCTACCGGCAGCTCTTATCACGGTGAAGTGACTGCCTTTGCAGTTGGCGCTGCTTTCAAAATAAGTTTTTTATGTGTGCTATTATCATAGTTGTGTGGTTTATTATTTTACCGTAATTGCTCATATTTAACATTTTTAAACAGTTGGCAAGTGAGAATTGTAAATAATTTTTAATGTTGATTATTTTTGTTTTACAAACGTGCATGACAAATGTCTCTTTGAAAAACTTGACCCAATTAACTTATATAAAAGAAAAAAAATTTAAGCAACATGTTGGTTCAGCGATAACTGGCGGCCCCGCTTTATATCACATGGCAAACCTGTTCTTTTTTCTCATTTATTTAAATTTCGGATCTTTAAACATGAAATAAACAACATTTTCACCATTTATTCTGACTTTTAATTATTTTGTTACTCATATCGTTTTGATTGTTTCGCGTTTTAAATTTAAATTAAACAAAAACGTATTTGAAGTTACCTCTTTTTTAAAATAAAACAAACATAAAAATTAAAGTAAATTATAGGATTAGGGCAATATAAGATAGCTGTAAAAGATCTCAAACAAAAAAAAAAATAAAATAAAAACATCTGCTATGGGATTTGAACTGGGGTTGTTACATTACAAGCACGTTTGTAAAATACAAATAAATAATGTTAAAAATAATTTACAATGCTAACTTGTTAATTGCATAAAAATGTTAAATATGAGCAATTACGGTAAAGTAAACAATCACACAACTATGATAATACATCAACGATATGCAAACTAATCATCGACATGTCGTGCTTGTTTCATAGGCGACTGCGATTAAGTTTTTATTTGATTGCTGTACAACAAAAGTATACATAGTGCAGAGATTTTAATATTTTTTCTAAAATATTAAGGTACAAGATGGCCTTATGTTCCCCCACTCTGTAGCTACCCCAATGCGCATAGTAGGTTAGTTACTTTTGAAGATCAGTGCCTCATACTTTTTTATAACCGAGGGCCAAATAAAATGTAAAACCGGCACTGTTTGCTCACCTATTACTTACTAATAAACAACAGATTATCACAACACCATTAAAAATTTAATAATACTCACATACATTTGTTGTACAAATGTTGTCCTTACCTAAATTATAAATGTTTTAGGTGGTACGAACTTACAATTAAAGATGGACGAAGAAGTAATACATGAAGTTGCTAGTGATACTGCTTTTGTGAATTGCATATCAAATGTTCTCAATCCAAATGAAATTAAGGAAGAATTTTTACTCTCTGAATCAAGTTCATATGGTGGATGTGTGGAGCATGTGATTGGTAGGTTAGGTAGAATTTAAAAATGTAACCACGAGTTGTGTACTTAAGTTAAATACTTTAAATCTTCTGTACACAATTGTTTACCTATAATCTCTACCTGTTCGTGTTAATATTTTACACAAGTTTGAAATGTTTTCTTCTACCATTTCTACTTTAATTGAAAAAATTATTTTTACTTATGTTTTTACCAGTACCTTTAATAACCGAACACAACACCAGTGCCTGGCATTTTCTTTTCGTAAAGCTTGTAAACATGGTGTTTTGCATTTTCCAATATCTCCACAAGCTAGCTTTGAGTTAATTGTCCAATAACTTTAAACTGCTTGCTTTAGTTCAAGTTAATTCATTTTTACTTTCAGTGTAGGCAAGTATTGATTTTATGAATATATTCGAATTCGAGATTGTGACAGAAGTACATGTTTTGGACCTCCAAAAAATGGATTTTAAAAAATATCTGACTGTATGAGTGTGCGCCTCGTACCATCTGAACAGATGGTTTGATTTGGATTGCTTTGAAATGCAGTAGTATATCAAAAGTTTATCGAGAAATTATGCTAATAAAAATAAATCGAAACTGGAAGCGAAAGTTGGTAGCATTTTTTAGAGAAAACGAATTTGTTAAATCTAAGAATGGAATTTGATACAAGATCTTAAGTCAAATGCAACGCTTTTGTTTCTGGAGTTTCTTGCTTTAATATGGCGGTGCTCCGATCTTTTGAAAATTTTTAATTTAACACTGTATTACCCAAAAACGTCTTGGCAGATCGACATCAAATTTGGTATTGTAGTAGCTCTAGGGGGACACAATATTATATGTACAAGAATTTCTAAACTCATGAAAATTGTGAAGTAACAAAATTATTTTAACATTTAGAAATTATCAAAAAGGTATTATTCAAAAACTTTTTTTGATTCTCATACTGTATCTGAAAGTTCTGGATTACAGATACTTTGCTATCAACCATGTGATTGAAAATCGAAAATTCAAAACCTTTTTATTTCATAAAGGGGTCCGTTAAAAAATGTCTGTTTAAGTTAAATTACTTAGGAGTGAAAGTAGAATAAGTGATGGTCAGAGGTTAGGTGCTTAGTCTCTAACGCTAAAGGTCTGGGATTCGATTCCCCCACGAAGCCATGCAACAATAAAAATCTATGCCGCAACCCTCCACTCGCATTCCCTAATCCGGTGTAGGCAGCCGTGGGGTTTTAATGCCTGAAACCTTCTCTGATATTTAGTCGTTCGGATTCGACGTTAAACTGTAGGTCTCCCGTACTCCACCTTAGCGCTAAGGAGAGTACGTGGCAGAGAAGAGTGCCGGTGCCCAGCAGTGGGACGTAGAGGCTGATTGCGAAAGTAGAATAATGGTCACAACTTAATTTTTGGTGCATCAATATAGTCATTTTATACCATAATTTGAAATTATATGCAGGGACATGATGGGACCGCCAGGAGTTTGCGAAAGCCTAATGGCTTATGCTGGCTCATATGCTTCTGATTATATACAGTTAAATTCTGGTGTAGGCAACTCCACAATTTTATAATTTTGTCAGAATGGGAATGTACAAATTGGTTAATAATGCTCAAAACTAACTTACACTGGCTAGCTGTTAACGTTTAGAAAAATCTGATTTTTTAAAGTGATTATTAAATAATTGCAGTGAAACATGAAGATACCAGCATTCAATCGTTGGATCTCAAAATCAACGTGGAAGTTCCTAATTCGAAATGTGGTAGCAAGAGTGAAAATGACGATATCAACAGCAATTTTGAGCCTTTGGTTAATCAAGAGGTAAATATAGAAAATCAAATAGACGCTAGTGTGGATAAAACAATACAGACGTCTCCTCAAGTTCAACGTTTTTATTGTGGTTTATGCAACAATAAATTTACATGTAAGAGAAACCTACAGCGACATCAGAAGATTCACACAGGATTAAAACCTTTTATATGCAGTATATGTGATTATACTTCTATATACCAGACCGACTTACAAAGGCATATGAGAATTCATACCGGTAATCTTTTAAAATGCAATGTGTGCGATTATAGTAGTCCATACAAAAGTGACTTACGTAGACATTTAAAAACGCACATGCAAGATAAGCCTTTAAAATGCAGTGTATGTGATTATACATGTATACAGAAATGTAGCTTAGACCAGCATATGAAGACTCATACAGGAGAGAAACCTTATAAATGCCATATATGTGGTTATAGGTGTATACGGAAGAGTAACTTATATGAACATATGAAAACGCATACAGGAGAGAAACCTTTTAAATGTGGTTTGTGTTGTTTTAGATGCACAAAGAAAAATGATTTAGATCGGCATTTGAGAACCCATACTGGAGAAAAACCTTATAAATGTAACATATGTACTGGCAGATTTACAGCGAAGCGTAGCTTAAATCGACATATGAAAACTCACTCAGGAGAAAAACCTTTTAGTTGCAGCCTATGTGATTATCGATGTTTGCGGAAGAGTCATTTACAAATGCACATGAAAACTCATATTGGAAAATAACTTTTTTGCTGTTGAACCCATAATTTCGAAAAAAAAACATTGTTATAAACACAGGCTAAGGAGAAACCTTACTGTAAGGTGGAGGGTTTTGAAAAATTGAGTAGGACAAATGTAATCCTTGAAATTAAGCACTTCTATAAGATAACATTGTCCAATTGAAGTAAAGAATTATTTAAATGCTCGCTTTGGTTATTGAGCGAGAAATTAAATTTGTACAATCTTGAAACTGCTTGTCTATAGATTTTTTAATTTCTCTCGAATACATAATAGTTATAATTTTTGTGGTTTTTATAGTACTGTGCTTCATAATTTAATTAGGAATTATAGTTGAATTTTGTATAATATGATTTTGTACTCATAATATAGTTTATCAAACATTCTTGCAAGTTTACAATACATTTATTTCCATCATGATCAGGTGAAGGAGATATTGTACAATAATATAAATAGTAAGGCTGTGCGAAGCTTCGAATTTTTCGAACCGAACTCGAAGGTTCGGTTTGACTTTGGTTCGAGAAAATAATTCGAACTTTTTTCGAACTATATTTAAATTTCGCGTCACATGAAACTGAATATTTCAAATGGCGCCTGCGCAGACACGTGTGCGTTGGTTGTCTGTCAGTAACCTGAAAATGGTTGATCGTTTTGTTAAATATTTTAAATTTAAGTCGTTATTTATTGAAGATGAGCAAACTAGAAATGGAAAACCATATAGAGCACTAGTACAAATAGTTCCAACCCGTTGGAATAGTGAATTTAATATGCTCGATCGATTGGTGCAAGAAAAAGTACCAGAGTATCTGCTGTAATCATAGATGTACCTGTTTTTCAGATTTATTTATTAATAATTAATATTTATCGAGAGATTTTGAATAATGTAAAATATTTTTTTTTTCATTTTTGTTTTTGTTGCTAACTATGAAGTGGAAATTAATTTTTTTCGTGTATTTAATTATTTATTTGAATTAATTTTCAGTACAATAAAAAAATTAAATTTGAGAAAAGTACTTATTTCGATAGTAGTTCGAGGGTTCGTTCGAATATTTACTGGCTAAGTTCGTTAATAAATAGTATAATATGTGTCAAAAATAATACGGTATACTTACATTAAACAGTGTATCACAAATAAAAATACAAAGCATACTGATTAAACAAATAAAGTGAAGTGTCTAAATACACTGTAGGGGCATAGGTATCACATAGCAAGGTAGTGCGATGCACACGAGCCTAGACCTGTAAGGGGGCCTATCTGGGCTCCACACTTAATTGAAAAGAAATATAAAAAGATAATGAAAATAGTCATTTATCTACATTAAATTTTTAAGTAAAAGTAAATGTTCAAATATGGACAAGTCATATTTGTACAAAAAAAATTAAACAAAATTATAATAATTGTTGGAAATGACCACCCTCCAGCCATGATTCTGGATTCTGGATTTGGAATTTGGGAGTGTGAGTTACCTCACGCGCACTTAGGCCACAATAGGTGGGCCCATTGTACTACCTCCCCAGCAGCTCTCCACATTGGACGTCACCCAAGCCATCCAACCTTTTGGATGTACTTGAGGACATCCGCAATTGGAGTGTTGCTGATTTCGGCCATGTTAGGCCAGAAGTCCCCCAGCATGGATCCTCTGGTTGTTGCGAGAGCTGGGCAGTGACATGGGACATGTTCTGCCGACTCGTCGTCCTCGTTGCATGTACGACAGTTTGGGCTGTCCGCCAGTCCCATCCTGTGCATGTGTTGCTTTAGGGTGCAGTGTCCAGATAAGATGCCCACAACTAGTTGTAAGTTCTTTCGGGACAGTTGCACACAGTATTTGGCTGTTTTTGGCGAGGGTGCCGTAATAGCAGCCCTTGCTTGACGACAGCTTTGAGTGTTAAGCCATCTTCGTGTGAAGCTTTTTAAGGTTTCTTGGCATAGCATAAAGCGTAATGTCTTCAGGGATATGGGAATTACGGGTTCTGGCCCCCAGAGAGGTTGTCCGGAGGCCAGTCTCGCAATCTCATCAGCCTTTTCGTTGCCGTAGGTTCCTCATGTCCTTTCACCCATACAAGGGAAACGGCATTATCTTTTGAGATATCGTCGAGAGCTTCACGACACCGCAGTACCACTCCTGAGGTGATTTTGCAACTGCCTAGGGCTAGTAAAGCGGCTCTGCTATCGCTGTAGATACCGATAGGTTGGCTCTTGATTTGTCGTTCAAGAATTGTTGGAAATGACCAACCCCAGCCATGATACATGACTCTGTTTTCCTTCTCGTTGATTGGCAACTATGTTCAAAAAACCCAGGTGTATTTCGGATCGTTTCGCATAGTGCAACTATGCGATTTCTTAAATCTTTATTATCTTCAAATGGCGTGGTATAAACCAAGGATTGAAAGTGACCCCAGAGAAAAAATCGGGGGAAAAACGGATTCGAGTCTGGGAATCGAGGGGGCCAAGGTTGTGTTCCTGCTCAACCTATACAATGATTCAGATACACAGCATCTAAATGCTGGATGGGCAGTTAGGCTAAAATGTGCTGGAGCACTGTCATTCATAAACCACATTTGATTTCTGATCTGGAGTGGCACATCTTGCAGCAGTATTGGCAGCTCCTCTTCAATAAAATGCTGATATGAGTTACCAGCTAGCCTCCTATGTAAAAAGTATGGCATGTATAACTATTTTTAAAAGCATTACAAAGTAATTTATAGTAAAATACTATCATTGTAAAAGATTTTTAAGAATGGATTTTGACCAGAAAAATTAAAACATACGATTTTTATTTTTTTAATTTTCATTTATGAAATTCTACCGATATTTAGAAAAAACTAGCCTTTTTTTAAACATTTGTTATGGAGACATATAACCATGATACATCATCTAAAAAACAGAAAAGAAATACTCATTTCTACGACATATTTAAAAATATACGGCCCTATTTGTAAAAACCGAAAATATAAAAAAAAAAAATTTTGAAACTAATTTAGAAAGTGCAATACATTTTAACAATTTTATTGCTGATTATAATTAAACAAACGCTCAAAATATTTTGTAACATCCTGTAAACCCCTATCTCTTCAAATAACAAATTTATAACACGGGAATTTTGGGTGGTACACCTTGAATTTGCCTAGTATTAATATTTAATAAACATTTATAGACACCAATAGTTCTTAAAGCAATAATAACAAACTTGAAAACTATTTAGTAACAGGTGTTAAAACAAAAATATCCTCGAATATATTGACTCATCCTGTATTGAAAATAGTTCAAATCACACACTTACAATCCAGTAAGTGCTGCAAGCATAGGACTTGTCAGGTTGTGGATGGTTTAATTCTGCGTAACCTATAAAACACAACTACTGAAGTGCCGTACTCGTAGCATATAAAACCGTTTTCGCTTATTGAGTCTTAAACCAAATCATCACATTATCATCAAGAAAATCCAACTTGAAAGGGTGTACATTTCTAAAAATTTTACTAGACTAATTTACCCAATTTTCACTTTGAAGGTGAGTCACCTTTACAGTGCAAACATTTAAATGTCTTACCAAGTCCATCTGTACTGTATACTTGTACAAGTTTGCAAATTTTAGATGGAAGATGCAAACTCGGAAGTCGCTAGTGAATTCTTGTTACCTGGTTTCGTTGATCGTACATTTAACGCTCCCCATCTACATAAAATCAAGAAAGAATTTTTACATAACGAGTCAAATTTACATGATGGGTTTGTGGAGCATTCTGTTGGTAAGTGATTCAAAAAAGAAATTGTAACTTATGGTTGTGTATGTGCTTATAGGCTGAACATGAATACTTGGAATTTCTTTATGTTTGTGATCAGTTTGAAATACCTCTTTTGGTACTTTTACTAGAACATGATTATGTGACACCACGCGCACTTGTCAAGAGAAAAAGTAATTTTGTGAATACCTGATACAGTACAGTGTGAATAATGTGAAGACAAGCTTTCAAAGTTAACCGCTTAATCTAATTTTTTTGTGTGCTCACAGTGCCGGATTTACCTATAGGCTGACTAGGCTGTAGCCTAGGGCCCTTAAGATTTTTGGGACTTCTTTGTGCGTCATTATTTTTGCTTAATTTTTGGGCTTCATAAATTATGCGTCTCAAAATTTTTGAGCACCCTGTAAAATTGTGAGGCCTCAAAATATGTTTTGGCTATTTTTTGAGCTTTTTGAACACATCCATTATCTGTTTTTTGATAAATTATTATAGCAACCCAGTACCATAATGTTAAAGTCGGTAATCTAAGAAGCCTTTTGCCCACACGTACTATTTGAAGCTAGGTATCTGCAGCAGTGCAACTGTTGGCAAGTGTTCTGTTTACTGTTCTACTATTATAGTTGTGTGGTTTATTATTTTACCGTAATTGCTTATATTTAACATTTTTAAACAATATCAAGTGAGCATTGTGAATAAATGTTGTATTTGTAATTTTTGTTTTACAAACATGCATGACAAATGTCTCTTGGAAAACTTGACCCAATTAACTCACATAATAAAAAGAAAGTAAGCAACATGTTGGTTTAGCGATAAAGACGTGCGCTTGTAATCTGGCGGCCCCACTTTATATCCCATGGCAAACCTGTACTTTTTTCTTATTTTTTTTTAGTTACCAGTCTTGAAAGCATGAAATAAATCACATTTTCACCATTTATTGTGACTTTAATTATTTGGTTATTTATTTCGTTTTGGTTGGGAGTGTTTTAAATTTAAGATAAACAATCACGTATTTCAAGTTACCTCTTTTTCAAATAAAACAAACAGTAATTGAAAAATATTATAAGCATATTAGGCATAGGGCAATATAAAATCGCAGTAAAAGATCTCAAAGAAATTAAAAAAAAAACAGGTATGCCACGGGATTTGAACTGGGGCCACTAGATTACAAACTCACGTCTTTACTGCTAACCCAGCATGCCGTTTAAAATTTGTTCTATTATGTGAGTTAATTAGGTCAAGTTTGCCAACTGGAATTTATTATGCTTGTTTGTAACATACAAATAAATAATGTTAAAAGTAATTTACAATGCTAACTTGTTAATTCCATTAAAATGTTCAATATGAGCAATTACGATAAATTAAACCGTCGTGCTTGTTTCATAGGCGACTGCAATTAAGTTTTTATTTGATCGCGGTACAACAAAAGTGTACATAGTGCAGAGATTTTAATATTTTCGTTAAAAAGTAAGCTACGAGATGGCCTCCTGCCCCCCACCCTGCAGCTACCCCAATGCGCATAGTAGGTAAGTTACTTTTGAAAACCAGGGCCTCATACTTTTTTAGAAATAAAATGTAAAACCGGCACTGTCTACTCACCCATTACTTGCTAATAAACACCAACACCATTAAAAATTTAATAATACCACAGATAAGGTTAACACTACAGATATACGGTAAATATGTGAGCTATCGGCAGCTTGTTTTATATGATTAATAATCTGCAAAAAGATGGCGCTACAATGACAATTTATAATTAAGTCACAGATGACTGTAATTGAGCAGATTACTTAGCACATATTCAAACCAAAAGTTAGACAGCCATCTGCCATGTTTAATTGTCAAATCGCAATTTTTCGTAAATAATTAATATTGAAGCCAATTCTACTTAAATTATATTCATGATGTGACAGATGCACTCAAATCCCCGATAAAACAGTTTCCAACACATTTCAACAGTAATAAACAAATAGCGATAGCAGCGCCCTAAAATTGGTCTGGTGCGTTGTAGCCAAACTAACGCTAATTTCGTCTCCAAATATGAGCGGACATTTTGTATAAAGGGTCGTATATCTGTAGTGTTAACCTTATCTGTGATAATACTAACATACTACTGATATGCTTAATACTGAATTTTTTCCTGGCTCTTACAATGTGTTCAGATGCGATCGTCAATATGATGTTACTAACCAATTATGGGGAGGTGGTGCTTTATTAGCAGTTAAAAGTTATGTTAATGTTGAAACACTTAATATGTCTGAATTAACCAATGCTGTGCCCTCTATTGATGCCTTAGGTTGTAAGTGCTTTTTTAATTTTGGTACAGTTTATATATTTGTTATTTACATACCACCTAACACTACAACCGTAGATTTTCGTATCTTTACCGAATTTTTTGAGCAGATGGATTGTTGTCGCGACAAAGATATTCTGATTTTAGGCGATTTCAATATTCCTAGCTTCAACAATCCTGACGCTAATGATAGTAAATGTAAGTTGACCTATAGTTTAATTGATTTCTTAAATTTAAGTCAATACAACACAGTTACTAATGTGAATGGACGACTCCTCGATCTCGTATTGTCTAATATTGACTGTGAAATTTCACGAGATAATGCTCCTTTAGTCAAAGAAGATGTCTACCATCCTGCATTATATTTAACACTGTACGTAGTCCGTACCTCTAAAACCGATTTTCCTATTAATGCAATCAATAAAACTTATAATTTTAAAAAAGCGGATTTTCCTAACCTGTACAATGCTATGCTCGGTGTTGATTGGTCCTTTCTGCTCAACTACACGAATGTAAATACAGCATGTGCGGAGTTCTACAACGTCATGTATTCTTTGTTTGATTTATATGTTCCCTTTCGTCGTAATAAAAAACATTCATTTCCAATATGGTATACCCCTGAACTAATTAAAAATATTAAACTAAAAAACTACTACTTCAAAAGACATAAAAAGAGCAAATCTGTTACTGCTCACCAAGATTTTTGTCGCCTCCGTTCACTTGTCAAAACTCAGATCTCTACTTCCTACAGCAACTATCTCCGTACTGTTGAACAATCTATTATCGCTGATTCTAAGCAATTTTGGTCATTTATTCAGACTAAAAAAGGTAGCTCCCGAATACCTGGCAGAATGTCTAACAATGATAATATTTTTGATTCTCCTGAATTAATTGTCAATGCTTTTAGCCAATATTTTAGTAGTGTTTATCTAGCTCCGCAACCCGCCACATTTGTCAATAAACCCCCAAATAATCTGCCATCTATCAACATTCTCAGCATATCAGAAGACGAGGTTTTATCCTCTATACGTAAACTAAATAATAAGATGACTTCTGGTCCAGACCAAATTCCCAGCTTTATTATTAAGGATTGTTTTGGAGTATTAATCAAACCCTTGGTTGTTTTGTTTAATCTCTCACTCAAAACATTATGTTTTCCAGACGAGTGGAAAAAAGCCCGCATTTGTCCGGTTCTTAAATCTGGCGATCCAAGCTTAATAACTAATTACAGGCCTATTAGCATCTTATCCAACTTTGCTAAAGTTTTTGAGATAACCCTTCACTCTCGTATTTATCCCCTTGTTCAAAATTATATTTCCCCATTTCAACATGGTTTTATGGCTAAACGCTCTACCCTATCTAACCTTGCTTGTTTTACACAATACGCCTCAGGGGTCCTTGATTCCCAAGGTCAAGTCGATGTAGTCTACACCGACTTTTCCAAAGCCTTTGACCGAATTGATCATGGTATTATCATTTCAAAATTACAAAGCTTTGGATTTCACGATTCGTTACTCTCATTTTTTATTTCATATCTTGAAAACCGCATGCAATATGTAACTTATAATAATTTTAATTCCAATGCCTTTGTCGCGTCTTCTGGGGTCCCTCAAGGTTCCAATCTAGGCCCTCTTTTATTTCTATTGTTTGTCAATGATTTATCTGAATTTATATCCTGCGAAAAACTGCTTTTTGCAGATGATTTAAAAGTATTCTCCACTATCAATACGCTTAGTGATTGTGATATGATCCAACTGCAAATAAACCGTATTCAAGAATGGTGCGTTATAAATAGTCTTCACCTTAATGTTTCCAAATGTAAAGTGGTTACTTATACAAGAAAACTCCAGCCAATTATATATCCGTATACTTGTAATTCTATTCCGTTGAATCGCTGTACCGCTACTACCGACCTACGTGTTCATTTTGATCAAAAACTTACTTTCTCTGATCATATAAATACAATATGCAGTTCCGCCATGAGAATGTTAGGTTTTATTATCCGAAACTGTAGGACTTTTTCAAACATTTTATCTCTTAAGCTGTTATTTATTGCATTTGTCCGATCCAAATTAGAATACTGTGCTCTGATTTGGTATCCTTACTATGAATACCAGAAGGATTGCTTGGAGTCAGTTCAACGAAAGTTTTTAAAATTCTTGTCTTTTAAGACTGATGGCACTTATCCGGAAATCGGTCTTGATCAGCATTTACTGCTCTCAAGGTTTGATCTTCAATCTCTTGATTTTCGAAGAATAGTATTCAGTCTTACTTTTTTGTACAACTTGCTACATAATAAAATTGACTGCATGTCTCTTCTTTCTTATCTGAATTTTCTTGTACCCCGCCATTCATCTCGTAGTGCACCTGCATTTTATTGTCCTACTGCACACACCAATCTTCTACTAAAATCACCTATCACTGTGATGTCGCAAAATTATAATAAAATCTGTAAAGACTGCGACATAAACTTTAGCTCACTGAAACTTTTGAAAACTCGAGCCGCAATCACTTTTAATTAAATTTAATTTAAGTAATTGTAATTATATTTTTTGTTTTTCTTTGCTATATAGTATGTTTTTTTTAATCATGCTTGAATTTTAAATTGTACGATTTACTATTATCTAGTACATCTATTATTTTTTTTTGTACAACTTATAATTATTTTTGTCCTGTAATTGGATACTTTATCTGTTGGGCAATAAAGATATTATTATTATTATTATTATTATACATTCTCTGACAAGTTTGGATGGTTATTGAAATATTGTCCTTACCTAAATTATAAATGTTTTAGGTGGTACGAACTTACAATTAAAGATGGACGAAGAAGTAAAACATGAAGTTGCTAGTGATGTCTTGTTACCTGCTTTTGTGGATTGCATATCAAATGTTCCCAATCCAAATGAAATTAAGAAAGAATGTTTACTCTCTGAATCAAGTTTACATGGATGTGTGGAGCATGTGATTGGTAGGTGATGATGTTTTTACCAGCACCATTAATAACAGAACATAAAACCAGTGTCTGGCATTATCTTTTTGTAAAGCTTATAAACATGGTATTTTGAATTTTCCAATATCTCCACAAGCTAGTTTTAAATTAATTAGCCAATAACTTAAAACTGCTTGCTTTGGTTCAAATTAATTCATTTTTACTTTCAGTGTAGGCAAGTATTGACTTTATGAATATATTCGAATTCGAGATTTTGACAGAAGTACATGTTTTGGACCTCCAAAAAATGCTTTTTAAAAAATGTATGACTGTATGACTGTGCGCCTTGTACCATCTGAACAGATGGTTTAATTTGAATTGCTTTGAAAAGCAGGATTATATCAAAAATTTATCGGAAAAATATGCTAATAAAAATAAATCAAAACTGGAAGCGAAAGTTGGTAGCATTTTTTAAAGAAAACGAAATTGTTAAATCTAAGAACGGAATTTGATACAAGATCTTAAGTCAAATGCAACGCTTTTGTTTCTGGAGCTTCTTGCTTTAATAAGGCTGCTACGATTTTTTGAAAATTTTTAATTTAACTCCGTATTACCCAAAAACGTCTTGGCAGATCGAGATCAAATTTTGTATTGAAGTAGCGTTAGGGGGACACAATATTACATGTACAAAAATTTGTCAACTCATGAAAACTGTGAAGTAACAAAATTATTTTAACATTTAAAAATTATCAAAAAAAATATTACTCAAAAACTGCTCACACGATTTTTTTTAAATTTTTTAGGTTGATAGAACCGGGGATGAGCTAAAAAAATTGTTAGGGCTGGGCCAATATCTTGTTTGATATACCGATTCTGATACTGTATCTGAATTACAGATACTTTGCTATCAACCATGTGATTGAAAACCGAAAATTCATGGCCCTTTTATTTCATAAACGGGGTCCGATAAAAAATGTCTGTTTAAGTTAAATTACTTATGAGTGAAAGTAGAATAACGGTCACAACTTAATTTTTGGTGCATCAATATAGTCATTTTATACCATAATTTGAAGTTATATGCAAGGACATATGGGACTGCCACGAGTTTTGCGAAAGCCTAATGGCATATGCTGGCTCATATGCTTATATACAGTTAAATTCCTGTGTAGGCAACTCCACAATTTTATAATTTTGTCAAAATGGGAATGTACAAATTGGTTAATAATGCTTATAACTAACTTACACTGGCTAGCTGTTAATGTTTAGAAAAATCTGGTTTTTTAAAGTGATTATTAAATAATTGCAGTGAAACATGAAGATACCAGCATTCAATCGTTGGATCCCAAAATCAACGTGGAAGTTCCTAATTCGGAATGTGGTAGCAAGAGTGAAAATGACGATATCAACATCAATTTTGAGCCTTTAGTTAATGAGGAGGTAAATATAGAAAATCAAATAGGCGCCAGTGTGGATAAAGCAGTACAGACGTCTCCTCAAGTTGAACGTTTTTATTGTGGTTTATGCAACAATAAATTTACTTGTAAGAGAAACCTACAGCGACATCAGAAGATTCACACAGGAATAAAACCTTTTATATGCAGTATATGTGATTATAGATCTTATCAAAAAAATCACTTAAAAAGACATATGAGAACTCATACTGTAGAGAAATCTTCAAAATGCAGTTTATGTGAATATACTTGTATATACCAGACCGACTTACAAAGACATATGAGAATTCATACCGGTAAACTTTTAAAATGCAATGTGTGCGATTATAGTAGTCCACACAAAAGTGACTTACGTAGACATTTGAAAACTCACATGGGAGACAAGCCTTTGAAATGCGGTGTATGTGATTATAGATGTATAGAGAAGAGTAATTTGCAAGACCATATGAAAATTCATAGTGGCGAAAAACCTTTTCAGTGCAGTGTCTGTGTTTATCGATTTATAAAAAAGTCGGTGTTAGAAAGACATATGAAAACTCATACTGGAGAAAAACCGTTTAATTGCAGTGTATGTGATTATAGATGTATACAGAAAAGTAGCTTGGACCAGCATATGATACTTCATACGGGAGACAAACCTTATAAATGCAATATATGTGGTTATAGGTGTATACGGAAGAGTAACTTACATGAACATATGAAAACACATACAGGAGAGAAACCTTTTAAATGTGGTTTGTGTTGTTTTAGATGCACAAAGAAATGTGATTTAAATAGGCATATGAGAACCCATACTGGAGAAAAACCGTATAAATGTAATACATGTACTAGCAGATTTACAGCAAAGCGTAGCTTAAATCAACATATGAAAACTCACTCAGGAGAAAAACCTTTCAGTTGCAACCTATGTGATTATCGATGTCTACGAAAGAGTAATTTACAAATGCACATGAAAACTCATATTGAAAAATAACTTTACTGGTGCTGTTGAATACATAATTATGAGAAAATTTTTTTTATGAACACCGGCTAAGGAGAAACGTTAGTGTAAGGTGGCGGGTTTTGTTGAGTAGGACAAATGTAATCCCTGAAATTAAGCATTGTTCAGTTGAAATAAAGAATTTTTTAAACTTGATTTTGGATTTGGTTATTAAGCGAGAAATTAAATTTGTACAATATATTTCTTGAAACTGTGTGTCTAAAGATTTTTTTAAATTTTGTATCAAATACACAATTGTTATAATTTTATTTGTTTTTAAAATATTGTGCTTCATAATTTAAATAGGAAGTATAGTTGCATCTTCTCCATTATGATATTGTACTCGTAATATAGTTTATTAAACAGTCTTACATATTAAAATACGTTTATTTGAAGCATGTCAGATGAAAGAGATATTGTAGAATAATGTAAATGAGTGTCAAAAATAATACAGTATAGTAGCGTTGTGATAGACACCGGAGACCTGGGGCGTACACAATGTAAACCTCGGGGGTTGTTGGGTTTTTGGAGACTTGGGTAGGCCACCCGGACTGGTGGAAGAGGTTGGCGAAACCACTTGGCTGCAAACTCTGCATAGTCCTTGGGATCCGGGTGGAGTTCCAGGATGTTGGAATTGCTGCCCCTTCCGTCTAGCGCCTGCGTGTTTGACAAGCAGTGGCCGCTGGCCAGGTACGGCCCTGGTTATTTTGCATAAAAGTATATGCATCTATTTCAGGACCACACTGTGTAATGCTATGAAATTTTAAATGGTTATTTCTTATAGTAGATACGAAATTCAATGTTAAACACCGTCTTGGCCGTATATTAATATTTAATAATTAGTTATTGACACCAATTATAGATTTTATACAATTTCAAACAAAGTATATTAATAACTATTTAAGAACACCTAACAAAGTGTTACAAACAACATTAAATTAATTATTTTGTACTTGAAGTAGTTCAAATTACCCACTGCATTTGTTGGTCTGGCCTGGAGGGTGTGGTTTATTAATAATATGCCACTGTGGTTTGTTCCTAACCTATAAAATTCAGAGTTACTCTAATTGTTTAACCAATTAAGATTATACATTATTAACTAGTAGTCGCAATACTATCAGTGATATTCAGTTATAGTAAAAGTGTGTACATTTCTCGACCAGTAGTTACCCGAATCTATTCAGCGAGTTAACTATTTTCATAGTGCCAGATAAATGCAATAAACAAATTTAAAAAGTTTTAGGTTTATAGGGTACCTACATAATATATATTTTAACGAGTTTTTTAAAGTAGAAAATGGAAGAAGGAAACCCTGAAGTCACAACTGAAATCTCGTTACCTGCTGTTTTCGATCCTACACTTGACGTCTTCCAGCTCAATGAAATCAAGAGAGAATTTTTAGTTGCAGAACCAAATTTGCCTAATGAATTTGTGGAGCTTGCTGATGGTGAGTAATTAACACAGAAAATGTAACCACAAGTTGTGTAATAAAATTACTAATGATAAATTGATGTCTTGTACATAATTACTTTAAATTTCTCAACGTTTACGGTTAGTTTTAGACACATTTGAAACGCCTTTTTATAACTACAGTATATATTTGTAAATAATAAAATGCGTGTGGCTATTGTGCCCGGTATAGAACGGAGAATATTACAATGTGGTTATACCTGATGTTATACCACTCGCTATTTACTGTATCACTTTTCCATTTACTTACTAGTATCAGATCACATGTCAATTCTCATTATCCGAGGTGGTGAAATGCACGTTTTAGGGGAGTTTCTGCTTCAAGTGGGTGTTTATAGATAATTGTAGAATTAAATGCCATTATAACAAAACCAAATTTTTCCATACTTTCACCAACATAATTATTTACCAATTTCTTAGAAATGCAAAAAATACAATTCTATCTAATTTTACATATTTGTTAATTTAATTTTGTTAAAACGAATATTACCCTGTGATTTCCATAGTGTTTTGTAAAAGTTCTATGGACAGTTACAAACAAATTAGAAATTGAATAATCCATATCGAACGATCTGCAATTTTAAAAGTGAACAGTCAAATACATTAACAATTATTGCAACAAATACAAACATATTGTATGAATAACTAACGGGGAACTTCAAAAAAATGAATTAAGATAGGCAGTCATAAAAAATTGTGTCGTACCTAGAACTGTATTGAAAATGAAAATTGTCGTAGTTCACATGTAAATTTCTGTTGCCTATCCAAAAAATGGTTTTTAAAAATGGCTGTGGATGGGTGGGTGTGCGCATCTCATAACGGATGGTTCGATAATAATGTTTTCGGAAAGTGAGCGTATCAGAATTGATAGGAAAAGCAGCATTGAAACGAACCCGAAACGAGAAGGGGAAGTTAGGCATGTTTTTTGGTAACAGATTATTCAGTAATTAAATTTTCTAATCCGAAAGAAGAAGAATCCGAAAGAAGATCGTATAGTAAATTACAAAAAAAATAGTTTTCAAAACTAACCATACGATTTTGCTTAAACTTTGTAGTCTCATATAGCTGAAGATGGGCTATAATTTGGTTTTTGTCAGAATTACTTCGTGGCGCTTTCTGTGAATATTTTTAATTCGATATTGGTACCGAGATATTTAATAAACTGGGGACGATAAAAAATTTTTGTTTAAATTAATTGGTCATCGTTGATAGTACAATCAAAATCTAATTTTAAAGTTTAGCTTATGTACTATTTACGGCGGCTAGGCCACCCCTCCCACCAACATTTTATGAAACGAATTAAGGCATTTCTTTTATCTTCCACAATAATTTCTGGAAAATCAGTACTGGTCGCTCACTTGCCTTAACGGGGACAAAAATACATTATTATAGCCATCGTTGGCACTAAAACGTTTATACAAAAGTACTTGTGTAAATATGATAAATAATAATATCTAAGTAAAGTCCAGATGAAGAACATTGCGTGGCTTCCTTACATTTAAAAAATGTTATTGCAATATCGTTACGATAATTATAATGCACAAACGTGAATTGTCACTGTCAAATCGCCACAGAAATGTGTAAATGAATTTAGAAGACACTCTCAAAGGTCACGGCCTATCTTAATTAAATTTTTTTATGCTTTTTCTCATTACTTATTGGTTGTTAATAATAAAAAATGACTTCATATCACCATTTTCACAGTTCAGTAATACTAAATATACTTAAGCTGTCAGGTTTATTGGCTTTTGAACGTTGTCCTTGACCGACAGCTTCCCTCACCACTAATGAAATGGATAAACATAAATTTTAAATGTTTTATACTGTAGATACGCATTTAAAATTAAAAATGGAAGAAGTAAAACCTGAAGTAACTAGTGACGTTATGTTACCGGTTCTTATCGATTTCACATCTGACATTCCCTATCTAAACGAAATCAAGAAAGAATATTCGCCCTCTGAGCCACATTTAAATGATGACTTTGTGGAGCATGCTGTTGGTAAGTGATTAAAAATAGAAAATGTGACAAGCACTAAGTTCATACTAAGTGTAGCGATACCAATATTCAATACCTTTATGAAATGACAATCCGAAACCAATAACGGAAATTAGACATGTATTTACTAAATCTAAAAACGGAACGAAATAAGATTCATAACTAAATTTTTAGTTGCTGGTGTATTGACGGGGGCGATTTGGTCTTCCGTTTTCTGTTTGCTTCAATCCCAAAAGATTTTTTTCCAAAAAATAAAAAAACAGATCTTTTCTAATAAAAAAACTTTTTAGATTTTTAAAGCGTGTGCTTATGTTTACAGTGAAACACGAAGATACCACCAGCATTCAGTCGTTCGACCTCCAAATAAAATCAGACGTTGCCGATCTGGAATTTGGTATTAAAAGCGATAATGATGATATCTACATCAGGCACGAGCCATTCAATAGTGAGCAGTTGGGCACAAACGATGAAGATAAAGAGAGCATTGCAGATCAAACAACAAAAAAGTCTGTTCAAGTTAAACGCTTTTGTTGTGACATATGTAGTAATCAATTTGAATCTAAAAAAAGGTTACAGCGGCATATGAATAATCATACGCGAGAAAAACCTTTTCAGTGCCGTATATGTGATTATAAATGTATACATAACAGTATCTTAGAACAGCATGTGAAAACACATACAGGAGAAAAACCGTTAAAATGCAGTGTATGTGATTATAGATGTATACAAAAGAGTTGCCTACTGAAACATATGAAAATTCATACAGGAGAAAAACCCTTCAAATGCACTGTATGTGATTATAGATGTATACAGAAGGTCAACTTACAAAATCATATTATGAGAACACACGCAGGAGATAAACTTTTTATATGCGATATATGTAACTACAGATGTATATTAAAACGTGATCTACGTGGGCATATGAAAACACATATAGGAGAAAAGCCTTTCAAATGCACTGTATGTGGTTATAGATGTATAAGAAAAGGCAGCTTATTGAAACATACAAAAACACATACTGGAGAGAAACCGTTAAAATGCAGTATATGTGATTATAGATGTATACAGAAGAACGGCTTACAAAAACATATGAAAACTCATACTGGAGAAAAACCGTTCAAATGCAATCTATGTCATTATAGATGCATACAGAAGATCAACTTGCAAAAACATATTATGAGAACGCATACAGAAGACAAACCCTTTAGATGCATTGTATGTAATTATAGGTGTATACAGAAGGGTGACTTAAATGGCCATATGAAAACACATACAGGGGAAAAGCCTTTCAAATGCACTGTATGCGAGTATAGATGTATACGGAAGAGTGACTTGACACGACATATGAAAACACATACAGGAGAAAAACCTTTCCAATGCAGTGTTTGCAATTATAGGTGCATACAGAAAGGTAGCTTACAAAAACATATGAAAACTCATAGTGGAGAAAAAATGTTCAAATGCAATCTATGTGATTATACATGCATACAGAAGAGCAACTTACAAAAGCATATTATGAGAAGGCATACAGAAGACAGACCTTTTAAATGCAATGTATGTAATTATAAATGTATACAGAAGGGTGACTTACATGGGCATATGAAAACACATACAGGAGAAAAACCTTTCCAATGCAGTGTATGCAATTATAGGTGCATACAGAAAGGAAGCTTACAGAAACATATGAAAACTCATAGTGGAGACAAAGCTTTTAACTGTACTGTATGTGATTATAGTTGTATACAGAAGAGCAACTTGCAAAGACATATTAAATCTCATATAGGAGACAAACCTTTTAAATGCAGGATATGTAATTATAGTGGTGTACAGAACAGTGACTTACAAGGGCATATGAAAACACACACAGCAGAAAAACTTTTGTAATTGTAGCTGTATACATACAGGTGGCTTACAGAAACATTATGAAAGCACATAAGCTTTTTATATGCAGTGTAAGTTCGTATAGATGCACACAAAAGAGTAACTTGCAAGAACATTGACATGATAAATCAATTTTATGCCCTCATCCATCCTTTAAATACATTCCACTATATTCAAATAGAATTACTTAATGTAAAAATAGCAGCAATTATGCAGGTTTAATTATATTATACGTTACTATTGTTCGGCAATTTCTGTTTTGTAATTATTAAATTCATTCAGTCCGTAGATGTTTGTTTGTATTGTGCAGGCCTAACTAATCAACGGTGACTTCTGTTTTATAATAAATTCCGTGCCCCTCATCTGTAGATATGTGTATATATTTTTACGCAACGCCACTTAAAAAGGAGGATATGAACAAACGCATTTGCATGGGAAGGTCGGTTTTTTTTTCAAAGATCGACAAGAATAGTCTAAAGAATTAAATGCAGCAACTTTGCACCTTCTGTAAGAACTACAACATCCACCAGATCTAACTAACGAACAGTCCAACCCAAGCAGGATTGCGAGTCTCTTCCAAGATGGAAGTTGTAGTAATAGCAGGTCTTGGCGAAGCCTCCAGCACCATAAGTCCCTTCGAAAGTGACACAGCGGCTACTGCAGATCTCAATAAACCCCACCAGCATCACAAACCCCTTCATGATTGAAGCAGTAGCTACAGCAGGTATTGTTGAAGCATCCCAGCACCAAGAGCTTCTTCAGATTTTGTATTTCGGGACTCTTTGTCCTTTGAAATAATTTGTTTGTGTAAAACTTGTTTCTTCTCCATTCATTTATTTGAGTTTGATGTTAAATGTTAAATTTATTAATACCAGAAATTTTTAAAAATGTTACCATATTATAACTTACGTGAACTTGAGCCTCTTTAAAATATTAGTAATTGGCGGTATATAAATTTAGCATTCCATTATGTATAGAATAAGCAATATAATGAAGACCATGTACATCATTTTGAAAAAACATTAGAATTTAGAAAAAACAGTCGCAAACCCTTCAAAAAAACAATTAATAAAATCTTTTGTACATACAGTATATTTAAAAATCAGCAGAATTAAATAAAAATTAAGCCTAGAGGTGGTAGAAACTGTGACAACCTACAAATAAAAAAGCTGTATGTGTATTGTTCTGCAGCCACATCAAGTCTCATCGCAGTAAATAAAAAATACGGTGTTGTCCGATGCGCAGAATTAAATTAAGGGAAAATGTTATTAAACTGTAACCAGCAGCTATACGCTAATTATGACTCATATTAATTAATACAAAACATTGCAAAGTGGACGCTAATGGCAGAATTGGATGCAGAATTTGATTCTGCTATTTTTCTGTTATTTCGTACGGCGCAACGTTTACAAACTCTATCAATTTTTGTAAGAAATTGAGTCACCTGTAAGTTTTAATTTGAAAAAAAGTTACTGAGATTTAGGTATTTGGGGATATTTGAAAGAAAACGTTTATAGCACTCCAGTTGAGATTGGAGAAGAATTGCTTCTACAAATTCAAAATGCTAGCAATGACTTGCCAAGAAATCCGTTACAGATAAGCACTACGGTTTCCAGTTCCAACAACTTTTCTAATGTATTTATCCATATTTTGTATTACCTTAAGACAATAAATTAATTTACCTAGAAAAATGTTATAGGCTATAAAAAAATAAAATGGAAAAATATATATCTTGTAAACAGTTCGCCCAACGAAGAACGCACGTGAATAACTTTTTTTAGAGAATAAAATTATGTAGCTGATTCTGCCATAAAAAAGTGTAAAAACATTTCACACAAAAAGTTACTGTAGAAAAACAAAGGGCATCTGCCCGTAACTGGCGGCCTCTAGCGAATTTTATGAAATTATTGTTTGGCATTTATGTAAATTCATATCGTTAGCATGCATACCAAATTTCATATAAATCGGTCAAGGGTCCCCTGAAGTATTCACAAAAAAATATCTTAAGTATTCGAAAACTATTTTTAGGAGCCACCTTTTGGGGGCTCAGTTGGACCATTAAAAATTGAAATTGGGGAAAAACAAAAAAAAATACGGGTTTTTTAATTTTTGGTGTGAAACGTACCCCTAAAGTTAATAATAAAATTGGAACACCCTGTATATCTTTTATCTGTGCTGACAACTAACACTGCCAAAATATGGTGGGAAAAACTATTAGTTTGCTAGTTGCACTCCTAATGTCATGTTCATTCCCTGATCGGACGCGTAGACGCTTCCAATACCAAAACTAAACCACAGTATATAATGCTTTATTTGAACAGTAGGCATACTGGTGGTTTCTAAGTGATACGCAGAGTCAAATTGCAGCACCCCATCATCCAAAAAAGACATTTAATACATTCACTGTGCTGAGTCCGCATTACAGCTGGATGCAGGCGCTTTGGTGAGCACATAGTGGAGGTATTTGAAAAATAACATATATTTATCTTTCGAGATAAGAACTTTTTGTGTTTTAAAAAAATTAAGGCCATACTCATCGCAGTTAAAAAAAATTTACAGCCTCTCAGGGTGACGGAATTCACCAGCGAAAGTTGTAACAATAAGCGAAACGAAAATTAGCGAATCTTTTTTACCGCCCGCTGGAATATGCTTGCGCAGTAACTCATATGACCACGTCTAATTAGAACCATCCAACGCTAATTTTAAACCTACCACCGTAATGCAAATTTGAAAGCACCAGAAGAAGACTTTTATTAATGTTCGACTCCAAGTTTCCTGCGCACCAAATACATGTCGCTTCAAACATCAAAACTATGGAGGGCAAGTGAGACTACTGTTACTGTAATGCATTATACTGTGACTAAACTGTAGATAATTTTCTGTGCTATAACCTAACAATTTAAAGGTTCGTTTGGAGATCACATCCAACCGTTTTTGTTTATTAAATATTAATTAATAATCACATTACCATCAAGAATATCTAGTTAAAAATGTGCTTACAGTTTTTGTATATTAGTTTTCAAAATTTTCGCTTTAACAGCGAGTAAACTTTACAGTGCCGAAGAAAATGCAGTAAAGGTAAATCTTAAATGTGTTGGGAAGTATATGCTGGTACAAATTTGAAATTGACGATGGAAGTAGTAAACCCTGAAGTCACCATCGAAATTTCGTTACCTGATATCGTCGATCCCACATCTGAGATTCCTGATCTAAACAAAATCAATAATGAATTTTCACTTTCCGATTCAAACTCACATGACGGCTTTGTGCAGGATGTTGTTGGTAAGTGATTAAAAACAGAAATTGTAACCATAAGTTGTGTAAAGATACTGAAAAAATTTATTAATCAGAACACTTACACCCAATGCTGTTTGCTTGTTAACTGCCTACCGCAGGTATTTTATAGTTTTATCAATGCAATGAAATATGTAATAGTTGACTGAGCGTTACGGACGGTGACTTAACTGTGGTTTGGTGGTGGAGAGGGGCCCTTACCATCAAGGTTGAGTAGTGGGGGAAGGTTCTAGAACTGTTCAAAATAACCTGCTCGAGTTGATAAAAAAATGTTTGTGTGAATTTTTTCAATTCAGAAAATTTCGTCAGATAATTTTCCACCCCACATCACTGACTCATGCATATTTTAAACTGTCAAGTTTGTATGACTTTTGAACAGTGTCCTTGTCTGTGTTTTTTAGATGGTGCGTATACTGGTACGAATTTAAAATTGGAGACGGAAGAAGAAGTAAAACTTAAAGTCACTAGTGAAGTCTGGTTACCTGCTATTTTCGAGTCCACATCTCATGCCCCCCATCTTAATGAAATCAAGAAAGAATTGTCACTCTCTGAGCCAAATTCGCATGATGACTTTGTGGAACATGTTGGTAAGTGATTAAAAACAAACAGTAACCACAGGTTGTCTATTATTGTAATATTAGCTTACATAATTATTTACAATATCTATATGCTGCTGGTATTTTTGTCTATCGAGTACTCACTTTGCAATAATTTGTTTTAAATCATTTTAATGCCTTATGTATGTCGAAGCGCATAATTTTATAGTGCATGACTTAAATCTTGTATTATTATTTAACGATTTCTGTAACTAATTAGAAATAATTCGGTTAGATTGATTTTTCATAGAATTAAATATTTAGTAGCCGCCTCCTATGAACAGGTTTATTATCAGAAAGCAGCAGGACTTAGCATTATCGTCTAGTAAAGACAGGGTGTTCAGTATTTTTATTTGTTTCCATGAGCTGATTTATAATCAATAAACCAATAAACTAACACTACTTGCCTGCAACCTTGTTTGGAATTTAGTCGTTCGGATTCGACATTAAACTGTAGGTCCCCCGTACTCCACCTTAGCGCTAACGGAGAATACGTTGCAGAAAGGAGTGCCGGTATTATATATTATATTGTTTTCACTATTTTTTTTAAGTTAGAATGCGATTTCTATATGTGCAATATTCTGACAGTTAAATGCAATAAAATGGGGAATCCCCTTTTAGTTTATGTTGTTTTCAGCCAAGTCATGGCAAAGTCGCGCACGCTTAAGCGTGAGTATTGGTTCTGAATATGTGAAAACATAGTCCGCATACTTTCAAGAGGGGGTTGGTTTAATAAAGAATATTTTATCAATAAGTAATTGTTTTCGGATGTTCCAAAAAAATGGCGCGTTTGGCAAAGTTGATTGGTGGTGTATATTAAGACAGATTTCCGAGATCAAAGCATCTTTTACAAGCTGCGATACCTTTTTGATCTTTTTTTGTATTAACAATAACATTTATACTCCATAATTTGACACAGCCTTTTGCATATGCGATACCAATTTGTTACTAATTCAAAAACAAACCTAATCGAGCTATGTTTATGTTAATCTAATTTTATTAAAGCAAATTTTAAATAATTACAGTGAAACTTGAAGATACCAGCATTGAATCGTTGGACCTCAAAATAAAATCGGAAGTTCCTGATCTGGAATGCGATATCGAAAGTGTTAATGATAGTGTCTACATCAAAATTGAGCATTCGATGAGTGAGGATGTGTATATACAAGATGAAATTGGCGAGAGTCATATGGACGAAACAATACAGAAGTCTTCTCAACTTGAACATTTTTATTGTAGTTTATGTAGCAGTAAATTTACACACAAGGGAAACCTACAGCGACATGTAAACAATCATACCAAAGAAAAATCGTTTCGATGCAATATTTGTGATTATAAATGTAAAGATAAAAGTAATCTGCAACGACATATAAAATCACATACAGGAGAAAAACCTTTCAAATGCAGTATATGTGATTGTAGATGCACACGTAAGAGTCACTTACAGCAACATATGAAAACACATGAAGGTGAAAAGCAGTTCCAGTGCAATATATGTGATTGTAGATTTATACAGAAGAGTGGCTTATCAAGACACATGAAAATTCATACGGGAGAAAGGCGTTATAAATGTGGTGTTTGTAATTATAGATGTAGACAGAATAGTACCTTACGAACACATATGATGACTCATACAGGAGAAAAACCTTACAAATGCAGTCTGTGTGATTACAGAGCTAGACAGAATAGTACTTTACAAGCACATATGATAACTCATACAGGAGAAAAACCTTATAAATGCAGTGTATGTTTTTATAGAGCTGGGCAGAGAAGTACTTTACAGACACATATGATAACTCATACAGCAGAAAAAGCTTTTCATTGTAAAACTCCTATTGGAGAGTAGCTTTTTTAGTGTCCTGTGCAAAAGAAAAGGAAAACTTTTTTTAACGGCACATTTTCACAAAGGGGTTTTAATAGACATTTCTTGACTTCTCTGATCCAAACCAATACTGATTTAAGCTACTCAAATTTGTTACAAGTTTATGTAAATTTTATAATTATGTAGAAAATACTTACATTGAACGAGCAAACAATCAGTGGAAACATCTAATCTAGCCGATAACAGGAAACGGACTAGCCACATTGATGGAGTTAATAAACACTATTCTGCTAATTTGTTAGCATTTATTCACATTAATTGCTATTATTTGATGTAAATTTAATTTTTTGCGACTTTTTTATGCTATCCAAAGAGTATTTGGATACTCAAGCATTAATGCAAAACACCAGTTGATTCTACTTACCGAAAATCTTTCTAATTTATTGTACTATTTTCTTGTCAAAGGTCAATACCAAAAAACAAAGAAAAACTCTGCAGTCAAAAATTGGATAGGGGCACTAACCCTCCTAAATATATCTTTATCAATAAATTAAATTGTAAATCTTATGTTACTATCACTCTGTTTAGGTTAATTGTAAATGTTCTATCATTCCTCCTTTATTAAATAAAGGGGTACGAGTTTTTTATTCAAGCATTCATAGAAGGCTCCCCAGAAAAATTAGAGGGTTGGCACACGAACCAAATAGTAGCTTTATGACTACCAAAAAAAACGTTTTATCAGTTTTTGATTAATATATTTTTGAAAGTTACTGAAGTTTTGTACCTACCCATTTTATAGCGGATATTAAAAATGTTTATACCATCCTATTTAAAATTTTTAAGGTAGTATCCCTCATTTCTAAAAATAAGATGGCGTTTGAAAATCACTATTAGAGTACTTTTGGGCCCCATCTGTTCCACAAATTTAAAATAAAAATTGTTTACCGCACTGTGTATAGGGGTATTGCGATATAAAAAATGATCGCGATCTGTCCACTCGTTTTTGAGTAATAAAGCGAAAGATAAGTGATAATGTTCCAAAAATCGTAGCCGTCGCCGCCATTTTGAAGGTAGAAAAAAAGCGTTACCCTGATGTCTTCTATCAGATTCCGTTTTTAGATTTAAATAATTCAATTTCTTATAACAATGCTACCAAAGAAATGAAAAGCTTATTCTCTGATGAATTTTTAATATACCCCCACATTTCGAAACTCCGAACCTTCCCAAACATTTGTTTTGCGTCGAAATCTGAATTTAGAAAAATTGATGAAATCATTATATACTGAAAGTATAGGGAAGTATTGATTGAAAGAAGGGTAAAAATAATAATGAAAATAAGTGCGTAATGTTGACGCATTCTGTACCTAAAGTAGTTCAAATGAGGCAGTGCTATAAATTTTTTGCTAGAGTACCAACTTAAAATAATTCTAATACCAAACCGCATTGGACTAAAAACGTCTACGACCTTACCATGCTACAGGTTTCGCGCGGCTTTGTGTAGGGTCGGACTGTTTAGAAATTTACATTATATGTTTTAGCGACTGCCTGTAAGTTCATCTTGGCTCATATGGAAATACGGCTGTATAGCGTTTTGCTGCGCAACAGTTGAAGGGTCGAATCCCAATTTGGGCCAATTTCTTTTTCATTTTCTATAGATGTACTGCTTTTTTCAAAACAATGTTGTTGATCTTGCCTGTTTACGCGAAGTTATGGTTAAGAGCAGTTATATTTTTAAAGAAAAAATACGAAAACGAAGTTGCATTCACTCGCTGATAAATTACTCCTAATCTGCGCCTGCGCGAATTCTGCAAAGAAGGTCAAGCCGAAGACGCTTGTCATTAGACCTACCACATCATAACCTCATAAGTTTGCTTGTACAGAAGACATCCACAGCTTTCTCTTAGAAATTTCAATTAATAATTGTATTACCACCAACGCCCGAGATCATTAAATTTTTATGTGTCAACGTATACAGTTCTTGTACACTAGTGTTCCACATTTTTGCGTTAAAAGTTAGTAAACTTTGTAAGTGTAATATAAATAGGATAAACAAATTTTAAATGCTTTATCCAGGATACATGTTCATAGAAATTTAAAATTGACGATGAAAGTAATAAATCCTGAAGTCGCTAGCGAAGATTTGTTACCTGCTCTTGTCGAACCTACATCTGATGTTCCTGACCTAAACGAAATCAAGAATGAATTTTCACTTCCTGAGCCAAATTCTTATGATGTGTTTGTGCAGGATGTTGTTGGTAAGTCATTGAAAACAGAACATCTAGACAACTTGTTTGAAACGCCTTGCTTTGAAATGACAGCAGCTCAGTGGTTGAGTTTCTATCTGCCAGGTTTGACGGTTCGAATCCAATCCACGACGACTTTTTTATATTATTTTTTATTAAAGTTTATATTTTATCCAATGTTTTTTTTAACTCAAACTCATTCTTGCTATTTTATTAATATTTTTATTAGCTGAGAAAATAATATGGTGCCCATTCTTCAAACATGGAGCAATAATAATACATACTCCTAATCAAAAAAAGAACAACATAATATCACTTTACAATAAAATCAACATTTTGCATCTATTTGGAAATGCAACAATTTACCAATTTGTTAATAATTCAGATACAAATCTATGCTAGCTAGGAATTTATGTTAATCCAATTTTATTGAAGTGAATTTTAAATAATTGCAGTGAAACACGAAGATACCAGCATTGAATCGTGGGACTTCAAAGTAAAATCGGAAGTGCCTGATTTGGAATGTGGTATCGAGAGTGCTAAGGATGATATCTACATCAAGCTGGAGCATTCATTGAATGAGGAAGTACACGTAAAAGATGAAAATAGGGAGAGTCGTGTGGATGAAACAATGCCTCAAGTTGAACGTTTTTATTGTGGTTTATGCAGCAGTACATTTACACGCAAGAGAAACCTGCAACGGCATGTGAACAATCATACCAAAGAAAAATCATTTAAGTGTAATGTTTGTGATTATAAATGTATAGATAAAAGTATGCTACAACGGCATATAAAAGTACATACAAGGGAAAAACCATTCAAATGCATTATGTGTGATTATAGAGGTATACGGAAGAGTAACTTGCAACAACATATGAAAACACATGCTGGTGAAAAACCTTTCAAGTGCAACGTATGTGACTATCGATGTAAGCTGAAAGGTGACTTATCAAGACACATGAAAGTTCATACAGGAGAAAAGCCTTATAAATGCAGTGTATGCGGTTATAGATGTATACAGAATGTTACTTTAAAAAAACATATGAGAACTCATACAGGAGAAAAACCTTATAAATGCAGTGTATGTGGTTATAAATGTACACAGAATGTTAATTTAAAAAAACATATGAGAACTCATACAGGAGAAAACCCTTAGAAATGCAGTGTGTGTAATTATAGAACTACACAGAAGTGTCGCTTAAAACCAGTCATATTCAAAATTATATAAGAAAAATGACTTTATTGGCAAGTACTGTCCGGAAGGGGATTTCAGTAGACATTTTGTGACTTGTCTAAAGTAAGCTAACGATTCAAATAAATACCCAAATTTGTTACAAATTTATTTAAATTTTTTGGATAGAAAATTTGTACATTAAACGTGGAAGCATCTTAATCTAGTCGAAAATAGGAAAGGAACTACTAGCCAAGTTGATGAAAAACACTGCTCTGCTGATTCATGCCAGCTCTGATATATGTATATTCTGTGGGGTTACGTAGTCCTTTGAAGTTACGAAACAGAAGTGTATAAAAAGAAGAATTTCAAATGACATGTTATGGTTTATGCTTTATTACACAATTGTTAGTATTTAAATAAATGTTTTTATCTTTTAATTTAATTTTGTTATAATTCAAGTCACTTTCTTTAAGACAACTCTGTTATCACAAAAATTTTTATTACTTTCTGATTTATTTACAACAATTATGGTAATAAAAGTTACTTATCAGCTAATATATTATTATTTATATTGTCCACACAGCACCGCACCAGCTTATATCTTTTCTGTTATTAACTTTATAAATGTTCTTTTTGGAACCTTAGTTTCAGACCATGTTTTCTACTAAATCCACATAATGCCATCTCGTACTTCTGAAATTATTTTATACAAAAATTAGATTTTTTACCTAATAAACTGTGGTCCACAACCTCACCGTTTCTGAGATACAGGGTGTTGAAAAGTTTTTTTATTTGTTTTTTTTCTCGATATTTTGAAAACTGCGGTAGGCATTCACATGGAAATTTTGGGACGATTGTTACCAGTAAGCACCCGATATTGTATGAGTTTTTGTTCCAATATTTTCACCAGTGGCGTAGATGCGAGGGGGTCTGTCCCTTTTTAAAAAAATGTGCACAGATTAAGTACAATATTTTTTTTATATTAAAATTCTACATTCGATTTACGGAAAAAAAAGACCTTTTGCATTTTTGTTGTAGATTGCTCGGTTTCAAGATAATTGACGCTTACTTTACAAGGTATTTTCCATGTGTGAAACCATTGCAACACTTGCACACAAAAATATCAATGAAACAACGAAAAACAAAAGCATAAAAGTTACTGTTTTAGAATTTTACTGTACAAACAAAATATTGGAAGAAAAATTATAAACATACAATGAAATTTTAAATACCAGCATCTAATAGTTGAACAAAATGATAAAACGTAATGGATTCGGTACTATTATATTAAGTTTTCAAAATGTTGCCCTTTAACACGAATGCACACTTAATTAAAGAAGAATCCAGCCTTTCTCAAATTTCTGGTGAATGCGCTAATTCATTGCAACTGCCTTCCACACGAATCCTTAATTGCTTCAAAGTTTTTACTGGCGTAGAGTAAACTACCTGTTTTATGTAACCCCACATGCAGAAATCCAGAGTATTTAAATCAGACGACCGTGCCGGCCAATGAATTGTTGCATCTACAGCCTGACTGATCCATTTCTGTAGAAAATTTTCATTTAAACTTGTCTAAGCAGAATACTGTAATGGGTAAGGGCACCGTCGTGCATGAACTACATTTCTTATCGTATGTGCAAGGGAACGTCATCGAACACCTCACGCAGCTTATTTCTAACAAAGTCCAAATAATTATATTGTTAGATTGGGTGGTAAAATATGTGGACAATAAAACGATTACCCAAAGCTCCTGTCCACACATTTCATTTAAACCTATGCTGAGAATGGGTCACACCAATCGTTCTTGGGTTTTCGTCGGCCCAAACATGTGCATTGCGCATATTGAAAATTCTGGCTTTGGTGAAGATCGCCTCATCGGTGAATAAAATTTTCGTAGAAAAGTTGGGCTGGTTGTTACGTTTTCTCGTAAACCACCCACAAAATTGATTACAAAATAACGGGTATTCTGGTAATAGATTTTATACTTGCGGTAAATCATAGGGATGAACGGTTGTTCCCTTAAAATTCTCCAAACAACAGAGTGAGATACTCCAGTTTGCACAGATAAGCGCCGTGTTTTTATGGAAGGATTCTGTTCCACAATATACGAAACATTTTCGTCATTTTCTGCAGTTCTTACAGTTCTGTTCCGGCCTGCGTCTCTTCAATTTGAGAGTATTCCATTTTCTCGTATGCGACGATCAACAGATAAAAATGTTCGTTGGTTGGGTACAACTCTTCCATGATATCTGCCCGCATATCGCCTTACCGTCAATTCAGAATTCCCTAAACATTCGCCTTACATAATTAGTGTACTTTGCCATGGCGCAAGTAAAAATACAAGAAATCAAACACAAACTAGAACAATCAGTAATTAATGTGCTGTCAAAGTAAACACTTAATGTTTTACGTTGTTTCAATGCATAGCTAACGATATTTTCCTCTACAAGCGGCAGAATAAACTTGCGTGGCTTCACACATGGAAAACACCTTTGTAAACGAAGCGTCAATTTCGAAAACAGAGCGGTCTACAACAAAAATGCAAAAGGATGTTTTTTCCCTAAATAAAATGTATAATTTCTTCTTCTTCTTCTTTAGCCCTCAACTCGCCCAGTATTGAGCATAGGCCTCCCTCAAATCTTTCCAGGTATCACGATTTTGTGCCACTCTTATCCATGGTAAGCCGGCCACTTTTTTTGTCATCATACAATGTATAATTTAAATATACGAAATAAATTAAGTTTATTCAGTGTGCGAACGTACATTTTATAAAAAAGGAGACCGACCCCCACATAACTGCGACAAAAACATGCACAATATTGAGTGCTCGCTAGTAACAACCGGACAAATATTTGCAACTGAATACCTAGTGTCGTTTCCAAAATATCGAGAAAAAACAATTTAAAAAATACTTTTCAACACCCTCTCAGAAACAGTGAAATTGCTGCCCACAGTTTATTAGGTAAAAAATGTAATTTTTGTATGAAATATCTACTGTACAAATTACGCCACTTAATGTAGAAACACCTTGCGTGCGACACTGAATACGTTTTCTCCAATATGGTTTTTCATATGCCTCTCTAAGTTACCCTTATATTTCAGTTTTGAATTACATATATTGCATTTAAATAATTTTTCTCTTGTATGGTTTTTCATATGTTTTTGTAATTCACTCTTCTGTTTACATCGATAACCACATACGTTGCATTTAAATGGTTGTACATCACTGTGGATTTTCATATGGTATGGTAAGTAATCTTTTCGTTTACATCTATAATCACAAACATTGCATTTATAAGGTTTTTCTCCAGTATGAATTTTTATATGTTTTTGCAAGTCAGTTTTCTGTATACATCTATAACCGCATACATTGCATTTGCAAGGTGTTTCTCCAGTATGAGTTTTCATATGTTTTTGTAAGTAATCCTTCCGTACACATTGATAATCGCATACACTACATTGAAAAAGTTTTCCTCGGGTATGATGATTTAGATGTCGCTGCAAGATTTGTTTTGATGCAAATTTATTGTTGCACAAATCACAATAAAAATGTTCAACTTGAGTAGACCTCTTTTGATCCACAATACTCTCGTCACTTTCATCTTTTATGTGTACTTCCTCATCCACCAAAGACTCGTATTTGATAGAACTATCATCAATGTCATCATAATTTTTGATACGACATTTCAGATCAGGAACTTCAGATTTTATTTGGAAGTCCAACGATTGAATGCTGATATCTTCCTGTTTCGCTGTAAATATTTAATGCTCGTCTTAATACAATTAGACAAACATAAATGCTAACAGCTAGTTAGTGTAAGTTTAGTACTGCTATATTAATAAATTAGTAAAATGGTTGTATTGGCAAAAACATTGTTAATTATCTTACAAAGGAATTAACTACATCTAATTTCTAATTACGGTTGCAAGCTATTTGATAATAATCGGTAATTTCAATGCATATTTAACACCACTGCTTTTTTCAAAATTTTAAAGTTAATGAAATTCAACTTAGGGATGATTAATCTTTCACAAAAGCACATTATATCTTTCTATTTTTATTATCTTTAATTGTTAAGATAATAAAATAGAAACTAATTTTTCTTGCAATTTTGAGTGTCCTTAAAAAAAGAAAACAAAAAAATGTGGGTGTTACTTAAAAAAAAGCACCGCGTTATTTCATACAAAAAGTTTTTTTGTATTTCTCTTAAATAATTTGTACCAGGTATCAGCTATTTTACAATTAGTACAAAATTTATAGTTAGATGCAATTTATTTTCATTACTTACCACCGACAGCGTTCTCAACAAAGTTACCTTGTGAATGTGTTTCAGAAAGCGAATACTCTTTCTTGATTTCATCTGATGTGGAATTGACAACAGCAGGTAACCAGACTTCATTTTTGACTTCAGGTTTCACTTCCTCCATCCTCAATTTTTAATTCTTGTGGGTCTCCCCTACTGAAAATATATATAGAAACCTCATATAACCTGATAATGTTTTCATCAGGTTGTATATGGTTTTATGCGGTTTTTGAAACAACCAGGTTCATTTTGTATGAGGTTTTATGAGGCAACTGAGGTGATTTTCAGTAGGGTCCCTACAACCACAATGTCCAATAAATTGTATTTGTTTATTGCATTTATGTGGCATTATGAAGATAACTCACATTGAAAACGAAAATTACTGTATAAGAACTTAATAGTCTCTGTGGCCTATATGAGAATTTTATAGGTTAAGCGGAGTTACATTCTGTCAGGATGGATGAGTGGAAATTGCAATAATCAGAGAGAATTGGGTTAAATGAGTACCTACAGTTAATGATAATAGGTGAGATAGCAACTGATTAAAGCGCCTCTATGAAGGAACTACTATATCCAAGATGACTGGAAGGGTATGGTGTTGTCACTCGAGTTTGATATGGGTGTCCCGAAATGTTTGGCGGAGAGATGGCGCAGCAGATCATAGTTACTAAAAAAATACGTTTGCGCGTCAAATTTGAAATCCGCACGCAATGTAACCTTACTTTGTTTCTACTGTGATATTATACTGTAATATATTCAATATCAATATTGAAAAGGTTAATATTTAATATAGCTTGAAAATTCATAACTTCACACTGATTATCACTGCAGCGAGCACAGTAGTTATGGAATTCAACTTCGGGAAAACGACCGTTAATGCGAGGAAACGGTAAAACTTGGTTTTGATTTTCTTGGGAAATTCGAAAAAAAAAACAGATTTCAATGCACTCAGTTTTGACATCGATAAGGCCCTCAAAAGGCTTATTGCAAAGCAAAAACACAAGAATGGTAGCACCACTGCACGTGTTTTTCCTTAGACGTGATTGATGCCATTGATAGTTGTCACATACCAGTAAAAGTGCCTGCAGATCAACAGGATAGCCATCTAAGCCGTAAATTTTTTCACTTGATTATTCTGCAAGAAATATGTACTGCAAAACTAATATTCAAAAACATTTGTAGAATTTCCTGAGTCTGCTCATAATGCAAGGGTAAGAGCAATTAATTACTAAATTACACGAAGGATAATATCAATACTTCATTTTAGGTGCTGAAATACTCCTTCTTGCGTAAAAGTGTGGAACAATTTGGGGCACAGAAATATTTCTATGGAAAATACCGTTTAGTTGGGGACTCCGCATACCCCTGCCAAACATGGTTTAATGACACTATACAAGTAGGTATTATCTATCATAAATTTTAATGCACTGTTTTATACTTGCCGTGTTACTGTCTGATCTTTAATTCGTGTTTTGTAAATAATCAATATTTTAAATAATTATATATTGTTATTTATAGGGATAATGGAAAGTTGTTGAAAAGGCAGAAAGAGCACAATTGAGTAGAGTATTAGTGGAACTCCAACAGCACACAGCTAAACAGGAGCGCCTGTTAACAGACAAGGATGTGCCTACAAGTTTGCAAAAGTGCAACTACAACATACAAATTGCTCTTTTTAGGGCCCAAAACTCGTCCAAAAAAGAATTTCTAAAAGTATAGTCTGTAATCGCTAATTTAAAACAATAAGGAAATTAACAGAGTACAAGAGTGTGTTTTTAGTAGTAAGCTTTGTACATATGTTAGCTTCAAAAATTTGATTCTTCCAATGGTTTAGGAAATAAAAGTGGGGCGACACTTAAATGACACCCTGTGTATTTAAATGTGCCCTTGTTAATATGCTTGTATGTTGCATTATACAGAAATATACAATAAATGTGCATTTTTTAACTGTGGTGTCTGTATTCTGTATCACTGTACATTAAAAAAGGCGTTAACAACTTTCCTTAAATAATTTTGATGCAACACCTTTTTCCTCGTATGCAATCCTGATACCAACTTGGTAAATTTTGATCCCAAAAGTTGAGATAATAATTCATAAAATTAATTATTGCAACACCTTATTGTCCTTCTGTAATCCTGATAGCAATTGTCTGGAATTTGATTATAAAAGTGGGGTTTTCGAGCTTGAAATTTTTACTAGTTGCTACCTCTTTGCACTTCTGTGATCCTGATACCAATATTTTCTGAATTGATTTTAAAATTGAGGTTCTCAAGCTTGAAGTTTCTCCATTTACTATCGGGATCACAGAAATGGGAAAAGGTATAATGTCACGAGTATTTTTATTGAATCTGAAAATTTGAAATTCTGACCATTCGCTATTAGGGTCACATAAGTGCTAAGAGATCATTAATATGCAAAAATTTTAATTTTGAAGTCAAATTCTAACTACCTGCTACCAGGAGTCCAGAAACGATGTAGAGGTTTGTCAAAGTAAGTTGACCAGTAATTCATTAACGTCCCAGAGGGAATTCAAGTTTGACTGCATGCCCAGTTCCTCATCCCAATTTAAGTTCCGAAAATTATTATACAATTTGATGAAATTGGCTCGCTTAAAATCATAACTCTTAATGATTCTTTTAGGTTTATTGGATTTCTTAATATAATTGAAACAAACTTCCAGGGCTGGGTGATATCGAGCATCTTCATCTACTAGGGGACAGGGATCTCTAGCAATATCAACCTGTATACTAGAGAAAAACAAATCTAAAGTATATCCATCTAAATTTAAAATGTTGTTGTACTGTTAAGCTTGTTCATTGATATGAAGTTTTTCACAATAGTTGTTTTGGAGTCAAAATTACTAAATTGTTCTAAACCTTGTTTGTATATGTAGATTAAAGTCTCCACAACAAATAAATTCAACCTTGCTTGATAGTAACTCTTCCATATTTAAACAATTGAATAAAGCTTCGTAAGCTGTCGTATTGGCACCTGGTTTAATATAGCAATTGGATAGAATAAAATATCTTCCATTAATTTTCACTTTAGTATGTAATAATACAATCAAACATGCTGCTCGATTCAGAGGCAATTAATTTGGAAGGGAAAATTGTTTTAACCGCGATCATTACACCCCCCCCCCCCCGCGCGTGCACAACAGTTCATGGTAATTCCTATCTATTCTATAGGTACTGTATCTGCTGTCAAAATATTCACCGTCCAGAAAAGAGTCATTTAGACCAGTTTCAGTAATTAATATTATATTGTAATTTGCACTAAGAATACTTTCTTTGAATTTACTCACTTTGGTTCGCAGACCTCTCACGTTCTGATAGTAGATAACAAATTTATTTAGTCCACTTTGAAGATGATCCCAATTCAACATTTGTGCACAGTCATTATGAACATCTTGCCCATCTGTGGCAGTTGAATTCATTAATTGCTATGTTTTGTACTGGATTTTTTTTCTTTTCATTATCAATTTTTCTTTTAAAAACTTCACAATTCCTATCATAAGGAGAATGATCTATTTTGTAGTTGGTTGCAAATTTAGTGTTAGATTCTTTACAGTTTGGGTAGAACAAATTGACACTTTTACAATCGGATGCCTTATGATTACCTCCACACTTCATACACACCTGTCCTTTTTTACAGTTCTCTCCAATGTGATGGAAACCTGCACATTTAAAAAATCTTAACAAGTTAAAATGTTCATATGCCAAGCAAGTAGAATAATTTATGCACACTACCTCCTTTTGCATAATTTCATTAAAAGTTATTGGGTCACACTCCACGATGGTCATATACTGATATTTAAGCTTTTTCACTTTTACAAAACGAATACTAGCCTCCTCCTTAATAAAGTCATTTTGTTTAATCAGGCAGTATCTAATTTCCTGTTCTGAGATTTCTTCATCCAGTCCTACGATTTTGACCATTGGGTATCGCAGCTTGGGGGTAGGTACTTACTTCATAATTAGTTCCCATTTTATTCACAGTTTAAGCTCGCACTTTCGCTGCTGCCTCTTTACTATTGCATCTAATTACTACTCCTCCCTCCTTGGTGTTAGTTAACTTGGATATGCCTATTCCTAGTTCAGACGGTTTAATACATTTCTTGAATTCATTTTTCGTAGCCTCTACATTATGATTTCCTTTGGATTTTAGAATTACGGAAAGTTCTGCATTTTCTACTAAATTTCGATTAAGGACTTCTCTATAACCAGTTTTTGTACTGTTAAGCAACTCTATTGATGAACCTTTAGATTGACCAACAGCAGGCCACTGCAATACATCATTTTTATGCTGCAAGTCGTTGACCTCATACAAGCGCACCTTTTTTTCAAGAAAAGAAATCTTTTCCCTGAGTAATCCATTTTTCTATGGGTTATTCAACATGTTGACTTATCCTGTACATGAAGTAGTTCAAATACTGTGATTCAATTATTAGGGACGCATGCGCAGCTAAGGGTTAAAAGTACGTCACGTTGACTGACCTCCATAACCAACACCAACCCTCTAGAGTATAACCTATACAAGTGTACAGTGCACTGGATTTTGAATGTTTGGGCTTATTACGTATTAGCTAATAATTACCGTATCAGAAGGAAGTTTTTAAGTTAAAAATATATACAAACTGTAGAGCTTTTGTACATTAGTTTTCCGAATAATATCGTTAAAGGTTAGTCACCTTGTGTACTGCCCTATTAGGTGCAATAACTATAGGTAAGTCTTAAATGTTTTAGGAAGTACGTTGGTACGAATTGAAGATGGAAGGAGGAAACCTTGAAGACAGTAGCAAAATCTCGTTGTTTGCTATTGTCGAATCCACATCTGATATTTCGTATCCAAATGAAATCAAGATAGAAGTTCCACTTTCGGAGCCAAATTCATATGGTGGGTTTGTGAATCATGCATTAGGTAAGTGATTGCATTTTAATCTCTTTTAATGACTCCTTGTTGGTCAATAATAAAATGGGCGAAATAGGTCGCTGGTACATTTCCATACTTTTTACGTTTTAAATATTCTCGAAACTGGCTTATGCCTGTTTGTATACTGGATTAACAAATATATTATTATTCCTGATATAATAAGCTTTTAAAAAACGATCTGAGACCCGAAGCAGAAGTTATTTTGGTAGCATTTTCCTAGGAAACCAAACGTTAAATCTGAACACAGAATCTGATAGAAGACCTTAGAGAAAATTTATCGATTTTATTTCTGAACTATCTAGCTATAAAATACGAGCCGCTACGATTTTAACTTTCCCCTAATTACTCAAAAACTAGTTAACAGATCGGAATAAAATTTGGTATTGTAATAGCTCTAGGGGGACACAATGTTGCAATGTACAAAAAGGTGTGAAAAAATGAAAACTATAAATTAATACGTTTTTTCAAAATTTTGGAAATTTTCAAAAAATATCGCTCAGACGCTTTCCATAAAATTTTTTGTTAATTTTGTAGGCTCATAGAGCTTGAGATGAGGTACAATGTGGCTTGCGTCCTAGTCCGCTAATTTCTTTGTTACGCCTTCTACGAAGTTTTGAAAATCGACAAAAATCAAGCCTCTTTATTTAATAAATAAGGGATACGTTAAAAAACCAACTCTGAATTAATTATGATTGATAGTAGAATACGATTTACAACATGATTTTTAAGTGCGGCAATATTGGGGGGGTGGGGGTAATTTTGTCCCTTCCAAAAATTTTTTGGCGGACTAATTTGTTTTTCCGTTCTAGTTTTCTTTTATCTCAAGGATTCCTTTTCCCAAAAATCATTTTTTTCCATAAAAACTCAACAAGCAGGCCAAACGGTTAGCCGTCAAGTGTTATAGCTCATTTTGACTGCACTTCATATTATGTCTTTCGTTGCACGACCGGTATCTTCTGTGTTTTATTTATGATTTGCGGAGTAATGTGCATTTATTTTCTTACGGCCACTGTTGTGGGGTTAAAATGTTGTAGATAAAACCTTTAGAGATTGGAAAATGTAAAAGTATGAGAATATCCAGGCGAAGTGCTGCATCCATTTTGCATTAGTTACTACTTTTCCGCTAAATGACAATTTAGGAACTTGTTAACATACAGAAACCAACTTACAAACTGCAAACTGTCGGCATTTTTATGTTTAAGAAGGTATTATTAAAGTAAACGGTATTTAATTACAGTGAAACACGAAGATACCAGCAGCATTCAATCGTTGGACCTACAAATAAAATCAGAAGTTCCTGATGTGAAATGCGATATCAAGAGTGATAACGATGATATCTCCCTAAAGTTTGAGCAATTGGTGAGTGAGGAGCTGTATATAAAAAATGAACCTCTTAAAGGAGAAAAACCTGCGAAGTCTAATGTATGTGATTATATATCCAAAATGAACAGCAATTTTGAACCTTTGAAATGTAATGTATGTGATTATAATTGCATACGGAAGAGTTTATTGAAAACACATATGAAAACTCATACTGGTGAAAAACCGTTTAACTGTAATATATGTGATTTTTCAAGCATGGTGAAAAAGAGCTTGCAATACCATATGAAAACTCATACTGGTGAAAAACCTTTTAAATGTAGTATATGTAATTATAGATGTATACAAAATAGTAGCTTGCAATACCATATGAGAAATCATACTGGTGAAAAACCGTTTAACTGTAATCTATGTGATTTTTCATGCATGGTGAAAAAGAGCTTGCGATACCATATGAAAACTCATACTGGAGAAAAACCTTTTAAATGTAATGTATGTAATTATAGATGTATTCAAAATAGTAGCTTGCAACACCATATGAAAACTCATACTGGTGAAAAACGTTTTAATTGTAATTTATGTAATTATAGGTGTATACAAAATAGTGGCTTGCAATACCATATGAAAACTCATACTGGTGAAAAACGTTTTGAATGTAATGTATGTAATTATAGATGTATACAATCGAGTCACTTACAAGTTCATATGAAAACTCATACTGGTGAAAAACCTTTTAAATGTAATGTATGCGACTATAGATGTATAGGAAAAGGTACCTTGCAAACACATATGAAACTTCATACTGGTGAAAAACCGTTTAACTGTAATATATGTAACTATAGATGTATACGGAAGAGTCGTTTACAAATACATATGAAAACGCATACTCGTGAAAAACCCTTTAAATGTAATGCATGCAGTTATGCATGCAAACTGAAAGCTACGTTGCAAAGACATATGAAAACTCATACCAGTGAAAAATCTTTTAAATGTAATATATGTGACTTTTCATGCATGGTGAATAGTAGCTTGCAATGCCATATGAAAACTCATACTGCTGAAAAACGTTTTAAGTGTAGTGTATGTAATTATAGATGTGTACAAAATAGTAGCTTGCAATACCATATGAAAACTCATACTGGTGAAAAACCTTTTAAATGTAATGTATGTAATTACAGATGTATACAAAATAGTGTCTTACAAGCGCATATAAAAACTCATACTGGCGAAAAACCTTTTAACTGTAATATATGTGATTATAAATGTATATGGAAGGGTTGCTTACAAAGACATATGAAAACTCATACTGGTAAAATACTTTTAAAATGAAATGTATGTAATTGTAATTATAGGTGTATTTAAACTGTATTAGGTATAAACTAAAATGGGTTAATGTTTTATTTTAAGTGTAGTAGTTGGAAAAATAAACGAAAACCATAATTGTTTCCTTCATTTAATTAATTATTCATCGGTGTTTAGACTGTTGTTTTTGCCACCTATTGCTTAATGTTTAATATATACACTGCTCCAAGAAATCAGCGCATCACTATTAGGATCTGATTTTTTGTGTTTCACACATAAAGGGTTACTTTGAACAAATTTGAGAAATGTTTGAATTAATCTTTTCTTTTATTTAAAATATCGTTGTCATACATTCCTATGTTTATTCATTCTAAATATCATTTAAATGCATAGGTTGGTTTGTGTACTAATCTATAAAGCGCATAAAAAATGAGATCATAGTAGTGATGCACTAATTTCTTGGAGCAGTGTATATTGAAATGTTTCGTCTGCATTTTAGTTGAATTTTAATTTAAAATGAAATTTAATGTTGAGCATGAGTGAATGCACAACGGCATTTGTAAATTGCTGCAGCATAATAAAAAAAAAAAAAAATTGGTTGCTTTGGTATTCTGATGTTGTGAGCGAGGTTGTGTTGAATAACGGATCGATATTATTGATTTGCGCAGATTGTCTGTAATGGCTGCCGCGTCTGATCGCTATAAATAAATTTAAATTCCCTTCTGGAACTTTATGGGTTTAAAATTAGTTATAAACTAACTTTAAAATAAAATGAGTTTTGCGTAGCGTAATTCTCATAAACTGGAATCGGTACATAAAGGAAATTTTGATAGAAACGAAAATAAAATGAAGAAACTCTATGGTCCGCGGAGGTAAAATAAAATGAAATTCCTGGAAGTTTAACTATTTAACCAAAGCCGAAAGATTGCTTTGTTAACTTTACTAAAATGTATTAAACCTGCTAATTTAACGGGTTGTGCAAATCCAAAGTATTACTCCTTCAATTTTACACAACTTAACCAAAATATGATCTCTGGCAGTTTAAAGTTTTAAATCGAACCAAAATACTTATATTTTGATTTTATTCAAATAAATCAAACTAGCTCGTTATTAACAGTTGTATAGAATCAAAGTATTACTTCTTCAATTTTACACAAGTCCACCAACGATCACAAGGGAAGCCTGCAACTTAGATTATCTCTGTCAGTTTAATGTTTTAAATTAATATCGGAATATTTCTATTTCGACTTTTATTCAAACAAATTAAACTTTTTGGTTAAATATGGTTTATGAATTTTCTAAGTCTTGGAGAAGAACGGTTTATTCGTGTTCGGGGTCCTGGTCATGATTTCTAGAGAGAATATATCAAAAATGATTCTCAAAGAATATATAATAATAATTCCGAGAACGATTTCTAAAAATAAATTGAACATTTTGGGCCGGTCCATAGGGTTTTATACTGGCTAAAGACTTGAGGGAGGTTAAATGGGGTCGTTTTCGGAACATCGGCGATCCGGCGCGGTTACTGGTGGTTAGAATCCACTTCAAGCGCCCCTGCACGTTTTCTTAAAACTAATGCAACACATCAAATTTTTAAAAATTGTACAACTGTTGCAGCCAGGTTGTCCCGTTACAAGTCATTGGAGTACTTTGGATCATGATCCCGAACGTACCCTAACGAATAAGATATATCTGTGGACGTAAGTGTAGTTCTTAAATCATATATACGTAAACATAGATTGCGCTTACCGTATGTTCACGGTACAACTCGATTGTGCCAAGATATCTGACGAGGAAAACGTACCTATTTGCTACACCGTAAGTACATTATCGAATGTGCGCACACTGAACACCACAAGGAAACAAGGCTTATTTTCAAGGATGTTGATATCAGGGCATGCTCCACAATTTAAACATAATGCTATCCTTGTTAGTTATGTTGGCACAGCACGGAAGGAAAAGGCAATATCAACGTTTACTTATATGTATTTGATCTACGGTGTTATAAATGCACACAACCTATACAATTGCGAAGTGCAATACATTCTTAATATTTGGGCTTATTATATATTAACTGATAATCCTCAGAAATTTAAAAATTTGCAGAAACAAGAAAATTTTTTAATATAATTTTCCCAATTTTTGCGTTAGGGGTTAGTGACCCAAATAATGGCACATTTAATGCTCAAAAAAATATAGGTAATAAGTTTTAAATGATTTAGAAATTATTACATTCTGTTACGAATTTTAAATTATTGATGGAAGGAAGAAACCTCGAAGTTGCTAGTGTAATCTTGTTATCTGATATTGTTGATTCCTCATATGTTGCTTCGCATCCAAATGTAAGCAAGAAGGAATTTTCCACTTTTCAAGACAAATTCACATGGTGGGTTTGTGGAGCATGCTGTTGGTAAGAGATTAAAATTACAAAAAACTACTTACTAGCGCTTGTATATGAACCACTGATAGCTTATACGTACGTGATTTTTTACAATTTTTATATGACGTTGGTCATTGTTTAGACAATTTTGAGATGCTTTCTCTTACTACTTCCACTTTTACTTGAAATATGACTGTTACCAAACCATTACTACATGTATTCGTTAACAATCAAAGAAAATGTAATGTTGTGGAAACTTGATGAACTGCTGATCAACAACGGAAAAGTTGTTTTAAGCTTCATTTAAATTGTAGATAACACCACATTTAGAACTGAATATTTTAAAAGCTCATGCTGCCTGCCTGTTGGTCCGCGGGAGGTATTTTATTTCCCTCCTACCCAGCATATCTGCTGGGCTTTCCCCGATCCGCCACCTGGGGACGCGCCCTCTAGGGGTTACAGGCTCCCCCGAGGGGCAGCATGAGCAGTAGTTAGCAGGTACAGTTAGCGAGGGTCAAGTTGCCTTCGACGTGACTGAATGTGGGGCCACGTCAAAATGTGGCAGAGGCACATCCGGCCTTAGTTAGATAGGCCACCACTAAGTTACCAAGACGCACGGCTGGCGTGGTAACTCATTGGCCAAATACCTTCCAATGAAATGAAATGAAATGAAACGAAATGTCGAGTAACAAAACAACAATACCCCAGGTGGGTAAGGTGAATTACCTGAAATCCCACACCGCTCAGGCGGTCAGCCTCATGGATTCTGGGGGAGGCGATTACACGATAGATACAAAGAAAACATCCAATAAATCACAACAACATCAGACAAGATTCTACACAGGAGCATACAACATAAGGTCAATGTTGGCAGATGAAAAGATACACGAATTAGAAGAGAAATTAAAAGAAATAAGATGGGATGTGCTAGGTATATCCGAAATAAGAAGAAAAGGAGAAAGTCAATACATATTACAAACAGGAAATGCTTTATACTATAGAGGAAACGACGAGAACACTTACAATGGTGTTGGATTCCTAATAAACAGAAGGATAGTACCCTACATCGAAATGTATAAAGGAATTTCAGACCGAGTAGCCTTCCTAATACTAAAACTAAATAAAACCTGTGCTATAAAAATAATTCAAATATACGCACCTACGTCAACTAGCGACGAAGAAACGATCAATTTATTCTATGAGCATATAACGGCAGCAATTGAGAACCACCCTAAAAAGATAACAATTTTGATGGGAGATTTTAATGCCAAACTGGGCGTAAAAAAAGAAGAAAGCGAAGATAAAATTGGGAACTACGGCTATGGTACTCGAAACCCAAGAGGTGACAAATTAATGGAATACTTGGAACAACAGAGCATGTACGCTATGAACACCTTCTACAAAAAGAAACCACAAAGAAAGTGGACGTGGTTAAGTCCAGATAATTAAACAAAAAATGAAATAGACTACATCATGGCAACAAGAAAAGAGATTTTTGAGGATGTTACGGTAATAAAATCATTTAGCACAGGGAGCGACCATCGCTTGGTTAGAGCAACAATACATATAAATCAAAAATTAGAAAGATTAAAACTAACCAAAAGGAAAGCACTCATAGACACACGGACACTTAAAGAAAAAGGTAATGAATATAGAAAAGCATTAAAGCAAGAATTAGAAGGAGATGACGAAACTACCACTGAAACGATAAACAACAAAAATAAGAAATTAACGAACGCCATTTTAAAAGCGGGATTGAAAGTAGCAAAAGGGAAAGGAAGAAGGGAAGAAAAAATCAGCAGCAATACAAAAGACATGATGAAACAAAGACGAAAATTAATGAAACAGGGGAAAAGAAACACAGCGGAATTTACAGAAATGAACAAAACAATAAAGGAAATGATTAAAGAAGATATTAAAGAACATAACGAACAAAGAATAGAAAAAGTAATACAGAATAATAGAGGAATGAAAAGCCTACGGCCACCATTGGGTAAAACACAAATAATCGCGTTAAAAAGTTCAGATGGTAGAGAATACAGGGGTAAACAACAAATAACTACAATAACAGAAAAGTACTACACAGATCTATATAGCTCTAAGACAGTTCCAGATGATGAAATAAAACAACAACTAACAAGAAAAATTATGAACGTAAACTCTGAGGATTTGCCAGACATAGAGAATTACGAAATTATAAAAGCCTTAAGAGAAATGAAGAACAACAAGGCACCAGGACAGGATGAAATAATAGCAGAAATGTTGAAGGAAGGTGAGCAAGAACTAATGGGAAATGTTAAACAACTGTTTAATGACTGCTTACATTACGGAAAGATTCCCAGCAGTTGGAACGAAGCAGTGACCATCCTATTATACAAGAAAGGAGATAAGCGCGAATTAACGAATTACAGACCAATCTCCTTGCTGTCGCAAATTTATAAGTTGTTCATGAAAATAATTACAAACCGTTTAAGTGATAAAATGGACGCCTACCAACCAGTTGAACAAGCAGGCTTCCGAAAGGGCTATAGCACTTCTGACCACCTGCTAACTGTAAAAACCCTTATAGAAAAAACAAATGAATATCACCTACCACTATACCTGGCCTTAGTCGACTATGAAAAGGCCTTCGACACGGTGGAACTGTGGGCGATAAAAGGTGCCTTAAACAACAGTAGAATTGACTCCCGGTACAGGGACCTAATACATAATATCTATAAAGAAGCGTGTATGACAATTAAACTAGAGGTAGCTACGAAACCTATACCAATCCACCGAGGTGTAAGACAGGGAGACGTAATCTCACCGAAACTCTTTACGTTGGCATTAGAAGACATCTTTAAAACTTTGCCCTGGGAACAAAAAGGCATAGAAATCAACGGTAAACGACTAAACAATTTACGATTCGCCGATGATATCATCCTAATCACTGACAATTTTGAGGACCTACAAATCATGTTGACACAATTAATGGAAGCCTCTGAGAAAGTTGGATTAAACGTAAATATTACAAAAACAAAAATGATGACGAATACCGACGATCCAAGAAACATCAGTGTAAAAGGTCGAATCATTGTAAATGTGCCGGAATATGTATATTTGGGACAAGTAATAAAACTCAACAGAGAAAACCAAACGGCTGAAATTAAAAGAAGAACAAGACTTGCGTGGGCAAGCTTCGGAAAACTAAAATACATCCTCAAAAGCAATAAACTACCACAATATTTAAAAACTCGAGTTTTTGATCAGTGTGTGCTGCCAGTACTGACCTACGGCTGCCAGACATGGACCTTCACCAAAGCAAATATTGACAAGCTCATTAAGACACAAAGAGCAATGGAAAGATCTATGCTGAATATCAGTTTAAAAGACAGGAAAACTAACACCTGGATCCGACAAAAAACAAAAGTAAAAGATGTAGCTGAACATGTAGCAAAGCTGAAGTGGAGCTTTGCAGGCCACAATGCAAGGCAGAATGACGAAAGATGGAATGCTGTGATGCAAAGATGGAGACCATACATGGGTAAAAGGAACAGAGGAAGACCTCAAATGAGATGGGTCGATGACCTGAAAAGAGTGGCTGGCTTTGGATGGATGAGAGCAGCTCAAAACCGGAAACATTGGCATGAATTGGAAGAGGCCTATGTCCAAGGATGGACAATGGAAGGCTAATGAAGAAGAAGAAGAAGAAGATTTTAAAAGCATAGTCGTCTAACAGCTTACGCATTGCCATTAATAAAGTACAAACATAAATTTTAAATGTTTTGTAGGTAGTGCAGACACTAGTACGAATTTAAAATTGAAGATGGAAGAAGTAAAACTTGAAGCAGAACAAAGTGATTGGTTAAATGAAATAAGAGCGGAAAATGTGAAGGAATTAGACCGCATCACAGCTGAGTTAGCAGAACAAAGAGACATTTTAATAGGACTAAGAATGAAAGTAGTAAGAAGAGATGAAGAGAGGGATAAGAAAAGGAAAGCATTATAGAACTAGAGAACCTCGTGAAGAAGGTACCTGAACAAAATACAAATACTAATAAGGAAAGAATGGTGAAGTACACACACATCCAGTAAGGAAAAGGAACCTCATACAAGAAAATAATCTTTTAAATGTAGCAGATGTGATTCTGATTATAGATTTCTACGGAAAGGCGAAACTGTTTTAATGTGTTTCTATTGCATTGAATAACCTATGAAATTCTTTAATGCAAATCAAAATCTTGCAAGAAATTCTGAATGTTTGGGCCTATAAACAGCATAATAAACGAATAAAGACACCAATTATAGTGCTTGAAACAATTATGAGCAAATTAGGTTACTACGCATAAGCTATACGGAAATTTCACAAACGGGCTGTACAATATGTTGATACACCGTGTACATGAAGTAGTTCAAATACCAATCCTAAATTGTTTACTAACGCATGCGCAGCTAATAGTAATTTATTCAACTGCAATTGGAGATCATTGCATAACCTATAAAATCCTTAAGGGCTAATCAAAATCTTGCATCAAATTCCGAATTGGGCTTATACATATTAACTAATAATAACTGTAACATAAGGAAGATTTTAATTTAAAGATTTCTATACGTTATACAACTTTTGTACATTAGTTTTCAGATTTTTTTGCGTTAGTGGTAAGTCACTTGTACAGTGCCATATAAAATGCAGTAAATTTAATATAGGTACGTTGTAAATGTTTTAGGAAGTATATGTGGCGTGGTACGAGTTTAAAATTGAAGATGGAAGAAGGTAAGCCCGAAATTACTAGTGAAATGGCGCTATCTGCTATTGTCAATGCCACATATGATGTTTCGTATCCAAATGAAATCAAGATGGAATTTCCACTTTCCAAGCCAAATTCATATGGTGGGTTTGTGAATCATGTATTAGGTAAGTGATTGCATTTTAATCTCTTTTATTAATGACTCCTTGTTGGTCAATTATAAAATGGGCGAAATAGGTCGCTGGTACTTTTCCATACTTTTACGTTTTAAATATTCTCCAAACTGAAATTTACAACTAGCTATCTACACTTTGGATGCATTAGAACGCTGTGTTTTCAAATTTATAAAATAGTGTTTTACAAAAAAATCTATACTAAAAAACGTATCCAATTTTCGTTTCCGGTTCCGGTTAAAAACCTTATACAAAAGCACCTGCAACTAAAAAACTTCTACATACCGAATTTGATAAAAATTGATCAAGGGGTTCCGAAGATGTATGGGAACGAACTATAATATGATATGTAATATGGGAAATCTCCTTTACTATTTAAAATCCAGAAAAATATTTGAAATAAAAGTTGCAGGGAACCAAGAGAACCTCAATTTAAAATTATTTTCAATTATACGGGGGGTTATGTAAGAATCACATAACAAACTTATATTGTTTTTAATACAACACCTGGTATATGTTTATTTTCCCATGCTTTCAGTATAGGGTAGTATAATTAATTTCATGAAAATTTTATTCGATATTTTGACGAAATATAACTTCCAAATGGATTCTTCAAATTTGATGAACTGTGGAATGTGAAGGTTATCAGAAATTGAAAGACGTAATAATTTTCGAGCTGCATGGAATTGGGCTTATGCCTGTTTGTATATCAAGTCAATACTCAAACTAGCTGTAGACAGTTCTTTAAAATCCTTCAGGTATTAACTTTACCATCAATGTTCATTCTGAACTTACTTTTATTTGCTAAATCAGAACTGAACGAGTTACCTGTGCTAAACAGACATCACTGTTATAATACCAGACACGGTGCGAGTTTGGAAATTCCATCCCATAAATTAACAATATATGAACGTAGCCCAAACTATTTAGCAATTAAGGCGTATAATAAGTTGCCTGAAAATTTTAAAACTTTAGCCATAAAAAAATTCAAAAACGAAGTTAAAAATTTCCTGTTACAAAAGTCATATTATTCTTTAGATGAATACATGGTGGATACACTGTGATAGAATAATTAAATGTTGGTTTTACTGTTTTTGCTATTTTGCTGTTTGTATTGTATTATTATTAAACTTTTTATATTTATTATACTTGTTATTTGTGACCTGTCTTATATCACTTTGTGATCAACTGGACTAAATAAATATTATTATTATTATTATTATTATTATACTGGATTAACAAATATATTATTATTACTGATATAATAAGCTTTTAAAAAACAATCCGAGACCCGAAGCAGAAGTTATTTTGGTAGCATTTTCCTAGGAAACCAAACGTTAAATCTGAACACAGAATCTGATAAAAGACCTTAAAGCAAATCCATCAATTTTATTTCTTAACTATCTAGCTATAAAATAATAGCCGCTATGATTTTAACTTACCCTTCTCTCTGTATCAGCACGAGAGGCCTATGGCTTTTTTGACTACTTGTTTCCACTTGTTTCTGTCACTCGCTAAATTTTTCCAGTTTTCCACACCCAGCTTCTTGAGGTCTTCCTCAACACACTCTAACCATCCTTTTCTTGGCCTTCCTCTTCGGTCTCTGCCTTCTGGTTCATCAAATAATATCCTTTTGGCACCTCTATTGCGGTCCATCCTGACTACATGTCCTAACCACTTTATTCTATTTTGCTTAATGACACTGATTATGGGAGGCTCTCTGTATAAATTTGCCACTTCGTTGTTTGTTCTTCTTCTCCAGATACCTTGTCGCTGAACTCCTCCGTATATTCTCCTTAGAACCTTTCTCTCCCATATTTCTATTTTTTTGATGTCTTTATTTCGTAAGACCCATGTTTCGCTACCATAGGCTGCGACAGGACGTATTATTGTCTTGTACAGTCTGATTTTTACCCTTCTCGATACATTCTTGTCACTCAGAATTTTCTTTAGCGATCCCATACTTCTTGTTCCCAGCGCTATTCTTCAGTCTATCTCGTTTGTCACGCTTCCATTCCTATGTATTTCACAACCGAGATATATTGCACTTTCTGTTTTCTTAAAACTTAGTATTTGGTTTCCCTCTACTCTTACTTCCAGTATGCCTTCCACTTCTTGCCCTGTTTTTCCTAGGATGATATAGTTCGTTTTTTCTTGGTTTATTACCAGACCCATCTTCGCTGCTTCCAAGCTTAACACTTTTATTTTTTCCTTAAGTTCTTCCCTCGTTCGTGATAATATGGTTACATCATCCGCATAAGCCAGACATTGGTACGAGTTCTTCAAGATGTTACCTTCTCTTTTTAAGTTTGCATTTCTCATAACAGTTTCTAATACTAAGTTAAATAAGGTGGTAGATAGAGGGTCACCTTGTTTCAGACCGCCGTTTATCCTGAACTGTTCTGTTAGTTTCCCATTTACTTTAACCTGCGAGTTTGTCTCTCTCAACGTCATTTGGATTAACTGCACTAGCTTCGTTGGGCATTTAAGACTGATCAAACTTCGCACAATTTCATTTCTTTTCACCCGGTCATATGCCTGCTTAAAGTCTATAAATATGACGTGTAGTTGTATGTTCTTTCTCTCACACTTCTCTTGGAGCATCCTAAGTGTAAACATTTGGTCTGTCGTTGAGCGGTTCTCCCTGAAACCGCATTGTGAGTCTCCCAGTTGTTTTTCAGCGAACTCTTTTAGCTTTTTGTTTATCACTCTTGCTAGGATTTTGTAGGTCACACTTAACAGTGAGATAGGTCGATAGTTTTCGCACTTTTGTTAGTTCCCTTTTTTATAAATTGGGACAATTGAGGGTTCCTTACGCGGACGATGGACAGCTGCAGAGTGCAGTCCCGTCTCCGTAAACAAAGTAAGGATAAAAGTGTTTAGTGCGAACATAAAATTAGTGAAAAGTGACCTAAAAGAAAGTTTAAAGCATAAGTTAACTCACCCCTAATTACTCAAAAACTAATTGACAGATCGGAATAAAATGTGGTTTGCGTTCTAGTCCGCTAATTTCTTTGTTACGCCTTCTATGAAGTTTTGAAAATCGACAAATCAAGCCTCTTTATTTAATAAATAAAGGAGACGTTAAAAAACTTTCTCTGAATTAATTATGAGTGCGGAAATATTGGGAGGGGGGCGGGTAATTTTGTCCCTTCCACAAATTTTTTGGCAGACGAATTTGTTTTTCCGTTCTGGTTTTATTTTATCCCAGAATCCTTTTCCCAAAAATCATTTTTTTCCATAAAAACACAACCAGTAGGCCAAACGGTTAGCCGTCAAGTTTTAGTTATAGCTCATTTTGACTGCACTTCATATTATGTCTTTCGTTGCACGACGGGTATCTTCTGTGTTTCATTTATGCTTTGCGGAGTAATGTGCATTTATTTTCTTACGGCCACTGTTGTGGGGTTAAAATGTTGTAGATAAAACCTTTAGAGATTGAAAAATGTAAAAGTATGAGAAAATCCAGACAAAAAAATCCATTTTTTAAAAACATTTTGCATTAGTACTTTTCCAGATATGACAATTTACGAACTTGTTAACATGCAGAAACCAACTTACAAACTGCAAACTTTCGGCAGTTTTATGTTTAAGAAAGTATTATTAAAGTAAACGGTATTTAATTACAGTGAAACACGAAGATAGCAGCAGCATTCAATCGTTGGACCTACAAATAAAATCAGAAGTTCCTGATGTGAAATGCGATATCAAGAGTGATAACGATGATATCTCCCTAAAGTTTGAGCAATTGGTGAGTGAGGAGCTGTATATAAAAAATGAACCTCTTAAAGGAGAAAAACCTGCGAAGTCTAATGTATGTGATTATATATCCGGAATGAAGGGCAATTTTGAACCTTTGAAATGTACTGTATGTGATTATAATTGCATGCGGAAGAGTTATTTGCAAACACATATGAAAACTCATACTGGTGAAAAACCGTTTAACTGTAATATATGTGATTTTTCAAGCATGGTGAAAAAGAGCTTGCAATACCATATGAAAACTCATACTGGTGAAAAACCTTTTAAGTGTAATATATGTAATTATAGATGTATACAAAATAGTAGCTTGCAATACCATATGAGAAATCATACTGGTGAAAAACCGTTTAACTGTAATCTATGTGATTTTTCATGCATGGTGAAAAAGAGCTTGCGATACCATATGAAAACTCATACTGGAGAAAAACCTTTCAAATGTAATGTATGTAATTATAGATGTATTCAAAATAGTAGCTTGCAATACCATATGAAAACTCATACTGGTGAAAAACGTTTCAAATGTAATGTATGTAATTATAGGTGTATACAAAATAGTGGCTTGCAATACCATATGAAAACTCATACTGGTGAAAAACCCTTCATATGTAATACTTGTGATTATGAATGCATAGAGAAAAGTAACTTAAAAAGACATATGAAAACTCATACTGGCGATAAACCTTTTACATGTAATGTATGTGATTATACATGTATAGAGAAAAGTAATTTGCTAAGACACATGAAAACTCATACTGGTGAAAAACCTTTTACATGTAATGTATGTGATTATAGAAGTACACAGAAGTGTCACTTACAAAGTCATATGAAAATTCATACTTGCATAAAACCTTTTAAATGTAACGGTTGTGATTATACATGCATAGAGAAAACTAGTTTACAAAGACATATCAAAATTCATACTGGTGAAAAATCGTTTAAATGTAATACCTGTGATTATAGATGTATGCACAAGGGTCACTTAGAAAGACATATGAAAACTCATACTTCCTAAAATACTTTTAAATGTAACATATGTAATTATAGATGTATATGGAATAGTTGTTTAAAATATATGAAAATTCATACTGGTGAAAAACCTTCTAAATGTATTATTTGTGATTACACATGCATAGCAAAATGTAACTTACAAAGACACATAACAACTCATACTGGTGAAAAAACTTTTAAATGTAATGTTCATAGTTATAGATGTACATATACAGAAGTGACTTACGAAGCCATATGAATACTTATACTTGCGAAAAATTTTTAATTGTAATATATATGAATATAGATGTATTGGTCCAAGATTTTAGTAACCTTCGAGATACAAAAGGTTTACTTGTATTAGATTTCATACCTATATAATTTCTGGCCAGAAAATTCATTAATAAGAAAATACCTGCAACATACTCCAAAAAAAAACAGCAGCTGGCTTCATTAGTGAAATATATTCTTTGATGCTTTTGCAGTTTCTCGAACTGTCAATATTACAATTTACTTTCGGCTTAGACCGCGTCGTCATTTGGAACTACACCCAGCATAATTAGGTAACGACCGACCTGTAGCTTGTCTGCTTTTACAAGCATTTGCTCTAGAAGTCTGAGCAATATTTGTTTGTAGGCCCCTGCCTGCCTAAACAGGGCCGTGTGCTCAGAGTGAATAGTGGTCTATATAATACAGTTAAGGAAGCAATGAATTTTTATATTCTCTTGTAGAAAAAAATAATGAAATGGATTAAAAAAAAGTAAAAATATAATTTTGTAGTGTATGCTTAATTTACTCTAAAGTCTTTATTGATTTTTTTATATAGTCAATTTCTTAAGAACTGCCCCTTAATATTTAACAGTTCTAAGCAAACCTTTTTCAGAATTGCATGTGTATCGATACTATTTTTCTACCAAACTACATTAAAATCGGTCTTTGTACAATTATTGCTTTCACTTGTACATACTGTAAGGAAGGTCTTATTTTTCAATAATTTTGCCTAACATTATTTTGTAAGACATTTTAAGACATTGTAAGTGCGTATTAGGCGTACGTGTTTTCGATTCCGCTGGCCGGTTTAATATTCGTCCACCGAAGACTTTAGAGATCGGTTTACTAACGCCTCGCGTAATCATATAAACCAAAGAGTAAACGTAACATTTTATTTGCATCGAATACTCTACTAGACTCATACGTACGTGTAGATAGAAACATTAACATTATATAATGGACAAACATCTTACTTCTAGTAGCGGTGAACTGTCTTCACTTAAAGTTGAGGCATCAAATACCACGAATGGAAAGGAAATAAAAAACTGGTAAAAAAAGTTAGATGAGCTTGGGATTAGAACAAAAAGAAATATAAAGTGCTACACAGCACTCAGTAAGGAAAGGAACCTCAGACAAGAAAAGAATCTTTTAAATGTAGCATATGTAGTTCTGATTATAGATTTCTACGGAAGGGCGAAACTGTTTTAATGTGTTTCTATTGCATTGAATAACTTATAAAATTCTTTAATGCAAATCAAAATCTTGCAAGAAATTTTGAATGTTTGGGCCTATAAATAGCATAATAAACGAATAAAGACACCAATTATAGTGCTTGAGACAATTATAAGCAAATTAGGTTACTACGCATTAACTATACTGAAGTTTCACAGAACAGTTGTACAATATGTTCATACACCCTCTACATGAAGTAGTTCAAATACCACATCTAAATTTTTGACTAGCGCATGCGCAGTTTATGGTAATTTGACCAATTTCGTTACGAAATAATTGCATAACCTATAAAATCCTCAAGGGCAAATCAAAATCTTGCAACAAATTCCGAATGTTTGGGCTTATGCATACTAACTAATAATAACTATAACATAAAGAAGCTTTTAATTTAAAGATTTCTATACGTTATAAAATTTTTGTACATTAGTTTTCCAATTTTTTGCGTTAGTGGTAAGTCACTTGTACAGGGCCATATAAAATGCAGTAAATTTAATAAAGGTACGTTGTAAATGTTTTAGGGAGTATATGTAGCGTGGTATGAGTTTAAAATTTGAAATGGAAGAAGGAAAGCCCGAAATTACTAGTGAAATGGCGCTATCTGCTATTGTCAATGCCACATATGATGCATTGCATCCAAAGGAAATAAAGAAGGAATTGCCACTTTCCGAGCCATATTTACAAGGTGATTTTGTGAACCATGCTATAATTGGTAAGTGATAAAAATACAACAAATGTGGGCACAGCGTGTGAACGAATTACAAATATAGACGAGGTTGAATTTATAAGTAGGCCTGGGTCCGCGTATCGTACGGCACTTCGTATCAGCCAGTCAAAATTCCATTGTTACCTGTATCAATACAGAAATTTTCATGTCAGATAGCCCTAGTTGCAAACAGCAAGAACCAAATAAAATGACACTGGATGGTTGATTTTTGCCTACTAATTAATCTTGTTTGAAAATAAAGTAGTAATTATAACGATACCGTACGATGCAGAAATCAGTCATCCTTTATGCTAAACACATTCTCAGATCTTTCTTGGTGTCGGAGGCCTACAGTTTTCTTGTTCGTTAAGAATCGGTCTACTTTGTTCAAACTATCGGGGCTCAAAAACGCTGAATATAAAAAAAATAATGAATAGTGACTCATAATATTCGGTAATTCCAGGGTCAACGGTCAGCAGAGTGTTGTGAGCGAGGCATACTACCGAGTCAAAATATATCAAAAGCATAGTTGAGTTGCCAACTCAGCGGGTTCTCGACCCACAACGAATACACCCAACCAAATCTATATATCTATATATATATATATAATAAAAATGGATCACTATTTGCCTTGGTCACGCCATAACTTGAGAATGGCTCGACCGATTTGGCTCATTTTTTTTGTGTTGTGTTTGTAATTGTCAGGACAAGGTTTGTATGAAAGAAAATTTTGGGAAAATGCACCGGAAAAGTCGGAAAATCCAAAAGATGATTTTGTATGGTATTTTTGTATGAGATTTCGTATGTTTTCGTGTTTGAATGGCTTTTTGAAGAGAGAAATGGAAAAACAAATGCTTGCGTGGGGCGTGGTCCACGAGTTCAGCTAGTTGGCTATAAATATGATTATGCGATACGAAAATGTCTATATCGATACAATATGTCTCGATACGTATGGGTAACGAAAAAAATCAATACAGGAATTCTTGTATAACACAGCTCTACTTATAAGTTTATACTTACTGATTCTGTTTGCTGCCTATTTTGTGTAACAAAATGATTTTAGTTTCTTTCCCCTGTGTGGAATTTCGTCAGTGCTTAGAAGTTTGTATATGTTTAGGTTATTAATGGTTTATTTGCTATTTTATCTTTTCCACGAGCTCTGTTCGTTTTCAATTTTCTTCTTCTCTTTCATCATATTCTGCGATAGCGTTTATTTCTTGAATTGCTGCTGTGTTCCTTTTTAGCGTTTCTACTATGTCTTGTCTACTTCTGGAACTTTTCTCGTTTCCTGTATGTGTGTTACCCATGATTTTTGCCCAATCTTTATCTTTTTACCTGTTTTGTCGATCTGCTCCTCTGATTTTGGTGTTCTTACACTTAATTTCCTATTTTAATCTGTGCTTCTTCTTCTTGTCTTCTTTTTTATTGTTTTATTTTTGTTTTTCTACTAAAGTATAGAGTTCTGGATGGAGGTGTTGGTCTTTAACCTCCCTGCTAACCCCTTTTCTCAGAAATATAGCATTTTTAATATTATCCATTAATTCATTGTCCGGAGGAGTGCATGTGCCGTCACCATTTATTGGAATGTGTTTCTAACTCTCAAGTTCCCTTTGATGGTTGGTTCTTGATTATTGAACAGCCCGCCAAAAGGCTTGGTGATCATATAGTTCTGGTGTTGCTTCGTGCTTTCTCACTGTGGTAATGCCATGAGTTTCATTACTAGGTTCGATATAAATATGTAGGGTTGCATACAAATTTGAAATATTAACGTTTATTGTGTATAAATATGCTAGTGCCATTCCTTTAACTAAACTAATGTTTTCATTATTTTTGGATGCTAGTCTAATTTCATTAGGATTATCCAAGTTTTCAATATTAATGTGGTCAACGAAATTATTAATTGATTCATGCTGAACTGTAGTTATTGCTTAAGGTTCCCTAGTAATCATTTTTTCCAAGTTGAACGTAACAGCGTGTGTTACTTTATTTGCTGGTAATATTGTAGAAACAAAATTTATAGTGGCACGATTTAAGCAAATCGCATTGCAAGTGTGAGAGGTTTTGGAGTAATTTATAATATTGAAACTTTACGGAAAGGGTGTGTTAGGAACTTTTTTACACTACTATTGTAGCGACAATATTATTAAAGCAAGCATTATTTAATTACAGTGAAACACGAAGACACAGGCAATCAATCGTTGGGCCTCCAAATAAAATTGGAAGTTTCTGATCTGGAACGTAACAGCGATAATGATATTATCTACATAAAGTGTGAGCCATTCATGAGTGAAGAGCTTCAAATAAAAAATGAAACTCATACTAGTGAAAAACCTTCTAAATGTAATGTATGTGATTATACATGCATACAGAAAGGTACCTTAAGTAGACATATAAAAATTCATACAGGTGAAAAACCTTCTAAATGTAATGTATGTGATTATACATGCATACAGAAAGGTACCTTAAATAGACATATGAAAACTCATACCCATGATAAACCTTTTAAATGTAGTGCATGTAATTATAGATGTATACAAAAGAGCGACTTACAAAAACATATGAAGACTCATACTGGTGAAAAACCTTTTAAGTGTAGCATATGTGGTTATAGATCTGCGTTTAACTTGCAAAGACATATAAAAACTCATACTGGCGTAAAACCTTTTAAATGTGATGTATGTGATTATAGTTTTGTAGGCAAGGATGGTTTACAAAAGCATATGAAAACTCATAGCGGTGAAAAACCATCCAAATGTAATGTATGTGATTATACATGCGTACGGAAATGTACCTTGAAAAGACATATGAAAACTCATAGCGATGATAAATCTAGTAAGTATAAGGTATGTGAATATAGATCTAAAGTGAAACGTAATTCTCGAATGAGTATGAAAGCTCATGCTGGTGAAAGGCCTTTTAAATGTAGCATATGTAAATGATTATAGATATGCATTTACTCTTTTAAAGCCAGACGAAAACTCATACTTGTGGGAAACCTTTTAATGTACCATATGTGGTTATACATGAATACAGAAAGGTACCTTAAAAAGACATATGAAATATAAACAGAAGACAAAAAAAACTCATACCGGCGTGAAACTTTTAAATGTAATGTATGATTATTGATTTAAGGGTAGGAATGATTTATAAAAGAATATGGAAAATCATACCAGTGAAAAATCTTCTAAATGTAATGTGTTTATACGTACATAGAGCAAGAGAAGAATATATGAAAAGCCATACAGGCAAAAACCCTTGGTATATAATGTGTGTAATTATTAGATGTTTTAGTGCAAGAAGCGCTAAACCTTTGTTGGTGGTTTCGGAAATGCAGTGAGGAAACTAAAGTGTGAGCAGGGTGCTTCATTACAAGTTGTAATTTATCATTGATGTTCGTTTATAATACACTAGTTGAGAGAATTGTTTGTAACGAAACAGTTAGTGGGGATGTTTTATAAATTATTTCAATTCACTAAAGCTCAATCATACCTGAATTTTTGAAAATGATACTTGTAATTGTACGAGACTTATCACTAATTATAATAGATTAATTCTTGTGTTAGTATTTATCTGTTATATTTTTTTCATACAGGTTGCAGTAGACCACTATCTTTTACAGATAAATTATTGAATCTACATGGATGCGAAAGATTTTTAAATTTAAATCGTACGCGAGGTATTCCTTAAAAATATTTAGACATTTTTTAGAGTTTCGGAAAAGGTACGTTTGGGGGTGGGGCTAGGGGGTTTCTTGAGATTTTCAAAACTATTTTTAAACCCAACAACTTAAAAAAAATATTAATACCTCAAACCATTTTAAAATGGCGGCCAATTATATCAAAAAAGCGGCCTTTACGTAAACCTTTTTTCAATCGCAAATGAACTATTGTACCAAGAAAATTGGTACTGACCGCTAAAGTGTATTAAATTAGCTTTCCAACAATGTACCGCATTAGGACAAAAGATAAATGTCTGTACCCTCTCTTTTTCTCAAACGAGCGGGAACATTCAAAAGATATTATCTCGAAAATTATAAATAGGACGAGGGGTCAAGTGGTAGCCCATTTCTTTGATGAAGTTATTTTCTGAATAATTTTTTTACACTTATCAAGTCAGATTTTGTACAAATTAGCATCAGGGTCGCAGGACTGCAAGATGTTTCGAAAATTTATGCAATTAATAGCAGGGTTATAATTAATGAATGCATAGGCAAAGTGTATTACACAGGGTGAATCCACAGGGCCAATGTAGTTGATATCTAGAGAACAAAAAAAGTTTTCGAATATTCGAATATTCATTGTACAGGATCTAGCACATCACATTTTAAAATTAGTTTTAATTACACAGGGGGTATATAAGAGTGTTTTTTTTATTAAAACACTTTGTATATTTTTGCATATTCTCATTCGTCTTTTGTTTTTTAAATTCCATTGCAGAACACACATTTCAACACAAAACTTAAATACACAATGCGCAAAAGATGCCGTTTGAGCGGCGGGAAATTTAAATTATGTTAGATTTTACAAAATTCCATAAAATAACGAAAAAACTCAAGTGGGCCGTCTTTTTCTAAAAAAACGTGGGTTTTTGCCCACCCTGATCGATCTATCGATATTTTAATACATGTCATCAATACATATCCCCATATTGATTACATATCGAAATCTTGATAACTATTAATATATCAACACAAGTATCTTCTTTGAGGCTTTCGCGGTTTCTCGAACAGTCAATATTACAATTTACTTTCAGCTTAGACCGCGTCGTCATTTGGGAACTACACGCAACATAACCGGTAATGACTGACCTGTAGCTTGTCTGCCTTTACAACCATTTGCTCTAGAGGTTTGTGCAATATTGTTCGTAGGCCCTGCCTGCCTAAACAGGGCCGTGTGCTTAGATTATTTAAACCTTGAGACGGACAAGGATTTGATCTTAATGTATTTTGTTTGCCAGGACAATAATACTTAATCGGCTTATGCATGTTAGTTTGTGAACCCATACAAACTAACGTTTTGCAAGACACTGCAGCTTGCATCTTCAGAGTGAATAAAACACTGAATTCAAATCCGGGAAGCAGAGGCACCTCTTTGAGCCAGTCGGGCAGAACGGCGGAGTTCCGGTTGGCTGTCACCGTTGGGCAAAGACGGATCCGGTGGAGCGTGATCGTGAGATCGATGATGCTTAGGAGTCCTTAGAGGATAAACTACCGGAGTCCAAGCTTTACTGAGTCTAAAACCATCCTCCCTGTTTATGTTGTCAGGTTGTTTCTCAATTTCAATAGCTTCGCGTATGATACGAGGGAAGTAATGAGGTACTCTGGCGATTACCCGAGCATTGCCAAAGTCAATCTAATGCTCAGTTAAACCAGTATGTTCAGCCACCGCAGATTTTGTGATGCGTTTGTGTTTGCAATCACCTTTGTGCTCTCGCAATCTTAACTCAGTGGAACAACCAGTTTGTCTGATATAGTTTGAGTCACAGGAGCAGGGGATGTTGTAGATATCCTGGCTGATTTTAAATTTGATATTTGGTCTTTTGTGGATCTGAAACCGTTTCCCAAGGTTTCATTAGTCCTAAAGACTGTCTTTATGCTGTACCTTCTAAGAACATGCCAATCTTATCAGTAATGCCTTTACTGTTCGGAGGTGCCAGTTCCTCCTTAGCCTTGGGCTATTCAGCATTGCGGATTGCTCTATGAATTTCTGTGGCTGTATAACCATTTTGTTGTAACGACATGAAGAGATGAGTTTTTTTACATTAAGATCAAATCCTTGTCCGCCCCAAGGTTTAAATAATCTAAACACGGCCCTGTTTAGGCAGGCAGGGCCTTCAAACAAATATTGCTCAAACTTCTAGAGCAAATGCTTGTAAAGGTAGATAAGCTACAGGTCGGTCCTTACCAGACTATGCTGGATGTAGTTCCCAAATGACGACGCGGTCTAGGCCGAAAGTAAATTGTAATATTGACAACACAAGTATCAATAGGATATCAGCTTGTCTATAAGAAGTGCTGTATTCGTACATAGATTCACCGACCAAGACCTAATTATTATGCAGATTTCATTTAACTATACAAAAGGTAGGTTTAGTTACCACATCTTTTACTAATAGCCATATCGCTGATATGTTATGTCAATTTTATTACTTGGTTAATTTCTCAAATGTCTACAGGATGCTTGTGAATTAGTTATTTTACAATTAGACTTAAATTCCTTAACTCCTATTAATGTCAATTTGTATTATTTTTGATTATGCAGTTTTTCAACATTAATGTGATCAAAAGAATTAATAATCGAAACTGTATTATTAAACTTATTTTGTACTGCCATACCATCATAACGACAAGAATATATGATAGTAATTAAATTTTACTGTAAATTAATAACAAACTCAAATGTTTTTGTATTAGCAAATTATTAAATCAACTACATGTTGAGACCTTTTTATTTTACTGTAAATCGACAACATTTTAACTACAAAATGAATTTTTGAACAACTCCACACCCAATTTATTCAGTTGGTGTCAGGATTGCGGAAGTGGGGAAAGCTTTTAGAAGAAGTTAATTTCTGAATAATTTTTTTAACTTTTCGAGTCAGATTGTGATAAGTTAGTATCAGAATCACAGGAGTATAAAGAAATTTTTCAAAAATGTATCGTCCTGAAAACATTTTGATCCAGAATTTGGCTAGTTAGTATCAAAATCACAGAAGACTAACAGAACAAAGAGATGTTGCCGAAACTTTTTTTAAATATTACCAGCAAACCAACATAAATGTATTTGAAAGAAAGAAAAATAACTGTTCAAATAAAAATGTTGCACATGAAAACTTCTGTTGATGTATTTGAGGTAGAACAAAGTAGAGGCTGAATGGATAACTACTGTAGAAATTTAAATGTGTTACTTTACATCATTACATATTGAAGCACATTTAAAGCTAAAACGTCCCGAAGTCACAGTTTGCTAGTACTAACAACCACTAATAAACATATACAGACATCAATTATAGTTCTTTAAACAAATACGAGCAAATTATTATTATATATGAACTAGTCTAATCGGGAAATTCACAAACGGGTTATTCAATATGTTGACTCATCCTGTACATAAAAGTAGTTGAAATACTACCTTTAAATTTTTGACATGCGCAGAAATGACAAACTTCACATAACCCTTAAAATTGGTCTTGTAACATATTAACTAATAATTACTATGAAGCTTTTGTACATTAGTTTTAAATGATTTAGAAAGCTTTTTTATGCTGCTACTAATTTAAAATTGAAGATGGAAGGAGAAAATTCCAAAGTTTCTAGCGAAATCTTGTCATCATCTGCTATTGTCGATTCCACATATGATGCTTCGCCTCCAAATGAAATCAAGTTAGAATTTACGTTTTCCGATCCAAATTTAGATGGATTTGTGGAACATGGTAAGTGTTTAAAATAATAAAATGTAACCAAGATTTGTGTACCTACGAACTGCTAATGACAAATAGCTTAAATAAAAATAAAATAAATATGTACCCTGTACATATTGTTTACAGTTTCTACAAAATGTTTGTCATTTTTGAGACAACTTTAAAATGTCTCCACTTAATACTTTCACCATTACTAAAAATATGGCTTTGACAGAACCACTACTATATGTACAGGGTGTCTCGTTTTTAATGTTGTTATATGGGTAACTTCGTTAATACTACAGTAATGGAAAAATTCTTTGCATCTTATTGGGTCAATTTTTCAAGACGAATTCAATGGTACTAAAATAGAAAATCTTCTGTTGTTTTTGGGCCACAGTAAAAAGTGAAATTTTTCTATTGGATTTTTATAGCTCATTCATTTTTGCAGATATTAAAAAATACGAAAAAATGTAGTTTTGTAAACAAGTAATGAGATGTTGATCAACAAGGGAAAACTTGTAGCGAGTTTAATTTTAAATTGCACAATAGTACGCAACACTCAACAGTCAACTCAGCCCTGAATTCCCACGTAATATTATGTCACGTCATACAATGACCGACTGCCGTTGCTGTAGTTGGCACAAGTACATCTGTGAACCCTCGAGTTAGTGTTGTTAAATTAGGGAAAAGGAATCCCAAATTAATGTTTAAAAAGTGTACATTTGCTGACTAAATTAATTGTTGTTTTGTTTAGTTTAATTATTAATTTGTTTAAATCAAATTTATTTGATTTCTATTTAGAGATGCCTTAAATTAATACCTGATTGACTCTCTTGTTTTAAAATTTAAACCGCAGGCATCAGCAAGCAGAACCACTGAACGTTTTTTTGCCACGTCGTCATAAATGTTGCGTCGGGTGTGCCACCGCCTTATCCACCGTGTAGATACGTCACTGGTCACTTCTAACAAAAAGTATAAACAAATTTTAAATGTTTTATAGGTACTGCATATACAGATACAAATTTAAAGTTAGAGATGGAAGAAGAAGTAAAACCTGAAGTCGCTAGTAAAGTCTCCTTACCTGCTTTTGGCTATCTCAAATCTGAGACTTCCCAGCCAAATGAAATCAAAAAAGAATTTCCACTTTCTGAACCACATTCACACGGTGCATTTGTGGAGCGTTCTGTTGGTAAGTCATTAAAAACAAAAACTGAATCACAGATATTGTACATTATCACATATTTATGTTTCATTTATGACGAGTTAAATAAATTGATTTGATTTGATTAAAGCGAACGTAATTTAATTCCAGTAAAACACGAAGATACTAACATTCAGTCATTGGACCTCCAAATAAAATCAGAAGTTCCTTATCTGAGATCTGGTATCGAAAATGATAACGATGATAGCTACATAAAGTTTGAGCCATTAGTGAGTGAGGAGCTAGATATAAAAAATTAAATGCGTACAAGAAAAAACCTTTTAAATGTAATGTATGTAATTATAGATTTATACGGAAAGATAAATTACAAGACCATATGAAAATGTATAGGGAAGAGTGACTTGGAATACCATTTGAAAGGCCACACTGGTGAAAAATCTTTTAAATGTCGTGTGTAATTATAAAAGTATACGAAATAGTGACTTACAAAGACATATGAAAACTCATACTGGTGAAAACCTTTTAAATGTAATTTATGTGACTACAGATGCATACAGAAGGGTGTCTTACAATACCATATGACAACTCATACTGGTGAGAAACCTTTTAAATGTAATTTATGTGATTATAGATGTATACGGAAGACTACATTACAAAACCACATGAAAACTCATACTGGCGTAAAACTTTTTATGTGTACTGTATGTGATTTTAGATGTATAGAGAGAGGTACCTTACAAAGACATATGAAAACGCACACCGGTGAGAAATCTTTTAAATGTAGTGTATGTGATTATAGATGCATAGAGAAAAGTAACATACAAAACCATATGAAAATTCATACTGTCCATGTTTTGTCCATGTATGTGCTTTCGTATGTCGTTTGTAAGCTAAATTTTTGTGAACATTTAATGTCGCACATGCTGCAATGAAGGTTTTTCTCCTGTATGTGTCAACATATGCTGTAGTAAAGTACATTTCTGTGCAAACTTGAAATCACATATATTGCACTCGAAGGATTTTTCTCCTGTATGTGTTTTTATATGTCGACATAAAGTACTTCTATCTGCAAATTTAAAATCGCACACACTGCACTAAAATAGTTCTTCACTTCTATGTGTTTTCGTATCTCTCGGCGCAAAGAACTTTTGTCCGAACATTTAAAATCACACGCACTGCATTGAAATCATTGTATCAACATAGGCTGGTGTAAGGTACATTTCTGTGCAAACTTGGAATCACCATGTAATTGCACCGAAAGGATTTTCCTCCTGAATTTGCTTTTATATGTCTGTTTAAGTACCTTAACCTTTCCATATATTGCATTGAAATGATATTTTTTCAGTACAAACATTGAGATGTTGCTGTAGGATTACTTCGGTTGTAAATTTACGTTTGTGTAAACCATAATAAATATGATTAACTTGAGCAGACTGTATTATTGTTTGATCTGCAGGACTATGATCAATGTCAGTTTTGGTATCCAATTTTTTACTCGCCAAGCACAAGTTTGATGTCAATCAATATCTTCGTTACAATGCTGCATACACTTTAGATCACGAATTTATGATTTTATCTGTAAGTCTAACAGTTCTACGCCAGTGTCTTCATGTTTCGCTGTAAGAGTTTAACACCCACATTAATAAAATTTAATTATCGTTTAATGTTAAACTAGCTAGCTTAAGTTTATTTCTGCATTATTAACAAATTAGTAAAATAAGCAAAATTTGTACTTAAATATGTATCATTGACATAATCTTTAATTATTTTAATAGTTAGTCTTACCCCTGTAGTTATAGTTTCTATTTTTTGTCACTTACCAACAGCATCGTCCCACAAATCTGCCATGCGAATATGGCTCCGGAAATGAAAATTCGTTTTTGATTTTATCGACAACGGGTAATGAAGCTTGATGTGACTTCAGGTTTTATTTCCTCTTCCAACTTCAATTTATAATTTTTACTAGTATATATCTTCTTCTTCTTCTTCGCTGATCTTTATGCCCTTTCAGGCGTCGGATACTAGTATATATATAACAATATATCTAACACTTTAGAAGGATATTTTTACTGCATGTATATAGCCTAAAAAGAAAGGCTGGGAGAGGAGGCTCACTTTTAACACGAAAATTTGCATTGCCAGTGTGCAACTCCATAGACCCTACAAACATTCAAATTAGAATTTCTTAATGCTATTATGATTACTAATTAGTTATTAATAAGCAAAAATATTCGTAGGTTCTCCCTGTAGTATGATTGAGAATTTTATAGGTTATGTAAGCCAGTATATGTTTTTAGGCCTTTACTGTCAGATAATCCCCCACAAAATCAGTCGCGCAATAGAAACTACTTCATACATACACAAGGAGGGAGGGGGGATAGTTGTTGGGGGGCGAGGACGTCAAGAGGAGGGAAGGGGTTAGAGAAAGGGGGAGAGAGATTTAAAATATTGTGAAATTCATCACTGCTCATAAATAATCTATTTTTAACGTAGTTTTTCCCCAGACCACTCACATATACTGATGACTCCCATCGGTCCTGGACAAAATTAGTTGTTAATTATATAAATTCACAATCCTACTGTTCAGTGCTCCACTATAATAAGGGTGGCTACTGTAATAATCACGCAGGAGTAAAAGCGCAATGTTGAACTACTGCCAGAATCGCCATTCAAATAAATATTTAAGGAATTAATTAACAAAATAGTGACAAAGCAAAAGGCAGTTGGTGATGTATTTGTACTACTTTTGCTGTAACTTATTCTTTTGTGTGTTTTGGGAGATTTCACTATATTTTGCAGGTTTGTGAATTGAAATGATGAGAAATGGAAAACGAAATATACCATGTCCAAAACCATTATTTTATTACAGAGACATTTTGTAAAAGATAAGGTTACTAAATAATACAAAAAAAAATTATAATATAAACTATGTTAAATATAATCGAAACTACAATTTTCGCTTACCTAAATAAATAACTTAGCAATAATAATTGTAACAATACCAATGGTTCCATTTAGCATTGCCTCTCCATAGAGAAGGCATAGAAAGCAGAAGACTGTTTTTTCTACGCACGTGTCCAAAGTGACAGTTTTTAGTATCAAAAATTGCCTTTTTAAATACTAGTGCGAAAACAAAAATGTTTTTAAGCACAAGTTCGAAAAATATGTTTTTAAACACAATTGCAACAAAAAATTAAATCAAAATCTATCCAAACCATAGCAACAGCATTAAACAAAATCAAACTCAATACTGTCAGAGACTAATCAAAGATAATTTTAAAGAATCGGTTCTCTAGTTTTTTCTAATTACAGTAGTAGTTTCTCTTCACTTTTGACAAGCACTTAGAAAAAACAGCGAATGCAACACGTGCCAAAAAGGTTTTCTTGCACATGCGATTTTAGAACTCGCCTATCGGCTTGGTCTACTACATTCGCATTCGTGCAAAAATTGCTTTTTTGGCACTTGTTGCATAATATACTATTAAATAATAAATAATATAATATACAATTAAACCCACATTCATTTATTCCACATGCAAATTTTACGATTAATTGTTCTTACATGGGTACTGCTTTCCTCTGCTACCTCCTTCGATTTCAATAGCCATATCAAGTGGTGCACGTCTTTCCTGTTTCATTTGCAAAATTTTTGTTCACATGACCGTTTATAAAATTTTATACACACACACAGATAAACGTAATTAAAAACGCCTGACAGCAAACTAATAAAAATGATTCCAATGTTGACAACAAAAGTTGAGCACCTCTTGAACATCTAATTATATTAAACGATTTCACTGGTATGAGTTTTCATATGTATTTGTATGCTACACTTCCGTGCAGATCTATGATCACATATGCTACATTTAAAAGGTTTTTCACCGGTATGAGTTTGCGTGTGTCTTTTCAAGGTACTTTTCTCTATGCATTTATATTCACATACACTACATTTAAAAGGTTTTTCGCCAGTATGAATTTTCATATGTCTTTGTAAATTACCTTTCGTAATACATCTATAATTACATCCATCACATTTGAAAGGTTTCTCACCGGTATGAGTTTTCTTAATATGTCTTTGTAAATCAAACGTCCGTATATATCCATGATCACATAAATTACATAGAAAAGGTTTTTCGCCAGTATGAGTTTTCATATGCTTTTGTAAATCATCCCTGCTTGTAAATCTATAATCACATACATTACATTGAAAAGGTTTCTCGCCGGTATGAGTTTTCATATGTCTTTGTAAGTTACTCTTAAATGCAGATCTATAATCACATATGCTACATTTGAAAGGTTTTTCACTTGTACAAGTTTCATTTTTCACATGCAGCTCCTCACTTATCAATGGCTCAAACTTTATGTAAACATCATCATTGTCAGTCTTGATACCACATTCCAGATCAGGAACTTCTGATTTTATTTGGAAGTCCAACGAATGAATGTTACTATCTTCGTGTTTCACTATAATTAAAAAACGCTTGCATTAATGAAATTAGCATACACATAAATGCTGACAATTAGGTATCATAGGTTTGTTTCTGCATTATTAACAAGTTGTTAAATTGCCATATCTAGAAAACTACTCATGCAAAATATTGTTTTTTAAAGGGGAATAAAATGCGTACATATAATTTCAAATTATGAGGCATAAAAAGACCAAGAGACAATTGTTGAAATCACACGCAATATACTTAGATCAAGTACAATACAGCGTCTTCGAGTAGACATGGGAGAATTTAGTTTCATGCTTAAAACCTTAACTTTCACTCTCCAGCTGCTTACTTTAAGCAAACTAAAGCTGATTATTCAAATTTTCTGTTTATAACAAAATAAAATAACTCGGGTAATAAGTAATTATTCCTAGAACAATTTTTTAGATCAGCGAAATACTTCTCGTAGACTTTCCTATACTTTAGTAATAATAATTGTTACTTATCACATTTTCAAAAGTACTTTTGTATCAACGTTTATGCGCCAACAGTGACTATAAGATCGCACGCGGTGTCATACATCTGGAACACGACTGCTCCAGTTGTGTTCCAGACCCCAAAGTGACCACAGCCCTAATGATGTCCCGTGCAACCAAGGACGAAACGTCGGCAGTTTATGCACTGATGACGAGGCTCCAACCCAGAAGCCTAGATATTTTTTTTCTTTTCTAAAACACCCTGTATAACCAAATTCTACTTCAAGACATCTGGAGGATAGTCTTGACTAACATTTCATAGGAAAAGTTTAATTAATCTGTAAAAAATTCGGCTCGTGGAAATTTTATTAGCGCAAAGTCTACAAATGTCAAATTTTTGGCAACGTCCCAACAGAACTTCAAAAACACATGTTCAGAAAGACAATTGAAAAGCGATTAAGAATATCCAAAACTATAAAGGACGTTCTATTAAAAAAAAACACGTTTAGTTGTGCAACTTTTATATCCAACACACCGTGTAATTAATATCAAATTTAAAATGAGGCTTTCTTGGTACTCCACAACTATTATTTGAAATTTTTTTTATGTTTTAAATAGCAACGGAGATATTGCCTGCGTATATACATATTGCGTATGCATTAATTTATTATACACACAGAATGATCAAAACCGCCTTTTAGACTAAATAATCTGTAAAGAAACTAAAAAAACTATGTTATTATGTACAGTGTCTGTATTCTGTATGTCTGGATCAATTTTTCTTTTTATTCATTTACCAACGGCATACTCCACAAACCCATCATGTGAATGTGGTTCAGAATGTGCAAATTCTTTCTTGATTTTATTTGAATTAAAAGTCTCAGATTTCGGATCGACAGAACCAGGTAACCAGATATCATTAGCAACTTCCGGTTGTACTTCTTCTTTCATCTCTAATTTTAAATTCGTACTGGTAGCTGTAAGACATTTAAAATTTACGTTTATACTTTTCATTCAAACTAGGTACATCCTTCTTTTCCTTCACAATTTTTACATTAATGAAAGTAGACTTGCGATGTCCAATTATTCATAAAATTGCATTAGATGACGTGTATCCAATCTAGCACTTAAACTATGCCAACTTTACGTATTTAATTAACATTATCAATTAGCTAGTTAAAAAATATATATTTCATTCTTTGCATATTTTTGATAACTCTTTAAATAACGGATTTATAGCACAGTATGTTTACGTTCAAAATCTTACATGGTTATGTGATTAAATTTTTTGATGTTAACGGCTTACCAATAGCATGCTTTACAAATTCACCATGTTCATTTGGCTCTGAAAGTTCTTGCTTGATTTCATTAGGCTGTAAACATGTGGAATCGACAATAGCAGATAACACGATACCTCTAGCGATTTCAAGACCGGGGTTTGCTTCTTCCATCTTCAATTTTATATTTGTACCAAGATATATTATACTTCCTAAAACAATTAGAACTTACTTATATTAATTGCATTTAACATTGCACCATACAAAGTGCTTACACTAGAATTCGGAAAGCTAAGTATATAAGCTCTATAGTTCGTAATAATTTTTAAATTAAAACTTCCTAATGATGTGGTTATTAATAGTTATTATGTTACAAAACAAGCTCCAATGATCAGAATTTGCTACACGATTTTCATGTAACCTCAAAATCTTATAGGTTATGCTTATGTTGATGTACAACTGTCGTTCTGTATAGTTTGGGACTGGATGCGCATGCGCATGAAACGAAATGTTCAATGGTATTAGAACTGCTTTATGTACAGGATGAGTCAACATGTTTGAATTAGCCTATAGACATTTTCCGGATTAGTTACTAGTTATTGATATAATTTGCTTATAATTGTTTAAAGAATTATACTTAGAGTTTTTAACTGTTTGCTAAATTTTAAAATTACTAACAATCTACAGACTATTTTATACTGAACAATCCTACTAATGAGGTGGGGTTAACATACTGATTATTACATATACTACAATTATTGTTTACGACTTGTGGTCAACATTCAGCATTCTTCTGTATATGATTTCTGTAGTGAACGAGCTCAATCTGCCTTCAAGTTTATAAAAGCCACGTGTTCCGCCAGATTCATGGGTATTTCTCCAGTTGCGCCGATAATTATAGACATAACAACTTTTGCATGGTCCCATAGGTATCTCACGATATGGTTGATGGGTTCCGGTTTTGTTTTGCATAGTCTACATCTGTCATCCAGTTGTCCGTCATTAATAATCTATTTTCGGCACTGTCAACTGTTTAAGACCTGCTCTTATATGACTTACAAGAATCCTTCCGGATCTGCATACAAATACCCTTTTTTAGCCAATCATACGTTGCTTTCTGGTCCATGTGTTCTTGCTCTATAGTGTGTGAGTATTTGCTGTAAAAAGGTTTTGTCTTCCATGAGTTTAGCAACATATCATGAGTTGTGATGTTTGTTATCCTCTACATCAGACATGTTTGTTTAGCTTTAGAGGTCTTAGATTATATTTTGTTTGTATTGCGTGTTTGTGTAGCGCTCTGTAATCTGACTTTTTAATAAAGTACTTTCTTAGGTTTAGAATTTGGCCCTAGTGGAGGTTGGAGATCAATCCTCTTCCGCCTTTAAACCTACGTAAGTATAACCGTTCTGTTGTGCTTATTATTATCATTATTATTTAATGAATGAACCCAATAAACGACATTTATTATTATTATTATTATTAATCTATTAATGTTTTGTGGACTGCGAGGACTAAAAAACAACTAATTAAGAAATTACACTTTAATTTTTAATACGATATGAAAATTAAAGTCTTAATTCCTAAATAGTTGTTTTTAATCCCCATAGCCAACGAAACATCAATAGATTATTATATAGGGGATATGAAATACAAGAATAATTATTAATATTATTAGTAAACTGTTACTCAAGGATGGCTTTCCTCTAAAAGTAATCAGGCGAATTTCTTCAAAAATCAGAATACAGTTAAACTGATTTCTAAATGCATCTCGTATGCATACACATGCAAACGATATTACAACTTAATTCTATATAAAATTTTCCGTTGGACTTAACTGCAATTATCATTTTTTAAGGAACTTTAAATTGTAAATTTGTACAAATAATAAAGCTTTTCTACATTAGTTTTTTGAATTTTCGCGTTAGGGGTGTGTCTCTTATATAAATGCCATTGCTTTATGGAAATGCAATAATTTAAATAAGTTTTAAATGTTTTAGGAAGTATTATATGATGGTACAAATTTAAAATTACAGATGGAAAAAGGAAACCCCGAAATCACTAGCGAAATCTCATTATCTAATATTGTCGATTTCACATATGATGCTTCGCATCCAAAGTAAATCAAGAAAGAATTTCCACTTTCCGAGCCATATTCACGTGGTGGGTTGTTAATACTAATAATAATAGTGGTTTATTTAAAAGCGTTTTACATTGTGACCGATAGTACAAAAACTTAGACTTAAATATTACAGTTTGCATAATTAATTCAACACTTACATGATTTTATATAAACAAATTGTTACCCACTCACATAAACAGGGTTTGTGTACGTGTATGGATTAAACTTAACCTAAAGGATCACATAGAAAACTAAATTTAATTACCTTAAATAGTATTTGGTAAATTATTGCACCTAAATTGTCACATTACTAATTGTGCAAGTGAACTAATGCTGAAAAGATGTACACTAATGTTTCAGCGTTTATGGTGAAATACTGGGTGTTCTTCTGAGCTATCCACTATTTGGATTCAGTTTGATTCTTACTGTTACGAATATCTACTGGAATTAGGTTAGTTAAAGGACTTTTTTGTCCAATGTTTTTTTCAGTTTGAATGATTTAATTTACTTCTTGTGTTGAACTGATGCTGAGTCATCTTTAATGTACCTATATTTGTTTATTTATAAACTGCTGTATGACGGGGTCTGGGTTGGACCCCATCTAATAATACCATATTCTAATAATAAGTGTACTAAATCATCCTAAAATATTTTTAAAATTTGTTCATCTATAATTTGTTTTAGTAATTTATGTAAGATTCCTCTTAATTTTTTTATTACTTTGTCAATGTTATCATTCCATTCTATGCATGCCTATGTACACTCCCAGGTACTTTATGGACTCGGTTGGTTCTACAATAATGCTGTCTCCATTTGCACAATTGTATTTCATTAAACTCCAGGAGGTTGCAGTTATGGCATGCAAATGTTATATATTTGGTCTTACTAAAATTGATAGTTAAGAGTTTATGATTGCACCAATTTTTAAGTAGTTGTAAATTGCTTCTACTGCCCGTTTAAAGATGTTCCATGTAGTTTGTTTGTGGAAAATAGCTGTGTCATCATGAAATGCAATTAACTTTCCTTTGCATGGTAAACTAAATAGTTACTTAACATATATTGCAAAAAGTACAGGACCTACGACTGTCCCTTGTGGCACTCCACATTCCACTGTTGATTTCCACTTGGTGTGCTTCTAGTTTTCACATAGTGTCACAAACCATTATACTAGGCATAGTGTGGTCTATATTTTAAGTAGTTTTCACTTATTAAGTGGATTAAAGCATATTGTGTGGATTTTCTTTCTGAAAAGTCGTATTGTGATGTAGAAACTATTCCAAATTTATTGAAGAGGGTTATTAAGCGAGCTTTAACTGCGACTCGCTATTTGAAATGAACACAGGCTGTCTTTGTCTAACAGCTGACGTATTACCACTAATCGAAAGCATAAACATACATTTTAAATGTCTTACAGGTACTGCATATACTGGTAGGAATAAAATTGAAGATGGAAGAAGAAGTAAAACCCGAAGCCACTGATGAAGTCTGGTTACCTGCTTTTGTCGATCCCAAATCCGAGACTTCCCATCCAAATGAAATCAAGAAAGAATTTTTTTTTTCTGAACCACATTCTCGTTGTGGATTTATGGAGCGTGCCGTTGGTAAGTGATTAAAATCAAAAAGTCAACCAATGGGATGCAATAGGTGGTGGGCGGTTATTGTCGTTACTCCCTCTGATGTTATTGCTGCGTCTTTATCATTCCGATGTACAGGGTGGCCAGAAATCCTAAAAGGTGCAGTGATAATTAAGTGCACCTCTTTATTATGCTCTGTCAAGAATTTGGTAAAATTCAAACGTTGAGTTTTAAGCACATTGGCAATTAGTCACTTTTAAATTGTTTATTATGTTTACGTTATTTTGATCTATTGGCAAGTATGGATGAAAGTAATGTTGTAAGAATTGGGATTAGTTTTACTTTTTTTAATATGGTTGCAATTAAGTCTGGTACAGACTTATGAGTTTTGTCAGATGTATTTGTATATGCTTTAGATATATAAGTGACAGTTTTTAGTATCAAAAATTGCCTTTTTAAATACTAGTGCGAAAACAAAAATTTTTTTTTAAGTTCAAAAAATATCCTTTTAAACACAATTGCAAAAAAAAATTAAATCAAAATGTATCCAAACCATAGCAACAGCATTAGACAAAATCAAACTCAATACTGTCAGATACTAATCAAAGATAATTTTAAAAAATCGGTTTTTAGTTTTTTCTAATTACAGTAGTAGTTTCTCTTCACTTTTGACAAGCACTTAGAAAAAACAGCGTATGCAACACGTGCCAAAAAGGTTTTCTTGTACTCATGCGATTCTAGAACTCGCCTATCAGCTTGGTCTACAACATTTGCATTCGTGCAAAAATTGCTTTTTTGGCACTTGTTGCATAATATAGTATTACATAATAAATAATATAATATACTATATAATATACTATTAAACCCACAAATTCATTTATTCCACACGCAAATTTTACGATTAATTGTTCTTACATGGGTACTGCTTTCTTCTGCTACCTCCTTCGATTTCAATAGTCATATCAAGTGGTGCACGTCCTTCCTGTTTCATTTGCAAAATTTTTGTTCACATAACCGTTTATAAAATTTTATACACACACAGATAAACGTAATTAAAAACGCCTGACAGCAAACTAAAAATGATTCCAATGTTGACAACAAAAGTTGAGCGCCTCTTGGACATCTAATTATATTAAAGGATTTCACTGGTATGAGTTTTCATATGTATCTCTAAGCTACACTTCCGCGCCGATCTATGATCACATATGCTACATTTAAAAGGTTTTTCACCGGTATGAGTTTGCATGTGTCTTTTCAAGGTACTTTTCCTTATGCATGTGTAATCACATATGTTACATTTAAAAAGTTTTTCACTGGTATGAGTTTTCATATGATTTTGTAAGTTGCGCTTCGTGGTAAATTTACAATCACATACAATACATTGTAAAGGTCTTTCACCGGCATGAGTCTTCATATGTCTTTTTAAGGTACTTTTCTCTATGCATGTATATTCACATACACTACATTCAAAAGGTTTTTCGCCAGTATGAGTTTTCATATGTTTTTGTAAATCACCTTTCGTAATACATTTGTAATCACAGCCATCACATTTAAAAGGTTTCTCGCCGGTATGAGTTTTCACATGTCTTTGTAAATCAACCCTCCGTATATATCCATGATCACATAAATTACATATAAAAGGTTTTTCACCAGTATGAATTTTCATATGGTTTTGTAAATCGCTCTTTCGTATACATCTGTATTCACACAAATTACATTCAAAAGGCTTTTCACCAGTATGTGTTACAATGTGTCTTTTCAAGATACCTTTATCTATGCATGTATAGCCACATATGTTACATTTAAAAGGTTTTTCGCCAGTATGAGTTTTCATATGTTTTTGTAGGTCACTCTTCCGTATACATCTATACACACAGAAATTACATTTAAAAGGCTTTTCACCAGTATGAGTCATCGTATGTCTTGTCAAGGTACCTTTTTCTATGCATGTATAATCACATAAACTACATGCAAAATGTTTTTCGCCAGTATGAGTTTTCATATGTTTTTGCAAGTGACTCTTCCATGTACATATATAGTCACATACGCTACATTTAAAAGGTTTTTCACTTGTACAAGTTTCATTTTTCACATGCAGCTCCTCACTCATCAATGGCTCAAACTTTATGTAAACATCATCATTATCAGTCTTGATACCACATTCCAGATCAGGAACTTCTGATTTTATTTGGAAGTCCAACAAATGAATGTTACTATCTTCGTGTTTCACTATAATTAAAAAACGCTTGCATTAATGAAATTAGCATACACATAAATGCTGACAATTAGGTATCATAGGTTTGTTTCTGCATTATTAACAAGTTGTTAAATTGCCATATCTAGAAAACTACTCATGCAAAATATTTTTTTTTAAAGGGGAATAAAATGTGTACATATAATTTCAAATTATGAGGCATAAAAAGACCAAGAGGTAATTGTTGAAATCACACGCAATATACTTAGATCAAGTACAATACAGCGTCTTTGAGTAGACATGGGAGAATTTAGTTTCATGCTTAAAACCTTAACTTTCACTCTCCAGCTGCTTACTTTAAGCAAACTAAAGCTGATTATTCAAATTTTCTGTTTATAACAAAATAAAATAACTCGGGTAATAAGCAATTATTCCTAGAACAATTTTTTAGATCAGCGAAACACTTCTCGTAGACTTTCCTATACTTTAGTAATAATAATTGTTACTTATCATATTTTCAAAAGTACTTTTGTATCAACGGTTACGCGCCAACAATGATATCCCAAAGTGACCACAGCCCTAATGATGTCCCGTGCAACCAAGGACGAAACGTCGGCAGTTCATGCACCGATGACGAAGCTCCAACCCTGAAGCCTAGATGTTATGTTTTTTTTTTTAACTAGAACACCCTGTATAACCAAATTCAACTTCAAAACATATGGAGGATAGTCTTGACTAACATTTCATAGGAAAAGTTTGTTTGATCTGTAAAACATTGGGCTCGTGGAAATTTAATTAGCACAAAGTAAGTCTACAAATGTCAAATTTTCGTCAACGTCCCAACAGAATTTCAAACACAAAACATGTTCAAAAAGACAATTAAAAAGCAATTAAGAACATGCAAAACTATAAAGGATGTTCTATTAAAAAAACCACGTTTAGTTGTGCAACTTTTATATCGAACCCACCGTGTAATTAATTTCAAATTTAAAATGCGGCTTTCTTGGTACTCCACAACTATTATTTGAAATTTGGTTTGTTTTAAATAGTAACGGAGATATCGCCTGCGTATATACATATTGCGTATGCATTAATTTATTATACACACAGAATGATCAAAACCGCCTTTTTGACTAAATAATCTGTAAAGAAACTAAAAAAACTATGTTATTATGTACAGTGTCTGTATTCTGTATGTCTGGATCAAATTTTCTTTTTATTCACTTACCAACGGCATACTCCACAAACCCATCATGTGAATGTGGTTCAGAATGTGCAAATTCTTTCTTGATTTTATTTGAATTAAAAGTCTCAGATTTCGGATCGACAGAACCAGGTAACCAGATATCATTAGCAACTTCCGGTTGTACTTCTTCTTTCATCTCTAATTTTAAATTCGTACTGGTAGCTGTAAGACATTTAAAATTTACGTTTATACTTTTCATTCAAACTAGGTACATCCTTCTTTTCCTTCACAATTTTTACATTAATGAAAGTGGACTTGAGATGTCCAATTATTCATAAAATTGGATTAGATGACGTGTATCTATTCTAGCACTTAAACTATGCTAACTTTACGTTTTTAAATAACACCATCAATTAGCTCTACTTAAAAAATATATTTTTCATTCTTTGCGTATTTTTGATAACTCTTTAAATAACGGATTTATAGCAATTTTTAGTCCGAAATCCCAATTTCCAATTATAGCTTGCCGCTGGTCACTATGTTTACGTTCAAATCTTACACTTATTTGGTTAAATTTTTTTATGATGTTAATCGCTTACCAATAGCGTGCTTTACAAATTCACCATGTTCATTTGGCTCTGAAAGTTCTTGTTTGATTTCATTAGGCTGTAAACATGTGCAATTGACAATAGCAGATAACACGATACCACTAGCGATTTTGAGACCGGGGTTTGCTTCTTCCATCTTCAATTATATATTTGTACCAAGATATATTATACTTCCTAAAACAATTAGAACTTACTTATATTAATTGCATTTAACATTGCACCACCATACAAAGTGATTCACTGCTTACACTAGAGTTCGGAAACTTTAAGTATATAATACGCTCTATTGGTAATAATTTTTAAATTAAAGCTTCCTTATGATGTGGTTATTATTAGTTATTATGTTACAAAACAAGCTCCAATGATCAGAATTTGCTACACGATTTTCATGTACACCTCAGAATCTTATAGGTTATGCTTATGTGGATTTGCAACTGCAGATTTGTATCGTTCGGACTGGCTGCGCATGCGCATGAAATGAAATGTACAAAGGTATTAGAACTACTTTATGTACAGGATGAGTCAACATATTTAAATTAGGCTATCGTCATTTTCCGGATTAGTTACTAATTATTGATAAAATTTGCTTATAATTGTTTAAAGAATTATAGTTAGAGGCTTTAACTGTTTGCTAAATTTTAAAATTACTAACAATCTACAGACTATTTTATACTGAACATTCCTACTAATGAGGTGGGGTTAACATACTGATTATTACATATACTACATTTATTGTTTACGACTTGTGGCCAACATTCAGCATTCTTCTGTATATGCTCCGAGTATCTATTATTACTGATTTCTGTAGTGAACAAGCTCAATCTGCCTTCAGGTTTATATAAGCCAAGTGTTCTGCCAGATTCATGGGAATTTCTCCAGTTGCGCTGATAATTATAGACATGATGACAACTTTTGCTTGGTCCCAAAGGTATCTAACGATATGGTTGATGGGTTCAGGCTTTGCTTTGCATAGTCTGCATCTGTCATCCAGTTGTCTGTCATTAATAATCCATTTTCGGTAGTCTCTACTGTTTAAGACCTGGTTTATATGACTTACAAAAATCCTTCCGGATCTGCATACAAATACCCTTTTTTCAGCCATTCATACGTTGCTTTCTGGTCCGTGTGTTCTTGCTCTATAGTGTCTGAGTATTTGCTGTTAAAAGGTTTTGTCTTCCATAGATTTAGCAACATTTCATGAGTTGTGATGTTATCCTCTACGTCAGACATGTTTCTTTAGCTTTAGAGGTGTTAGATTATCATCTGCTTGTATTGCGTGTTTGTGTAGCGCTCTGTAATCTGACTTTTTAATAAAGTACTTCCTTAGGTTTAGAATTTGGCGCTAGTGGAGGTTGGAGATCAATCCTCTTCGCCTTTGAATCTAGGTAATTATAACCGTTCTGTTGTTTTTACTATTATCATTATTATTTAATAAATGAACCCAATAAACGACATTTATTATTATTATTATTATTAATCTATTAATGTTTTGTGGGCTGCGAGGTGCCAGTACCTTCTTAGCCTTGGGCTGTTCGGCTTTGCAGATTGCTCTATGAATTTCTGTGGCTGTATAACCGTTTTGTTGTAACAACATCAAGAGATGAGTTTTCTCTTGTTGTAGGTGTTCTGCATCTGAGATTCGGACTGCTCTGGTTGTTAGAGTTTTTAGCACGGTTGCTTTCTGCATCAGGTGATGATGCGAATTTTCATTTAAATACCTGTCGGTATGTGTCTACAGCTAACAGGCATAAGCCGATTAAGTATTATTGGCCTGGCAAACAAAATACATTAAGATTAAATCCTTGTCCGCCCCAAGATTTAAATAATCTAAGCACGGCCTTGTTTAGGCAGGCAGGGCCTACGAACAGATATTGCTGATACTTCTAGAGCAGATGTTTGTAGAGGCAGACAAGCTACAGGTCGGTCGTTACCTGATTATGCTGGGTGTAGTTCCCAAATGACGACGCGGTCTAAGCCAAAAGTAAATTGTAATATTGACAACAAAAGTATCGATACGATATCAGCTTGTCTATAAGAAGTGCTGTATTGGTACGTAGATACACCGACCAAGACCTAATTATTATGCAGATTTCATTTAACTATACAAAAGGTAGGTTTAGTTACCACATCTTTTACTAATTGCCATCGCTGATATGTTATATGTCAATTTTATTACTTGGTTAATTTCTCAAATGTCTACAGGATGCCTCTGAAATAGTTCTTTTATAATTTGGCTTAATTTCTATATATCCTATTAATGTCAATTTGTATTATTATTGTTTATATTTTCAACATTAATGTGATCAAAAGAATTAATAATTGAAACTGTATTATTATATGTATTTTGTACTGCTATACCATCATAAGGACAAGAATATATGATAGTAATTAAATTTTACTGTAAATTAATAACAAACTCAAATGTTTTTGTATTAGCAAATTATTAAATCAACTACATGTCGAGACCTTTTTATTTTACTGTAAATCAACATTTTATCTACAAAATGAATTTTTGAACAATTCCACAACCAATTTGTTCAGTTGGTATCAGGATCACAGAAGTGGGGAAAGTTTTTACAAGAAGTTAATTTCTGAGTAATTTTTTTAACTTCTCGAATCAGATAGTGATAAGTTAGTATCAGAATCACAGAAGTATAAAGAAATTTTTCAAAAATGTATCGTCCTGAAAACATTTTGATCCAGAATTTGGCTAGTTAGTATCAAAACCACAGGAGACCAACAGTGCAAAGAGATGCTACCGAAACGTTTTAAAAGTATTACCAGCAAACCAACATAAATGATCAAGTATTTGAAAGAAAGAAAAATAACTGTTCAAATAAAAATGTTGCACATGAAAACTTCTGTTGATGTATTTGAGGTAGAACAAAGTAGAGGCTGAATGGATAACTACTGTAGAAATTTAAATGTGTTACTTTACATCATTCCATATTGCAGCACATTTAAAGCTTAAACGTCTCGAAGTCACAGTTTGCTAGTACTAAACAACCACTTATAAACATATACAGACAGCAATTATAATTCTTTAAACAAATACGAGCAAATTGTTATTATATCAAGAGATCCAAAAAAACTGACCTCAGCGGGCTATGGAATGCAAAGTCACGTCTTTACTAGACTAAGGGAATGTTTATAATGTCGCAATGTCAGGTTAGGTTTTAATTATTATCTGACATTATAAACATTTCCTTAGTCTAGCAAAGACGTTACTTTTCATTCCGCAGCTCGCTGAGAATCAGTTTTTTTTGGATTTCTTGATATATTTAGAACTAGTCTAATAGCGAAATTCACAAAAGGGTTATTCAATATGTTGACTCGTCCTGTACATAGATAGTAGTTCAATTACTACATATAAATTTTTGACGTGCGCAGCGGTGCATCGCAGACTTGTCAAACTTCACATAACCCCTAAAATTTGGTCTTGTAAAATATTATCTAATAATTACCGTATTGTAACAAGTTTTTAATTTAAAATTAGTACAAACTGCAGCGCTTTTGTACATTAGTTTTAAATTATTTAGAAAGTTTATATGCTGGTACTAATTTAAAATTGAAGATGGAAGGAGAAAACTCCAAAGTCTCTAGCGAAATCTTGTCATCATCTGCTATTGTCGATTTCACATGTGATGCTTCGCCTCCAAATGAAATCAAGTTAGAATTTACGTTTTCCGATCCAAATTTAGATGGATTTGTGGAACATGGTAAGTGTTTAAAATAATAAAATGTAACCAGGATTTGTGTACCTACTTAGGAACTGCTAATGATAAATAGCTTATACCCTGTACAGTGTACATATTGTTTACAGTTTCTACAAAATGTTTGTCATTTTTGAGACAACTTTAAAATGCCTCCTCTTAATACTTTCACCATTACTAAAAATATGGCTTTGATAGAACCACTACTATATGTACAGGGTGTCTCGTTTTTAATGTAGTTATATGGGTAACTTCGTTAATACTACAGTAATGGAAAAATTCTTTGCATCTTGTTGGGTCAATTTTTCAAGACGAATTCAATGGTACAAAAATAGAAAACCTTCTGTTGTTTTTGGGCCGCAGTAAATAGTGAAATTTTTCTATTTGATTTTTATAGCTCATTCATTTTTGCAGATATTAAAAAATGCTTTTAAGTTTTTAATAGATTTTTTTGGGGTAGATTACAGTGGCATTCTTGGATTTTTCTTATTTACATTGGTTTTTGAGTTAAAACACAAACATGCTTTTATTTAAGGGAATCTTTGTCAGCTTCGAGATGGTTTAAAGGGCGTTTTTAAGAGCTTTGCAAAACTATATAGTTTGCTATACTTATTGTTTCAAGGAAATAAGATATTAGATGTATTGTTCAAATTGTTGTAGTTTAAAAATAAATATGGAGCCATCAAACATAAAGTTTACAAAAAAAAATTGCAAGTGGTAAATTTACGTAGCGCACGTGAAATTATGTTAATACAATTGACTTGTTTAACATATCCTTATTATTGATAATATTACTCTTTGTTACTGACGTTAACTACTGGTTGTTTTTAAATTTGTTATATTGATTGTTATTTGTTATTTAAACGTAATTTTATCTTATATTAATCTACCACGGGTGTTTGTTTTTTGTAAACTTTAGGTTTTATGGCTTCTTCTACTTCTTGTTTTTAATCTACATCAAATTGCTTAATATATTTATTATTTCATTTAGTTTGAAAAATAAGTATATATATTTTTTTGAAGAGCTTTTCAAAACGCCTTTTGTATGATGGTAAAGCCGACTTCGGTTCCCATTTAAAAATGCATGTTTATGATGTCTTTTAAAAACCATTGCAAATGTAGAAAATCTAAGTATGCTACTGCAATGTACAAAAATAATATTAAAAACTTTAATGATCTTTTAATTAATATCTGTAAAAATCTTATATCAATGTGAAAAATTTTACTTTTTGACTGTCGCTCAAAAACAATAATTACTGTAGTATTAATGAACTTAGCCGTATAACTACATCGGAAATGAGACACGCTGTACTAGTCACGAAAAAATGTAGTTTTGTAAACAAGTAATGAAATGTTGATCAACAAGGGAAAACTTGTAGCGAGTTTAATTTTAAATTGCACAACAGTACGCAACACTCAAACGTCAACTCAGCGCTGAACTCCCACGTAATATTATGTCAAGTCATACAACGACCGACTGCCGTTGCTGTAGTTGGCACAAATACATCTGTGAATCCTTGAGTTAGTGTTGTTAAATTAGGGAAAAGGAATCCCAAATTAATGTTTAAAAAGTGTACATTTGCTGACTAAATTAATTGTTGTTTCGTTTACTTTAATTATTAATTTGTTTAAATCAAATTTATTTGATTTCTATTTAGAGATGCCTTAAATTAATACCTGATTGACTCTCTTGTTTTAAAATTTAAACCGCAGGCATCAGCAAGCAGAACCACTAAACTTTTTTTGCCACGTCGTCATAAATGTTGCGTCGGGTGTGCCACCGTCTTATCCACCGTGTAGATACCTCACTGGTCACTACTTACAAAAAGTATAAACATATTTTAAATGTTTTATAGGTACCGCATATACAGATACAAATTTAAAGTTAGAGATGGAAGAAGAAGTAAAACCTGAAGTCGCTAGTAAAGTCTTCTTACCAGCTTTTGGCTATCTCAAATCTGAGACTTTCCAACCAAATGAAATCAAAAAAGAATTTCCACTTTCTGAACCACATTCACACGGTGCATTTGAAGAGCGTTCTGTTGGTAAGTCATTAAAAACAAAAACTGATATCACAGATATTGTACATAATCACATATTTATGTTTTATTTATGATGGGTTAAATAAATTGATTTGATTTGATTAAAGCGAACGTAATTTAATTTCAGTAAAACACGAAGATACTAACATTCAGTCGTTGGACCTCCAAATAAAATCAGAAGTTCCTGATCTGAGATCTGGTATCGAAAATGGTAACGATGATATCTACATAAAGTTTGAGCCATTAGTGAGTGAGGAGCTAGATATAAAAAATGAAATGCGTACAAGAAAAAAACCTTTTAAATGTAATGTATGTAATTATAGATTTATACGGAAAGATAAATTACAAGACCATATGAAAACGCACACCGGTGAGAAACCTTTTAAATGCTATATATGTGATTATAGATGTATACGGAAGAGTGACTTAGAATACCACTTGAAAGGCCACACCGGTGAAAAATCTTTTAAATGTCTTGTGTGTAATTATAAAAGTGTACGAAATAGTGACTTACAAAGACATATGAAAACTCATACTGGTGAAAAACCTTTTAAATGTAATTTATGTGACTATAGATGCATACAGAAGGGTGTCTTACAATACCATATGACAACTCATACTGGTGAGAAACCTTTTAAATGTAATTTATGTGGTTATAGATGTATACGGAAGACTACATTACAAAACCACATGAAAACTCATACTGGCGAAAAACCTTTTATGTGTACTGTATGTGATTTTAGATGTATAGAGAGAGGTACCTTACAAAGACATATGAAAATGCACACCGGTGAGAAATCTTTTAAATGTAGTGTATGTGATTATAGATGCATAGAGAAAAGTAACATACAAAACCATATGAAAATTCATACTGGCGAAAAACCTTTCAAATGTACTGTATGTGGTTATAAATGTATACAAAAAAGTGCCTTAGGAAAACATATGAAAATTCATACTGGCGAAAAACCTTATAAATGTAATTTATGTGATTATAGATCTGCAGTAAAGTTTAACTTGCAATCGCATATGAAAACTCATACTGGTGAAAAGCCTTTAAAATGTAATGTATGTATTTATAGATGTATACGGAAGAGTAGCTTAGAAAACCACATGAAAAGTCATACTAGTAAAATATTCTTAAAATGAAGTTTATGTAATTGTAATTGTATTTAAAGAATTTAAACTGTATTTACAGCATGTAATATAAAAATTTGGGCTTATCGTTTTACAAGAGCTGCAAGCGGAAATAATGAACTAATGTTTGGCAACGTACTTCTTGTCTAACAAAATTGGAAAGTATAACTGGAGCATCGCTACCGAAATTTTGTTGTCCAAAAACTTAATTTTTTTGTTTTTATTATATCGTTTTGTTTCTTCTTTTGCTCAAGTTGGGTGTTTATATAATTTATTTAAAACATGTTGCCTTGAATCACAGAAGTGGGGAAAGGTCTTTCAAGAAGTATTTTCTGAATAATGTTTTACACTTTCGAGTTGGATTTTGATATGTTAGCATTTATCAATACAGAAGTACAAAGAGATGTTTCAAAATGTGTTATCCTTAACATCTTGATTCTTTTTTTCATAACCAAGTAAAATAATTTGTTTTTAATTAAGCTTTTGAACGGGTTTCCAGCTGCGTCTCGAACCCAACAGCTAGCAAATCGCGTTTATTGCAACTGAGTGTGCGCGTGTGCATGCAACAAAACCAATGTCAACTTATCATTTATTGTCAAATATGCTGACAGAACTCCCTTCCTGCACACGCGCTAGATTTGACAGTAGTAGGCCTGCAGTTGAATATAATATCTAGTATACTTGCATGTTTGCAATTTTTAAAACATTTTAGTAATGAATCTCAGTAGTGTAGGATCGTGGATTCCAGCATAGCATGGAGGGGGTCCTCGGTTTGGTCCCGTGAAACAGCAATATTCTTTTAAATTACCTTTATAGAAAACTGCGTTTTATGTTTTTCAACCGATTAGATTTGAAGATGTTTAGTTTATATGCTAATCTGATGTTGATTTTACGGAGATCCATTCCTATCTGAAAATCACCACCGTGAATTTAATTTCTCCCATGTTTCCGTTTTGTTTCCTTAGTTAGGCACAAAGAAAATAAATAAATGTTATTGATTAAATTTTAATTCTAAACAAAAAATGAGATTTTCTAGCTGGATCTATTTCGTGCTGGTTTTGATTTCCTAAGGAAATTTACCTTCTGGAATGTCCCGCTTTTTTTCTTCGACTCGTGATTTTTGTAGCAAAAACCAACTCGACAGTCCAGGCAGTAAATTTACGGAAAACAAAACCAGCAGTTAATAGATTATATATGACTATTTTTTTATTGAGCGAATGGCGACCTTCTACTGTTTATGTCCTCAGGACTGTTTTTAACGATAATTGCAACGTCGCTGGACATAGCAAATGTTGATAGTCTGAGCTGCGAATCATAAACATTGGTGTCAAGGCAGGCCTAAGCGCAGTAAGGGAGTGTTATCTGTTTAATAAAGTCTGGTTTTGGCCATTGTAATTGTCAACAGCTCATCAGGTAAATGTATTTTGTCAAAATCTATTACACTAATATGGAATCGCCAGTTTGCGTTTTTGGGCTTCCTCTTTTGAATTATGCGGTGACTGTATAGCGCCACAGTCTGGCAATCCTGCATTTGTCTTACTGACAGTGTTGGCAGGTCTACTGTTTTACCAGAAGATTTACTGATTTGGTTGTTGCTGTACTTTTTGCGAAATGAAATCTACTGTTAAGTAGAAAAAAATCATTGTACGAAAATATTTAACTTATTTAATTATTATTGAATTAAATATTCATTTTATGGAATGTAAATTTATTTGTTTTTATTACTTTTATGGTAGATCAACCCACATATTACCTAGCTAGCACTTTTCTGTTTCTGTTATGTGTTAATATGTTATGTCGAGGTACGAGCCATGACTTGGCCGGTCGGAATCTGAGGAATCACGGACAGTACATTTTGAAGTACCTGCACCATGCACTACACTCCAGCTCCAGGGTTTAGGTAGTTCAAACTCACTTGATTGATGCCACCCGCTCATTGGCATAGGTTAACTGCCTACTGTTCAACTATTCATTGTTTAGACGCTGAAGTATTGCGGCTTGTGACGACTGTTTTTGTTTATGGGAATCTGTTTATTTGCTGAAGGATCAGCTGAAAAATGACTTGGCAACACTGCTTTATGATAACCACATAACCTAACGAATTCCCAAGTGGCCATGAAGTTTGTGCTACAAATTCTCTGTTGAGGCTTATTACATGTTAACTGACAATTACCATAAGATATGGAAGTTCTAATTTAAATAATTGTACGAATTATAAACTTGTTGTACATTTTAATTTTGAATTTTTGCGTTTGGGGGTAAGTCACTTGTATAGTGCTAATGTGCAGGAAATATAGGTACATTTTAAATGTTTTAGGAAGCATTTTTATCCTGGTACGAAATTAAAATTTAAGATGGAAGAAGGAAACTCTGAAGTTACAAACGAAATCTTGGTATCTGCTGTAGTCGATTTCACACATGGTGCTTTGCATCCAAATGAACTCAAGAAAGAAGTTTCACTTTCCGAGCCAAATTCAGATGGTGGGTTTGTGGAGCTTGCTATTGGTAAATGTAAGTACAGCTTGTGTACAAAACTAACAATGATAAATATCTTATACCCCATATACATGATGTCAAACGATTTTGGAGGTTGTATGTGTTCATGCTTAGGTTTTTTAATTGTTCGTTTGGAATTTTCCAGCAGTTACCTTACTGTGTAGTAGAATTCTTCTTTTTCTGTTGCTTAAATTTGCGGCATGTTTAAGTTACTGCCATTGATCTTCTTTTATTTAATCTTATAATTAAAGTTGCCACTTTATTGGAATAGTCTATGAATTATTTTGGATTTTTTGTGCAGAATTGCTTTACTTTTTCTTTTTACTTCTGCTAGGCCTTTTATGTCATAGCTTATAGCTGAGGCGTGTTCAAATTCTACTAGTTGGTCTTCTGATTTTGGTGTTCTTAAATTTAATATTCTTCTGCAAGGAAGCATTTACGAACCCAAGTTTATAGGATCATTACTGAAAGTGCACCCTGCATGTTATTAATCACCCTGTGTAACTTTAGATTTTATTACCGTTGAAGTCTTGGCGCACTACCAGTTTATTTTACATCTTTAACAAAGTTGTTATTTAATTACAGTGAAACACGAAGATACCAGTAGTATTAAATCGTTGGTCTTTCAAATAAAATCAGAAGTTTCTGAGCTGAAATGTGGTAGCGACAGGGATATTGATGATATCTACATAAAGTGTGAGCCGTTGATGAGTGAGGAGCTGCATATAAAAAATGAAACACAAACTGCTGAAAAACCTTATAAATGTAGCATATGCGATTATAGATCTGCAATAAAGTGTAACTTACAAACACATATGAAAACTCATACTGGCGAAAAACCTTTTAATTGTAATGTATGTGATTATAGGTGTACACACAAGAGTCACTTACAAAGACATATGAAAACTCATACTGGTGAAAAACCATTTAAATGTAATTTATGTAATCACAGATCAGCAGATATGAGTAACTTACAATCACATATGAAAACTCATACTGGTGAAAAACCTTTTAAATGTAATTTTTGTGATTATAAATGTGCACGGAAGAATTGCTTACAAAACCATCTGAGAAATCATACTGGTGTAAAACCTTTTAAATGTAATTTTTGTGATTATAGATGTATATGGAAGGGTGCCTTACAGGTGCATATGAAAACTCATACTGGTGAAAAACCTTTTAATTGTAATGTATGTAACTATAGGTGTATAGTGAGGGGTGACTTGCAAAAACATGTTAAAACTCATACTGGTGAAAAACCATTTAAATGTGACGTATGCGATTATAGATGTATACAGAAAGGTGACCTGCAAAAACATGTGAAAACTCACACTAGTGATAAACCTTTTAAATGCACCGTTTGTGTTTATAGATGTACACGAAAGGATGTCCTACAAGAACATATGAAAACTCATACTGGTGTAAAACCTTTCAAATGTAATTTTTGTGGTTACAGATGCATACGGAAAAGCGACTTAAAAAGACATGGGAAAACACACGGGTAAAACCCTTCAAATATAGTTTATGTGATCACAGATTAGGAGATAGGAATAACTTACAATCACATATGTAAACTCATACTGGTGATAAACCTTTAAAATGTAATTTTTGTGATTATAGATATATGGAAGAATTACTTACAGAACCATATGAAGAATCATACTGGTGTAAAATCTTTTAAATGTAATTTTTGATTACATATGTTTATGGAAGGGTGCCCTACAAAGGGATATGATAACTCATGCTGCCGAAAAGCCTTTTAAATGTAATGTGGGGAAGTATAGACATCTACTGAAGGAAGACTTGCAAAAACATGTTAACACCCATACTGGTAAAAACGATATAAATGTATACCTACAGAGGGTGACTTACAAAACCATGTGAAAACTCAAACTGGTGACAAGTTTTTTAAATGTAATTTTTGTGATTATAGTTTTGGACTGAAGAGCAGCTGACAAACACATATGAAAACTCATACATAGCAATTAAATACCACATAGGAAAACTACTGTCGCAGACACTTTACATTAGGAATAATTACACAAAATTGATATTGTTTGAATGACGGACATTACACAGAAAAGAATTTTCTCCTGTCTATGTTTTGATATGTCGTTGTACTCTTGGCTGTGCCTTTATAATCTACATTGAAAATGTTGTGCTGGAGTACGACTATTTAAATGCAGCTGCAATTTATCTTGGATACACATTTATTGTTAGGCTCTTTTATTGTTTTCCTTCAAGAGTGTTCTACGATTACTTTGTAAACAATAAATTATATTATTCAATAAAGTTTTGCATAAATTTAGATCACAAATATTGAACAAAATGGTTTTGTCCATGTATGTGTTTTCTTATGTCGTTGTAAGCTAAATTTTTGTGAACATTTAATGTCGCACATGCTGCAATCAAGGTTTTTCTCCTGTATGTGTCAACATATGCTGTAGTAAAGTACATTTCTGTGCAAACTTGAAATCACATATATTGCACTCGAAGGATTTTTCTCCTGTATGTGTTTTTATATGTCGACATAAAGTACTTCTATTTGCAAATTTAAAATCGCACACACTGCACTAAAATAGTTCTTCACTTCTATGTGTTTTCGTATCTCTCGGCACAAAAGAACTTTTGTCCGAACATTTAAAACATAGGCTGGTGTAAGGTACATTTCTGTGCAAACTGGGAATCACCATGTAATTGCACTGAAAGGATTTTCCTCCTGAATTTGCTTTTATATGTCTATTTAAGATACCTTAACCTTTCCATAAATTGCATTGAAATGATATTTTTTCAGTACAAACATTGAGATGTTGCTGTAGGATTGCTTCGGTTGTAAATTTACGTTTGTGTAAACCATAATAAATATGATTAACTTGAGCAGACTGTATTATTGTTTGATCTGCAGGACTATGATCAATGTCAGTTTTGGTATCCAATTTTTTACTCGCCAAGCACAAGTTTGATGTCAATCAATATCTTCGTTACAATGCTTGCATACACTTTAGATCAGGAATTTATGATTTTATCTGTAAGTCTAACAGTTCTATGCCAGTGTCTTCATGTTTCGCTGTAAGAGTTTAACACCCACATTAATAAAATTTAATTATCGTTTAATGTTAAACTAGCTAGCTTCAGTTTATTTCTGCATTATTAACAAATTAGTAAAATAAGCAAAATTTGGACTTAAATATGTATCATTGATATAATCTTTAATTTTTTTAATAGTTAGTCTTACCCCTGTAGTTATAGTTTCTATTTTTTGTCACTTACCAACAGCATCGTCCCACAAATCTGCCATGCGAATATGGCTCGGGGAATGAAAATTCGTTTTTGATTTTATCGACAACGGGTAATGAAGCTTGGCTTGTGACTTCAGCTTTTATTTCCTCTTCCAACTTCAATTTATAATTCTTACTAGTATATATCTTCTTCTTCTTCGCTGATCTTTATACCCTTTCAGGCGTCGGATAATAGTATATATATAACAATATATCTAACACTTTAGAAGGATATGTTTACTGCATGTATATAGCCTACCATAAAAAGAAAGGTGGGGAGAGGAGGCTCACTTTTAACACGAAAATTTGCATTGCTAATGTGCAACTCCATAGACCCTACAAACATTCAAATTAGAATTTCCTAACGCTATTGTGATTACTAATTAGTTATTAATAAGCAAAAATATTCGTAGGTTCTCCCTGTAGTATGATTGAGAATTTTATAGGTTATGTAAGCCAGTATATGTTTTTAGGCCTTGACTATCAGATAATCCCCCCACAAAATCAGTCGCGCAATAGAAACTCCTTCATATACACAAGGAGGAAGTGGGGATAGTTGGCGGGATGGAGAAGACGTGAGGAGGAGGGAAGGGGATAGAGAAAGGGGGGAGAGATTTAAAATATTGTGAAATTTATCACTGCTCATACATAATCTATTTTTAACGTAGTTTTTCCCCAGACCACTCACATATACTGATGACTCCCATCGGTCCTGGACAAAATTAGTTGTTAATTATATAAATTCACAATCCTACTGTTCGGTACTCCGCCATAATAAGGGTGGCAACACTAATAATCACGCAGGAGTAAAAGCACAATGTTGAACTACTGCCAAAATCGCCATTTAAATAAATATTTAAGGAATTAATTAACAAAATAGTGACAAAGCAAAAGGCAGTTGGTGATGTTGTATTTGTACTGCTTGTGCCATAACTTATTCTTTTGTGTGTTTTGGGAGATTTCACTATATTTTGCAGAAGGCTCGTGTATTGAAATGATGAGAATTGGAAAACAAAATATACCGTGTCCAAAAAATCATTATTTTATTACGGAGACATTTTGTAAAAGTTAGGTTAACAAATAATACAAAAAAAAATTATAATACAATCTATGTTTAATATAATCGAAACTATAATTTTCGCTTACCTAAATGAATAACTTAGCAATAATAATTGTAACAATACCAATGGTTCCATTTAGCATTGCCTCCATAAAGAAGGCATAGAAAGCAGAAGACCGTTTTTTCTTCGCACATGTCCAAAGTGACAGTTTTTAGTATCAAAAATGGCCTTTTTAAATACTAGTGCGAAAACAAAAATGTTTTTTAAGTTCGAAAAATATGCTTTTAAACACAATTGCAAAAAAAAATTAAATCAAAATCTATCCAAACCATAGTAACAGCATTAGACAAAATCAAACTCAATACTGTCAGATACTAATCAAAGATAATTTTAAAAAATCGGTTCTCTAGTTTTTTCTAATTACAGTAGTAGTTTCTCTTCACTTTTGACAAGCACTTAGAAAAAACAGCGAATGCAACATGTGCCAAAAAGGTTTTCTTGCACTCATGCGATTCTAGAACTCGCCTATCAGCTTGGTCTACAACATTCGCATTCGTGCAAAAATTGCTTTTTTGGCACTTGTTGCATAACATACTATTAAATAATAAATAATATAATATACTATTAAACCCACAAATTCATTTATTCCACACGCAAATTTTACGATTAATTATCCTTACATGGGTACTGCTTTCCTCTGCTACCTTCTTCGATTTCAATGGTCATATCAAGTGGTGCACGTCCTTCCTGTTTCATTTGCAAAATTTTTGTTCACATGACCGTTTATAAAATTTTATACACACACAGATAAACGTAATTAAAAACGCCTGACAGCAAACTAAAAATGATTCCAATGTTGACAACAAAAGTTTAGCGCCTCTTGGACGTCTAATTATATTAAAGGATTTCACTGGTATGAGTTTTCATATGTATTTGTAAGTTACACTTCCGCGCAGATCTATGATCACATATGCTACATTTAAAAGGTTTTTCACCGGTATGAGTTTGCGTGTGTCTTTTCAAGGTACTTTTCTCTATGCATGTATATTCACATACACTACATTTAAAAGGTTTTTCGCCAGTATGAGTTTTCATATGTTTTTGTAATTCACCTTTCGTAATACATCGATAATCACATCCATCACATTTAAAAGGTTTCTCACCGGTATGAGTTTTCATAATATGTCTTTGTAAATCAGCACTCCGTATATATCCATGATCACATAAAGTACATATAAAAGGTTTTTCACCAGTGTGAGTTGTCATATGGTTTCGTAAATCACTCTTTTGTCTACATCTATGTTCACACAAATTACATTCAAAAGGCTTTTCACCAGTATGTGTCATCATGTGACTTTTTAACATACCTTTATCTATGCATGTATAACCACATATGTTACATTTAAAAGGTTTTTCGCCAGTATGAGTTTTCATATGTTTTTGTAAGTCACTCTTCCGTATGCATCTATACTGACAGAAATTACATTTAAAAGGCTTTTCACCAGTATGAGTCATCGTATGTCTTGTCAAGTTACCTTTATCTATGAATGTATAACTACATATCTTACATTTAAAAGGTCTTTCGCCAGTATGAGTTTTCATATGTTTTTGTAAATCACCTTTCGCAATACATCTATAATTACATCCATCACATTTAAAAGGTTTCTCACCGGTATGAGTTTTCATAATATGTCTTTGTAAATCAACCTTCCCTATATATCTATGATCACACAAATTACATTCAAAAGGCTTTTCACCAGTATGTGTCATCATGTGTCTTTTCAAGATACCTTTATCTATGCATGTATAAACACATATGTTACATTTAAAAGGTTTTTCGCCAGTATGAGTTTTCATATGTTTTTGCAAGTGACTCTTCCATGTACATATATAGTTACATACGCTACATTTAAAAGGTTTTTCACTTGTACAAGTTTCATTTTTCACATGCAGCTCCTCACTTATCAATGGCTCAAACTTTATGTAAACATCATCATTGTCAGTCTTGATACCACATTCCAGATCAGGAACTTCTGATTTTATTTGGAAGTCCAACGAATCAATGTTACTATCTTCGTGTTTCACTATAATTAAAAAACGCTTGCATTAATGAAATTAGCATACACATAAATGCTGACAATTAGGTATCATAGGTTTGTTTCTGCATTATTAACAAGTTGTTAAATTGCCATGTCTAGAAAACTACTTTTCAAAAGTACTTTTGTATCAACGTTTATGCGCCAACAGTGACATCCCAAAGTGACCACAGCCCTAATGATGTCCCATGCAACCAAGGACGAAACGTCGGCAGTTCATGCACCGATGATGAAGCTCCAACCCGGAAGCCTAGATGTTGTTGTTTTTTTAACTAGAACACCCTGTATAACCAAATTCAACTTCAAAACATCTGGAGGATAGTCTTGACTAACATTTCACAGGAAAAGTTTAATTAATCTGTAATAAATTCGGCTCGTGGAAATTTTATTAGCGCAAAGTCTACAAATGTCAAATTTCTGGCAACGTCCCAACAAAACTTCAAAAACAAAACATGTTCAGAAAGACAATTAAAAAGCGATTGAGAATCTGGAAAACTATAAAGGGCGTTCTATTTAAAAAAAACATGTTTAGTTGTGCAACTCTTATATCGAACCCACCGTGTAATTAATATGAAATTTTTTTTAATGTTTTAAATAGTAACAGAGATATCGCCTGTGTATATGCATATTGCGTATGCATTAATTTATTATACACACAGAATAAACAAAACCGCCTTTTAGACTAAATAATCTGTAAAAAAACTAAAACAACTATGTTATTATGTACAGTGTCTGTATTCTGTATGTCTGGATTAATTTTTCTTTTTATTCACTTACCAACAGCATGCTCCACAAACCCATCATGTGAATGTGGTTCAGAAAGTGCAAATTCATTCTTGATTTTATTTGAATTAAAAGTCTCAGATTTCGGATCGACAGAAGCAGGTAACCAGATATCATTAGCAACTTCCGGTTGTACTTCTTCTTTCATCTCCAATTTTAAATTCGTACTGATAGCTGTAACACATATAAAATTTACGTTTATACTTTTCATTCAACTAGGTACATCCTCCTTTTCTTTCACAATTTTTACATTAATGAAAGTGGACTTCTATTCTAATCTAATCTAGCACTTAAACTATGCCAACTTCACGTTTTTAAATAACACTATCAATTAGCTCTAGTTAAAAAATATATTTTTCATTCATTGCATGTTTCTGATAACTCTTTAAATTATTTATAGCAATTTTTAGTCCGAAATCCCAATTTCCAATTATAGCTTGCCGCCCGTCACTATGTTTACGTTCAAAATCTTACATGGTTATGTGATTAAATTTTTTGATGTTAACCGCTTACCAATAGCATGCTTTACAAATTCACCATATTCGTTTGGCTCCGAAAGTGGAAATTCTTGCTTGATGTCATTAGGCTGTAAACATGTGGAATCGACAATAGCAGATAACACGATACCTCTAGCGATTTCGAGATCGGGGTTTGCTTCTTCCATCTTCAATTTTATATTTGTACCAAGATATATTATACTTCCTAAAACAATTAGAACTTACTTATATTAATTGCATTTAACATTGCACATACAAAGTGATTCACCACTGCTTACACTAGAATTCAGAAAGCTAACTATATAAGCTCTATAGTTTGTAATAATTTTTAAATTAAAACTTCCTAATGATGTGGTTATTATTAGTTATTATGTTACAAAACAAGCTCCAATGATCAGAATTTGCTACACGCTTTTCATGTAACCTCAAAATCTTATAGGTTATGCTTATGTGGATGTACAACTGGGATCTGTATAGTTTGGGACTCCATGCTCATGATACAAAATCTGCAAGGGTATTAGAACTACTTGATGTACAGGATGAGTCAACATGTTTGAATTAGCCTATCGTCATTTTCCGAATTAGTTACTAGTTATTGATATAATTGTTTAAAGAATTACAGTTAGAGTCTTTAACTGTTTGCTAAGTATTAAAATTACTAACAAACTACAGACTATTTTATACTGAACATTCTGGCTAACGAGCTGGAGTTAACATACTGATTATTACATATACTACATTTATTGTTTACGACTTGTGGTCAACATTCAACATTCTTCTGTGTATGCTGCGCGTATATGATTTCTGTAGTGAACGAGCTCAATCGGCTTTCAAGTTTATAAAAGCCACGTGTTCCGCCAGATTCATGGGTATTTCTCCAATTGCGCCGATAATTATAGACAAGATGACAAATTTTGCTTGGTCCCAAAGGTATCTCACGATAAGGTTGATTGGTTTCGCCTTTGTTTTGCATCTGTCGTCCAGTTGTCCATCATTAATAATCTATTTTCGGTAGTGTCTACTGTTTAAGACCTGGTCTTATATGACTTACAAGAATCCTTCTGGATCTGCATACAAATACCCGTTTTTCCGCCATTCATACGTTGCTTTCTGGTCCATGTGTTCTTGCTCTATAGTGTGCGAGTATTTGCTGTGAAAAGGTTTTGTCTTCCATGGGTTTAGCAACATATCATGAGTTGTGATGTTATCCTCCACATCAGACATGTTTCTTTAGTTTTAGAGGTGTTAGATTATCACCTGTTTGTATTGCGTGTTTGTGTAGCGCTCTGTAATCTGACTTTTTAATAAAGTACTTCCTTAGGTTTAAAATTTGGCGCTAGTGGAGGTTGGAGATCAATCCTCTTCCGCCTTTGAATCTAGGTAAGTATAACCGTTCTGTTGTGCTTATTAGTATCATTATTATTTAATGAATGAACCCAATAAACGCCATTTATTATTATTATTATTAATCTAATAATATTTTGTGGGCTGCGAGGATTAAAAAACAACTAATTAGGAAATTGCACTTTAATTTTCAATACGATATGAAAATTAAAGTGTTAATTCCTAAATAGTTGTTTTTTAATCCCCATAGCCAACGAAACATCAATAGATTATTATATAGGGGATACGAAATACAAGAATAATTATTATTATCAGTAATCTGTTACTCAAGGATGCCTTTGCTCTAAATGTGCTGCAATACCTACTGATACAGGGTGATACATTTAAAATTGTACATCAGTAATTATTCTAAGTTATGTTAATTAATTCGATAGGGCGATAATAAAGTATTCAGGCGAATTTCTTCAAAAATTACAATACAGTTATGCAATTCTATTAAAAAAAATTAGAAAATTGATTAACAACAGGATGTAAAAGCTGTGCAAAATTATTATTGAACTTTTGAACAGTTGAAAGAACACAAAATCTTAATTCTGCATTAACGGCAGAAAATCATAATAAGACAAAAGTTTTGGGTTCAAGTTAATACAAAATGCTTTTAAATTAATTACAACTGGAAACGAATACTGATTGTGATAAATTATAATGTAGTTGGTTTACATGCGGTAGTAAAAACAAATTTTCAATTTGTTGGTAGAGCTGCAAATACCAGCCGAATTTAAGATAATAAAGTAATTCATACTATTTAGGTGATTAAATACTAAATGGGTTTACAGGGTAAGCCAGGAATCTAGCCCTCAAAATTAATCGCATACTAAAAAAAAACTAGAACACCAATATTGTATCCTTTATTAATAATTGTTTACGTTTAATTAACAAAAATTGTGCAATATTATTAACACATATTTAGGTGAAATTTGCAGAATGCTTTATTTGTGTACATTCAAGACATATTGCATCTACAGCGTGTGAAATTGTTTTACATTACATAAGGAATGCCATGTAAATAAAACCTCATTTTTGATAATGAACATATTTTTACAAATATCACAAACTACTTTTTTTTTAATAGTAATGAATTAAATAACCTGCTACATAAGTATTTGTACAAGATTATAAAGTTAGCTTATTAATGTCCAGTTGGTTTAAATTGATTGAACATTGTTGAAGCTTGTCTTCTGTTTTGCCTTGTTTCACATTATTGTATTGGTCTTCTTCTACTTTTTCGTCTTTTTCTTCATCTTCTTCTAGAATATTCATAAGATATTGTTCAAATCTATTTCCGTTTTCCTCTTCTAATATTTTGTCAGGATTTCTGGGTATCATTGCCAACAACTCGTCGACATCTATTTCACAATTGGCCCCTTCGACTGACATTTCCAAGCGAATTTGCATATTATGCTGCAAAGCAATTCGAAATTCCTTCACAGTAGGCTACGTATTATATCCGCCTCTATTTTGAATGACAGAAAATGCATTTTCTCGTTGGCAAATAAAAGCAACGCACATCACTGTAAAACGGTTTTATTGTAATTTCGAACTATATCTAGTGGAACGGAAAATATAATTTTTTTACAGCATCCTCATCCCTTTGAAAAAATTCTCTCAACTAGTGTTCATTTTGGTGTCCATATTATAAAAAAAACCAATGATACACTATATAACCTGTGTTAACGCACCCTGCTTCACTCTCGTTTCTTCGCTAGATTTTGATATCAAATAACATATATTTTTACCCTGTCTTGACTAATACATCTAACAATCACACACGTTTTACATCATGGTTTTGCACTGTTATACATTTTCATATGCTTTTATAGATCCTCCCTGTGTATATAAACCTATAATCACATTTCAGAGGTGCGTCAGCTATGTGTTTTCGACATGAGTTTTCATATGTCTTTTCAAGGTACCTTTCTGTATGCATGTATAATTACACACATTACATTTAAAAGGTTTTTCGCCAGTATGAGTTTTCATATGTCTTTTCAAGGTCCCTTTTTGTATGCATGTATAATCACAAACATCACATTTAAAAGGTTTTTCACCAGTATGAGTTTTCATATGGTTTCGCAAGTTACTTTTTCGTATACATTTAAAATCACATATGCTACATTTAGAAGGTTTTTCGCCGGAATGAGTTATAACATGTTTTTGTAGGTCACCCTTCTGTATACATCTATAATTACATATGCTACATTTTAAAGGTTTTTCCCTAGTATGAGTTTTCATATGGGTTCCCAAGTTGCTCTTCACTCCAGTTCTGTAAACACATACGTTACATTTAAAAGGTTTATCATCGGTATGAGTTTTCATATGCCTTTTCAAGGTACCTTTCTGTATGCATGTATAATCACATACATTACATTTGAAAGGTTTTTCGCCAGTATGAGTTTTCATATGCTTTTGTAAATCATCCCTGCGTGTAAATCTATAATCACATACATTACATTGAAAAAGTTTCTCACCGGTATGAGTTTTCATATGTCTTTGTAAATTATCCTTAAATGCAGATCTATAATCACATACGCTACATTTAAAAGGTTTTTCGCCAGTATGAGTTTCACTTTTTATGTGCAGCTCTTCACTCACCAATGGCGCAGCTTTTATGTGGATATCATCATTATTCCTCTCAATATCACAGCTCAGATCAGGAATTTCTGATTTTATTTTGAGGTTCAACGAATGGATGTTGGTATCTTCGTGTTCCACTGTAATTAAATAACGCCCCCTTTAATAATATTGTATTAAACATAAAAATGGTGACATTTAGCCTAAGTCTGTTTCTACATTACTAGCAAGTTAAGTAAATTGTGTCCAGAATATAAATAAACACAAATATGTTTAATTTCTTATGAAGGAAAAAAATCTGTACATACAATTTTAAAATGGGGTATAAAAGGGCAGCGAGTGAGTCAATAAAATCAGACAAAATATACTAAGATTAAGTTATACTACAGTGGCTTCAGGTAAACATCAGAGAATTTGGGTTCATGGTAACCTGTAGTAGGCAAACGGAAACTAGTCTACTGGTCGTCTGAGAAAGATGTAAAATAACAAAATGAATGAAACATTAGTGATCCCAAAAAAAAGTATCCGCCATTTTGAAAAAGGCTTCTAAAAAGTTATGCACGGGAATTAAAATGTCTACCCAAGTTATTTTAGTAACGGTACAGTTCAAGATCATGTTTCAGCAAAGAAAACTTTTGGACATCAAAATTTTTACGGGAGTGTAGTGTGGGGCCAGGACTAGAGTGTTCAATTCAAGAAAAAAAATTGGCTAACGCCAATTAGCATAGTTGCAAGAATTTTGGGTTGAATGCTAACAGATGTGAGTGGAGACGCTATTTAATAATACGGGGTGAACTAACAAGCTTATAATGTATAATTTTACTTTTACTTTTTTCTTGACTCGCCCTGTGAATTATACACTGTGTATGTATTTATTATAACACCACTATACATTTCTGACTTTTAATCACTTACCAAGCGCATGCTCCACCAACCCACCAATTGAATGTGGTTCAGAAAGTGGAAATTCTTCCTTGGTTTCATTTAGATAAGAATTCTCAGATTTGAGATAGACAATAGCAGGTAACACGACTTCAGTACTGACTTCAGGTTTTACTTCTTCTTCCATCTCCAGTGTTTAATTCGTATCGGTATATGCACTATCTATAAAACAATTCAAATTTGTTTTGCTACACTTTTCATTAGTACACATAAGCTGGCTGTTACACAAACCAAGCCTGTGGTCATTTTGAACAGCTGAGTTGCAAAAGTGGTGTTGTAAAGTCCGTTTTTGTATTATTAACAAAGGTGTAGTTACACTGTTAAAAGAACTTTTACGTTGTTGATTAGCATTTTATTATGTTTCCACAAAATTACATTTCAGGCTGGTTCAGAGAACCGACTAGCCAATAGAGTAACAGAACGTATTCACGTGACACTTCATGATCACTTACGTAATGCCTGTTTTACAAACCCACAGTGTAAATTTGGTTTGGAAAGTGGAAATTAGTTCTTAATTTCATTTGGATGCCAAGCATCAGATACGGAATTGGTAATAGCAGGTAGCAAGATTTCGCTTGTGACTTCGGGGTTTTCTTCTTCCATCTTCAATTTTAAATTCCTATCAAGACATAGTATTTCCTAAAATATTTAAAAGTTACCTATATTAATTAATATGGCACTATACAGGTGATTACCTAACGCGACATGCGGAAAACTAATTTACAAAAAGCTTTATAGCTTGTACAAGTTTTTAAACCAAAACTTCTTATGATAAGATAATCAGTTAATATGTAATAAGCCTTAAACATTCAAAATTTGTCGCACCAATTTCATATTCATCTCGGAATTGCAAAGGTTAAGTTGAACTGGTCGCATACGCATGACCATGACCGAAATTGTAACGAAAGTTTTGAACTATTTTATGTACAGGTTGTTTCAACATGTTGACTAATCCCTTTGTGATAATCTATTAGTATAACAATAGTTTATTGTTACATTTTGATTATAAGAATATATTATAGGAGACTTTTTTTTGTAACTGTTTTATTGAGTGAAATATAAATTTGATTTTATGTTAGCATGATTTAGTTTGGATTTTGTTAAAGGAAAAGGAGAGCATTTTTAAGCTACTTTTAAATACTCTCATTTAATACTTCTACGTTTACTAAAATGTAGTTGTTACCAAAAGCAACACCATAAGTATGACGGTAAATAAACACATAAATAGTTTTAGACAAAATGTAATTTGTGAGACGCCAGTTATTATTAGTTCTTAAAACAATTACAAGCAAATTATATTAATAGCCACTAACTCGTGCTACTAACTCATTGGGAAGTTCGTAATAGGGTTGGTTATTCATTAAACATGTTGATACATCCTGTACAAGAAATAGTTCAAATATCAAAATACAAGTTTTAAATGGCGCATGCGCAGTCAAAGTTACGTGAAACTTTTGCTCATAACCTATACAATTTTGCAGTTTTATTTAAAATCGTACAACTAATTCTGAATGTTTAGGATTATTAATTATTAAATAATAATTATCATTTTTTAAGGAACTTTAAATTGTAAATTTTAACAAATAATAAAGCTGTTCTATATTAGTTTTTCGAATTTTCGCGTTAGGGGTGTGTCTCTTATATAATGCCATTGCTTTATGGAGATGCATTAATTTAAGTAGGTTTTAAATGTTTTAGGAAGTATTTATTATATGATGGTTCAAATTTAAAATTGCAGATGGAAAAAGGAAGCCCTGACATCACTAGGAAATCTCATTATCTAGTATTGTCGATTACACATATGATGGATGCTTTGCATCCAAAGTAAATCAAGAAAGAATTTCCACTTTCTGAGCCATATTCACGTGGTGGGTTTGTTGGTAATACTAATAATAATAGTGGTTTATTTAAAAACGTTTTACATTGTGTGCGATAGTATAAAAACTACGACTTAAATATTGCAGTTTGTATAATTAATTCAACACATATATGATTTTATATAAACAAATTGTTACCCACTCACATAAACAGGGTTTGTGTACGTGTACGGATTAAACTTAAAAAATTTACACTAATGTTTCAACGTTTACGGTGAAATACTGGGTGTTCCACTATTTGGAATCAGTTTGAGTCTTCCTACTGTTACGAATATCTGCTGGAATTACATTAATTAAAGGCCTTTTGTCCAATGTTTTTTTCAGTTTGAATGATTTAATTTACTTCTTGTGTTGAACTGATGCTGAGTCATCTTTAATCTATATTTGTTTATAAACTGGTGTATGACAAGGTTTTTGAACCACAAAATTGTCTTAAGCTCTGTGTATAGAAGTTCATATGGGTACCTACGTTCTTTATTAAACATTATTTTTAGAAATCTTTCCTCTATTACCTCCAGATTTTTAAAATAAATATTTAATAGTGACTCCCATCTATACTTAAGTACTTAATCTTCTCCCTTTTACCGTTAGGGGTCTGGGTTGGACCCCACCTAATAATACCATATTCTAATAATAAGTGTACTAAACCATCCTAAAATATTTTTAAAATATGTTTATCTATAATTTGTTTTAGCATTTTAAATTTATGTAAGATTCCTCTTAATTTTTTTTATTACTTTGTCAATGTTATCATTCCATTCTATGCATGCCTATGTACACTCCCAAGTACTTTATGGACTTGGCTGGTTCTACAATAATGCTGTATCCATTTGCACACTTGTATTTCATTAAACTCCAGGAGGTTGCAGTTATGGCATGCAAATGTTATATATTTGGTCTTACTAAAATTGATAGTTAAGAGTTTATGATTGCACCAATTTTTAAGTAGTTCTAAATCGCTTCTACTGTCCGTTTAAAGATGTCCCATGTAGTTTTTTTGTGGAAAATAGCTGTGTCATCATGAAATGCAATTAATTTTCCTTTGCATGGTAAACTAAATAGTTACTTAACATATATTGCAAAATGTACAGGACCTAGGACTGTCGCACATGGCACTCCACATTCCACCGTTGATTTCCACTTGGTGTACTTCTAGTTTTCACATAGTATGGTCTATATTTTAAGTAGTTTTCACTTATTAAGTGGATTAAGGCATATTGTGTGGATTTTCTTTCTGAAAAGTCGTATTGTGATGTAGAAACTATTCCAAATTTATTGAAGAGGGTTATTAAGCGAGCTTTAACTGCGACTCGCTATTTGAAATGAACACAGGCTGTCTTTGTCTAACAGCTGACGTATTACCACTAATCGAAAGCATAAACATACATTTTAAATGTCTTACAGGTACTGCATATACTGGTAGAAATATAAAATTGAAGATGGAAGAAGAAGTAAAACCCGAAGCCACTGATGAAGTCTGGTTACCTGCTTTTGTCGATCCCAAATCCGAGACGTCCCATCCAAATGAAATCAAGAAAGAATTTCTCTTTTCTGAACCACATTCTCGTTGTGGATTTATGGAGCGTGCCGTTGGTAAGTGATTAAAATCAAAAAGTCAACCAATTGGATGCAATAGGTGGTGGTCGGTTATTGTCGTTACTTCCTCTGATGTTATTGCTGCGTCTTTATCATTCCGATGTACAGGGTGGCCAGAAATCCTAAAAGGTGCAGTGATAATTAAGTGCACCTCTTTATTATGCTCTGTCAAGAATTTGGTAAAATTCAAACGTTGAGTTTTAAGCACATTGGCAATTAGTCACTTTTAAATTGTTTATTATGTTTACGTTGTTTTGATCTATTGGCAAGTATGGATGAAAGTAATGTTGTAAGAATTGGGATTAGTTTTACTTTTTTTAATATGGTTGCGATTAAGTCTGTTACAGACTTATGCGTTGTGTCAGATGTATTTGTATATGCTTTAGATATATATCTGCAGGCTGGTGGGTTAGGTATTTGTCTATTTATGTTATTACCTTTTTCTATGCTTGTCGTTGCGTGGGAGTAATATCTATTATCTAAATAATGCTTTGTCATTATTTGGTACTCATTTATGCATTTTAGATTTATTCACAGCAGGTTATTTTTATGTATTGTTGTAAATTTACTTTTGGTCTTTTTCTTAATGTCATTGAGTATTTCTTGGTATTTTAAACTTATCAGCAATCTGCAAATATATGGGTGGAATTTTTATCTACGTTTCTTTTGGTTCTTCTGATTGTGATGTTTGCTGTGTTGATTGTTGTGAAGAGTTATTGATCTGGCTTATATCAGGAATTTTAGTTTTTAGCGATTTAATTCTGGGGTTCAAAGAGATACTTTCTATTCGGTTCTGTCACAGGTGGCTTAATTTCGTCAATGTTTCTTTTGTTGGCCATAATTTTACAGTTTACTAGCATTCTATTGTTGGACTTCCAAATAGCATCGGATGTTCCTAATCTGGAATGCGGAGTGATAATTATAATATTTACATAAAGTTTGAGCCATCAGTGAGCGAAGAGCTGCATATAGAAAATGAAGTTCTTACACGAGAAAAACCTTTGAAATGTAGAGTATGTGATTATAGATCTGCAAATAGGAGTAACTTACATATGAAAACTCATACTGGTGATAATACTTTTAAATGCAACGTTTGTGATTATCGATGCATACAGAAAGGGTGATTTATGAAGACATGTGAAAACTCATACTGGTGAAAAACCTTATAAATGTAACATATGCGAGTATAAATCTCTAATGAAGAGTGACCTACCGAATTATATGGAAACACATACTGGCGAACCACCTTTTAAATAAAATGCATGTAATTTTATATGTATACAAAGGAGTCGCTTAAAAAACCATATGAAAACTCGTGCTGGTGGAATACTTTATAAATGTAAGGTAATGTTTAAAATGTAATGTGTGCAATTATGGAAGCATACGGAAGACTCACTTTCAAAACCATATAAAAAAATATATTGGCGAAAAAAGCTCTTTTACCGAACCACTACCATATGAACGGCTGTCTCATTTTTGATGTAGTTATATGAGTAACTTCGTTAATACTACAGTAATGGAAAAACCGTTTGCATCTTATTGGGTCAATTTTTCAAGACTAATTCAGTGTTAAAAAAAATCAGAACAGAAATACAGTTTTTGAGCCACAGCCAAAAAGTGAAATTTTTAACGTTTCTATTGGGTAGCTTATTTATTTTTACAGACAATAAAAATGCTATTAATGTTTTAATACAGTTTTCTGTGCAGATTACTCGGATTTTCCATACTTGCAATGGTTTTTGAGTTACAACACAAACATTCCTATTTTTTAATACTGGAATCTTAGTCAGCTTTGACGTTATTTTGTAAACTATATATTTTGAAAAGCTCCTGAAAACTTAGGAGCTTTTCAAAAATATATAGTTTGCAATACTTATGTTTCAAAATAATTGAGATATTAGACATATCGTTCAAATTTATGTAGTTTAAAAAGAAATTTGAGCCATCAATCATAAAAGTGGTTTCTGACTGTAGCTCACAAACGAAAGATTTTCTGTTTTTGTTTCTATCATTGAATTCGTCGAAAAAATTGACCTAATATGGCAGATGAATTATGCAAACAGTTTTTCCATGACTGTAGTATTAACGAACTTACCAATATAACTAAGTTGAAAGTGTGACATCCTGTACTTGTCAAGAGAAAATGTATATTTGTGAATAAATAATGAAATGCTAATCAGCAAGGGAAAATTTGTATCGAGTTTCATTTTAATTGCACAATAGTATGCAACACTCAACAGTCAGCTCGGCACTGAACTCCCACGTTATATTACGTAACGTCATACTATGAATCCCTGAGTTAGTATTGTTAAGGTAGGGGAAGGGAATCTCAAATTAATGGTAGTTGTCTTTCACCACTCGCCGTTTATAAGAAATGTAAACTAACTAACTAAATGAATTATTGTTTTGTTCAGTATAATTATTAATTTTTAAATTTTAAAATAAATGTTACTTGGTTTCTATTTATGAATGCCTTCCAATTAATATTTGATTCACTCTCTTATTTTAAAATTTAAACCAAAACCACCAGCAACCACTAAACCGTTTTTTGGTGCGCCCTCATAAATGTTGCGTTGGGTGTGCCTCCCTCTATGCCCTCGCGTAGATGCGATACTGATCACCACTAATAAAAAGTATAAAAATAAATTCTAATATTTTATAGGTAGTGCATGTACCGATACGAGTTTAAAATTGGAGATGGAAGAAGAAGTAAAACCTGAAGTCGCTATTGAAGTCTTCTTACCTGCTGTTGGCTATCTCAAATCTGAGAAGCCAAGTGAAATCAAGACGGAATTTCCATTTCCTGAACCACATTCACACGGTGCATTTGTGGAGCGTTCTGTTGGTAAGTTATTAAAAACAAAAACTGAATCACAGATACTGAACATAATTAGATAGTTGTATACTGTCGTTTTTTTTTTTCAAATTTGTGAAGCGGTGTCAGGTTGCCGATAAGTTCAGTTGTTGAGACTTGACTAATATTTTTGTTGACTCATTTCCAATGAAAAACTTTAAATGGCAAGAACGCAGCGCATGGCTTACCAAAGAAATATTTATTTCTCTACAAAACAAACAGCCCTATTAGTTATAATTTAGATAGATCTTATTTAACCGGTCCCAGTCAGTTGGTTTACGTGCAAAGCAGTGCGAATTCAAATTTACGCGCCACTAACTGCGGGGCTCTGCAAGGTCTATTCTTGGACCTACTTTGTTCTTGATATTGTTTATAAATGATCTTGCAAGTCGGAATCTGAACTTTCACCAGTTCTTTTACTCTTTTTGTCGCTGATACATCAGTCACCCCTGCCGGTGACCATGCAGAAAATTTAAATGTATTCATAAACAACGAACTGAATATCTTGAAAGGCTGGTTTGATTCAAACCAGATTCGTTTGAATTTAAAAAAGACGCAGTATATTATGTACAGAAACACTCAATCTGCTTTGAATGCTTGTATCGACAAAGAACTTTTGAGAAAATACAATTCCGTCAAATTTTTGGGATTGATAAAGATCTTTAATGGACGAAACATATTCAAAAACATTGTAATTAACTATTACATGTTTGTTTCGCACTACCTATCTACAAATACAGTCATAGGGAAGGCGGTCCATTATACTCTTTATGAATTATGTTTACGATGTGCTGTAAGTTTCCCTTTCATGGAAAATTAAAATTTTTTTTCAAAATTCAAACAAAAGCTATTACAATAATTAATGGGAAATAATAATACAAAATTCCGTGTACTTTTGTTTTATCTTTTATTCCTGATACTGTGGCGTTGATTAATGAAAACAAGAATGGTGTTTCGCTTAATCATCGATTCAATAACTGCGATACCACAATGAATAAAAACTTCATCTACAAAAACCAATTTGTAGTTTATTCAAGAATTCACTGTATTACATGGGCAACGTTTTTTATAACAAGCAACAAGAGTATATATGTCATATGATTTTAACACACAAAATACTGACTCGGAATCTGGACGGTCATGTATTCCTTTTGTTTATTTTAACTTTGACCTAAATTTTTTTAAATGTATTTTATATATTAATCTTATGCAATAAGTGTGTATGTGTTTCGTGTGTCTGCACTGTGCTATTATGATAGGTTAAATAAACTGATTCGATTTGATTAAAGCGAACGTAATTTAATTCCAGCAAAACACGAAGATACTAACATTCAGTCGTTGGATCTTCAAATAAAATCAGAAGTTCCTGATCTGCAGTCTGGTATCGAGAGCCATAATCATGATATCAACATAAAGTTTGAGCCATTAGTAAGTGAGGAGCTGGATATAAAAAATGAAACGCATACAAGAAAGAAACCTTTTAAATGTAATGTATGTAGTTATAGATGTGTACGGAAAGATAAATTACAAGATCATATAAAAACTCACACTGGTGAGAAACCTTTCAAATGTAATTTATGTGATTATAGATGTATACGGAAGAGTGACTTAGAATACCATTTGAAAGGCCATACTGGTGAAAAACCTTTTAAATGTCTTCTATGTGATTATAAAAGTGTACGGAATAGTGAGTTACAAAAACACATGAAAATTCATACTGGTGTAACACCTTTTAAATGTAATGTATGTGATTTTCGATCTGGAGTAAAGACTAACCTACTAAATCATATGAAAATTCATACAGGTGAAAAGCCGTTTAAATGTAATGTATGTAATTATAGATGTATATGGAAGAGTCTCTTACAACACCATATAAAAACTCATACTGGCGAAAAACCGTTTAAATGTAATTTATGTAATTACAGATGCATAGAGAAATATACCTTACAAAATCATATGAAAACTCATACTGGTGAAAAACCTTTGAAGTGTAATATGTGTGATTATACATGCATACAGAGCGGTGCCTTAAAAAGCCATATGAAAACTCATACTGGTGAAAAACCTTTTAAATGTAATTTTTGTGTTTATACATGCATACAGAAATGTACCTTGAAAAGACATATGAAAATTCATACTGATGATAAACGTTTTAAATGTAACATATGTGATTATAGATCTGAAGTGAAAAGTAGCTTGCGTACACATATGAAAAGTCATATTGGTGAAAAACCTTTTAAATGTGTGTGAATATGCATTTGAAAAGACATGAAAATTCATACCGATAAACGTTTTTAATGTAACACATGTGATTATAGATCTGGAGTAAAAGGTATCTTAAGTATATACATATAAAAAGTCATACTGTTGAAAAGCGTTTTAAATGTCATTAAAGTATAGAAAAGGTTACCTTATAGCACAGATAAAGTTAACACTACAGATATACGACCCTTTATACAAAATGTCCGCCCTTATTTGGAGACGAAATTAGCGTTAGTTTGGCTACAACGCGCCGGACCAATTTTAGGTCGCTGCTATCGCTATTTGTTTATTACTGTTGAAATGTGTTGGAAACTGTTTTATCGCGGATTTGAGTGCATCTGTCACATCATGAATATAATTTAAGTAGAATTGGCTTCAATATTAATTATTTACGAAAAATTGCGATTTGACAATTAAACATGGCAGATGGCTGTCTAACTTTTGGTTTGAATATGTGCTAAGTAATCTGCTCAATTACAGTCATCTGTGACTTAATTATAAATTGTCATTGTAGCGCCATCTTTTTGCAGATTATTAATCATATAAAACAAGCTGCCGATAGCTCACATATTTACCGTATATCTGTAGTGTTAACCTTATCTGTGCTTATAGCATCATAACTGACATTATATTTGTACTTATATCATTTCTTGTAACATTTTGTTTTCATTAAATTGGATATTAGTGTATTCTGTTTCTCTTATTTTATATATAACTTAACAACATACTTAAAATAGTTTATGGGGTTTTATAGAAAAATGGGTAAGTTCTTGTCGGATACATTTAATGTATTTTATTTTTTATTTAAAACGTGCAAATAACCACCCTTTACGTATTAATAATAAATTACATAAAAATTCTATTACAAAAAGTTGAAATATTTCAGGCTACACTAAAATTTTATATGCAAAATTAAAAAATTTGTTGAGAAAATTGTTTCTTGGAAGACCTTTCCCACTCCTGTGATCCTGATACTAGCTGGTCAAAATTTTATTTGATAATTTAAAAAATTTATTTCGCAAATTGTTTCCTGGAACACCTTTCCCCACTCATGTGATGCTGATACTAGGCGGTCAACATTTTATTTGTAAGTGAAAAAATGTATTCAGAAAATTAATTCTTGGAAGACCTTTCCCCACCCCTGTGATCCAGATACTTACATCTCAAAATTTCATTTGAATAATTAAAAATTTTATTCAGAAAATTGTTTCTTGGAAGACCTTTCCCCACTCCTGTGATCCCGATACTAACTTTTCAAAATTTTATTTGATAAATGAAAAAATTTATTCCGAAAATTGTTTCTTGGAAGACCTTTCACCACTCCTGTGATCCTGATACTAGCTGGTCAAAATTTTATTTGATAATTTTAAAAATTTATTTGGAAAATTAATTCTTGGAAGACCTTTCCCCACTCCTGTGATCCTGATACTAACATCTAAAAATTTTTTTGAAAAAATGAAAAAATTTATTCGGAAAATTGTTTCTTGGAAGACCTTTCCCCCCTCCTGTGATTCTGATACTAAGTGGTAAAAATTTTATTTGGAAAATTTAAAAATTTATTCAGCAAATTGTTTCTTGGAAGACCTTTCACCACTCTTGTGATCCTGATACTAGCTGGTCAAAATTTTATTTGAAAATTGAAAAAATTTATTCAGAAAATTGTTTCTTGGAAGACCTTTCCCCCCTCCTGTGATTCTGATACTAAGTGGTAAAAATTTTATTTGGAAAATTTAAAAATTTATTCAGCAAATTGTTTCTTGGAAGACCTTTCACCACTCTTGTGATCCTGATACTAGCTGGTCAAAATTTTATTTGAAATTGAAAATATTATTCAGAAAATTGTTTCTTGGAAGACCTTTCCCCACTCCTGTGATCCTGATACTAACTTTTCAAAATTTTATTTGATAAATGAAAAAATTTATTCCGAAAATTGTTTCTTGGAAGACCTTTCACCACTCCTGTGATCCTGATACTAGCTGGTCAAAATTTTATTTGATAATTTTAAAAATTTATTTGGAAAATTAATTCTTGGAAGACCTTTCCCCACTCCTGTGATCCTGATACTAACATCTAAAAATTTTTTTGAAAAATGAAAAAATTTATTCAGAAAATTGTTTCTTGGAAGACCTTTCCCCCCTCCTGTGATTCTGATACTAAGTGGTAAAAATTTTATTTGGAAAATTTAAAAATTTATTCAGCAAATTGTTTCTTGGAAGACCTTTCACCACTCTTGTGATCCTGATACTAGCTGGTCAAAATTTTATTTGAAATTGAAAAAATTTATTCAGAAAATTGTTTCTTGGAAGACCTTTCCCACTCCTGTGATCCTGATACTAGCGTTTCAACAATTCATTTGAAAATTTAGAAAATTGTTTCTCGGAAGACCTTTCCCCCTCCTGTGATCCAGATACTATGTAGTAAAAATTTTATTTGTAAATAAAAAAATTTATTCAGAAAATTAATTCTTGGAAGACCTTTCCCCACTCCTGTGATCCTGATACTAAGTGGTAAAAATTTTACTTGGAAAATTAAAAAATTTATTCAGCACATTGTTTCTTGGAAGACCTTTCACCACTCTTGTGATCCTGATACTAGCTGGTCAAAATTTTATTTGAAATTGAAAAAATTTATTCAGAAAATTGTTTCTTGGAAGACCTTTCCCACTCCTGTGATCCTGATACTAGCGTTTCAACAATTCATTTGAAAATTTAGAAAATTGTTTCTCGGAAGACCTTTCCCCACTCCTGTGATCCAGATACTATGTAGTAAAAATTTTATTTGTAAATAAAAAAATTTATTCAGAAAATTAATTCTTGGAAGACCTTTCCCCACTCCTGTGATCCTGATACTAAGTGGTAAAAATTTTACTTGGAAAATTAAAAAATTTATTCAGCACATTGTTTCTTGGAACACCTTTCCCCAGTCCTGTGATCCTGATACTAGCTGGTCAAAATTTTATTTGATAATTTTAAAAATTTAATTAGAAAATTGTTTCTTGGTAGACATTTCCCCACTCCTGTGATCCTGATACTATGTGGTAAAAATCTTATTTGTAAATGAAAAAATTTACTCAGAAAATTAATTCTTGGAAGACCTTTCCCCACTCCTGTGATCCTGATACTAAGTGGCCAAAATTTGATTTAAAAAGTTTAAAGATTCAAGAGTTTAATCAGAAAAATTGTTTCTTGGAAGACCTTTCTCAACCATGATCTTGTTTAGCAACTGGCCAAATTCTGATTCGAAAACAAATATGAAATATGAGGGAGAATCCGTGTTTCAGTTCTATTATAAATATCTACAAGTAAGCATCCTTTTTTACCAATCAGTAAATAAGAGATAACTTCGTAGAAATTCAGAACCAGGGTGCACAAGAACTTATAAACAGCAGTAAAAGCAGAAACAAATTCTAGAAATGTATAAACGGTAGTTGTAGTTTATGACGCTCTTTTGTTACGTAGTCGGTGTAGCGGTGGGATTGTACGTACAGTGGTGAAATGCTCGGGCGCCAAATTTTTAATGGAGTTTTCTTTCCGAGCGGACGTCAGTGGGCAAAGGCTCTTCTGTAGTGGAATTGCAATTTTGAGGAAGGTTTTTCCCCAGTGTGGCTGCACATTTGAAGAAGGCATTTTGCCAGTCGGTCGTCACAGTTCTCTCGTACCTAGTTGAAGACCTGGGTAACTGCAGTATAGATGATGGTCTCCAGGGGCCTAGATAGTTTTACTTACTGAAACCAGGCTCAGGTATTGTTAATAAATAAACAACTAGAGCACTAAACCATATATTTTTAACTAAAGTAAAAAAGCAAACAGTTAAATACAGGAACTATTTACTAAAATAATTATTTTATTTTTACAATAGATTCAAACACCATTTCAAGATACCGGTGACTCGTGTAGCACCAACAGACATTCTTGGACGAAGCGCCACTGTTTCATGACGCACAGCAACACACACCTACATAATTGCCATCACAGCGAATGTGTTAAATATCTTGATTTAAACTAAAATATACCTAACTATATTTCCAATTATTACGTTCAAGTATTTAGTAATTTGTTATAGAAAATTTTACTTTTGTGTTTCTTTATAGAAAACTTTGTTCCCAAAGAAGAGAACATTATAAAATGAAGAAAAATTGAAGCCTTGATTAGGTTCTCATTTTTCAAAAAATCATGGTTTCTTTCAATTTATTCAAAATCAATGATTTTTGATTAAAACAAAATCGTACCCTAATTCCAAGCCATTCTTATTACCTATGTTTTTTTACAGTTAGGTGAATAAATTCAAATAAGTTACTTCATACCTCTACCTTTGTCTACTACAAAAAAGGTTATAACGGCAAAAAGTGTCATAAAAATATGAGTTTTCATAGGGCACCTTTCCCTATGTATGATCACATAATTAAGATTTCGCACCAGTGTGAGCTTTCATATGAAATTGTAGGTTACCCTTTTGTATACATCTATAATTACACACTTTACATTTATGAGGTTTTTCACCAGTATGGGTTTTCATATGAACTTCTAAGCGACTCTTTTGTATACATCTATAATTACATACTTTACATTTATGACATTTTTACCAGTATGAGTTTTAATGTGAACTTTTAAGTTACAGCAAGTGCCATTTAACCTTGCAAAAAAAATGACGATAAGTTTGAAAGGCGAGAAGCCGTTACACTCTCAAGCAAAAGCAACGGTTTTTTATTACATTTCTAGTTTCTTTGCTGTATTTTTTATACGTAACCTAAATTATCGTTAATCCCTCCTCAAAGCAAACTGTTTCTAATCTTATGGCGCACGGCCTTTTAATTTGTCAAAAAATCGACAATTTCTCGTAAACCATAAATAAATTGACTTTCACTTTTTAGTAGAGTGTACCACACTGTCCAACAGCCAATTAGAGCTAGTTTAAGTTACGACTACCGACGAAACAAAGCGTAAGTAGCCGAATCAAAGCCGACTAAAGTTTGCAAGGTTAGGTGGCACATGCTGTACTCTTTTGTACACATCTATAATAACAAACATTACATTTAAAAGGCATTTCGCCAGTATGAGTTTTCATGTGTTTGTAAATTACCTTTCTCTATGCATAAATAATCACATACAGTACAGTTAAAAGGTTTTTCGCCAGTATGAATGTTCATATGTTTTTGTAAGGCACCTTTCTCTTTACACCTATATTCACATACATATTACATTTGAGAAAGTACCAGCGGCCTGTTTCGCCTATTTTTACTTGCACCTCACTATTTTTTTAATAATTACTTTGTGTAAATTCAAATAATAACTTACTTAAATTTGTAATCTAATACATAAAAGGTTCTAAGGGCAACAAGTGACATAAAACAAAATTTTAGACACCAATACCCTTAATAGCCTCCAGCAAAAAAATATTACTTTTCAATTTTAGTTGGCTTAAATATTGTGAAACGGGATTTTCATATTTCAAAATTGAAATAAACAAACACTCAAAAATCCAGTTTATATAACCATACAGTGAATCGAACTAACACATCTATAATAGCATACATTTAATTTAAAGGATTTACACCAGTGTGAACCTTCATATGCCTTCCTAAGTTACCCTTCCGTGCACTTCTATAATTACATTCATTACATTTATGAGGTTTTTCACCAGTATGAGTTTTCATATGTTTTTGTAAGGTACCACTTTTTATACATTTATAACCACATACTATACATTTAAAGGGCTTCTCACCAGTATGAGTTTTCATATGTTTTTGTAAGGTACCATTCCTTATGCTTCTATAAGTACATATATTACATTTAAAAGGTTTTTCACCAGTATGAATTTTCATATGTCTTTGTTAGGTCACCCTTCTGTATGCATTGAAAGTCACAAACATAACATTTGAAAGGTTTTTCACCAGTGTGAGTTTTCATATGATCTTGTAAGTTACTCTTTTGTATACAACTATAATAACAAACATTACATTTGAAAGGTTTTTCACCAGTATGGGTTTTCATATGTCGTTGTACATCACTGTTCCCAATAAAACTATAATTACATACATTACATTTAAAAGGTTTTTCACCAGTATGAGTTTTCATATGAACTTTGATTCTTTCCTAGACATCTATAATAACAAACATTACATTTGAAAGGCTTTTCACCAGTATGAGTTTTCATATGTTTTTGTAAATTACATTTCTCTATGCATGAATAATCACATACATTACATTTAAAAGGTTTATAGCCAGTATGAGTTTTCATATGTCTTCGTAAGTTTCTCTTTACTGCAGATCTATAATCACATATGTTACAGTTCAAAGATTGATTTTCAGTAACAGCTTCATTTTTTATATGCAGCTCCTCACTCACCAATGGCTCAAACTTACTATCACATTTCAGGTAAGGAACTTCTGATTTTATTTGAAGGTCCAACGATTGAATGTTAGTATCTTCGGGTTTCACTGTAATGAAATAATGCCGAACGTTATCGTAGGTTTGTTTCTGTGTTATTAACAAGTTGGTAAATTGTCTTATCCAGAACAGCATTGATACAAAATTTTTGTTTTTCTTATGAAAAAAAAAATGCGAACAAACAATTTCAAATTATGAGGTATAAGGGGCCTGCCAGCAAAGAATTTGAACTCATGCTTAAAGTCTCAGCTGTTCGTTAGCAGCTGCCTAATTCAAGTTATTAAAATTTTTTTTCTATTTGGTGGTGGCTCTAAACCGAAAAAGTGTTGAAGCAAGGCCGTCATGTTTTAACAATAGCTTGGTCTGTATATCAGTCATGCGCTGTTAGGCTGTATGCTTTGGTCTATAGAGTATCTTCCATAAATGATTATTTTTATAAATCATGAAAAAACAAAGGATCCTGTTACACCCAGTATGTTTTTTATCACAACGCAATTTTTTTTATACTAGTTTGGTAAAATTTAATTTGTTGTAATTTACATCATTACATGACCTACTAGATGATAAATTACACATTCATTAGACTGTCGCAAACTAAAATTGGTGTAATCAGTTAGTAATTGATAAAAACTTACAGGAAAAAAATGTTATACAGCGTGTATCACTGAAAAAAAACGTGTGTGTTACACAGTTATACCAATAAATGAAACTACTACAACCTGGACAGGTTTCAGGCATTACGTTGCCTACACAAAATTGCAGAATAGAATGACAGTTTACAGCGTAGATTTATTGCTGCATTATTTAGTGGAATTATATTTATCATTAGTAGTTCGTACAAACGTTACAGTTATATGTTGTTTTTAATCACTTACCAATAGTATGTTTAACAAACCCACCATACGAATTTGGGTCAGAGAGTGACAATTCTTTCTTTATTTCATTTGGATGCGACATATCATAGGTAGAATTGACAATCGCAGATAACAAGATTTCACTTGTGACTTCGGACTTCCCATCTTCCATCGTAAATTTAAGATTTGTAACAGGATTAAATACTTCCTAAAACATTTAAAACTTATCTATAATGCATTTACAATGTGGCACTATACAAGTGACTCGCCTCTAACCTAAAAAATTCGGAAAATAAATGTACAAAAAAACTATAGTTTATATTACCTTTTAAATTGAAACTTCCTAATGAATTGTAATTAATAGTTAATATGTAATAAGCCGAAACATCCAGAATTTGTTACACGATTTGCATCTACAGTTGCAAATTTTACAGGTTATGTATGTAGTAATTAAAAAATTGTATGTTGGCATTTGACCTACTTCATGTACAGGACGTGTCAACATATTAAATAACCTTTTTACGAATTTCCAGATTATAATCACTAAATATAAATAGCTTGTAATTTTTTTTAAAACTATAGTATATACTCTTTAAATGTTTATTTAATGGTTGTCAGTACTAATACATTGTGACATCATGATCAAGGACGTTTTAGCATTAAATTGTGCTGCAATCAGTGCTTTCGCTGACGAATTTTCCGATGTACAAACGGGATACAAGAAAACGTACTCAATTGTATTAAACCCAAAGTTGCAAACAGAGGAAAATAAAATGCCATTTTTGAAAAAAAGAGGTTTTGTCAATATATTTTAGGCTGATGATTGGTATCCGGAAGTCTCTTATGAATGGTCTAAAGTAGAAGAACGGAACAACCGGCTCTTTTTCGCAGCCGATAGTCTCCTTCCGCACTCGTCCGACTGGTTCGGAAACGCTCTAATCTGATATTTGATTCAAACCATCCACACTTGTAGCGCTACACCTATAGCGAAAAAAACATAGAGGGGGATAAACAGTAGCGGGCCACCATGTACAGAATAATTAAACGAGCATTAGAATAAAAAAAAGTTGCCAGGACAGATATTCGAACCAGCAACAAAGTAGATCCCAAAATGCGGTGCAAATTACTTTTACACTTGCACCACCAGGCTTGTGAAGACGGAATGCATAAAAACAATAAAAACAATATACTTCGGGAGATTATCGGCTCCGAACATCGTTACCGGTTTCTTATATTTTAGGTTATAAGACAACATACATTTTAAACTATTCTATGAAAAAAGTAGATACTATATAAATTATAGTATAAACAATTTATTTTCATAATAATTGAACAAATTACAAAAACGATATTATTACAATAATAGATATTCGCTTTTTTAAATAATTTACATTGAAGTATATTTGGTGAATCAAATCATCTAAATCGGTATCATCAACCGATTCGTTCACTGATTCAGTAATTTTTATTAAACTTAATATTAAATAATTTGAAATTTCTTTAAAAATTGGTTAATCCTCAAATCAATTTAAATAAAAATTGGTTAATCCCTGAAGAGCGGCCGTAGCTCAGTGGTTAGAGCATGAGCTACCAATGCAGCGGTTTCGGATTCGACTCCTGGCACGGTCGTTCCCCTCGCAAGGCAATGGGAAACCAGCGAGGTGGATTTTTCCCCAGGAAAACCTCTCTGGAGAAGAAGTGCATGCACTTCCTGTGGTTCGAAGCCCACGTTAAACTGTAGGTTCCCTATGCCTGTGCAAATTATTATTTATTGCCGCGCACCAAGCACAGACATAGGAGAGAGGTCACCAACGCCCTCAATAGGGTATGGCACTAGAGAAGAAGAGTCCCCGAATAAATTCAAACACGGTTTAGGTTATAAAAGCGCCAGCTGCAAGGTTTGCGTAATATTGGTAAGTGAATCACGAACGAATCATTTTCTTTTGGTGATCGATTCATTCGTAAACCTTGGTGATTCGTTCATTTCGAACTAATCGTTCACGAACGAGTAAACCAGTGTTGGTTTCTATAAATAAAAACTGTTTTGATTTCCACATAGACATTTATTAGGATCCTCAGTGCTTTAAAGTTTTCTGTTTAGGAAAAATCAGAAATTTTTATTTTGATGGTTTTATTACCGAAATGTGGAAAACGTCAAATTGTACAAAATTGGAGTCGCTACGACTTAGAATGTACTTATGTACTCTAATAACAAAAATGTACTATATTTGGTACAAATGTACTAAAACGGCAGCACTTGCTGCAATGTCTAATGATACAAGGTGGCACATTTAAAATTCTACATCAGTGTTATAGTTTAAATGTCATCTGTTTTCTTTCAAACTACTTACTTGTTTTTGTTGGTTGCTGGTGGTATTCCCAAAAATCTAATTGTGCAAAGACACAAAGTTGTCGAAACCCGCTCCTTGTCTCATGTGATTCTGATACAACTGAACAAAATTTGACGTGAAAAGCGCAAAAAATATTCAGAAAAATGTCATCTTGGAAGGCCTTTCTCTATTTGTTTGAGCCTGCTACCAGCTGGACAAATTGTGTCGAAATGTTGAGAAACTCATTTTGTAGTTAAAATGTTAATTTTTAGTATAAAATTTACTTATCACAAATTTTTATTGTTATAAGTGTAATAAATGCGCGTATAGCAATACAGTTTCAATAAATATGTACGTACGGATTTTCCAAATTCATACAATTTTAGTGTAAATTAATTAAAGTGTCTCAATTTTCGAAAATTTGTATTTTGCAATGCATTTTTAATACTGCATAATAGTTTTTATATAATAATCTATAATATTATCATTTCAATATCTCTTGTAATAATGTTAAGTTGGAAATGAGCGCGCTAAATAACTTTGGAAATAATTAAATAAATTTAAAAAAATTAATTTTATTCTTTAACGGATTACATACAACTTGCTTGAGACACGATTTTATTATAATTAATTGACATGAGTACATGAGATAAAAAGTTGTGAAAAAAATCTTAATGAAGCACATTTATAATTAAGGCAATTGTTTATAGTCTACAACTGGCCACAATTCTAATGTGTCAAATTTTCTAAATTTTTGCTCAGCGTTCGTTACGTTTTGTTAAAACAAAGTTTATCTTTTTATCTATTAAAAAACATAGTTTTTATAAATGATTGTTTCAAAAAATTCAACTTAAGTGAATAAAATAGAATCCATGTCTCTGCGCAAATTGGAAATGCATTTTTAAAAATGCCAAACATTTACAAGACCTCGGGCCGAATATTACCAAGACATGAATTATGAACTTTTAAAGAACTGGTTCCAATCCATAGTTTCATTATAATGCACCATATCATTCAAAAATAAAAACAACAACTATGAGCATTATAGAGAACCACTTTTTTTGTATTTTTACATCATTACCATATTTGGTTGGGACCACTTTATGCGAGTGCACGAAAGATAGCTGATAAAAACCCGTTTTTTCTTTTGAAAATATTTATTGAAGCATTTGAAATATAAAGTAAACCTATAGTATAAAATATTAGACAAATATGTAAATGAAAACATAATATTTCCATTTGTTTCAATTTTATTTATGCAAAAAAGTAAACAGAAACATCAACACCCGACTATCGTTCGAAATAAAGTCAGCTGTTGGCCAACCTGTGTCGCATTAAATAGCTTTAGTGATTTTAATACTTTTCAAGTTAGACATAATTTAAAAACTCAAATAAATCAAATAAAAACGCTTATTATAAGAGTTATTTTTTTAGAAACAGAAAATAAAACTATTTTTCTCTAAAAACATTATATACAAAAGTTTTTATGCGCACCCAGTCTTTGTTGATGAACACATCAGCATGTTTAGCTAGCAGTTCTTCACACTCATGTTTTTTTGGTGTTATTTTCTTCTGAATATTTAATTTGAAGTGAGCTTTAGCAATTTGTTTTTCTGCTTCAGCCCATCGAACACGACCGCTTTTCTTTGTTTCATTCGCACCACTTCCTAAAAAAAAAACTACTGCCTAACAACTTATTAAAGCAAGTGACGAAACATACTTTTAGCTTTTTTAACTGGGAGCTCTTTTCTTGAGGGTCCTGGTTCTGTGTGTTCTGACTCGGGTTGAAAAATTTCTTCTGTTTCACTTCCTACAAAAACTATTGCCTAACAACTTATTAAAGCAAGTGACGCAACTTACTTTTAGCTTTTTTAACTGGGAGCTCTTTTCTTGAGGGTCCTGGTTCTGTGTGTTCTGACTCGGGTTGAAAAATTTCTTCTGTTTCACTTCCTACAAAAACTATTGCCTAACAACTTATTAAAGCAAGTGACGCAACTTACTTTTAGCTTTTTTAACTGGGGTGTCCTTTCTTGAGGGTCCTGGTTCTGTGTGGTCTGACTCGGGTTGACAAATTTCTTCTGTTTCACAACTATCAAAATTGGCTCTATTAATACATTGTCCATAAGAAGTTTTCTCGTCATCGGAACTAAAGTAAACATCATTGTCAATTTCTATTTCATTCAGGCTTTTTCCTTTAAACTGTTTTCCTTTGCCTTTCTCTAGTAGTAGTAAAACTTTAGCTACCTTAGCAGTTTGGTAGATATCTTGGGGTAATCTGTTTAAACAAATTGGTACAATAATTACAGTTTTTTAAATATAGTCACAAGTGTAAAAATACCCGTAAAATTCGGAGTGAGTTTTTTTTGTATGCCCCATGAATGTAGCAACTTGTTCAATTTCATTCTCGTCCATTGCCATAAGTTGTAAAGTAGTTGCGATATGCTTTCGAAATCTTGTCGAAGTTAAAAGAGAAGGCATTTTAGCACCACTCTTAGCCGCTAATTTTTTGATAACGTGGTATCCCGATATCCACCTGTTTGCCGAGCCTGGATTGGCAAAAAGATAAGGGTTTGATGTTGGTACTATATTTGACTGTTCTCTAACTTCTAATATTAATGTAATATATTTTTGAATTTTTGGCGGAAACAAAATAGCTACTGGTACGGAACCCTTGCCACCTGTAACAACTCTTTTAAATTTTTTACTAATAATTTTTTCAACATTAGTCAGTGATTCAACAAAAGCTTTTTCGTTTGTTGTGTCCTGAGTCTTGTTGTATGTAATTATTTTTAAAAATTGTACATCACCAACACGCTTTCTATTGAACATTACAGTTAGAGCATAGACACATTCGGTTAAGATTCTATAATTAGTCATCAAATTTACACTGTTTTGCATTTCGTCATATGCCTCATTTGCTAACTTGCTTACATATGTTTGAAAAGCTTGTAAGTCATTTGTTAGTGGAAGACATTTCGGTTTTTCCCATTGCCTCTCCTTTAATACTTTGAGAGCAATGCTGGAAATTTCATTACACCAATGCGCCTGTACTAGTTTTTTCGTTTCTTTAATCTCTTGTTTTTTTAGATCTCTGTTTTCCCATGTAATCTCGGGTAAGCTTCTTTTTTCTACTACTAACTTGAACGCAGCATCACAAATAATTTTTAAATTTGTTCCCATATGTAGCGCTAAAGATGGAGATTTATAGCATCTAGTTAAAGGATCATAGCCACTAATCTTTTTAGCAGCGGATATTAAATCTTGAAACAACTCTGGTTTTAATGCATCAAACAGTACGCCAATTGAATTATTGATGGCTCTTAACTCTATCAGTAATCTACTCATTTCTCGCATTTTGTTTGAAATAACAGTGGCAATTTGTCGTCTTTTATGCTTATTTAAAAGTGCTTCTCCATAAAGACAAATTAAAGGATCAGTTTTGGCTACTAAGCTGATTTCATCAGCCCGCATTATACCAAAAACTTCTTCCTTGATACGCGCTGACTTTAAAAAGTTTTGATTTTTTGAAGTCGTTGTAACCAAAAAAGTTTGGCTTTTGGTTAAACAATTCTTCCCAGGGTTTACTTCACTGCTAGGTTTCTGTTTGCATATTTTAACATGCTTATATAGAAGATTTTTTGTATAATGTCCAAGGCAATAAATGCATACAAAATATTTTGTGTTAGGGTTTTTGGAAGTTCTAACCGGATTTAAAACATCTTTTTCTGTTTTCAGGTGGAAATATCCTTGCTTTCTTAATGCTGAGACTAACGCCAAACGCTCCTTACTTTTAGGGGATAGACTTTTAATTTTTATCACTTGTTCATTGTCCTGGTGTTGTCTAAATAGATGTCTTGTAAAATGTGTGGGTACATCTCCATAACAGATAGGACACATAGTTGGCCTCTCTCTTGCAGATGTTTTTTTAGTATATTGTGGCTGATAATTCTTAAAAATTTTGAATTATTGTAAATGTTTATAAGATTTTGAATAAAAATTATATTTTTTATAAACTGAAAATCTTACTATTTCATGAAATGTAGTATTTCGTTCTGCGTCCGAGTCTGCTAAATTATTTAACGTTTCTTGTTCTGTTTCATTAATTTTTTCCAATTTATCTTGAGACTTTTCTATTTCTTTAGCTTGTGATTTGCGTAAACTTTTTAAATAACGTATTACTTTAGACTTTGATGTTTCCGAAACAGTTGAATCCTAAAAAAGGATTTAAAAAATTTAAATTAAAAACATTGAATTATGTTTTTTAAATCAAATACTGTCTCTATAAAGTAACCCCCCTCCCCTGCTAACTTTTGAACGACTTGATATTTCGTCACAAAATTTTGTGTGGGATTGGATGTTAAAAACTACCTTTTAGCGCGTATTTAAATTTTGTATCTTTCAAAATGGCGATTGGGCGCCATCTTGAAAAAAAATTAAATAGCAAGGGGAGTCGAGTGACACCTCATTTAAAAGGTCTTTTAATTCTGCGTCTGATCCTAGAGTTGCAAAAAAGTATTGATGCAGTACAAAAAGACAAATTTACAAAAAACTAAGAATAAAAACAAAAAAATTAAATCAAGTGTTCGAAATGTTCACCATTCACTTCTTGGCACATTTTGGAAGGACTTTTCCGGAAAACATCAAACATTTCATTTAATTTTGATTGCTTTAATTCTTAGTATTTTAAGTAATTTTGTCCATTTTCAATCATTTGTGCTTAGAGGCCGGTGCGATCGCAGATACCTGCTTAGCAGGTTCCGATCGCAACTTTGCCGGTTTGTTGCTTTGCAACTTTTTCTCGCCGCACATAATAGAGGGCGTTATTAGTTTAATTCCCCGTTAGTTTTATTTGTCATTTTGTTCGGGATTAATGTTGTTTTTTCTGAAACTCTAGAATCAAGTCAAATCTATTTCCAAAATTGATTTATCACAATATACCTCAATCAAAGAAATATCGTTTACCATTTCGAAGTTGCTGGATTCGGATGGAACATAATCTGAACTTGAATACTGAAAAGGTTCAGATTCAGTAATAAATGATTGTTCATTATGAGAGTCGTCTTTTTCAGAAGACTTTGACTCCATTTGGGCAACCTCCATTCCTTCGCCGACATAAGCTTAAAATTGTTTAAAAAATTATATAGCATAAATGCAAAATTATGTTAATTACATTAAACCCTGTATAATGTAATAGTATATTGCGTACCAAGGGCCGTAAGTATCAGTTTTATGGTCGAGAATGCAGTTTGGGAAACCGAGGCGAAGCGTAGCGAAGCCGAGGTTTCCTAAGCATTCGAGACCATAAATGATACTTACGAGGTGCGTGCACTATTTTTTCAACCACCTGAAAAATATCATAAAAATTATGAAAAAAAGCTTTATCAAATGAGTACTTGTCAAATATAACATATATGATTAAACATTTTTCAGTAGGTTTGGTTGTTATAACTTCGTTGCCATAGATTAAAACGTTTTATTTTATTTTCATATTTAACCATTATGCAGGCACTTAATCTACTTACCGCCCTAGGGCGCTAAGTAAATATTATTGGTCTGCAACAGCAACTATGACAACAAGTAAACAAACGGCAAGTTTAACTTACATTCCTAATATTTTGCTTTTAATGGCATACTTACAGTGCAGGTGGTTGAAAAATATAATATTATCATGTACAGTGACCGCCAAAAAGTCTGCAACATATGGAAAACTTTTTTGTTCGATTGTCTTTTTTTAAATGGGTTTGAGCATTAGTTTCAGCATGATTAACAACCACAAAATTGTCAAAAATGTTTGTCATGTCACAACTATGACCGAACAAAATGTCATTTGATATTTTAAAATGGCCTGAAATGCCATTATTTATCAAAATATGGAAAATTGCCATAAGGAAAAGTTGTTTGTAATTACATTAAGATTCTAAATATGAAGTTTGGTGAGAAACTTTAAATGTTTTAGTTTTTTCATTTTTTCCAAAAATATTTAACATTTATTTTTTTTGTGTATTTTTCCTTTACAGTTGAGTTAATTAGAAGCATTTCATTTCAAAAATACATAAATGTTCCATTTATTTATTAAATGTAATTAATTTCTTGCAAAAAAAGCATTTTTACGAAAAATAACAGGACAATCGTGGACTATTTTCATTAATTCTAAACCCGTATAGTGGATTTTTGCACGATAATGGGCTTAAATATTAAAAAAACTTAAATCAAATTTAGATCACATAATAAAACTGAAAATTCCTATTAAAATGTACTTCAAAAGCCTTAAAAGTGAATAAATACGAATTTATTGATAATGTTTTTTTAAGAAATCTATTAAATTTAATAAATAAATGCAACATTTATGTATTTTTGCATTGAAATATTTCAAATTAACTCAACTGTAAACGAAAAATACACAAAAAAATAAATGTTAAATATTTTTGGAGAAAAATGAAAATACTAAAACATTTAAATTTTCTCACCAAACTTCATATTTAGAATCTTCATGTAATTACAAACAACTTTTCCTTATGGCAATTTTCGACATTTTGATAAATAAGGGCATTTCAGGCCATTTTAAAATTTCAAATACCATTTTGGCGGTGTCAGTTGTGACATGACAAATATTTTTGGCAATTTTGTGGTTGTTATCATGCTGAAACCCATTTAAAAAAAGGTTTTCCATATGGTGCAGACTTTTTGGCGGTCACTGTATATAAGTTTAGTCTTGGCCTTGCTTTTGTTAATTAAACTATCAAAAATGTTGGTTTTTGAAGGTCTTATATTAAAAACATTACAATAACATTAAAACTTTTACGTTTCGGTACTAATTTGCACCATTATCAAGAAGAAATTATAAAACTTCAATACAAAATACAAACAGACATCTGACAGTAGTATGAAAATGACACAAGCCTATCTTGATTCAAATAGAAAATATTTGCATCAAAACTGTTAACCGTAATCTCATTAATTATCAAAAAAAAAATGTTATAGATGCTACTAAGATTTTCGATATCTCGTCTGTCGTTTACAGCCGTTTTTTCGCATTTTTTTATATGTATCATATCTAGAATTAAGCGTTTTTTTCTTTATCTAGTACTTTTACATAGTTAAAATTGAATTTGCGCCTTGTATCCTAGCAATGTTTTGCCAAAGCGGTGGTTTTAACTTTCAAAAACCAAGATTTTTGACACTATAATTATAATATTATCAATTTCGAAATGTTTCCAAATAACACTTCACTTCTACTAATTTTTCCAAATATTTCTCAATTCAACACAGACTTGTAAAAGCACTTGTTAAAGACAAAATCAACACAAGATGACTAAACATTTTTGTCACTCTTTAAAAAAATTAACTGTAACAAACTGCTACACAGATCTCGTCAAAAGTATGGACACCGATTTTTGCCGTTAATATACATTTTAGCAAAAAATTTGGCAAATAAAAGTTGTGGGGAAAAAAGGGGACCATATTTCAAAATTATTTTCAAATATAAAGAATATTCTCTGTAAGAATGGTACTTACAACTTACGTTTTTTTTTTAAATAGAACACCCTGTATATTTTTGCATATTCTTATTTTCCTTTTAATTGCCTTTATAAACCTGATTTGTTTTTAAAATTTCGTTAGGGCCTTCCCAGTTATTAACTTTTTCAAAAAATTGGACACCTACAGTAAAATCCGCACAAGCCGAATTTCCTCATATTATACAAACTTTTCTGCTACATATTAGTCAAGGTAATATAGTATCCTCCAGATCTTTTGAAGTTGAATTTAATTATACAGGGTGTTTGTTGCACCGGTTTAAAAGTATCTAATGTTTTAATCTGTTATACTTCGATTTTTTGAGTAGAACACCCTGTATATTTTAATATAGCTGCATAGGGCTTTTTACGCCCTGTAAAATGTTATTGTAATTGTTGCACACTTAATTTTTAATTATTAACAGGGGATTCCCCGTTTTGTATGAAAGTAGTTCTTTGTGCTTTAGATATTGTGAAGTAAAAGGTTCGACTCTTCTTTTTAGCAAGTTTTGTTACAGCTGTAAGTGTGAATGAATGATGAAAACACAGAATCTACGCTGGCATGCGCATGGGTGTATCGCGCGGAAATACAAACATTTTTAATTATAAGCATTACGTAATAATTAGGTATTTATTATTTGTATACTGTAATAACTATGTATTATTATAACTTAGCAATGTTGTTATTTAACAAATTTGTTACGGCCATAGTTATGGCCATTGGAATGGCAACTACCCTAGTAGAAACAATAATTGTTACGTAGTAATAACATTGCTAAAAATCGTACAGAATGACCCTAAATAAATGTTATAAAAAAAGTATTACAACCCATGAGGTGCAAAATAAAACAAGGTATAAGAATACTATAGTAATCATTTATTTTAGGAGAATTCATAAATTAAACTATTTTATGTACGACTGCATTATAAATGACTGTTTATTACTTAGTTCTGCGGCCGTAAAGTAGCTCTTTATAGTACTAGTAAAATAAAGTTACTTTAATTTACTAGTACAATAAAGTACCTGTACGTCAACTGTCAATGTCAAAATAAATGCTGTTAGAATACAACTACTAGCTAAGTAGCTAAGCAACAGCAAAAGCATACTGTGATATATGCAGTTTTTCAATGGTAACTAAATATTTCATGCCAAATTGTCAAATTTATAAATTGATTTTTTTTTTCGAAAATCGGCCAATTTTAGCAGTCGAACATAAAGCTTTGTATGCATTTCGTACATAATTAGGCTTTTTGGACTTGCCCTATTTATGGGCCTAAAGATAATAGAAAAGCCAAAAAACCAGTCCGCTCCTGGGCATGGAAGTATTTTCGCCGGATGCAGCGAAAATGTTAAATAGTTTAAATATTGCAACAGGATCTTCAACAAAGTTTGCATGTGCATATTTCAAACTTGAAATAAACAGACATTTTAAAAATCCAGTTATATAACCATACAGTGACTTTAGTCAGACTAACACCTATAATACCATACATTTAATTTAAAGGGTTTCCACCAGTGTGAACTTTCATATGTCTTTCTAAGTTACCCTTCCCTATACATCTATACCTACATACATGACATTTATGAGATTTTTCACCAGTATGAATTTTCATATGTTTTTGTAAGTTACCATTCCTTATGCATCTATAACCACATACATTACATTTAAAAGGTTTTTCACCAGTATGAATTTTCATATGTGTTTGTAAATTACCTTTCTCTATGCATGAATAATCACATAGGGTACAGTTAAAAGGTTTTTCTCCAGTGTGAGTTTTCATATGCCTTCGTAAGTCACTGTTCTTTCTACAACTATAATTGCATACATTACATTTAAAAGGTTTATCACTAGTGTGAGTTTTCATATGTCTTCGTAAGTTTCTCTTTAGTGCAGATCTATAATCACACTGGTTACAGTACAAAGATTTATTTTCCATGACAGCTTCATTTTTTATATGCAGCTCCTCACTCACTAATGGCTCAAACATAATATCACATTTCAGGTAAGGAGTTTCTGATTTTATTTGAAGGTCCAACGATTGAATGTTAAGTATCTTCGGGTTTCACTGTAATGAAATAATGCTGAAAATTATCATACGTTTGTTTTTGTGTTATTAACAAGTTGGTAAATTGTGTTATCCAAAGAAGCATTTATATAAACTATTTGTTTTTTTTTTGAAAAAAAAAATGCGAACATACAATTTCAAATTCTGAGGTATAAGAAGCCTGCCAGCAAAGAATTTGAATTCATGCTTAAAGCCTCAGCTGTTGGCAGCTGCCTACTTTAAGCACACCAAAGTTATTCAAATTTTTTTCTATTTGGTGGTGGCTCTAAACCGAAGCAAGGCGGTCTCGTTTTAACAAACAGCTTGGTCTGTATATGTCAGTCATGCCTCGTTAGACTGTATGCTTTGCTCTACGGAATATCGTCCATGAATGATTATTATAAGAAATAATGAAAAACATAGATTCCTGTTAGTAGACACCAGTTAGTAAATGACAAAAACTTCCAGAAAACAAAAAAATATACGTGTTCCATTAAAAAAAAAGGGTGTGCTTATGCCACTCTTATATGGAACTCCTGCATAATTAAAATAAATTTAAAAATGTGGTCTTCTTGGATGGCCTACAACTTTTATAATAAAAATAATTATATTTACTTTATTGAAAAATGTTTTCTGTATATTAAACAGTAAAGAAGACACAACCACTGCGGCCTTGACTCACCCTGTATTTTGTGCAATAATTTATTACAACATACTATTCATCACGGCATTTTAGACCAAACAGTCTATACAAAAACTGTATTAATTATATTTATTACAGTTCCCGTGGTTCGTTTTTACTTTTTAAAAACTTACCGACATGCTGCCCAAACCCACCATGTGAATGTGATTCAGACAGTGGAAATTCTTTTTTGATTTCATTTGGATGAGAAGCATGATCAGATTTGCGATCGATAATAGCAGGTAAGGAGATTTCACTAGTGAGGTCAGGTTTTGCTTCATCTTCAATCTCCAATTTTAAATTCCTACCAGTATATCCACTACCTATAAAACATTATTAATCGGTTAAAATTTACCCCAGCATTGATTGAGGACAATCAAGTATTAAATGGTTCTGTTTATTGCATTTCTATTCAGAACACATTCTACTACTCGTTGATCAAGGACGATCGTTTTCCGAACTTACTTCGGGTGACTTTAGATTCTGTTTAAATATTATTCTGATAAGTAATCGTTCTGCAGAGTAGATACTCTATTCTATTGTCATGATTGCAGAGCTTTGCCCTAATTGCCCACTTATTGCTGCTACTGCGGAGTAATTTCTGAAGTATTGCCAAAAATTTGTACACCTATTACCCCCGGATCCTTGTAGAACATTAAATTCTCTTTTCAACCGTTGTTTTTAAATTTGAAATTGGTTAATAGTAAATGAGAGATAAAAATGCAATTGTTTATATTATCAATTTTTACCAAGTAAGCCTTGCAAATTATTGAAAATTTAATAGTCAACTTTATCACAATATACAATCTATAACGGCCCATTACTGGGTTACGGCACTCATCTTTGCCTTGTACACTCTCTTAGCGCCAAGGTGGAGCAACTAGGGAGCTACAGTTATACTAATAAATAAAACTAATACAACCTGGGAAGGTTTCAGGCTTAGGTTGCCTACACAAGATTGTAGAATAGAATGACAGCTTACAGCATAGATTTATTGCTGCATTATTTAGTGGACTTATATTTATCATTAGTAGTTCGTACAAGCGTTGCGGTTACATGTTTCGTTTTTAATCACTTACCAATAGTATGTTTAACAAACCCACCATGCGAATTTGGGTCAGAGAGTGAAAATTCTTTCTTTATTTCATTTGGATGCGACGTATCATAGGTAGAATTGACAATCGCAGATAACAAGATTTCACTTGTGACTTCGGACTTCCCTTCTTCCATCATAAATTTAAGATTCGTACCAGGATTAAATACTTCCTAAAACATTTAAAACGTATCTATAATGCATTTACAATGTGGCACTGTACAAGTGACTCACCTCTAACCTAAAAAATTCGGAAAATAAATGCACAAAAAAACTATAGTTTGTATTACCTTTTAAATTGAAACTTCCGAATGAATTGTAATTAATAGTTAATATGTAATAAGCCGAAACATCCAGAATTTGTTACACGATTTGCATCTGCAGTTGCAGATTTTACAGGTTATGTATGCAGTAACTTAAAAATTGTATGTTGGCATTTGACCTACTTCATGTACAGGAAGAGTCAACATATTGAATAACCTTTTTACGAATTTCCAGATTATAATCACTAGATATAAATGTAAGTAGCTTGTAATTTTTTTTAAAACTATAATATATACTCTTTAACTGTTTATTTATTGGTTGTCAGTACTAATACATTGTGACATCATGATCAAGGACGTTTTAGTATTAAATTGTGCTGCAATCAGTGCTTTCGCTGACGAATTTTCTGATGTACAAACGGGATGCAAGAAAACGTACTCAATTGTATTAAACCCAAAGTTGCAAACAGACGAAAATAAAATGCAATTTTTGAAAAAAAGGTGTTGTCAATATATTTTAGGCTGATGATTGGTATCCGGTAGTCTCTTATGAATGGTCTAAAGTAGAAGGGCGGAACAACCAGCTCTTTTTCGCAGCCGATAGTCTCCTTCCGCACTCGTCCGATTGGTTCGGAAACGCTCCAATCTGATATTTGATTCAGACCATCCACACTTGTAGGGCTACACCTATAGCGAAAAAACATAGAGGGGGATAAACAGTAGCAGGCCACCATGTACACAATAAATTATTTAATAATGAAACGAGCATTAGAATAAAAAAAAGTTGCTAGGACAGTTATTCGAACCAGCAACAAAGTAAGTCCCAAAATGCGGGCAAATTACTTTTACACTTGCACTACCAGGCTTGTGAAGACGGAATGCATAAAAACAATATACTTCGGGAGATTATCGGCTCCAAACATCGTTACCGGTTTCTTATATTTTAGGTTATAAGACAACATACATTTTAAACTATTCTATGAAAAAAGTAGATACTAATATAAATTATAGTATAAACAATTTATTTTCATAATAATTGAACAAATTACAAAAACAATATTATTACAATAATAGATATTCGCTTTTTTAAATAATTTACATTGAAGTATATTTGGTGAATCAAATCATCTAAATTGGTATCATCAACCGATTCGTTCACTGATTCAGTAATTTTTATTAAACTTAATATTAAATAATTTGAAAGCTCTTTAAACATTGGTTAATCCTCAAATCAATATAAATAAAAATTGGTTAATCCCTGAAGAGCGGCCGTAGCTCAGTGGTTAGAGCATGGGCTACCAATGCAGCGGTTTCGGGTTCGACTCCTGGCACGGTCGTTCCCCCTCGCAAGGCAATGGGAAACCAGCGAGGTGGATTTTTCCCCAGGAAAACCTCTCTGGAGAAGAAGTGCATGCACTTCCTGTAGTTCAGAGCCCACGTTAAACTGTAGGTTCCCTATGTCTGTTTGTGCAAATCATTATCTATCACCGCGCACCAAACACAGACATAGGGGAGAGATCGCCAACGCCCTCAATAGGGTATAGCACTAGAGAAGAAGAGTCCCCGAATAAATTTAAACACAGCTTAGGTTATAAAAGGGCCAGCCACAAGGTTTGCGTAATATTGGTAAGTGAATCACGAACGAATCATTTTCTTTTGGTGATTTGATTCATTCGAGTACCTTGGTGATTCGTTCATTTCGAACGAATCATTCACGAACGAGTAAACTAGTGTTGGTTTCTATAAATAAAAACTGCTTTGATTTCCACATAGACATTTATTAGGATGCTCGGTGCTTTAAAGTTTTCTGTTTAGGAAAATCAGAAATTTTTTTTTTTGATGGTTTTATTACCGAAATGTGGAAAAACGTCAAATTGTACAAAATTGGAGTTGATACGACTTAGAATGTACTTATGTACTCTAATAACAAAAAATGTACTAAATTTGGTACAAATGTACTAAAACGGCAGCAGTTGCTGCAATGTCTAATGATACAAGGTGGCACATTTAAAATTCTACATCAGTGTTATAGTTCAAATGCGCCAATATAACTTCTGAAAGCAACATATTTTTATTAAAACAGTCGTCTGTTTTCTTTCAAACTACTTAACTGATTTTTGTTGGTTGCTGGTGGTATTCCTAAAAATCTAATTGTGCAAAGACACAAAGTTTTCGAAACTCGCTCCTTGTCTCCTGTGATTCTGATACTAACTGACAAAAATTTGACGTGAAAAGCGTAGAAATTATTCAGAAAAATGTCATCTTGGAAGACCTTTCTCTATTTCTTTGAGCCTGCTACCAGCTGGACAAATTGTGTCAAAATGTTGAGACACTCATTTTGTAGTTAAAATGTTGATTTTTAGTATAAAATTTAATTATCAGAAATTTTTAGTTATAAGTGTAATAAATGCGCGTATAACAATACAGTTTCAATAAATATGTACGTACGGATTTTCCAAATTCTTACAAGTTTAGTGTAAATAAATTAATTTGAGTTTCTCGATTTTTTGAAATTTGTATTTTGCAATGCATTTTTAATACTGCATAATAGTTTTTATAGAACAATCTATAATATTAATAATTAAATATCTCGATTGTAATAATGTTAAGGTGGAAATGAGCGCGCTAAATAACTTTGGAAATTAAATAAATTTAAAAAAATTAATGTTATTCTTTAACGAATTACATACAACTTGCTTGAGACACGATAAGTACAATAATGCCCCTTTCTATTAATATACAAAAGCTTATATATTAAACGTACACATTTATTGCCGGATGTTAATATTAACTAACATGGATTGGATCTATGACCATATATGGTAAAATCGTTTGTTCCCTTCGACAGCGACATTAAACTACGACAACGCTTGAGTTTCGTATATGATAATTTGCTTGTGCATATATTGAGTTTGATTCTGTAGTTCTGATGAGTTATAGTGCGAGCCTGTCCTAAATGTACCTCAATTTTTGTATCACTGAAAATCTGGATGTTTTATTTAAAGTATTTTTTCGCAAGTCTGTTTTTTTGTGTGTGCTTATCAGTAGCGAGATAAGGAAGATTACATTGATTTATAGTAAAATATACCTAACTGTCTTTCCAATTATATATTGTTTTAGGTATTTACTAATTTGTTATGAAAATTTTATTTTTGTGTTTTTTCTATGGAAAACTTTGTTCCAAGGGAAGAAAACCTTGTACAAATAAAAAAAATAGAAGTCTTGAATAACGTGAAGGTACTCTTTTCACAAAAATCGTACCCCGATTCCAAGCCATACTTTTCACCAATTTTTACTTGTTATGTATCTATTTTTTCTAATAATTAGATTTTGTAAATTCGAATAATAACTTCATATTTGTAATCTAATAAATAAAAAGTTCTAACAGCAACAAATAGCATAAAACAAAATTTAGACACCAATACCCTTTATAGCCTTTAGCAAAAAAATTTTAATTTTCATCATTAAATAGTTTAAATGTTGCAACAGGATCTTCAACAAAGTTTGCATGTGCATATTTCAAATTTGAAATAAACAGACATTTTAAAAATCCAGTTATATAACCATACAGTGACTTTAGTGAGACTAACACCTCTAATACCATGCATTTAATTTAAAGGGTTTCCACCAGTGTGAACTTTCATATGTCTTTCTAAGTTACCCTTCCATATACATCTATACATACATACATGACATTTATGAGGTTTTTCACCAGTATGAATTTTCATATGTTTTTGTAAGTTACCATTCCTTATGCATCTATAACCACATACATTACATTTAAAAGGTTTTTCACCAGTATGAATTTTCATATGTGTTTGTAAATTACCTTTTTCTATGCATGAATAATTACATACAGTACAGTTAAAAGGTTTTTCTCCAGTGTGAGTTTTCATATGTCTTCGTAAGTCACTGTTCTTTCTACAACTATAATTGCATACATTACATTTATAAGGTTTATCACTAGTGTGAGTTTTGATATGTCTTCGTAAGTTTCTCTTTAGTGCAGATCTATAATCACACTGGTTACAGTTCAAAGATTTATTTTCCATGACAGCTTCATTTTTTATATGCAGCTCCTCACTCACTAATGGCTCAAACTTAATATCACATTTCAGGTATGGAGCTTCTGATTTTATTTGAAGGTCCAACGATTGAATGTTAGTATCTTCGGGTTTCACTGTAATGAAATAATGCTGAAAATTATCATACGTTTGTTTCTGTGTTTATTAACAAGTTGGTAAATTGTGTTATCCAGAAAAGCATTTATATAAACTTTTTGTTTTTTTTAAGAAAAAAAAATGCGAACATACAATTTCAAATTATTAGGTATATGGGGCCTGCCAGCAAAGAATTTGAATTCATGCTTAAAGCCTCAGCTGTTGGTTGGCAGCTGCCTATTTTAAGCACACCAAAGTTGTTAAAATTTTTTTTCTATTTGGTGGTGGCTCCAAACGGAAAAAGTGTTGAAGTAAGGCCGTCTGGTTTTAACAAAAGCTTGGTCTGTATATGTCAGTCATACCCCCTTAGACTGTATGCTTTGCTCTATAGAATATCGTCCATGAATGATTATTATAAGAAATAATGAAAAAACCGAGATTCCTGTTAGTAGACACCAGTTACTAAATGACAAAAACTTCCAGAAAACAAAAAATTACACGTGTTCCATTAAAAAAAAGTGTGTTTATGCCACTCTTATATGGAACTCCTGCATTATTAAAATAAATTTAAAAATGTGGTCTTCTTGGATGACCTACAACTTTTATAATAAAAATAATAATATTTACTTTATTGAAAAATGTTTTCTGTATTTTAAATAGTAAAGAAGATACAACCACTGCGGCCTTGACTCACCCTGTATTTTACGCAATAATTTCTCACAACATACTATTCATCACGACATTTTAGACCAAACAGTCTTTAAAAAAACTGTATTAATTATATATTTATTAACAGTTCCCGTGGTTCGTTTTTACTTTTTAAAAACTTACCGACATGCTGCGCAAACCCACCATGTGAATGTGATTCAGACAGTGGAAATTCTTTTTTGATTTCATTTGGATGAGAACCATTATCAGATTTGCTATTGATAATAGCAGGTAATGAGATTTCACTAGTGACGTCAGGTTTTGCTTCATCTTCAATCTCCAATTTTAAATTCCTACCGGTATATGCACTACCTATAAAACATTATTAATCGGTTAAAATTTACCCCAGCGTTGATTGACGACAATCAAGTATAAAATGGTTCTGTTCATTGCATTTCTATTCAGTACACATTCTACTCATTGATCAAAGACGATCGTTTTCGGAACTTACTTCGGGTGACTTTAGATTCTGTTTAAATATTATTCTGTTAAATAATCGTTTTGCAGAGTAGATACTCTATTCTATTGTCATGATTGCAGAGCTTTGCCATAATTGCCCACTTATTGCTGCTACTGTGGAGTGATTTCTGAAGTATCGCCAAAAATTTGTACACCTATTACCCCCGGATCCTTGTAGAACATTAAATTCTCTTTTCAACCGTTGTTTTTAAATTTGAAATTGGTTAATAATAAATGAGAGATAAAAATGCAATTGTTTATATTATCAATTTTTACCAAGTAAGCCTTGCAAGTTATTGAAAATTTTATAGTCAAATCTATCACAATATACAGTCTATAACGGCCCATTACTGGGTTACGGCACTCATCTTTGCCTTGTACAGTCTCTTAGCGCCAAGGTGGAGCAACTGGGGAGCTACAGTTATACTAATAAATAAAACTACTACAACCTGGGCAGGTTTCAGGCTTAGGTTGCCTACACAAGATTGTAGAATAGAATGACAGTTTACAGCGTAGATTTATTGCTGCATTATTTAGTGGACTTATATTTATCATTAGTAGTTCGTACAATCGTTGTGGTTACATGTTTCGTTTTTAATCACTTACCAATAGTAGGTTTAACAAACCCACCATGCGAATTTGGGTCGGGAAGTGAAAATTCTTTCTTTATTTCATTTGGATGCGACGTATCATAGGTAGAATTGACAATCGCAGCAAAAAAGATTTCACTCATGACTTCGGACTTTCCTTCTTCCATCTTCAATTTTAAATTAGTACCAGGATTAAATACTACCTAAAACATTTAAAACTTACCTATAATGCATTTAAAATGTGGCACTATACAGGTGACTCACCCCTAACGTAAAAATTCGGAAAACAAATGCACAAAGAAACTATAGTTTGTACTACCTTCTAAATTAAAACTTCCTAATGAATTGTAATTAATAGTTAAGATGTAATAAGCCCAAAACATTTAGAATTTGCTACGCGATTTGCATCTGCAGTTGCAAATTTTATAGGTTATGTACTTGATAAGTTAAAAATTGTATATTGCATTTGACCTACTTTATGTACAGAAGGAGTCAACATGTTGAAGGACCCTTTTGCGAATTTCCAGATTATTATTAATAGATATAATATAGGTAGCTTGTAATTATTTAAGAAACTATAATATCCATTCTTTACTATTAAATTCTGCTGAAATCAGTGCTTTTACAGCCGAATTTTTCTGATGTACCTACAAACGGGATACAATGTACTAAATTGTATTACATTTAGTATTGCGAACAGAGGAAAATAAAAAGTCCGAATGTTTGCAAAAAAAGGGCGTTTCGGAAATGCTCTATTCAGGTATTTGATTTAGAGTCTACACTCGTAGCGCTAAACAGTAGTAGGCCATTATGTAGGCAATAATTAAAACAAGATTGGAATAAAAAATAAAGTTTCCCAGACGGATTTTCAAACCAGCAAGAAAAAAGTAAGTCGCCAAAGGCGGTGCAAGTTAATGTTACAACTGCGCTACCAAGCTTATGAAGACGATTTGCATAAAAACAAGTTACAGTTCAGGAGATTACCAGCTCTGAACATCGTTACCGGTACCGGCACTCTTTCATGTAGCTGGTAGTTCCGCTCTTCTATTCTATTCTAAACCAATCATAAGAGACTACCGGCTCCAAACTCCATCACTAGTACCGGCTAACTATCCAGTTCTTATATTTTAGGTTATACGACAACATACAGATTTTTAAACTATTATTCTACGAAAAAAGAGTTGATGCAGTATAAATAATAATATCAACAATTTATTATCATAATGAATAAACAAAGTACAAAAAAGATATTATTACAATAATAGATATTAAAACTACAATTTGAAACTAAAATTTAAATACAAATGAGAAAAAATTACCTGTATCAAAGAAGAAAGAATTTATGTTCATTGCCCATTTGAAATTAGCCTCTTTAAATTATTGACATTGCTGAAATAAACTTATTTTGTCTCGTTTTATTACCGAAATGTGCAAAATTGTCAAATTGTACTAAATTGGAATTGATAGGACTAAGAATGTACTTTAGTACAAAAGTACTAAGTTACATGACTTTAACTACTGCTCTAGTTAAAAAATATATTTTTCATTCTTTGCATATTTTTGATAACTCTTATAATAAAACTTTTATAAATAAAACTACTACAACCTGGACAGGTTTCAAGCATTAGGTTGCCTACACAAGATTGCAGAATAGAATGACAGTTTACAGCGTAGATTTATTGCTGCATTATTGAGTGGAATTATATTTATCATTAGTAGTTCCTACAAATGTTGTGGTTACATGTTTCATTTTTAATCACTTACCAATAGTATGTTAAACAAACCCACCGTGCGAATTTTGGTCGGGAAGTGAAAATTCTTTCTTTATTTCATTTGGATGCGATGTATCATAGGTAGAATTAACAATCGCAGATAACAAGATTTCACTTGTGACTTCGGACTTCCCGTCCTCCATCGTAAATTTTAGATTCTTATCAGGATTAAATACTTCCTAAAACATTTAAAACTTTTAAATTGAAACTTCCTAATGAATTGTAATTAATAGTTAGTATGTAATAAGCCGAAACATTCTGAATTTGTTACAAGATTTGCATCTACAGTTGTAAATTTTACAGGTTACCTATGCAGTAGAATTGTATGTTGGCATTTGACCTTCTTCATGTACAGGACGAGTCAACATATTAAATAACCTTTTTACGAATTTCCAGATTATAATCACTAAATATAAATAGCTTGTAATTTTTTTTAAAACTATAGTATATACTCTTTAACTGTTTATTTAATGGTTGTCAGTACTAATACATTGTGACATCATGATCAAGGACGTTTTAGTATTAAATTGTGCTGCAATCAGTGCTTTCGCTGACGAATTTTCTGATGTACAAACGGGATGCAAGAAAACGTACTCAATTGTATTAAACCCAAAGTTGCAAACAGACGAAAATAAAAAGCCATTTAAAAAAAAAAGTGGTGTTGTCAATATATTTTAGACTGGTGATTGGTATCCGGTAGTCTCTTATGATTGGTCTTAAGTAGAAGGGCGGAACAACCGGCCCTTTTTCGCAGCTGACCATCCACACTTGTAGCGCTACACCTATAGCGAAAAAAACACAGAGGGGGATAAACAGTAGCGGGCCACCATGTACACAATAATTAAAAAAGCATTATAATAAAACAAAAAAGTTGCCGGGACAGATATTCGAACCAGCAACAAAGTAGGTCCCAAAACGCGGTGCAAGTTACTTTTACATTTGCACCACCAAGCTTGTGAAGACAGAATGCATAAAAACAATATAGTTCAGGAGATTACGGGCTCCGAACGTCGTTACTGGTTCCGTATATTTTAGGTTATAAGACAATATACATTTTAAACTATTCTACGAAAAAACTAGATCCTATATAAATTATAGTACAAACAATTTATTTCCATAATAATTGAACAAATTACAAAAACGATATTATTACAATAATAGATATTAAAAATATATTTTGCAACTAAATTTTAAACAAAAACAAATGAGCAAAAATTAAAACGCTTTAGCCGTTTCGAAAACGAATGAAAAATGTTCATGGCCTATTTTAAATTCGCAGTTTTAAATAATTTACATTGAAGTATATTTGGTGAATCAAATCATCTAAACCGGTATCATATACCGATTCGTGCACTGATTCAGTAATTTTTATTAAACTTAATATTAAATAATTTGAAATATCTTTAAAAATTGGTTAATTCTCAAATCAATTTAAATAAAAATTGGTTAATCCCCGAAGAGCGGCCGTAGCTCAGTGGTTAGCGCATGGGCTACCAATGCAGCCGTTTCGGGTTCGACTCCTGGCACGGTCGTTCTCCCTCGCAAAGAAATGGGAAACCAATGAGGTGGATTTTTCCTCAGGTAAATCTCTCTGGAGAAGAAGTGCATGCACTTCCTGTGGTTCGGAGCCCACGTTAAACTGTAGGTCCCCTATGTCTATCTGTGCAAACTATCTATCGTCGCGCACCAAATACAGACATAGGAGAGAGATCGCCAACGCCCTCAATAGGGTATAGCACTAGAGAAGAAGAGTCCCCTAATAAATTTAAATACAGCTTAGGTTATAAAAGGGCCAGCCGCAAGGTTTGCTTAATATTGGTAAGTGAATCACGAACGAATCATTTTCTTTTGGTGATTTGATTCATTCGAGTAACCTTGGTGATTCGTTCATTTCGAACAAATCGTTCACGAACGAGTAAACTAGTGTTGGTTTCTATAAATAAAAACTGCTTTGATTTCCACATAGACATTTATTAGGATGCTCGGTGCTTTAAAGTTTTCTGTTTAGGAAAAACCAGAAATTTTTTATTTTGATGGTTTTATTACCGAAATTTGGAAAAACGTCAAATTGTATAAAATTGGAGTTGATACGACTTAGAATGTACTTATGTACTCTAATAACAAAAATGTACTAAATTTGGTACAAATGTACTAAAACGGCAACAGTTGCTGCAATGTCTAATGATACAAGGTGGCACATTTAAAATTCTACATCAGTGTTATAGTTCAAATGCGCCAATAAAACTTCTGAAAGCAACATATTTTTATTAAAACACAGTCATCTGTTTTCTTTCAACTACTTACTTATTTTTGTTGGTTGGTGGTGGTATTCCCAAAAATCTTACAAGTTTAGTGTAAATAAATTAATTTGAGTTTCTCGATTTTTTGAAATTTGTATTTTGCAATGCATTTAAGAGCGGCCGTAGCTCAGTGGTAAGCGCGCGGGCTGCCAATGCAGCGGATCCGGGTTCGATCCCCGGCCCGGTCGTTCTCCCTCGCAAGGCAACGGTAAACCAGCGAGGTGGATTTTTCCCCAGGAAAACCTCTCTGGAGGAGAAGTGCATGCACTTCCTGTGGTTCGGAGCCCACGTTAAACTGTAGGTCCCCTATGTCTATCTGTGCAAACTATCTATCGTCGCGCACCAAACACAGACATAGGAGAGAGGTAGCCAACGCCCTGAATAGGGTATGGCACTATAAGGAGAATGCATTTTTAATACTGCATAATAGTTTTTATAGAACAATCTATAATATTAATAATTAAATATCTCGATTGTAATAATGTTAAGGTGAAAATGAGCGCGCTAAATAACTTTGAAAATTAAATAAATTAAAAAAAATTAATGTTATTCTTTAACGAATTACATACAACTTGCTTGCGACACGATAAGTACAATAATGCCCCTTTCTATTAATATACAAAAGCTTATATATTAAACGTACACATTTATTGCCGGATGTTAATATTAACTAACATGGATTGGATCTATGACCATATATGGTAAAATCGTTTGTTCCCTTCGACAGCGACATTAAACTACGACAACGCTTGAGTTTCGTATATGATAATTTGCTTGTGCATATATTGAGTTTGATTCTGTAGTTGTGATGAGTTATAGTGCGAGCCTGTCCTAAATGTACCTCAATTTTTGTATCACTGAAAATCTGGATGTTTTATTTAAAGTATTTTTTCGCAAGTCTGTTTTTTTGTGTGTGCTTATCAGTAGCGAGATAAGGAAGATTACATTGATTTATAGTAAAATATACCTAACTGTCTTTCCAATTATATATTGTTTTAGGTATTTACTAATTTGTTATGAAAATTTTATTTTTGTGTTTTTTCTATGGAAAACTTTGTTCCAAGGGAAGAAAACCTTGTACAAATAAAAAAAATAGAAGTCTTGAATAACGTGAAGGTACTCTTTTCACAAAAATCGTACCCCGATTCCAAGCCATACTTTTCACCAATTTTTACTTGTTATGTATCTATTTTTTCTAATAATTAGATTTTGTAAATTCGAATAATAACTTCATATTTGTAATCTAATAAATAAAAAGTTCTAACAGCAACAAATAGCATAAAACAAAATTTAGACACCAATACCCTTTATAGCCTTTAGCAAAAAAATTTTAATTTTCATCATTAAATAGTTTAAATGTTGCAACAGGATCTTCAACAAAGTTTGCATGTGCATATTTCAAATTTGAAATAAACAGACATTTTAAAAATCCAGTTATATAACCATACAGTGACTTTAGTGAGACTAACACCTCTAATACCATGCATTTAATTTAAAGGGTTTCCACCAGTGTGAACTTTCATATGTCTTTCTAAGTTACCCTTCCATATACATCTATACATACATACATGACATTTATGAGGTTTTTCACCAGTATGAATTTTCATATGTTTTTGTAAGTTACCATTCCTTATGCATCTATAACCACATACATTACATTTAAAAGGTTTTTCACCAGTATGAATTTTCATATGTGTTTGTAAATTACCTTTTTCTATGCATGAATAATTACATACAGTACAGTTAAAAGGTTTTTCTCCAGTGTGAGTTTTCATATGTCTTCGTAAGTCACTGTTCTTTCTACAACTATAATTGCATACATTACATTTATAAGGTTTATCACTAGTGTGAGTTTTGATATGTCTTCGTAAGTTTCTCTTTAGTGCAGATCTATAATCACACTGGTTACAGTTCAAAGATTTATTTTCCATGACAGCTTCATTTTTTATATGCAGCTCCTCACTCACTAATGGCTCAAACTTAATATCACATTTCAGGTAAGGAGTTTCTGATTTTATTGGAAGGTCCAACGATTGAATGTTAGTATCTTCGGGTTTCACTGTAATGAAATAATGCTGAAAATTATCATACATTTGTTTTTGTGTTATTAACAAGTTGGTAAATTGTGTTATCCAGAAAAGCATTTATATAAACTTTTTGTTGTTTTTATGAAAAAAAAAATGCGAACATACAATTTCAAATTATGAGGTATAAGGGGCCTGCCAGCAAAGAATTTGAATTCATGCTTAAAGCCTCAGTTGTTGGTTGTCAGCTGCCTACTTTAAGCACACCAAAGTTATTAAAATTTTTTTTCTATTTGGTGGTGGCTCTAAACCGAAAAAGTGTTGAAGTAAGGCCGTCTTGTTTTAACAAAAGCTTGGTCTGTATATGTCAGTCATGCCCCGTTAGACTGTATGCTTTGCTCTATGGAATATCGTCCATGAATGATTATTATAAGAAATAATGAAAAAACATAGATTCCTGTTAGTAGACACCAGTTAGTAAATGACAAATACTTCCAGAAAACAAAAAATTATACGTGTTCCATTAAAAAAAGTGTGTGTTTATGCCAGTCTTATATGGAACTCCTGCATAATTAAAATAAATTTAAAAATGTGGTCTTCTTGGATGCCCTACAACTTTTATAATAAAAATAATTATATTTACTTTATTGAAAAAGTTTTCTGTATTTTAAATAGTAAAGAAGATACAACCACTGCGGCCTTGACTCACCCTGTATTTTGCGCAATAATTGATTACAACATACTATTCATCACGGCATTTTAGACCAAACAGTCTATACAAAAACTGTATTAATTATATTTATTACAGTTCCCGTGGTTCGTTTTTACTTTTTAAAAACTTACCGACATGCTGCCCAAACCCACCATGTGAATGTGATTCAGACAGTTTTTTGAGTTCATTTGGATGAGAAGCATGATCAGATTTGCGATCGATAATAGCAGGTAAGGAGATTTCACTAGTCAGGTCAGGTTTTGCTTCATCTTCAATCTCCAATTTTAAATTCCTACCGGTATATCCACTACCTATAAAACATTATTAATCGGTTAGAATTTACCCCAGCATTGATTGAGGACAATCAAGTATAAAATGGTTCTGTTTATTGCATTTCTATTCAGAACACATTCTACTACTCGTTGATCAAGGACGATCGTTTTCCGAACTTACTTCGGGTGACTTTAGATTCTGTTTAAATATTATTCTGATAAGTAATCGTTTTGCAGAGTAGATACTCTATTCTATTGTCATGATTGCAGAGCTTTGCCATAATTGCCCACTTATTGCTGCTACTGCGGAGTGATATCTGAAGTATTGCCAAAAATTTGTACACCTATTACCCCCGGATCCTTGTAGAACATTAAATTCTCTTTTCAACCATTGTTTTTCAATTTGAAATTGGTTAATAATAAATGAGAGGCAATTGTTTATAAATATTATCAATTTCTACCAAGTAAGCCTTTGCAAATTATTGAAAATTTTATAGTCAAATTTATCACAATATAGTCTATAACGGCCCATTACTGGGTTACGGCACTCATCTTTGTCTTGTACACTCTCTTAGCGCCAAGGTGGAGCAACTGGGGAGGTACAGTTATACGAATAAATAAAACTACTACAACCCGGGCACGTTTTATGAATGACAGTTTACAGCGTAGATTTATTGCTGCATTATTTAGTGGAATTATATTTATCATTAGTAGTTCGTACAAGCGTTGCGGTTACATGTTTCGTTTTTAATCACTTACCAATAGTATGTTTAACAAACCCACCATGCGAATTTGGGTCGGGAAGTAAAAATTCTTTCTTTATTTCATTTGGATGCGACGTATCATAGGTAGAATTGACAATCGCAGATAAAAAGATTTCACTCATGACTTCGGACTTTCCTTCTTCCATCTTCAATTTTAAATTAGTACCAGGATTAAATACTTCCTAAAACATTTAAAACTTACCTATAATGCATTTAAAATGTGGCACTATACAGGTGACTCACCCCTAACGTAAAAATTCGGAAAACAAACGCACAAAGAAACTATAGTTCGTACTACCTTTTAAATTAAAACTTCCTAATGAATTGTAATTAACAGTTAATATGTAATAAGCCGAAACATTCAGAACTTGTTACGCGATTTGCATTTGCAGTTGCAAATTTTATAGGTTATGTATTTGATAAGTTAAAAATTGTATGTTGCATTTGACCTACTTTATGTACAAAAGGAGTCAACATGTTGGAGAACCCTTTTGCGAATTTCCAGATTATAATTAATAGGTATAATATAAGTAGCTTGTAATTTTTTAAGAAACTATAATATCCACTCTTTACTATTAAATTCTGCTGCAAACAGTGCTTTTACAGCCGAATTTTTCTGATGTACCTACAAACGGGATACAATGTACTAAATTGTATTACATTTAGAATTGGAAACAGAGGAAAATAAAAAAGTTCGAATGTTTTCAAAAAAGGGGCGTTTCGGAAATGCTGTATTCAGGTATTTGATTTAGACCGTCTACATTTGTAGCGCTACACCTATCGCTGAAAACATCCTACAGGGGGATAAACAGTAGTAGGTCATTATGTAGGCAATAATTAAAACAGCATTGGAATAAAAAATTAAGTTTTCCTAGACGGATTTTCAAACCACCGACAAAAAAGTAGGTCGCAAAACGCGGTGCAAGTTAATGTTACAACTGCGCTACAAAGCTTATGAAGACAATTAGAATAAAAACAAGTTACAGTTCAGGAGATTACCGGCTCTGAACATCGCTACCGGTACCGGCACTCTTTCATGTAGCTGGTAGTTCCGCTCTTCTATTCTATTCTAAACCAATCATAAAAGACTACCGGCTCCAAACTCCATCACTAGTACCGGCTAACTATCCAGTTCGTATATTTTAGGTTATACGACAACATACAGATTTTTAAACTATTATTCTATGAAAAAAAGTTGATACAGTATAAATAATAATATTAACAATTTATTATCATAATGAATAAACAAAGTACAAAAAAGATATTAATTCAATAATAGATATTAAAACTACATTTTGAAATTAAAATTTAAAAACAAATGAGAAAAAATTACCTGTATCAAAGAAGAAAGAATTTATGTTCATTGCCCATTTGAAATTCGCCTCTTTAAATTATTGACTTTGCTGAAATAAACTTATTTTGCCTCGTTTTCTTACCGAAATGTGGAAAATTGTCAAATTGTACTAAATTGGAATTGATACGACTAAGAATGTACCTTAGTGCAAAAGTACTAAGTTACCTGACTTTAACTACTGCTCTAGTTAAAAAATATATTTTTCATTCTTTGCATATTTTTGATAACTCTTATAATAAAGCTTTTAACAGCGATTTTCGTCCGAAGTCCGAAGCGTATCTAATCAGCTGTAAGGCGTGGTCAGTTACAGTGCTCGTGTCCAATGCGACTAGCCAAAGTTATCATAATACTATTCTTATACAGTACACGATAATCGTATTGCACAGGCTGTCGCAAGTTCAAATCATCGCTGGGCGTTACTACTTTTTGTTTGTAAAAACAATGTTATTTACTCCGATATTGGCGCACGAACATTTAAAACGCAATAATTATGAGAAAGTACCAGCGACCTGTTTCGCCCAATTTTACTTGCTACCTCTCTATTTTTTTAATAATTAATTTGTGTAAATTGAAATAATAAGTTACTTCATATTTGTAATCTAATACATAAAAGGTTCTAAGGGCAACCAGTTGCATAAAAATAAATTTAGACACCAATACCCTTAATAGCCTCCGGCAAAAATATTAATTATCAATTTTAGTTGGTTTAAATATTGTGAAACGGGATTTTTAACAAAGTGTTGTCCTCACAGTTGTCATAGATACATATTTCACAATTGTAGTAAACAAACATTTCAAAAATCCAGTTTATATAACCATACAGTGAATTGAACTAACACCCCTATAATAGCGTACATTTAATTTTAAGGATTTGCACCAGTGTGAACCTTCATATGCCTTCCTAAGTTACCCTTCCGTGCACATCTATAGTTACATAGATTACATTTATGAGGTTTTTCACCCGTATGAGTTTTCATATGAACTTGTAATGTATTATTCTGTATGCATCTATAACCACATACATTACATTTAAAAGGCTTTTCACTAGTATGAGTTTTCATATGTTTTTGTAAGGTACCATTTCTTATACATTTATAACCACATACGTTACATTTAAAGGGATTTTCACCAGTATGAGTTTTCATATGTTTTTGTAAGGTACCATTCCTTATGCTTCTATAACTACATACATTACATTTAAAAGGTTTTTCGCCAGTATGAATTTTCATATGTCTTTGTAGGACACCCTTCTGTATGCATTGATAATCACAAACATTACATTTAAATGGTTTTTCACCAGTGTGAGTTTTGATATGGTTTTGTAAATTACTGTTCTGTATACAACTATAATTACATACATTACATTTTAAAGGTTTTTCGCCAGTATGAGTTTTCATATGAACTTGTAAGGTACCATTCCGTGTGCATCTACAGCCACATACATTGCATTTAAAAGGCTTTTCACCAGTGTGAGTTTTAATATGTTTTTGTAAGGTACTTTTTTCTAAACATCGATAACCACATACATTACATTTTAAAGGTTTTTCACCAGTATGAGTTTTCATATGAAGTTGTAAGGTACTGTTCTGTATGCATCTATAATCACAAACTTCACATTTAAAAGGTTTTTCACCAGTGTGAATTTTCATATGTCTTCGTAGGTTACTCTTTACTGCAGATCTGTAATCACATACGTTACAGTTCAAAGGTTTTTCTCCTGTAACAGCTTCATTTTTTATATGCAACTCCTCACTCAATGACTCAAGCTTGAAACCAACTTCTGATTTTATTTGGAGATCCAACAATTGAATGTTAGTATCTTCATGTTTCACTGTAATTAAATAATGATCGCTTTAATAATATTATCATAAACATCAATGCTGACTGTTAAGTTAGTTGTTGCAGGTTTCTTTCTGTATTATTGCGAAGTTGATAAATTGCCGCATCCAGAAAATTACTTATGAAAAATGGTTGTACTTTCTTTTAAAGCATAAAAATTTGCACATACAATTTTAAATGTGAAGGTCATAAAAGACCCACCAGCAAAGAGTCTGGGTTCATGCTTAGAACCTTAACTGATCCTCGACGGCTGCCTACTTTAGAAAAAGACTATATTTTACAGGGTGGCCTAAATTCGTTGGTTTTGTAGAAATTAGAAAACAACTGATAGACACCTTTTATGGGCCAATTTTTTGCGTATATTTCGATAGCAAAAACAGACTTCAGCTTTGTTTTCAAGTTATGCGCCAAAATTAAATTTTTTTAAATATGAGAGGGTCTTATATTTCAGATATTTAAAAGAAAGAAGAAAAGTGTATGACAATTTTTACAGATATTTTTATTAAAAATTTAACTACTTAAACAAATGTTAAAGTTTGTTTTCCAAGTTATAGCAAAAACTTCTATCTGTGACTCACTTTTTGTTTGGAGTCACTTACCAACAGCATGCTCCACAAATTCATTATGTGAATGTGACTCAGAATGTGGACATTCTTTCTTGATTTGATCTGAATAGGAAGTCTCAGATTTGGGATCAACAACAGCAGGTAACAAGACTTCACTTGTGACGTTAGGTTTTACTTCTTCGTCCATTTCCAATTTTAAATTTGTACTGGTATATGCACTACCTATAAGACATTTAAAGTTTATGTTTATATATTTCATCAGTGACGACAGGTACGGTGTCAGACATAGACAGCCCTTGTTCATTTTGAATATTGAGTAGCAAAAGTAGTGCCTGTTTTTTGTATGATTAATGAACAAAAAGTTGTTACAATGGTGCTGCTAAAAATATGTAATGCTTTGAGTTTCTAATAACAGAATTTAACACAAGCAATATAAAACAAAACTTGCAACAACTTTTACGTTGTTGGTCAGCATTTCATCATGTATCAACAAAATTACATTTCGTCTTGACGAGAACATGGTAGTGGTTTGGTAACAGTCATTTTCCTAATAAAAGTAGAAGTATTGGGAGAAGGCAGTTCAAAGTTGTCTAAAACCATGACCACTCTTTTTGAAATTACAGAATCAATTTTCGGAAATACATCAAAATCAATTTTAGAATAAAAAGTTGTACAGCATTGACAGAAAATGCAAAGTTAAAATCGATTACATGCAAAAATCAATTATTATATCTAAAACGTAAAAAAAATAAAGTAACAAAAATCGATTTTAGTAAGCACTAGTTTTTGATTAAAATACGAAGAAACGATTCCAATTAAAAATCGATTAAAAAAATTAACAATCGAAATTATTGAAAATAAAGAGTCAATTCTAAAATAATCGAACGTCAGTTTTGCTATCGATTTTTGTCTCAGCCCTAATCACCACCAACACATAGACATTGTAAATATAAGCTATTTATTATTCGTAATTCGTACTCAAGGTGTTCTTACATTGTTTAACTTTAATCACTTACCAAATGCATAATTCACAAACCATGTAAATTTGGCTCGGAGCGTGTAAATTACTTCTTGATTTTATTTGAATGCGAAGCATCATTTATCTGCAATTTTAATTTCGTACCAGTATATAAAAATACTTTCTACAATATTTAAAACTTACCGATATTTATTGCATTTTATATAGCACTATAGTACAGGTGACTCACCCCTAATGAGAAAATTCAGAAAACTAATGTACAAAAACCTTCTAGATTCTATAAATTTTTAAATTAAAACTTCCTTTGTATACGGTAATTGTGAGTTAATAATGTAATAAAATTAAACATTCAGAGTTTATTATTACACGATTTTCATCCTCCTTTAAAAAGTAGGTAAGCAATGGTGCACTTGAAATAGGGCGTTTTACCTTTAATGCGCAAGCGCGTTTCAAAAATTGCATTTGAACTACTTCATGTACAGGATGTGTCAACATGATGGATAAACCTTATGTGAATTTCCCGATTGGTTACTAGATAATATAATAATAGTTTGCTAGTAATTGTTTCAGCAATTATAATTAGCGTCTTCATAAACGTTTTTCCTCTAAATGTGCCGCAATATGTAACAATAACGGGATGACACATTTAGAAATGCTACATCAACTATTCATTGCGTTTCTACTTTGTTATAGATCAAATAAATCAATAGAGCTTCTCCTGTGCTGGAAATTTTATTTACACTCAGTTACCTTTTTACTTTCACACAGCTTCTAATTGTGAAAAGGCATAAAACGTATTTAAAGCATGTTAACAAAATTATTTTTTTATCAAATCGCTAAAAATCTTCTGATGTCAAAAATTGCAATTTTTAGGTCTGAAAACACTTTTCATTGGAGAAATAAGTGTAAAAAAAATATTATTATGAAAACGAATTTTTGACTTCCAAATAATTATTAGACGTCAAAATATCATTAGGCTACGTCACAAAATCAAATTAAACTCTAAAAAATAATCATTACAACTTAATATGATGTCAACAATCCAATTCTTTACGTCAAAAAATATTTTTTCACTCCAGAAAACAAATCTTTGTCGTGAAAAAACATATTCACGTCGGCGACGTCTAAATTTTTATTTTTGACGTAAAATTTCGATTTTCTGACGTAAAATATCAACTTTTTGACGTCTAAAAATTACTTATTGTAAATATAAAAAAAACTGTTTAATTAATAATAAACATAACGGATTTGTGGACATCATTGTTTAGCGCCATAAATTGATTTTTAAACGTAAAAATGTTTAAAACAAACAAGGCGGCCTTGATTAATGCTGTTTTCCTCTCTTCTAAGAAACCGGCGTTTTTCTCAGAAATTTTCTAATGTTTTACATGATTAAAAAGGGAGAAAAAATGCTATAGATTTCCAACATCAAAAGTGTATGGTGCAATTTCTGGTTAGACCGGAAGTGATATAAAAATATTAGTAATATCCACAGAAAGAACCCACTCCATTATACAAATGCCGTTAACAATTTTTTTGAATATCTTTATTAATACAAAAATTATACGTTGTGGGCAGTCATCGTGATACACCCTGTATATTCTCACGTTAGTGGAGTGCAGCATACAATAAATAAAAGTTGTTGCAGAATTTAAGCAATATATTAAAGCAAAAATGTATACAAGGATTACATAAAATAGTTTAATAAAGAAATGTCCCTAAGAATAAAATTGTTATACAGAGTGTTCAAATAAAATCAAAGTCAAATTGGTTGTGTATGGAAAAAGTTTAAATATGCCTTCATGTAAGCAAAATCTAACTCTAGCCAACTTCAGCATTTATTTATTTATTTGAGCACCTGTTACTTAGGTTACAGAGTCGTTGTTAATTTGTTTAAAGCATATATTTTAATTATAATACTGTGCAATTAATTAACACCCATACTGCAATTCAGGGTTGGGCATATGTAGAATAGTACACGTAAAATATACTTATAAATGGTTATTCTGCATGTAGAATATGAAATCCTGTTTCTGCATATTCTACATGTAGATAACCAACGCTTAATTAGACGGTTTAAACATGAATGAATAAGTATACAATTAAACATGTGCATCCCTCTACACCTAATAAAATAAATAACAGTAAATTAAAATTTAAAACAGATCAAAACAGGTAAAAACTAAAAACGAATAATAACTGACCGGTGCCGGAATTAAGGTGGGGCGACCGGGACATCCGCCCTAGACGTAACAAGTTAAAGGGGCGTACAGTGCACGAGCCCGCCGGCGAAAGTATAATCACATGCATTACATTTCAATGGTTTCCATCAGTATGAATCTTCATATGTCTTCGTAAGGTACCTTTCTGTATGCATGTATAATCACATACAATACATTTAAAAGGTTTTACACTGGTGTGGGTTTTCATAATATGGTATTGCAAGCTGCCGTTCGCTATACATCGATAATCACATATATTACATTTAAAGGGTTTTTCACCAGTATGAATTCTCGCATGTACTTGTAAGTTGATCTTCGCTGCAAATCTATGATCACATACATCACATTTAAAAGGTTTTTCGCCAGTATGACTTTTCAAATGTTTCTGTAAAGCATATTTTTGTATACATCTATAATTACAAACATTACATTGAAAAGGTTTTTCACCAGTATGTGTTTTCATATGTATTCGTAATCTACTCTTCCGTATACATCTATAATCACACAGGTTACATTTAAATGGTTTTTCACCAGCATGAATTTTCATATGTGCTCCTAAGTTACTTTTTACTCCAAATGTATTATTACATAGGCTACATTTAAAAGGTTTTTCCCCTGTATGAATGTGCATATGTGATTGTAAGTCACCCTTGCATATACATCTATAATAACATAAACTACATTTAAAAGATTTTTTAACAGTATGAGTTTTCATATGTCTTCGTAAATTACTCTTCTGTATACATCTATAATCACATATGCTACATTTAAAAGGTTTTTCACCAGTATGCGTTTTCGTATGTATTCCTAAGTCACTTTTTCGTATAAAACCATAATCACATACATTACATATAAAAGATTTTTCCCCAGTATGAGTTTTCATATGATATTGTAAGCTACTTTTTGCTAAGCATGAAAAAATACAAACAATACATTTAAAAAGTTTTTCCTCTGGATGAATTTCAGTTTTTATATGCAGTTCCTCACTCACCAATGGCTCAAGCTTTATGTAGACATCATCGTTATCACTCTTCATACCACATTTCAGTTCACGATCTTCTGATTTTATTTGGAGTAGTTGAATGTTGGTATGTTCGCGTTTCACTGTAATTAAATAATGCTTGCTATAATAATGTTGTCACGAAAATCATATTAATGTCATATTAATGGTAAGACCTATGGAAATAGTAGTGTGAAGAAAGTTCCTAACACTCCCTTTGTGTAAGGTTTGCATCTCTATTATTGGCAACACCACGGTAAAACCTAATTTTAAAAATTAGAAAATGTTAGTAAAATCTGTAATCTGTAGTAATGAAAGTTTCTCCAAAGCCCGTTGTACTACTAAGGTGTCTCTTTTTGTAAATAGTGCCACAATAAATATTATTGATTTTACAATATTTCCAGCAAATATAACTTAAGGCATGCTGTTACGTTCAACTTTGATAAAAGTATTACTACGGAACTCTAGGCAATAACTACTACAGTTCAACGTAAGTAAATTATTAATGTTCTTGACAACATTAATGTTGAAAATCTAGATAATAAAAAATAATACAAGTTTACTGTTAGTGGAAGATACAGAAATTTCGCCAATTAGGAAATAAACTATTTCACTGCATCCTGTAGGCACATTTTTATATTCTCACTCAAGATTTGTGTAACTTTACGTTACAACTTTGCTATGAAAACTGCCGGGAGGCAGCACGAGGCACCAAACATTTAAGAAAAGCGACCAGTTCAGGTGAATCAATAACTATTGCAAAGGAAATGGTATAAAAATAATAAAACAGCAGGAGCTCTGTCAGCCTCCAAAGAAGTTATTTCAAAGCATGCACATTGGGCCAGATTTCCAAAAAGGTTGGCCATAATACGAAATTTTAAATATTCTAGGAATGTCAAAAAAACATCTATATTAAATAAACAATGTGTAACATCTGCAGAAGAATTATTATTGTGTGTTCGTCTGTTTATTATATGTAGACAGTCAAAGCCATAAATGCTCCAGACGCGTGCTGTTCTTGTTTAAAACGCTGTTATAAGTTTCGTCCTTTAAACAGTGTATTTTTTCTATTTTTATGTTAATTTATATATTTATATATAATTTAATAAAGACCCATATTATTCGGGTAAGTACCTACTACTCTCATAAAAAAACTTATTATTTATTGATTATCTGGCCGTGAAATATATATTTTTTATATAACTTGTCATAAATTCTAATATTGTGCACAAGCTTTGCATTCCCGTTGATTTTTATATAGGTTCCGGGGAAGTCCCGACAAAATTTTTTGTTCAATAGTCCGCCATATTAGATTAACCATTTTAAATTTTACAATTTTGATATCAGATTTGAAATCAGCGACCTTGCAAACCTACGAAAACCAAGTTTTGTATCAATTTGATAAAATTTTGTTTAACAGTCCGCCATATTTAATCCGTCATTTTGAATTTTACAATTCTGATTTGAAATCAGCGACCTCGCAAACTTTTAATAACCAAATTTCGTATCAATCTGATGAGTTTTTGTCCAATAGTATGCCATAACTGATCCGCCATTTTGAATTTTACAATTTTTGATATCAGATTTGAAATCAGCGACGTTGCAAACTTTCTATAACCAAATTTTGTATAAATCTGATTACATTTTGTCCAACAGTCCGTCATATTTAATCCGCCATTTTGATATTTACAATTTTGATATCAGATTTGAAATCAGCGACCTTGCAAACTTTCGAAAACAAAATTTCGTATCAATCTGATGAAATTTTGTTTAACAGACCGCCATATTTAATCCGTCATTTTAAATTTTACAATTCTGATTTGAAATCAGCGACCTCGCAAACTTTTAATAACCAAATTTCGTATCAATCTGATGAAATTTTGTCCAATAGTGCGCCATAACTGATCCGCCATTTTGAATTTTACAATTTTTGATATCAGATTTGAAATCAGCAACGTTGCAAACCTTCTATAACCAAATTTCGTATCAATCTGATGAAATTTTGTTCCAATAGTGCGCCATAATTGATCCTCCATTTTGAATTTTACAATTTTTGATATCAGATTTGAAATCAGCGACGTTGCAGACCTTCTATAACCAAATTTTGTATAAATCTGATGACATTTTGTCCAATAGTGCGCCATAATTGATCCGCCATTTTGAATTTTACAATTTTTGATATCAGATTTGAAATCAGCGACGTTGCAAACCTTCAATAACCAAATTTTGTACCAATCTGATGAAATTTTGTCCAATAGTCAGCCATACTTGATCCGCCATTTTGAATTTTACAATTTTTGATATCAGATTTGAACTCAGCGACCTTGCATACCTTTCGTATCAATCTGATGAAATTTTGTCCAGCAGTCCGCCATTTTGAATTTTACATTTTTAGATATCAGATTTGAAATCAGCGACGTTGCAAACCTTCAATAACCAAATTTTGTAAAAATCTGATGAAATTTTGTCCAATAGTCAGCCATATTTAATCCGCCATTTTGAATTTTACAATTTTGATATCAGATTTGACATCTTGCAAACCTTCAAAAACAAAATTTCATATCAATCTCATACAATTTTGTCCAATAGTCCGCCATTTTAAATTTTGACACCAGATTTGAAATCAACAACGCTCAAAAACAAACTTTCGTATAAATTAAAAGAAATTTTGTCCAATAGTCCGCCATATTGAATTCACCATTTTGAATTTCACAATTTTGATATAAGATTTGATATCAGATTTGAAATCAGCGACCTTGCTAAGGTCCTTAATACCAAATTTTATGCAAATCCGAAGAAAATCCATGCTAGTGAAGAGAAACATGAATTTTAACAAACAGATATATAGAGGGTGAGTCATTTAAGTGTCACCCCACTATTATTTCTTAAACTATTAAGAATATCAAATTTGTACATAGGCAGCCGGTAAACAAGCAATTGTTTTCATTCAGAAATGCTGCATATTCCTTTAGCTTTAAATAGCTACCTTTGCCATTGATGTACGTTTCGTTGGATAAATATTAAAGTGGACGCAGGAGCAATAATCAGCTTATGAGCCGCCGGCAGCGTTGTGAAAGTTCTATTTCAAATCATTAACAAAAAATCTTCGAAACGTTCACGTTTTTATGAAAATAAACGATCAAGTTCACTTGAAAGTATTTAAAAGAGGAACGTGTTCCTGGGAAGGCGTTCTTTATAAAAGTTCATTCCCGGACACTGGCCACCGGCGACTCATGATCATCAAAAGTGTAAATCATTTACTAAAAGTATGCTCCACAAACCCACTCTGTGAATTTGGTTCGGAAAATGGAAATTCTTTCTTGATTTGATTAGGATAGGAAGTCTCAAATTTGGAATCGACTGCAGGTAATGATACTTCACTATTGACATCAAGTTTTGCTTCATCTCCCATCTCCAGTTTTAAATTCGTGTCAGTATATGCACTACCTATAAAACATTTAAAATTTATGTTTATACTTTGCATTGCAGACAGCTAGTGTTCTGTTCGAATATTAGGTTGCAAAAGTGGCATTGTTTCTTGTATTATTAACAAACAAGAAGTTGTTACTTTGTGATACTAGTAAAAATATGTAATAAGTAATAGATTGGTTTTATTATAACAAGATTTAACGCATACAATTTAAAACAAAACTTGAAACAACGTTTACGTTGTCGATCAAAATTTCCTGATCTATCCACAAAATTACATATTTTCTTCACGAGTACATACGGTAGTGATTTGGTAACAGCCATACTTCTAGTAATAGTGTAGGTGGTAAGAAAACACATTTCAAAGTTGTGTAAAAATGAGCACTATCGTATAGAAATTATAGACGAGGATATATGCTATTTAAATTTATTCATTAGTAGTTTGTACGCAAGCTGTATACTTTTCAAATTTAATCACTTACCAATAGCTCGCTTCACAAACCCACCATCAAAATTTGTCTCAAAAGGTGGGAATTCTTTGTTTATTTCATTTGGATGCGAAATATCATATTTGGAATTGACAACAGTAAAGAACGAGATATTATAGTTATTTTAGGATTGGGGTTTGCTTCTTCCATCTTCAATTTTAGATTCGTTACAGGATATAGTGATACTTCCTAAAATATTTGAAATTTACCTTTATTTATTGCATTTAATATGGTGACTCACCCCTTACGCTAGAATGCGGAAAACGGTTGTACAAAACTTATAGTTTGCACAAAATTGTAAAGTAAAAACCACCGTAAGATACGGTAATCCTTAGTTAATATGAAATAAAACATTCAGAATTTGTTGGATGATTTTCATTTTAATTAAGGAATTATATAGGTTATGTACAACATCAGTAAACCTAAAATATATTGCAATAAGTACGCATGCGCATGTTAAAAATTATAGATTAATATTTGAACTAGTTTATGTACAGGATGAGTCTACATGTTATTCAACCCTTTGTTAAATTTCCCGATTATTTGTGAAATTTCATTTATTATACAAATTGTGTATAGTAATGGTTTGATTGATACATTTAATTAAAAAAAAATATAAATTAGCTATTCAAAACACATATTCACGTACTTCATCCAATACAATTGAATAAATAGGCTTTAGTTCCATGGCAACAAATTGGAAAATTTTAAACTAGTCTAACAAATGCACATTATTTTTTAAAACAACTAAAAACGTTTAAACACTTTGTTGAATGCAAAAGAAAAAACATAATTTGCCAGATGAGGCATTTAAAAATAAATTGCTCCCACTGTAATTCGTTTTATATGGAACAAACAATAAGAAATTTTAATATTAGGTACAAAGCACATGTATGTTATTACAAATATAATAACACTATAAAATGTTTACACTTTTGCGATGATAAACGTAAATTACGTACACTGGAAGCATTTAAAATTGACATTTAAAATCTGTACCTTTAATGAATGAACAAATTGATCTTTTAAATTCACTATTATTGAACGTTTTAGAATAAAATATCAAGTCGTCTGCAGACATAGATAACCATGATTACGACATTCTTATAGCAACAGCAACTTTTCAATCTTACCTTCGAAAATGACATGTAAACATGTCAAAATACGTATAAGGCTAAAAATAAATAAATATTGTTCAAGTGAGAAAAGTATTTTATTCATACATTAAAATACATGTAACTAGAATTTTGTTTCAGTATTTATTATTTAGTAAGGTATTAAAAATTTTACTTATGTTTTTCTATAGAAAACTTTCCTCCATAACATAACAGTACAAAAATGAAAAAAATTGAAGTCGTGAATAATTACGGTTCTCATTTCTCAAAAAATCATGTTTTATTGTAATTTATTCAAAATGTATGAGTAATGATTAAACAAAAATCGTACCCTGATTCCAAGCTATTGTTTTCATCAATTTTTACTCATGTATTTACTCTACTTTTTTACAATTTAAACACCATTTCATTGTTAGCTTTTAAATATTGCTTTCGATCTAACTTCTCTACGTTGACGATCATAGAACACAAAAAAAACAATAAAAAATAGAATACTACCTATAGTCAAAGTGTGACTTTAGTTGGATTAGTAAACCTATAATAGCATACATTTCACTTTAAGGGTTCTTCATCAGTATGAGTGTTCGTATGTATTTATAAATCAAATACACCTTTAAAAGATTTTTCACCCGTATGAATTTTAATGTTTTTGTAAGGCACCTCTCTCTATGCATGTATAATCACATACATTACATTTAAAATTACAAACATTACATTTGAAAGGTTTTTAATCAGTATGGGTTTTCGTATGTGTTTGTAAGTTACTCTTCTGTGTAAATCTATCACATAAAATACATTTAAAAGGTTTTTCACCGGTATGAATTTTCATGTTTTGTAACGCACCTTTTTTTTTACACCAATGAATTTGAAAGGTTTTTCACACGTATGAGTATTCATATGTGTCTGTAGGGTACTATTCTGTATACATCTATAATTACATTCATTACATTTAAAAGGTCTTTCACCAGTGTGAGTTTTTATATGCACTTGTAAATCACTATTTTGTATACATTTATAATTACATACATTCAATTCAAAAAGTTTATCACCAGTATGGGTTTTAATGTGTTTGTAAATGACTCTTCTGTATACATCTACAATCACATACATTACATTGAAAAGGTTTTTCACCAGTATGAGTTTTCATGTGGTATTGTAAGTTGCTTTTGCTTTGCATGAAAAATTAATACAGTACATTTAAAAGGTTTTTCACCAGTATGAGTTTTCATATGTCTACGTAAAGCACCTTTCCCATGCATTTATAATCACATTCAACACATTTAAAAGGTTTTTCACCAGTATGAGTTTTCATATGTCTACGTAAAGCACTTTTCTCTGTGCATTTATAATCACATTCAACACATTTAAAAGGTTTTTCACCAGTGTGAGTTTTCATATGCGCTTGTAAAGCACTATTTTGTATACATTTATAATTACATACATTACATTCAAAAGGTTTGTCACCAGTATGAGTTTTCATGTGGTATTGTAAGTGACTCTTCTGTATACATCTATAATTACATAAATTACATTTAAAAGGTTTTTCACCAGTATGAGTTTTCATGTGCGCTTGTAAAGCACTATTTTGTATACATTTATAATTACATACATTACATTCAAAACGTTTGTCACCAGTATGGGTTTTCATGTGGTATTGTAAGTTGCTTTTCACTATGCATGAAAAATCACATACATTACATTGAAAAGGTTTTTCACCAGTATGAGTTTTCATGTGGTATTGTAAGTTACTCTTCTGTATACATCTATAATCACATACAGTACATTTAAAAAGTTTTTCACCAGTATGAGTTTTCATATGTCTACGTAAAGCACCTTTCTCTATGCATTTATAATCACATTCAACACATTTAAAAGGTTTTTCACGAGTATGAGTTCTCATATGTCTTTGCAAATTAGTCTTCACACCAGATATATAATCACATACGTTACATTTCCAAGGATTGGTAAGAGGTTCATCTTTTATCTGCAGCTCCCCACTCACCAATGGCTCAAACTTTATGTATATATCATCGTTATTACTCTCGATACCACATTTTAGATCAAGAACCTCTGATTTTATTTGGTGGTCCAACGATTGAATGCTGCTGGTATCTTCGTGTTTTACTGTAATTAAATAACGTCTGCTTTAATATAATTATCTTAAATATAAAAATGCCGACAGTTAGTAATCAGGTTTGTTTCTGTATTATTAACAAATTCGTAAATTGTCATATTCGGAAAAGTACTTTTGCAAAAATTTAAATTTTTTTTATATAGGAAAAAAATACATACAGAACAAATATCACAACTATTATTATAGTATATTCAAAAGAGCAAAATTTGAGTACACCAAAATTATGGTAATTAAGTACTAATAGTAATCAATTCAACAATAGTGACTTTTGTAGAAAATAAGTACATTTGCATAAAATATTGCGCAAGTCTGAGTCAGTCTGTATTATTCAATTTATTTTTATTATTGAACCGTAGATTACCATTATGATAAATTAAAATTTAATTAGTGTATGACGACGTAAAGTTAATAAAAAAACTCGAATATATACAGAGTGTTCAATTCAAGAAAAAGAAAGTTGATCAACACCAATTCGCACAAATGCAAGAATTTTGGGTTAAGTCATAAATGCTTACAGAGAGATGTGTATGGAGCCTGGAATTTAAAAATACAGGGCGAGTCAATATCTCCTTTATTATTTACAACACAAAAACATTTTTAAATAAAAGTTGTAGGAGACCAAGAGGAGTACATTGTTCATTCAATTTGGGTGAATCACACAGCGGATTTCATATAAGAGATACATATAAAACTTTTGTTTCTTTTAATACAACACCTTGTATAACCAAATTAAATTTTAAAATATCGGGAGAATAGCGCATGGTCTTGACTTACAATTCAACAGAAAAAAATTGTCTAACGAATGTGACAAAGCCGCAACAGAATTTCAAAAACAAAACATATATTCAAAAAGGCAATCAAAAGGCGAATAAGAATATGCACCTATGTGTGACTGAAATACAATAACAGCATCTCATAAATTAGAAATGATTAAAATTTCACGTTTCTACCGTTTTGTTTTTACTACTAAATTGAAAATTCGCCATAAAAAATTGATTCAATCAAATGTAAATTGTGTTTTCATAAATTTAACCATGTACTGCATCGAAAATGAGCCACACTGTAGTACAGAACTTGTGATTCCCTTTTTGTTTTCAATCACTTACCAATGGCCTGCTCCACAAACCCACCATGTGATTGTGATACAGAAAAGGGAAATTCTTTCTTGATTTCATTTGATTGAGAAGCATCAGATTTGGGATCGGCAATAGACGAGACTTCAGGTGTAACGTAAGGTTTTATTTCATCTTCCATTTCCAATTTTATATGCGTACCCTACTGAAAATCACCTCAGTTGCCTCATAAAACCTCATACAAAATGAACCTGGTTGTTTCAAAAACCGCATAAAACCACATACAACCTGATGAAAACATTATCAGGTTATATGAGGTTTCTATATATATTTTCAGTAGGGTACCGGTATATGCAGTACCTGTAAAACATTTAAAATTTGTTTAAGCTTTATTTATTAATGGCGACACGGAAGCTGTTAGACAAAGACAGCCTGTGTACATTTCAACTATTGAGTTGCAAAAGTCTGTTTTTTGTATTGTTACATCAACGCACATGAAGTTGTTACATTGTGATGTTAGTAAAAGTATGGAATACTTTGGTTTTCCTATGAAAAGGTTTAATGCATATAAAATAAAACTTGAAACAATTTAAATTGTTGATCATCATTTCGTTATTAGTTATGCAATGTACAAAATTACATTTCTTCTTGACGAGAACATGTGGTAGTAAAGAGAAGGCATTTCAAAGTTGTAAGAGAAAATATAATGTTCACCACTGTATAAAAATTGTAAGTATTATCATGTATAAGTTATTTTTCATTAGTAATTCGTACACAGTTGTAGTTACATTTTTAAATTTTAATCACTCACCAATAGCATGCTTCACAAATCCATCATGTAAATTTGGCTCGGAAAGTAGATATTCCTTATTAATTTCGTTTGGATGGGGTTTTCCTTCTTCAATTTTAAATTCGTACTAACCATCAATAATATAACACACCCCTATAGTGAAAACTCGGAAAACTAGTATACACAACGTTTAGTTTGAGTAAATTTTTGCAGTAAGACTTATTCTTATACTAATCCTTATTATTAGTTAATAACATGTACCTGCAGTTCCAACATTCAGAAGTTGTGCACGATTTTCATATGCACTTGAGAATTTTGGAGGTTATGTCCATGGATGCGTCGGCGCCATCTACACCACTAGCGTCTAGTGTAGTACAAATCAATCGATCCTGACTTGCGCAACCTGGTCTAATATTGGCTCGCATTGTGCAGTGTTAACTAATAGCGTCTAGTCTCTTCAAGTACAATCTATCCCACCAAAGCCAGACGTTTTATTTGTGTATTTCTATTGGGAACGCATTCAATAGGCACTTACCTAACGGTAACCGGCAGGTTCGCAGTGGCACAGTTGGATATGCGGGTGTACTACATAAGTAGTTGTGGAGTCGATTCTCGGTTGAAGCCAAAATTTTTTTTTCTAATTTTGACATGTAAACGGTCACTTTTAAAAATTAATTGAAGTCTCGAAACGTCACACTTTTCATAACCAGTTAGGAAAAGTATAATATTTCACAACTGGTGATGAAAAATTCATTTCAACACCAGTTGCGAAAAGAAAAACACAAAATTAAGAAAAATTTAACATTCAATCAATTATAAACATGTATAACACAATTTTTACAGTTAGTTAGGTTAACTCCTGATGATTGGGAAGTTTTATTACTAGAACTTGCTGTAATCTGAGAAACGGAAACGCAATTTGTTTCACCAAGAATATCAGTAGCAATCTTTTCCTGTTCTGTACATGATGATAGTGCATTTTGTGCGGCCTCATCGATATCACTAGGTATATCTGGACTTGAATCAGACATTTCGGATATTTTCTAACTCGACACACTTCTGTATAAACTTCAAACTGTCAAACAAAATAAGCGTACCTACTTGATTTTCTATACAATTCATGAAATTAATAATTTCCCCGATTTAAAGTTTAAAGAACCTTTCTGTTTATCAAAATTAGAAAAAATCTTGTATGTAACACGTTAGGAAATGCGATTTTGTGTAACTTGTGTGATTTTGCGTGAACTCGCTTCGCTCGTTCTGCAAACATCTCACTCGTTACACAAAATGATGCATTTCCTAACTGGTTACATAAATAGCTATTTTTATGTTTTTTTAAAACACTGTTGTTGCGTTTTGCTGTTTACGCAAGGTTATTTGTTAATAGCAGTTATATTTTTAAAGAAAAAATACGGACAAATTTGCATTCTCTCACTGATTAACGGCATAACAGGCAGGATAGATTGAATTCCAAGGCGCTAGACGCTAGTGTGTTAACTTGTCAATGCGCCTGTTTATAGGAGTGTGATATTTACATCGACCGTAAAGCGTGTTAATGAAAGTGTAAGTGTAAAGTGAAATTGCATTGTTACAGCCGATTTTTTCATTGCTAATAAATTGCATTCGATACAAAACAACAAATCCTTTTTTTTAAATTTATTACATCCATGGTACAGCGTAGAAAATACAAAACAAAAGTAACTTCTGATTTTCATTTTTTACATGAAGGAATGTTAAAAATATCCCTTCTTTAAAAAAATAATTATTAAATAATAATTTTTATTTTATATTGTAGGTACGTCTTTTTTATTATTTAACTTTTAAAGCAACATATACAACTGACGTTTTCAATTTTGTAACATATACGTGTGATTAAGGAAGGCTACGATCTTTGCTGATGCCGATAGCACTACAGACATGATAGCCGCATGCCGAGGAGGTGTGCAAGTCATGAAAGTTAGAATAAGGTAGGATCGATTGTATCGAACACACTAGTATCTAAACCCAATTGCTCAAGGTCATAATACAAATTAACACAAGTAGCTCCTATACACAGATATGGCGCTGTTAAATGATTACTTTTGTTGGTTACCGGTTATAAAAATTTTAAAATCTATTTGTGGACACAAAACCCTTTCGAAACATCTTAATATTAACTGACCAGAATTTGACTCGAAAAATTATGAAATCAATTTAGTATGATAGCTTCTTGGAAAACCTTTTCCCACTTCTGTGATCCCTATTCCAGTGGCCAGATTGTGAATTGAAACGTTGAGAAAATTCATTTTGTTGTTAAAATGTTATCAATTTACAGTAAAACAAAACATTTCATACTTGCAATTGTTTTAATAATTTGCTAATACATTTCAGTATGTTGCTGTTATTAGTTATTATAATTATTATCACAAATTTTTGTTCCTATTGTTACAGGTGTACACATACAGTCTAAACAAATATGTAAGCTCAAATTTATTAAAACGTTACCAGTTCAATGTAAAACTATTACATTTCACCTACAAGATGCAGACAGACATTGCTATGCTTTTACAATGTTATACAAAAATAACAAAATTTTTTGTGCAAACTCACATTTCCAACATTCACATACTGATATACCAATATCATGCTCAAAAAAACTTTCTTGAAGTGCAGCCTATCCATCGTAAAGCTAATGTTGAAATTTCTAAAGAAAAAAAAAGCAGGCACTGCATTGAAATGTTGCCACCGACTCAACACCACCAGCAGTACTACAAAAAAAAAATTTGAAACGACGCGGTCTAAGCTGAAAATAAATTGTAATATTGACAGTTTGAAAAACCGCGAAAGCCTCAAAAAATATAACTTTCACGTCTCTATAAAACATGATTCTCTATGAATCTCTACACTAACTTTCTAAGGTTTTTTACCAGCATGGATTTTCATATGGTACTGTAAGTAAGTTTTCTGTATACATCCATAATCACATACATTACATTTAAAAGGTTTTTTATCAGTATGAGTTTTCATATGTCTTCGTAGAGTACCTTTTTCTATGCATGTATAATTACAAACTTCACATTTAAAAGGTTTTTCACCAGTATGCCTTTTCATATGGGACTTCAAGTAACTCTTCAGTATACATCTATAATTACATACATTACATTGAAAAGGTTTTTCACCAGTATGGATTTTCATATGTCTTCGTAAAGCACTTTTCCCTATGCATGTATAATCACATCCATTACATTTAAACGGTTTTTCACCAGTATGGATTTTCATATGGTATTGTAAGTAATTCTTCTCTCTGCATCTATAATCACATACATTACATTGAAAAGGTTTCTCACCAGTATGGATTTTCATATGTCTTCGTAAAGCACCTTTCTCTATGCATGTATAATCACATACATTACATTTAAACGGTTTTTCACCAGTATGGATTTTCGTATGTTTTCGTAAAGCACCTTTCTCTATGCATGTATAATCACATAAATCACATTTAAAAGGTTTTTCACCAGTATGAGTTTTTATATGCACTTGTAAAGCACTATTTTGTATACATTTATAATTACATACATTACATTCAAAACGTTTGTCACCAGTATGGGTTTTCATGTGGTATTGTAATTTGCTTTTCATTATGCATGAAAAATCACATATATTACATTGAAAAGGTTTTTCACCAGTATGGATTTTCATATGGTATTGTAAGTAATTCTTCTCTCTGCATCTATAATCACATACATTACATTGAAAAGGTTTCTCACCAGTATGGATTTTCATATGTCTTCGTAAAGCACCTTTCTCTATGCATGTATAATCACATACATTACATTTAAACGGTTTTTCACCAGTATGGATTTTCATATGTTTTCGTAAAGCACCTTTCTCTATGTATGTATAATCACATAAATCACATTTAAAAGGTTTTTCACCAGTATGAGTTTTTATATGCGCTTGTAAAGCACTATTTTGTATACATTTATAATTACATACATTACATTCAAAACGTTTGTCACCAGTATGGGTTTTCATGTGGTATTGTAATTTGCTTTTCATTATGCATGAAAAATCACATATATTACATTGAAAAGGTTTTTCACCAGTATGAGTTTTCATGTGGTATTGTAAGTTACTCTTCTGTATACATCTATAATCACATACAGTACATTTAAAACGTTTTCCACCAGTATGAGTTTTCATATGTCTACGTAAAGCACCTTTCTCTATGCATTTATAATCACATTCAACACATTTAAAACGTTTTTCACGAGTATGAGTTCTCATATGTCTTTGCAAATTAGTCTTCACACCAGATATATAATCACATACGTTACATTTCAAAGGATTGATAAGAGGTTCCTCTTTTATCTGCAGCTCCCCACTCACCAATGGCTCAAACTTTATGTATACAGGGTGTCTCAGACATGACTCCCCAGGTCTATAACTTTGTTATTTTTAAAAATAACTATACTAAACTATATATATTCGTAAATGGGAGCAAATTCTCTATAAGATGGGCAAAGAAAATTTTAGATAATCTGTACTCATATTATGGCAGCGATATTCAACTTTTTTTTTTCAAATTGCACACTATGATTTTTTTCGGTCATTCTGATAGTACTCTTTATTCTCCTTACAACCATGTAAACCAATATGGGTCTAACATAAGAAAATTCTCGACAAAAATACGATTGAAAGTTGAAGTCTAGGTTTGCCATGGAAACAACTGATTTTTGTAATTTGTACTCATCGGCGATGAAAACATTAAAAAAAATACCTTACTACAGTCTGCAGTAATATTCCTCCAGAATTATTAATAAAAGTTACAAGTAGAGAATTTCTGCATAGACTTGAATGTTGCGCAACTGAAAACGGAGAGAATTTTGAACAATTTTTGTAATTATAATTAACTTGTTATTAGCATTTAGTTAATAAAGGTAATATTGTATAAAAATAATGAATTTGTATTTTTTTTACACTACGCTATTGTTTTCATCGCCGATGAGTACAAACTACAAAAATCAGTTGTTTCCATGGCAAACCTAGACTTCAACTTTCAATCGTATTTTTGTCGAGAATTTTCTTATGTAAGACCCATATTGGTTTACATGGTTGTAAGGAGAATAAAGAGTACTATCAGAATGACCGAAAAAAATCATAGTGTGCAATTTGAAAAAAAAAAGTTGAATATCGCTGCCATAATATGAGTACAGATTTTCTAAAATTTTCTTTCCCCATCTTATAGAGAATTTGCTCCCATTTACGAATATATATAGTTTATTATAGTTATTTTTAAAAATAACAAAGTTATAGGCCTGGGGAGTCATGTTTGAGACACCCTGTATATCATCGTTACTACTCTCGATACCACATTTTAGATCAAGAACCTCTGATTTTATTTGGTGGTCCAACGGTTGAATGCTGCTGGTATCTTCGTGTTTTACTGTAATTAAATAACATCTGCTTTAATATAATTATCTTAAACATAAAAATGCCGACAGTTAGTAATCAGGTTTGTTTCTGTATTATTAACAAATTCGTAAATTGTCATATTCGGAAAAGTACTTTTGCAAAAATTTAAATTTTTTTTATCTAGGAAAAAAATACATACAGAACAAATATCACAATTATTATTATAGTGTATTCAAAAGAGCAAAATTTGAGAACACCAAAATTATGGTAATTAAGTACTAATAGTAATCAATTCAACAATAGTGACTTTTGTAGAAAATAAGTACATTTGCATAAAATATTGCGCAAGTCTGAGTCAGTCTGTATTATTCAATTTATTTTTATTATTGAACCGTAGATTATCATTATGATAAATTAAAATTTAATTAGCGTATGGCGACGTAAAGTTAATAAAAAAACTCGAATATATACAGAGTGTTCAATTCAAGAAAAAGAAAGTTGATCAACACCAATTCACACAAATGCAAGAATTTTGGGTTAAATCATAAATGCTTACAGAGAGATGTGTATGGAGCCTGGAATTTAAAATACAGGGCGAGTCAATATCTCCTTTATTCTTTACAACACAAAAACATTTTTAAATAAAAGTTGTAGGTGACCAAGAGGAGTACATTGTTCATTCAATTTGGGCCAATCACACAGCGGATTTCATATAAGAGATACATATAAAACTATTGTTTCTTTTAATACAACACCTTGTATAACCAAATTAAATTTTAAAATATCGGGAGAATAGCGCATGGTCCTGACTTACAATTCAACAGAAAAAAATTGTCTAACGAATGTGACAAAGCCGCAACAGAATTTCAAAAACAAAACATATATTCAAAAAGGCAATCAAAAGGCGAATAAGAATATGCACCTATGTGTGACTGAAATACAATAACAGCATCTCATAAATTAGAAATGATTAAAATTTCACGTTTCTACCGTTTTGTTTTTACTACTAAATTGAAAATTCGCCATAAAAAATTGATTCAATCAAATGTAAATTGTGTTTTCATAAATTTAACCATGTACTGCATCGAAAATGAGCCACACTGTAGTACAGAACTTGTGATTCCCTTTTTGTTTTCAATCACTTACCAATGGCCTGCTCCACAAACCCACCATGTGATTGTGATTCAGAAAAGGAAAATTCTTTCTTGATTTCATTTGATTGAGAAGCATCAGATTTGGGATCGGCAATAGACGAGACTTCAGGTGTAACGTCAGGTTTTATTTCATCTTCCATTTCCAATTTTATATGCGTACCGGTATATGCAGTACCTGTAAGACATTTAAAATTGGTTTAAGCTTTATTTATTAATGGCGACACGGAAGCTGTTAGTCAAAGACAGCCTGTGTACATTTCGACTATTGAGTTGCAAATTTGGTGTTGAAGTCTGTTTTTTGTATTATTACATTAACGCACATGAAGTTGTTACATTGTGATGTTAGTAAAAGTATGGAATACTTTGGTTTTCCTATGAAAAGAATTAATGCATATAAAATAAAACTTGAAACAATTTAAACAACTGATCAGCATTTCGTTAGTAGTTATGCAATGTACAAAATTACATTTCTTCTTGACGAGAACATATGGTAGTAGTAAGAGAAGGCATTTCAAAGTTGTAAGAGAAAGTATAATGTTCACCACTGTATAAAAATTGTAAATATTGTCATTTATAAGTCATTTTTCAATAGTAATTCGTAGGCAAGTTGTAGTTACATTTTTAAATTTTAATCACTCACCAATAGCACGCTTCACAAAACCACCATGTAAATTTGGCTTGGAAAGTAGATATTCCTTATTAATTTCGTTTGGTTGGGGGGTTTTCCTTCTTCAATTTTAAATTCGTACTAACCATCAATAATATAACACACCCCTATAGTGAAAACCCGGAAAACTAGTATATACAACGTTTAGTTTGAATAAATTTTTGCAGTAAGACTTATTCTTATACTAATCCTTATTATTAGTTAATAACATGTACTGCAGTTCAAACATTCAGAAGTTGTGCACGATTTTCATATGCACTTGAGAATTTTGGAGGTTATGTCCATGGATGCGTCGGCGCCATCTAAACCACTAGCGTCATAAGAATACAATGCAATCGATCCTGACTTGCGCAACGTGGTCTAATATTTGCTCCCATTGTGCAGTGTTAACTAATAGCGTCTAGTCTCTTCATTACAATCCATCCCACCAAAGCCAGACGTTTTATTTGTGTATTTCTATTGGGAACGCCTTCAATAGGCACTTATCTAACGGTAACCGGCAGGTTCGCAGTGGCACAGATGGATATGCGGGTGTGTTCGGGTGTACTACATAAGTAGTTGTGGAGTCGATTCTCAGTTGAAGCAAAAATTTTTTTTTCCTAATTTTAACATGTAAAGGATCACTTTTCAAAATTAATTGAAGTCTCGAAACGTCACACTTTTCATAACCAGTTAGGAAAAGTATAATATTTTACAACTGGTGATGAAAAATTCATTTCATCACCAGTTACGAAAAGCAAAACACAAAATTAAGAAAAATTTTACATTTAATCAATTATAAACATGTATAACACAATTTTTACAGTTAGTTAGGTTAACTCCTGATGATTGGGAAGTTTTATTACTAGAACTTGCTGTAATCTGAGAAACGGAAACGCAATTTGTTTCACCAAGAATATCAGTAGCAATCTTTTTCTTGTTCTGTACATGATGACAGTGCATTTTGTGCGGTCTCTTTGATATCACTTGGTATATCTGGACTTGAATCAGACATTTCGGATATTTTCTAACTCGACACACTTCTATATAAACTTCAAACTGTCAAACAAAATAAGCGTACCTACTTGATTTTCTATACAATTCATGAAATTAATAATTTCCCCGATTTAAAGTTTAAAGAACCTTTCTGTTTATCAAAATTAGAAAAAATCTTGTCTGTAACACGTTAGGAAATGCGATTTTGTGTAACTTGTGTGATTTTGCAGGAACTCGATTTTTTCATTGCTAATAAATTGCATTCAATACAAAACAACAAATCCTTTTTTTTAAATTTATAACATGCACGGTACAGCGTAGAAAATACAAAGCGAGAGTAACTTATGATTTTCATTTTTTACATGAAGGAATGTTAAAAATATCCCTTCTTTAAAAAAATAATTATTAAATAATAATTTTTATTTTATATTGTAGATACGTCTTTTTTATTATTTAACTTTTAAAGCAACATATACAGCTGACGTTTTCAATTTTGCAACACGTACGTGTGATTAAGGAAGGCTACGATCTCAGCTGATGCCGATAGCACTACAGACTTTACAGCCGCATGACGAGGAGGTGTGCGAGTCATCAAAGTTAGAATAAGGTAGGATCGATTGTATCGAAGACACTAGTATCTAAACCCAATTGCTCAAGGTCGTAATACAAATTAACACAAGTAGCTCCTATACACAGATATGGCGCTGTTAAATGATTACTTTTGTTGGTTACCGGTTATAAAAATTTGTAAATCTATTTGTGGACACAAAACGCTTTCGAAACATCTCTAATATTAACTGACCAGAATTTGACTCGAAAAATTATGAAATCAATTTAGTATGATAGCTTCTTGGAAAACCTTTTCCCACTTCTGTGATCCCTATTCCAGTGGCCAGATTGTGAATCGTAACGTTGAGAAAATACATTTTGTTGTTAAAATGTTGTCAATTTACAGTAAAACAAAACATTTCATACTTGCAATTGTTTTAATAATTTGCTAATACATTTGAGTTTGTTGCTGTTATTAGTTATTATAATAAAATTTAATTATTATCACAAATTTTTGTTTCTATTGTTACAGGTGTACACATACAGTTTAAACAAATATGCAAGCTCAAATTTATTAAATCGTTCTCAGTTCAATGTAAAACTATTACATATCACCTACAAGATGCAGACAGACACTGCTATGCTTTTACAATCTTATACAAAAATAACAAAATTTTTTGTGCAAACTCACAATAACATTTCCAACATTCACATATTGATGTACTAATACCATGCTCAAAAAAACTTTCTTAAAGTGCAGCCTATTCATCGTAAAGCTAATGTTGAAATTTCGAAAGAAAAAAAAGCAAGCACTGCATTGAAATGTTGCCACCGACTCAACACAACCAGCAGTGCTACAAAAAAATTTTGAATCGACGCGGTCTAAGCTGAAAATAAATTGTAATATTGACAGTTTTAAATACCCCAAAAGCCTCAAGAAATATAACTTCCACCTATCTCTATAAAACATGTTTCTCTATGAATCTCTACACTAACTTTCTAAGGTTTTTTACCAGCATGGATTTTCATATGGTATTGTAAGTAACTTTTCTGTATACATCCATAATCACATACATTACATTTAAAAGGTTTTTCATCAGTATGAGTTTTCATATGTCTTCGTAAGGTACCTTTTTCTATGCATGTATAATTACAAACATCACATTTAAAAGGTTTTTCACCAGTATGCGTTTTCATATGGTACTGCAAGTAACTCTTCAGTATACATCTATAACTACATACATTACATTGAAAAGGTTTTTCACCAGTATGGATTTTCATATGTCTTCGTAAAGCACCCTTCTCTATGCATGTATAATCACATACATTACATTTAAACGGTTTTTCACCAGTATGGATTTTCATATGGTATTGTAAGTAATTCTTCTGTATGCATCTATAATCACATAAATTACATTTAAAAGGTTTTTCACCAGTATGCGTTTTCAAATGTCTTTGCAAGGTACCTTTTCCTATACATGTATAATCACAAACATCACATTTAAAAGGTTTATCACCAGTATGCGTTTTCATATGGTATTGTAAGTTATTCAACCGTATACATCTATAATTACATACATTACATTTATAAGGTTTTTCATCAGTATGAGTTTTGATATGATTTTGTAAGTAACTCTTCCCTACACATCTATAACTGCATACATCGCATTTAAATGGTTTTTCACCAGTATGAGTTTTCATATGTGTCTGTAAGATATCTTTTCTTGTACATCTATAATCACATACTTGACATTTAAAAGATTTCTCACCAGTATGAGTTTTCATATGTCTTTGTAAGTTGCTTTTCTCTGTGCATGCATAATCACATACATTACACTTAAAAGGTTTTTCGCCAGTATGAGTTTTTATATGGTTTCGTAAGCAACTCTTCCGTATAGATCTATAATTACATACACTACATTTAAAAGGTTTTTCGCCAGTATGAGTTTTCTTATGTTCTTGTAAGGCACCCTTCTGTGTAAATCTGTAATCACACAGATTACATTTAAAAGGTTTTTCGCCAGTATGAGTTCTCACATGTATTTGTAAGTTAAACTTTACTGCAGATCTATAATCACATGTACTGCATTTATAAGGTTTTGCTCTTGTAAGAGCTTCATTTTTTATATGCAGCTCCTCATTCACCAACGGCTCAAACTTTATGTAGATGTCGTTAACGTCACTCTTAATAGCACATTTTAGATCAGGAAGTTCTGATGTTATTTGGAGGTCCAATGATTGACTGTTGGTATCTTCGTGTTTCACTGTAATTAAATAATGTTCGCATTAATAATATTATCATAAACATCCATGCTGAGATTTAGTTATCGCAGGTTTGTTTCTGCACTATTAACAAGTTGGTAATTTTGTCGTAAAAGTACTTATGCAAAATATTTATTTTCCTACTAAGATATTAACTTCGTATATACAATACAAAAAAAAGCTTGTTATTAAAATTGTGTTTCTGCTTATAACAAAATAAATTAATTAGTTTATTGCTAGCAGAAGTCAGGATAACCGAACTAGAATGAATAGTAAGAAAGCTGAAGTGTTAACTTTGAGTGGATTTTTCCATACTAGATGTTATTACTTACCGTATTTGCAAAAGTGTAAATTTTATAATTATAACATTGTACAATTTACCGTCTGTTACATTTCAAAGGAAACAAGCTATATAAGCACCTCTCCATTCCATCCATACTCCACTACTTTATTACAGCTGTCAATTCGTGACGCCAGCAATAATGATGCTAGAGAGATGGGCCCCCGTGTAGCGCCACCAAATATAAAATTTTCTTAAATTTATTTAAAGTGTTTGTAATATTAATTCAGGACATGTTTCATAAGCAAATATCAAACTCTGCAAAATCAACAGTTTCATAAAAGTAGAGCAGAATGCAATACACATTCTTGCAAGATTGCAATTGTGTATTGCACTGGCCAGTAATTAAGTATTTAAGAATTATGGGGCCGTGCGTGAGCACAAATCCATGATTCCCGTCCCACCTCCTTACCCGGGCTCAGCGCACTTAGCGCTATTCACCGGTCTAACATGCCCCAACCCAAAAAGACATGCAACCCAACATACACACCACACATACCGTCCATGGACACGCCTGGTTTAACTTATTCAGAAAAATTGCCGACGGGCAGAGGATTCAAACCTACTGCCGTTGGGAGTCTAGTTCTAGAGGTTGAGACTCTAACCACTAGACCACCCGTTGGCCCACGAATGGTTTTTATTCATTTATTTATTAATAACTTTCTCTTTTAACATTACAATTTCCAGGGCAGTACAATTTAAAGTATAATAATAAGTTAAATTATTTTAAATGTTCTCTCCCTCTAGGTTATTTTATGTACTCTAAAATCCTTCTCCAAAAATGATTATCAACAAAATTACTATTTTAAATTTTGAAATTATTACCTACAATATGAAATGAGGCAGCTACAGTCGAGCCTCTTGCAAAGAGTCATCGCCATTATTGCCATTTAAGAAACGTCAAATCGCGTTGTTACTTTAATATACCTACTGGCTTTGAGATATTATAGACGGCATCGACATCTGTTGTTTGTTTTTGCAAGAAACAACAAGAAATTAGTTTTTTATAAATCTTGAAATGTTAAACTGCCTAATTTCCCATTCCATATCTAACTTCAGTTCACTAAACGAGTTAATTTGAAAAACTTTTGATTTGTAAACCTCATTTGGGACATTCGTTTCTATTCAAACAAGTATTCAATATGAATTTTTCTATGCAAGCGAGGAAGAGTGCTGCACATTTCAAATTTTTTGAAACTCGTTGAACAACTTGGCATTGCCGCAATGGATTTTTAAAACCAAAATATACGTAGAAAAGCAATTAAAAAGCAAACAAGAATATGCAAAAATCTACTGGGTCTTGTATTAAAAAACACCAAAAGTTTGTTATGCGACTCTTATAAGGAAACTCTGTATAACTGAAAATAATTTTACAATGTGGTCCTCTTGGTTCCCCACAACTTCTTTTTAAAACATTTATTTATTATTTTAAATAGTAAAGGCGATATCGGCCAACATGGCCTTGTTGACTCACCCTGTATAATACATTTTGGAACTACAATTATTTACTATAGCAACGCTGTTGTTCATGGCCTTTTAAACTATTTTTAGTTCATTTTTTGTTTTCATCACTTACCAACAGAACGCTCCACAAACGCACGGTATGAATGTGGTTCAGAAAGCGGAAATTCTTCCTTGATTTCATTTGAAAGAGAAGTCTCACATTTAGGATGGACAAAAGCAGGTAGCGTGACTTCAGGTTGTACTTCTTCTTCCATCTCCAATTTTAAATTCATATCGGTATATGCACTACCTACAGAACATTTAAAATTTATGTTTATACATTTCATTAGTGGAGACATGTAAGCTGTTAGACAAAAGACAGTCTGTGTTCATTTCGAATACCGAATCGCAAAAGTGATGTTATGAAGTCTGTTTTTTGCATTATTATAGAACAAGTTGTTACGTCGTGATGTTATTAGTGACGTATTGAATACTTAGCAATTTTTAACAAGTCGGCCTTGCAATTACAATTACTGAAAAATGTTATAGTAAATTTCATCACAATACAGCCTATAACGGTCTATTACTGAGCTCCGGCATTCTTTTCTGAATGTCCTCTCTTAGCGCTAGGGTGAAGCACAGGAGACCTAGTTATAGGTCAAATCTGAACTATTGATACCCGGAAAGGTTTTAGGTATTAAGACAACATGATAGCGCCTACACTGAATTGTGAAATCAAGCAGTAGATTACAGTGAAAATTTATTGCTGCATTTTTCTTCTTTGAATCTGTGGGGAATCGAACCCCAGACTTTTCGCAAGCACTGATCCTCTAAGCCCGCCGCTCCCTTAGTATAATTATAATAAATATAAACGTACAATTAGCTATCATTGGTTTTTTCGCATTAGTGACATATCGTTATACAGGGTTGTTCAAAAGTATGGAATACTGGTTCCGATAGCTTATATATTGAGTTTACAAAAAAATACTTTAGATAAAAGTATTTTATAACATTTTTATCTTACTTTCTACATACTTGAAACTTTTTTATGACCAATGTTGTAAGCACTCCGACATGATCGTCATTTCTTTTAAATAACACCGTACCTAGTTTTTGCATTTATTCAATAGAGTTTTTTTCCCTTTTCAACATTTAATATACCCTTAAATAATATAATTTTTGAAAAACACGTTTAAAACTTTCTCGTATTAGTAGGCCCTGAATTCAAACATGAGCCTATCACAGTCGCAATAGTGCCCTTTAAGATTAATTTGATATCGTTTAACAACCAAAAACAATTAAAAGTACAAAATGACTATTAGTAACATACTTTAAATGCCACTGATTTGCCGATCCTACTCAGTATAGCACATGCGGTGTAAAACAGTGACTTAACCCTTCTTTTTAACGAATTTTGTGTTTTCAATTGTTTTTGATTGTAAAGAGAAATCAATTTAAATTCAAAGTACACTACTGCGCTTGGGATAGGCTTTTCTTTGAATTCGGGACCTTGCTAATATTAAAAAGTTTTTGCGAAAAATTTGTAATGTAAGGATGCATAAATTTACCATTCAAAAGAGAAAAAAATTATCGATCGAATGAGTGCAAGAAACAAGTACAGCGCTATTAAAAAAAAGGCGATTGCATCACAGCGCTCACAGCACCGCTCAAAAATTTTTTTGACATATGCAGGAAGGTAGAAAATAAAATATAATAAAAAAACTCTAGTCTTAAGTATTTGTTTGTAGAATCAATATTTACGTTACCAGAACCATTATTCCATACTTTTGTACAATCCTGTATTGTTATGTTAGTAATAAAGTATGGAACATTTGGCTTTTTTATTAAATAATGCATGCAATTTAATATAAAATATGAAACAAGTTTTACGTTCCATTATTCATGAAGTTATAATTTCTCTTGCCGAGTACATATAGTAATGGTTTGGTAACGGCTATATTTCTAGTAAAAGTAGAAGTAGTAAGAGGAAGCATTTTAAACTTGTTGTTGGTAGTTGTCTAAAAAAATGACCACCATCGTAAATAAATTGTAAATAATCATGTATAGGGTATAGGCTACTTATCATTAGCAGTTCATCGGTACACAAACCGTGGTTACATTTTTAGATGTTAATCACTTACCAATAGCATGTTCCACAAACTGAAAACGAGAATTTGGCTCGGAAAGTGGAATTTCTTTCTTGATTTCATTTCCCCCTTCCATCTTCAATTTTAAATTCGTACCAGCGTATAAAACTTCTTAGAACATTTAAAACCTACCTATATTTATTGCACTTAATATGGCACTATACAAGGTGACTAACCCTTCAAGCTAAAATTCAGAAAACTAATGTACTACAAAAGCTTTATGGTTTGTACAAAATTTTAAATTAAAAACTTCCTTATGACACGGTAATTATTAGGTAACACGTAATAAGCCCAAAAATTCAGTAACTGTACCAGAATTTTCCCGTGCACTCCACAATTGTATTAGAAATGTGTCCCACAAATCATTACAGTATCGGAGGTCCGACCGCAGAACATAAATCTCCGATTCAGCGACGTCTGGCGACGTGCCCGTAATTTTCATAGCTGCGCATGCGCTCTTTAAAAATGCATTCTGATATTTGAACTACTACATGTACAGGATATGTCAATATGTTGAATAACCTTTGCCTGAATTTCCCGATTAGTTCATAGTTTATCAATAAAATTTACTTACTTACTTAGGATTCTTACAGAATAAAGGCATTGTCACAAAGACACATATAATTATTTATAAGGGTAACGAGTAATAACTTAATACAGTGTGTCCACAGCTCGGGTGCCCCCAATAGGTGTTAGATTCTTTGCTCTAGTGTTAACGCTTTGGAAAAATTATTAATGTACAAAACTGACAGTGACAATTAACAGTAGCGCTACCAGATAATTTACTGTAAATAAAACCATTCTTAAGGTATTTTTATTTTAGCCTTATACGTATTTCGACGTGCTGACATTTCATTTTCAAAGACAAGATTAAAAAGTAAACAAGTGGTGAAATATGTATAAAGCTAAAATAAAAAAAACCTGTTGAAGTTAAGAATGGTTTTATTTACAATAAATTAAAATGAACTTCAACAATGTAAAGCTCGAACTTATAAATAAAATTAGCAGATCATTGTTTGTCATGATTACTAGATTATACAAAGATTTATGAACTTTGGGAAAAATTCAGTTCTATTCACATAAAAATAGTCCCTAGCAAACTGTACTGTACTGTACTAGCAAACTCTGAATTTAAGCCCGTTTTTGTTTTAAATTAGGCAGGGTGCCACGATTAAAATTCTACATCAGTTATTCATTAAGGTGCTACTTTGTTGTAGCTCAAATATATCAATAGAACTTCTGTGCAACATATTTGTAAATTAATAAGTAATTTACTGTGTTACATGGGAAGAGTATTTTTTATAATAAGCTTCTACAAAAATTTAGAAATATTCAATTGCTACACTTGTTCCGAAAACACGTTAAATCTTTGTTTACTAAATTAGCAATTTATTTGGTGCAAGAGTATATGTTAAATAATTTTATCACACAACACTAACTCGAGTAGTTTCTCCACTCATGTTTTCTTTTTTTGTTTAATTTAAAACTTCAATCTACTTTTTTTGGATGTATTAAATATATTTATCGTATGCAATCAGTATGTGTGTTTGTATTGTGCTATGTATGATGGGTTAAATAAATGGATTTGATTAAAGCGAACGTTACTTGATTACAGTGAAACTTGAAGATTCCAACATTCAGTTGTTGAACCTCCAAATAACATCAGAAAGTCATGATTTAAAAAAGGGTATCAAGAGACTATGTTCAAACAAAATATGTTGTACAAGTTAAGTTCCTGTTGAGACATTTAAGCTATAAAAAGTAGAAACTGAATAACTGCTTTAGAATTTTAAATGTTTTGCTCTGTACCATTAAATAGTGCAACACATTTAATACGAAACATCCCTAATTTCAGATTTTGTTCGTACTAGTAACATTCAATAAACACATGAAAATACCCTATTGTAGTTCTTGAAACAATTAGAATTAAATTATATTAATAATTATTAACAAATCGAAAAATTTACGAGAAGGTTCTTCAACATGTGACTCATCGTGTACATGATGTAGTTCAAATAAAATAATAATATTTAATACAGACGCATGCGCAGTTAACTTAAAAACGTAATTTTTATGTATGCAACTTATGCTATTGTGAACTTCACATGAAAATCGTTAATCAAATTCTGACTGTTTGCGCTTATTACATACTATGTATTAATTAGCGTATCATAAGGAAAGTTTTAATTTAAAAATTGCAACTATAAAAGCTATAAGTAGTTCATTACTTTTCCTAATTCTAGCTCAAGGGATGGCCCTGGTGTACTTGGTATAGTGCCATATTAAATACAATTATTATAAGTAAGTTTTAAATGTTTTAGGAAGTATATAGTACCCTAGTACAAATTTTAAATTGAAGATGGAAGGAGGAAACCCCGAAGTCACTAGTGCAATGTCCTTGTCTGGTATTGTCGATTCTACATACAGTGCTTTGCCTTCAAATGAAATTAAGATAGAGTTACCACTTTCTGAGCCAAAGGCACATGGTGGGTTTATGGAACATGCTGTTGGTAAGTAATGAAAATAGAAAAATGTAACCAACCCCGGATCGTGTACCTACGAATTTTTTACTACTTTTGCTTTTACTATGGCTTTTACCAAACCACTTTCATATGTATTTGGAATGTTTTGATTTGATTCTTAGCCTGCCTATCTTTGATTCAATAACAAGGCTGGCTTAACACTTGAGAGTATTTATTTTTAAGAACAAGAATAAAGATAATAATACAAGTATGAAAATACACAAGTATTAACTCGACAATAACTAGTGTATAGCTGTCAAGCATACCGCCAACTATCTAAAATATCTCGCAACAGCGGAGCTGTACATTGCGAACTTTAATATCTCACGCTCGTCAAGGGAAAATTAAATTTGTGAATATTTAAACTCCTTTTATGATAAAACCAAAGTTTTCTGTACTTTAACTAACATCACAATTTAATAATTTGCCAATAATGCTTAAAAAACCAATGCTAGCTACCATTTACATTAAACCTAATTTTATTAACGGATTGGTGGTGGAGTACAGGCTGAGCGCTCGCTTTTTACGTGAAAAGACGGGTTCAATTCGCCACAGATACCAGACAATTTAGGCACCTTGACGCAAATTATTACATGATTGGATGCTCCACAACAACAACAACAAACGTTTGACGTTTGTTTGACAGTTAATAATACCTTGTGGTATTTTGTCACGTGACTGGAGGGTACTAAATGCACTAATAACGCATGCCCTACAAACGAACTCTGGTTTTCTTCCTCATTTATTAACCAATTTCAAATAAATTTGAAATTTTAAAGCGAGTTTGGTGTTCTGTAAGGATCTATTTTAAAATATACAGAGCGCAATTTAACAATATGAATTGGCATCATTTCTGGTTAAACCGGAAGTGCTAAATTATTGACCCATACATCGTATGTATAACAAGTCCTTATGTATAATTAAAACATGTCGAAGTTTAAATAACTTAAAAGTTCTAGAAAACAAAGCAAGTTTACTTTTCTTTTATAACCGGCATACGTCTTGTTCCTTAATAGTTTTGGTGTCGCCACTAATGAAATGTAACAATAAACTTTAAATGTCTTACAGGTACTGCATATGTTGGTACGAATTTAAAATTTGGAGAGATGGAAGATGAAGTAAAACCTGAAGGCATTAGTGAAATCTGGTTATCTGCTATTGTCGATCCCAAACCTGAGACTTCCGATCCAATTGAAATCAAGAAAGAATTTCTACTTTCTGAACCACATTCACATTGTGGATTTGTGCAGCATGCTATTGGTAAGTGATTAAAAAGAAAAAGTGAACCACAGACAATCTAAAAGGCGTTTGACAAGTGTGGCACTCTTCCGGATACAATATTTCATAGTGATCCGTTCTTGCATAAAATAATCCATTTTGAATACTTGTTTGGATAGAAACAAATGTCAGAGTCAGCTTTTTCAATGAACTGAAGCTAGGTTTATAAAAAAACAATTATCTAGTTGCTTCCTGCAAAAGCAATAAAAAAGATGCCTATACTTTGTATGCTAATTTGTATTGGAGAAGAAATGACTTGATCTTCCTTTTATAACGTAATATTTTCCTAAAATAATAAACCGTTGGTTTTAGTTAGAACCGTTGCCTGATACATACAATTTATACAGCACAAATATGTAATAATATACGCCCCATCTTATTTAAAAAAAGTGAGTTATGACTAGGGCTCGGCGATATTGAAAATTTAGTATCGAATAACGATAATGAATTTATATCGATAATATCGATAATAACGGTAATATCGATAAACTTGATGATAGTATCAATAGTATAATAATAACGATAATATCGCTATAGTAAGGATAATACCGACATTGTTACCAATAATTTTGATATATTATTTATAATATCGATATTATAAATGTTAATATAGCTACGACTTAGTTTATTTTTTTTATTAAATTTATAAATTACAAAATTAAATGTTATACATATATAAGGGACAAGGGAATTTTTACGCGTTGACATCGAATAGTGATAATTTTAAAACAATTATCGATATTATCGATAATATTGATATTATCAATAATATCGATATAATCGATATATCGATAAATATTCCCTGCCATAGTTATGATACATTTGATTTAGAAATTTTGCACCTTTGCAACAAAAACCCTGTATTACCAAATTTAACTTTAAAATACCTGCAGGACAATGCATAGTGTTGATTAACAATTAACACAAAAAATTTGTTTAACTTGTAGAAATACGACTCGTGCAATTTTATTAACGAGGTCTGCAAATATAACTTGACAACATCGCTACGTTATTTGAAGAACAAAACATATTCAAGAAGGCGAATAAGAATATGCATGAATATATATTGCGTTGTATTAAAAAAAAAATAAGTTTGTTATGCCACTCTTATATGAGTTCTCGGCAGACTCTGAAATCGCAGAGAAAACCTATAACACGTTTAATGACTCTTGTTGCAGTTGGTGTCTTTTTTAACCTCCTCTTTGTGGATTGTTACGAACAGACTCACTACCATTTTTAAAACGGTTAGCCTATTCCAATGCTTACGACTTCTTGAGTGTACTTTTTGAACTATGACCTGAGTCTGTATAAAATTTCATCCACGTAACCGCCTTATTAACTGAGAAATCATACCGAGAAATTGAATTGTAATACGATGTTTCACGATACAGTTGACATGTACGTCGACCATGTTGTTTCTTGTTTAGAGTAGAGTACGTTCTGTAATGTGCATCACAAATAATTGCACGAATCACTAAAATCACCATGTAGCCGCGGAAATTCCGGTTTTGCCATGAAGTACCCTCCCAAATTAAATAATACAGGGTGAGCTCGGACTTGGTACTTAACGGAAAATACTGTTGCCTTCTTAATGCAGTAGCAGTTTATTTTATATATTTTTTAATAGCTTGTAAAAGGTATTCTGTAGACCAGTTTTGGTGTATGGTAATGTTTATGATAGTATTATATTATTACAAGTTAAAAAATATTTTGTCGGATTTTAACATATGCATTCTCGTTTTTTTAATGTATTTTATATGTTGATCTTATGCTATAAGTATGTGAATTTTTCTTGCGTTTGCACTATGCTGCGTATAATGGGATAATTACAAAGATTTCATTTGATTAAAGAAACGTTATTTAATTACAGTGAAACGCGAAGATACTAACATTCGGTCGTTGGACCTCCAAATAAAATTAGAAGTTCCCGTTCTGAAATCTGGTATGCAGAGTGATAATGAGGATATCTATATAAAGTTTGAGCCAGTGGTAAGTGAAGAGCTGAATATAAAAAACGAAAGTCATACTGGTGAAAAACCTTTTAAATGTAAGATGTGTGACCATGGATCTACACGGAAGGGCGATTTCCAAAGACATATGAAAACTCATACTGGTGAAAAACCTTTGAAATGTAATTTATGTGATTATGGATGTATACGAAAAAGTAGACTACAAGACCATATGAAAACTCATACTGGTGAGAAACCTTTTATATGTAATGTATGTAATTATAGATGTATACAGAAACGTGACTTACAAAGACATATGAAAACTCATACTGGTGAAAAACCTTTTGAATGTAGCCTATGTGATTATAAATGTACATGGAAAAGTAACTTGCAAAACCATATGAAAAATCATACTGGTGAGAAACCTTTTAAGTGTAATGTATGTAATTATAAATGTATACAGAATAGTAAACTACAAAACCATATGAAGACCCATACTGGTGAAAAACCTTTTCCATGTAATATATGTGATTTTAGATGTATTGAGAAAGGTACTTTACAAATCCACATGAAAACTCACACTGGTGAAAAACCATTGAAATGTGATTTATGTGACTATAGATGTATACGAAAGAGTGGTTTGCAAAATCATATGAAAACTCATACTGGTAAAAAAACTCTTAAATGTAGTATATGTGATTATGGATGTATACGAAACAGTAGACTACAAGACCATATGAAAACTCATACTGGTGAAAAACCTTTTATATGTAATGTATGTAATTATAGGTGTATACAGAAGCGTGACTTGCAAAGACATATGAAAACTCATAATGGTGAAAAGCCTTTTAAATGTAATGTTTGTGATTATAGGTGTACACAGAATAGTGATTTGCAAAATCATATGAAAACTCATACTGGTGATAAACCTTTTAAATGTAGTGTATGTGGTTATAGATGTATACAGAAGGGTGGCTTATTAAGACATATGAAAACTCATACTGGTGAAAAACCATTTAATTGTAATGTATGTGATTATAGATGTATACAGAAGAATGACTTGCAAAACCATATAAAAACTCATACCGGTGAGAAACCTTTTAAATGTAGTTTATGCCATTATAGATGTATACGGAACAGTAAACTACAAAACCATATGAAAACCCACACTGGTAAGAAACCTTTTAAATGTATAATTTTTCCTGATTAGGATCTACCAGTTTAAATAATTGTTATTGTGATTTTGTTTAAGAAGTATTTTTATATAAGATTGTAATAGTATAGCAATGTAAGTTAAATCTTATAATATTAGACTGAACTTGCAGCGATTTTTAAAAGTGTATACTTTCATACTTATGTAAACTGTATTATTATTATATATTACAGCTATAACATCATAAAAACAAAAATTTTTAATAATGTTTAAATTTTATTGTAAAACAATAACAAACTCAAATGTTTTTGTATTAGAAAATTATTAAAATAACTGCAAGTATAGAACTTTGTGTTTTACTTTACTGTAAATCGACAACATTTTAACTAAAATGTGAGTTTTTCAATAATAATTTTGTCAGTTGGTAGTCGTAGAAGTTATTTTCTGTACAATGTTTTTCACTTTTCGAGTCAGATTTTGACAAGCTAGTATCTATTATAAGAAAAAGAATTTTTGCTTTATTCATCATTTCTCCCAGTTGCTCATTTATTTAGTTTATTTGTATTATAGGAGTGGAAACATGTGTTTCAAAAATGTCTTGAAAACATTTTTATAAATTTTGATTTTGAATTTCACCGGTTGACATCAAGTTTACAGAAGTGGGGAAAAGTCTTTGAAGAAGCTATTTAACTTGCTAGATTTCTTAACTTTTCGAGTCAAATATTGACCAGTCAATATCAGAAGACCAGGAATATGAGCTGCCGCTTGGGCCAAAATTTCATTTCAGGTGTAGAAAGAAGTCATTCACCTGGCAGCGTTGAGCTACAACACTGCACTTGTGCCTTCCCGACATGTGTAATGCAGAATTGCAGGTGCATAAATATGATGTAGTTGGTAGCAAATCAAATTTACTTTTTCACGATCAGCAATGTTGGATTCTTGAGTACAGTGATTAGTTGTAGTAGTGAGAGTAAATGGTTTTGACCACTGACGAAGTAAATGATATAAAACAAACACTGTTCAGAAGAATTCGATATTGCCATAATGTACATTAGGGAATACAATCTCGCGCTCTCGGTTAGTTTTGGGCCGAAAAATCCCGGGACTTGCAATCCAGGAAATTTCTGGACGCTAGCGGGTTTTTACTGCAGAGAATGCAGCTGATGTATGATTTTTTAATAACAATTCAGCCGACACGCATGGATTTGGAAAAAGAATTTTCTGCTGAAGTTGGAGCATTTTGTACTAGCATCAGATCAGAACTTGATGACGCCATTTTGAACGAACTTTTATTTTTGCGGAATTATTTTCAAAATTCTAGAAATAATTAAATTTTTAAAGTCATTTCTTTATTTTGTTACCAAAAAATGTTTGTTTCTTTAATAAAACTTAATGTTAACGTATAAAACTGAATTTTGTTCTTATAGTTGATCAATCCCGCGATTGTATTTTCGTCTCGGGATTCTATTCTCCAATGCACATGATATGTATAGCATTGCGAGCATTGAAACGTACCACAACCACGCCGTTTGCAGTGTTCCTAGATAATAGTTCATAAGATGACAACATTTAAGCTTATTTTGTTCTACAAAAACGGACCCCTACTGAAAATCACCTCAGTTGCCTCATAAAACCTCGTACAAAATGAACCTGGTTGTTTCAAAAACCGCATAAAACCACATACAACCTGATGAAAACATTATCAGGTTATATGAGGTTTCTATATATATTTTCAGTAGGGACATAGAAAAAAGTTACAGATCTCGTATTTGTACAGGGAACATGTATTTTAATAACGCTACGTATAACAGAACTGTGATGCAAGTTAATAATCTTGTATAACAACATTAAATGAAAATATACACATATGGCTTTTAGTGGTTTCAGTTAAAAAATATTTGTCTTAGAAACTTTTTTTGAACATTTTGAATAATATTTGAATTTTATTTGACCCTTTCCTTATCAGAATTATTTAAAAAGTTTTATTAGGTTATTTAGGATGATGGAGTAAATGAAACTAGTGTATAGTGGACGTTTCGTCTGAAAATCTTTCAGCCTTCATCAAGAATATTTTATAAATTAGTATTGACATTACATTTCATGTTTTGTTGCGTTAAATTTTGCACACACTACACAAAATTATAATTTAACAAAGACATTACACACAACTAAAAATGGTTCCATTTAAATAGTTCATAATGACGGACAACATTTCATAGTAGGACACCAAATTAAGTATGTAGCGCTACAACTGCAACGTGACGGAATTTTTAAGCATATTATTTAAAACAAAAAAAAAACATTCAAAGCAATTTTTTTTAATGATAACAGTAAGCTGATGGACACAAGGCGTCAGGTAGCATGTCATGCATCATAGCCACCTTTAAACAAAGGTGGCTATGCATGCATGCATGTTTGAAATTAATTTCAGGTAATACAGAGCCTTCGTTAATTACTCCTACCCACATGACCTTTGGTCCACAGTGACTTAGGGAGTTTTAGATTTAGATTTTAAAGTCAGTTCAGAATTGGTACTCGTAGTAACTAAAAATTCCCCGTGTCACTGTCAACTCTTAAAGTGAGGTAAATCCCTCTTATGCCAACTGATATAATATAATGACAACATAACGAGACAAAACAAACTAAAATTTGTAATTTAACATAATATTTTTTCATTATTCAATCATTCCATCATATCATCCAACTCTGATTCAGATTCTGACATCTTATTTGAATCTGGATCGAATGTTTCATAAGTATAGCTCATTTCTGCTTCCGAATCCGTCGAACTATAATCACTGAAATCAAAACTTATTGCTTTTGGCCTCTAGGTTAGTTGATTTTATTTATTTTGCAGTTACATTTCATTATTGTAGTCAGTTCTGTCGAATTAAAATTTACTATAGGTTCACTAGAACCTTGGAAGCATTACACTACTGTGTTGCCAACCGGTTTTACAAAAGAAACTACATTGTATGACACCAAAATCTCTTTTTGGATCAAGAAATTCCCATGTTAGAAATTAATTTTTTGATGTCCGAAAATAATTATAAAACTTTTAATACGAAATATTTTTGGGTATCGCATATTGTTAGTACTAATAACATTTAATAAACGGTTGAAGACAAATTGTAGTTCTTGAAACAGTTACAAGCAATTAATCGAAAAAATCACAAAACGGTTATTAAAATGTTGACTCATCCTGTACATGAATACCAATTTGCAACCCTCGGATTGACGCAGGCGCAGCAGCCATATCAGTCACAGTTTAGTAGTTCACATTAAATGCTTGCAAACGATTGTTAATGTTCGGGCTCTTACATATTAATAATTAACATATCATAAGGTAAACTTCAATTTTAAAATTTGATCAAACTATAAAGCTTTTGTAGATCAGTTTTCCCAAATTGTAGTGTTAGGGGCAAAGAAGTAATAGAGGTTAGGAGGGAGGGTTTCGAGTTAGTTGCACCACAGATAAGGTTAACCTTATCTGTGGTTGCACTTAAAGCACTGTGACGGATGTGACGTCATCGCCGCCATATTCAGACACTTTTGGTGATTCATTTGTGCCGGTGATGTTTACAAATTTTGTTATTAAATATGGTTAGTTGTATTTGCTGTGGTTGCTCGAGTACTAAAATTAACAAGCAGAAAGGAATAACTTTCCATAGGTAAGTATTTTACCAAATGTAAATAATAAATTTCAATTTGACGTTTGAGGTTAAGACAGTGGCGGAGAGGTCAATATTTCTCTAACCCCAAATCACCTTTGCTAATAATTTGTTACCATTAAGGTATGCTTTTTAAAATTTAGGTTTCCCAAAAATGCAGAAAGGAGAGAAAATTGGGTAAGATTTGTGAACAAAGAGAGCTGGGACCCGTCTAAGAGGAATTTTGTTTGTTCACAACATTTTACAGAAGAATCGTTTGACAGAACATCATCTTTCAAAGTTCAACTTCGTGAAACTGCAAATCCTTCTATTTACGTAGAGCGATTGAAACATGTAAGTACTGTATTTAAGACATGAACAGATATTTATCATTATTTAGATGTACGATTGTTTTATATTGGTAGGAATTGTTAAGGATAGTGTAAGAAGTCGTCTAACCCATTTAATTTTGTTTAATGGGCAATAAAATGCTTGTACTTTGTTTCCTTCTATAATAAATTGGCAACTAAAACAGCATACTCATGCTTTATAATTTGTTCGTTATGCCCTAAATATAATTTTCTGACGCCGCCACTGGTGACACTTCCGCTACGTCACAGTTTGGCAGCCATGTTCAGACACCTTTAAGGTTTACTGGCCAATGTGCATAAGCTCCTTCCTAACCTCTATTACTTCTTTGGTTAGGGGTGAGTAACCTTGTATAGTGGCATATTGGATGCAATGTATAGATACCTACTGAAGTTTTAAATGTTTTAGGAGGTGTTATATGCTGGTACAAATTTACAATTGAAGATGGAAGGAGCAAACCCTGTAGTTACTAGCGAAATCTCGTTATCTACAGTTGCCGATTCCACACATGACGATTTGCATCCAAATGAAATCAAGATAGAATTTCCACTTTTCGACCTAAATTCACAGAGTGGGTTTGTGGAACATGCTATTGGTAAGTGATTACAATACAAAAATTGTAACCATGCTTTGTGTACCTACGAACTGGTATTGATAAATAACTTATACCGTGTACAGGATTATTTATAATTTCAATACAATGGTAGTAATAGTTTTGGATTTTGAAATGCGTTCTTTCCTCATACTAAAAATATGGCTGTTACCAAACCGCTACTGTATGTACTCGTAAGAGAAGATAATTTTGTGAATACACAATGGAATACCGATTAACAACAGAAAAGTCGTTTCAAGTTTTATATTAAATTGTATGTATTTCATGAGAAAATCAAAGTTTTCTGTACCTCACAATTTAACGATTTGTCAAGTATGCTGAAAAAACCAACGCTAGCTAATTGTACCTACATTTATATTAAATTTAATTTTATTAAGAGAATGGTGGTGGCTTTAAAAACGAGCCCGTGCTTCTAATGTGAAAGGTCTGAGATTCGATTCTCTACAGATACCAAAAAGAATAAAACAGCAATTAATCTATGCTGCAATTCGCCACTCAATTCCCCAATCGGGTGTAGGCAACTTTGGGGTGTTAATGCCTAAAACCGGTCTGGATATTCTTAGTGCTAACAGAGACTATGTGGTAGAGACCAGTGCCGGAATCCAGTGATGAGCCGTTATCGGCTGATTATTCTGATGAAATTTACTTTAACATGTTTTCATTAATTTGCAAGGACTGCTTGTAAAAAAATGTTAACCTCAAAATTGATTTCATGGCCATCTTCCTGCAGAAAAACTATTGCATTTTGTTCCTCATTTATTAACCAATTTTAAATTTGAAAAAAACAGTTGAAAAGAAAAATTTATGTTCTACAAGGATCTATTAAAAATATACATACAGGGTGCTTTTTAAAAATATGAATTTGGCATCATTTCCAGTTAAACCCTTAAGTGTTAGAACTTAAAATTTTTAGGAAACAAAAGGGGGAAGTGTACGGAGTTTAGTTTATAACCGGTACACGTCTTGTTCGAAAATAAGCCCAGAAAATAGACTTCGCAACATACTTTTGCAACTTAAATTTGAAATGTACATAGGCTGTCTTTGTGTCACCACTAATGAAAAGTATTAACATAATTTTAAATGTTTCATAGGTAGTGGTACGAATTTAAAATTGGAGATGGAAGAGGAAGTAAAACCTGAAGCCACTAGAGAAGTCTGGTTACCCGATATTGATGATCCCGAATCTGAGACTTCCCATTCAAATGAAACACATTTACATGGTGGGTTTTACCTAATTATTTGCAGCTTCTTTACAGATTGTTTACTCTAAAAGGGGTGATGAATAGCGATGTTATAAAATAAATAAATGCATTTGCACAGTGTACGTACAGAGCGAGTCAACAAGGCCGCTGTGTTCGATATATATACAGGGTCGCTATTAAAGATGGAACCAAAGCTCTCCTGCTAAAACGGTTTGAGATATAGATATGAAAATTGGAAGGCTTCCATTTGAAATTATATCGCATATTTTGAGATTAAAAAAATTTTTTTTGACATGATTTTTGAGCGCGGCCGCCATCTTGAATTTTTTTAAATGGCAACATGGGCTTTGTGATACATCATTAGAAAGCTTATTTTTTTCTCTTTCTTACTACCTTAATCATGTATGGTGTTAAAGTAGAAAATAATGCAGAAAAATGGCTGGCTAATGTATTGCACTTTAAATCTAGATACCTTTGCAATAACGAAACGTCAAAAATAAACAAAAATCAATCAGCAGGGGTTTAATTAGTGACAAAAAACACAGTACATATGGTTTGTTTCCTTACAACTATTGTATTACGTGACAAATAAACCTTAATTTCGTGAAATATGGACCATTTGACAGAAACAGAACGCATTATTTTCTACTTTAACACCATACATGATTAAGGTAGTAAGAAAGAAAAAAATAAGCTTTCTAATGATGTATCACAAAGCCCATGTTGCCATTTAAAAAAATTCAAGATGGCGGCCGCGCTCAAAAATCATGTGTCAAAAAAATTTTTTTTTAACCTAAAAATATGCGAAATAATTTCAAATGAAAGCCTTCCAATTTTCATATCTATATCTCAAACCGTTTTAGCAGGAGAGCTTTGGTTCCATCTTTAATAGCGACCCTGTATATCTTTTACTGTCAAAATACAAACGGTCGACGAGGAGCATGTTTTAAAATTATTTGCAATTATACAGGCCGTTTGATATAAGAGTGGCAAAGCAAACTTTTGTTGGTTTACAACACCTAATTTATTTTTGCATATTCTTGTTTGTCGTAAAATTGCTTTTCTAAAAATTTTTTTGTTTTTGAAAATTTGGTGTAGCATTGTCAAAACATTCAACCTTTTTCGAAAAATTTGACATGTGCGACACTCTTTCCAGAATAATCCATTTTGAATACTTGTTTGCGCAGAAAAGAATGCCACAATGAACTTTACAAATTAAAAGTGATTCGAATTTGCTCAGTTAGTCAACTCAGGTTAGATATAGAATGAGAAATTAGGCAGTCTTAACATTTCAAGATTTATAATTTTAAAAATAAATTCTTGTTGTTTCCTGCAAAACACAATAAACAGATGTCGATCTTGTCTATGATATCCGGATTGCTAGAAATTACTTGTTTTTACTTTCCTATACTTTCAAATATTTTTACATAGCGATATAGTGAATTTATTGATTTATACAATTATCTGTTGTGTACATACACATACTCTACCGTAAACAGGAAACAATACATAACTAAGACTCGGCTCATAGTTCAGAAAGTACACTCAAGAAGTCGCAAAATAATTGAATGGGTTGACTATTTTTTAAATGGCCGTGAGACTATTTGTGACAATCTACGTGGAGGAGAGTTTTGTTTATAAACAATAGAGTCTTAAATTTATATTTTGTCATTATTCTCGAGGCTCTGGCGTTGATACATGGAAACAGGCATTGGTATTTCACTTAATGATCAATTCCCTATTTACTATATTAGAATAAATAAATACTTTCATGAGCAAAAGCCAACGTCCAGTGTATTTAAGAATTAAATGAGATTCACATGCGAAGAGTTTTTTATAATAATTTTCAACTAAAATTCAGAAATATTCAATCGCTGCACTTGTTCAGAAAACACGTCAGATCTAGGTTTATTGGATTAGCATTTTATTCGATACAATACTAACTCAAGTAGTTCCTCCGCTCGTGTGTGCCTTTTGTTTAATTTTTAACTTTAACACATTTTTATATGTAATTATCTTATGCAGGAAATGTGTACAGTATTCGTGTAATTTGTATTTTATTATCTATATTTGAATTGATATAATTAAAGCGTGCGTTATTTAATTACAGTTAAGTATGAAGATACTAACATGGAGTCCCTGGACTTCCAAATAAAATCAGAAGTTTCTGAACTGGAATGCAGTATCAAAACTGATAGGGATGATATCTACATAAAGTTGGAGCCATTGGTGAGTGAGGAGCTGTATGTAAAAAATGAAGCTCATACAGAGGAAAAACCTTTTAAGTGTAGCGTATGTGGTGATATATTTACAGTATTGTCTAACTTCCAAACACATATGGAAACTCATTGTGGTGAAAAACCTTTTAAATGTAATGTATGCAATTATAGATCTATACGGAAGAGTGACCTACGAATGCATATGAAAACTCATACCGGTGAGAAACCCTTTAAATGTAATTTATGTGATTATAGATTTATACAAAATAGTAAATTACAAAACCATATAAAAACTCATATGGGTGAAAAAGCTTTTACATGTGATATATGTGGTTATGGATGTACATGGAAGAATGAATTGCAAAGACACATCAAAACTCACACTGGTGAAAAACCTTTTAACTGTAATTTATGTGATTATAAATGTATACAGAAAAATAGATTACAAATTCACATGAAAAACCATAGTGGTGAAAAACCCTTAAAGTGTAATTTTTGTGATTATAGATGTATTTCGAATAGTGTCTTACAAAAACATATGAAAATTCATACCGGTGAAAAACCTTTTACTTGTAATTTATGTGATTATAGGTGTATTTCAAATGGTGATTTACGAAAACATATGAAAACTCACACTGGTGAAAAACCCTTTAAATGTAATTTATGTGATTATAGATGTATTCAGAACAGTTATCTGCAAATACACATGAAAATTCATACTGGCGAAAAACCTTTTAAGTGTTCCATATGTGATTATAGATGTATACGGAAATGTAGACTACAAGACCATATGAAAACTCATACTGGTGAGAAACCTTTTATATGTAATGTATGTAATTATAGATGTAAACAGAAACGTTACTTACAAAGACATATGAAAACTCATACTGGTGAAAAACCTTTCAAATGTAATGTATGTAATTATAAATGTATACAGAATAGTAAACTACAAAACCATATGAAGACCCATACTGGTGAAAAACTTTTTCCATGTAATATATGTGATTTCAGATGTATAGAGAAAGGTACTTTACAAATCCATATGAAAACTCACAATGGTGAAAAACCATTGAAATGTGATTTATGTGACTATAGATGTATAGGTAAGAGTGGTTTGCTAAATCATATGAAAACTCATACTGGTAAAAAACCTCTTAAATGTAGTAGTAGTAGTAGATCATGGATGTATACGAAACAGTAGACTACAAGACCATATGAACGCTCATACCTTTTAAATGTATACTTTTTCCTGATTAGGATCTGCCAGTTAAAATAATTGTTATTGTGATTTTGTTTAAAAATTGGTATTTTTATATAAGATTGTAATAGTATAGCAATGTCTACATCTTGTAAGTTAAATCTTATAATATTAGACTGAACTTGCAACCATTTTTAAAAATGTATACTTTCATACTTATGTAAACTGTATTATTATTATATATTACAGCTATAACATCATAAAAACAAGAATTATTGGTAATAGTTAAATTTTATTGTAAAACAATAACAAACTCAAATGTTTTTGTATTAGAAAATTATTAAAATAACTGTAAGTATAGAACTTTTTGTTTTACTTTACTGTAAATCGACAACATTTTAACTAAAATGTGAGTTTTTCGATAATAATTTTGTCAGTTGGTAGTCGTAGAAGTTATTTTCTGTACAATGTTTTTCACTTTTCAAGGCAGATTTTGACAAGCTAGTATCTATTATAAAAGAAAAAGAATTTTTGCTTTATTGATCATTTCTCCCAGTTGCTCATTGATTTAGTTTATTTGTATTATAGGAGTGGAAACGTGTGTTTCAAAAATGTCTTGAAAACATTTTTAAAAATTTTAATTTTGAATTTCACCGGTTGACATCAAGTTCACAGAAGTGTAGAAAAGTCTTTGAAGAAGCTATTTAACTTGCTAGATTTCTTAACTTTTCGAGTCAAATATTGACCAGTCAATATCAGAAGACCAGGAATAAGAGCTGCCGCTTGGGCCAAAATTTCATTTCAGGTGTAGAAAGAAGTCATTCACCCGGCAGCGCCGAGCTACAACACTGCACTTTGTGCCTTCCCGAGATGTGTAATGCAGAATTGCAGGTGCATAAATATGATGTAGTTGGTAGCAAATCAAATTTACTTTTTCACGATCAGCAATGTTGAATTCTTGAGTACAGTGATTAGTTGTAGTAGTGAGAGTAAATGGTTTTGACCACTGATGAAGTAAATGATATAAAACAAACACTGTTCAGAAGAATTCGATATTGCCAGAATGTACATTAGGGAATACAATCTCGCGCTCTCGGTTAGTTTTGGGCCGAAAAATCCCGGGACTTGCAATCCAGGAAATTTCTGGACGCTAGCGGGTTTTTACTGCAGAGAATGCAGCTGATGTATGATTTTTTAATAACAATTCAGCCGACACGCATGGATTTGGAAAAAGAATTTTCTGCTGAAGTTGGAGCATTTTGTACTAGCATCAGATCAGAACTTGATGACGCCATTTTGAACGAACTTTTATTTCTGCTGAATTATTTTCAAAATACTAGAAATAATTAAATTTTTAAAGTCATTTCTTTATTTTGTTACCAAAAATGTTTGTTTCTTTAATAAAACTTAATGTTAACGTCTAAAACTGAGTTTTGTTCTTATCGTTGATCAATCCCGCGATTGTATTTTCGTCTTGGGATTCTATTCTCCAATGCACATGATATGTATTGCATTGTGAGCATTGAAACGTACCACAACCACGCCGTTTGCAGTGTTCCTAGATATTAATTCATACGATGACAACATTTAAGCTTAATTTATTCTACAAAAACGGACATGGAAAATAGTTACATATCTCGTATTTGTACAGGGAACATGTATTTTAATAACGCTACGTATAACAGAACTGGGATGCAAGTTAATAATCTTGTGTAACAACATTAAATGAAAATGTACACATAGCTTTTAGTGGTTTCAGTTAAAAAATATTTAATTGTCTTAGGAACTTTTTTTGAACATTTTGAATATAAACTGTACACTATTTGAATTTTATTTGACCCTTTCCTTATTTGTTATATTAATCATTTGAGTGGGTTAGCCACCTATTGAGGGGAACCTTGTTTTTTGAAATGTACATGCGCTACAACTGCAACCTGACGGAATTTTTAAGCATATTATTTAAAACAAAAAAAAAATTGCAAAGCAATTTTTTTAATGATAACAAGCAAGCTGATGGACACAAGGCGTCAGGTACCATGCCATGCATGTTTGAAACTAATTTCAGGTTATATAAATCCTACTTATGCCAACTGATATAACATAATGAGAACATAACGAGACAAAGCAAACTAAAATTTGTAATTTAACATAATATGTTTTCATTATTCAATCATTCCATCATATCATCCAACTCTGCTTCAGATTCTGACATCTTATTTGAATCTGGATCGAATGTTTCATAAGTATTGCTCATTTCTGCTTCCGAATCTGACGAACTCTAATCACTGAAATCAAAACTTATTGCTTTTGGCCTCTAGGTTAGTTGATTTTATTTATTTTGCAGTTACATTTCATTATTGTAGCCAGTTCTGTCGAATTTACTATAGGTTCACTAGAACCTCGGAAGCATTACACTAGTGTGTTGCCAACCGGTTTTACAAAAGAAACTACATTGTATGACACAAAAATCTCTTTTTGGATCAAGAAATTCCCATGTTAGAAATTAATTTTTTGATGTCCGAAAATAATTACAAAACATTTAATACCAAATATTTTTGGGTATCGCATATTGTTAGTACTAATAACATTTAATAAACGGTTGAAGACAAATTGTAGTTCTTGAAACAATTACAAGCAATTAATCGGAAAAATCACAAAACGGTTATTAAAATGTTGACTCATCCTGTACATGAATACCAATTTGCAACCCTCGGATTGACGCAGGCGCAGCAGCCATACAGTCACAGTTTAGAAGTTCACATTAAATGCTTGCAAACGATTGTTAATGTTCGGGCTCTTACATATTAATAATCAACATATCATAACGTAAACTTCAATTTTAAAATTTGATCAAACTATAAAGCTTTTGTAGATTAGTTTTCCCAAATTGTAGTGTTAGGGGTGAGTAACCTTGTATAGTGGCATATTGGATGCAATGTATAGGTACCTACTGAAGTTTTAAATGTTTTAGGAGGTGTTATATGCTGGTACAAATTTACAATTCCAGATGGAAGGAGCAAACCCTGTAGTTGCTAGCGAAATCTCGTTATCTGCAGTTGCCGTTTCCACACATGACGCTTTGCATCCGAATGAAATCAAGATAGAAGTTCCACTTTTCGACCTAAATTCACAGAGTGGGTTTGTGGAACATGCTATTGGTAAGTGATTACAATACAAAAATTGTAACCACGCTTTGTGTACCTACGAACTGCTATTGATCAATAACTTATACCGTGTACCGGATTATTTATAATTTCAATACAATGGTAGTAATATTTATGGATTTTGAAATGTGTTCTTTCCTCATACTATAAATATGGCTGTTACCAAACCGCTACTGTATGTACTCGTAAAAGAAGATAATTTTGTGAATACACAATGGAATACCGATTAACAACAGAAAAGTTGTTTCAAGTTTTATATTAAATTGTATGTATTTCATGAGAAACCAAAGTTTTCTGTACCTCACAATTTAACGATTTGTCAAGTATGCTGAAAAAACCAACGCTAGCTAATTGTACCTACATTTATATTAAATTTAATTTTATTAAGAGCATGGTAGTGGCTTTAAAAATGAGCACGTGCTTCTAATGTGAAAGGTCTGAGATTCGATTCTCTACAGATACCAAAAAAAGAATAAAACAGCAATTAATGTATGCTGCAATTCGCCACTCAATTCCCCAATCGGGTGTAGGCAACTTTGGGGTGTTATGCCTAAAACCGGTCTGGATATTCTTAGTGCTAACAGAGACTATGTGGTAGAGACCAGTGCCGGAATCCAGTGATGAGCCGTTTTAGGCTGATTATTCTGATGAAATTTACTTTAACATGTTTTCATTAATTTGCAAGGACTGCTTGTAAAAAATTGTTAACCTCAAAATTGATTTCATGGCCATCTTCCTGCAGAAAAACAATTGCATTTTGTTCTTCATTTATTAACCAATTTTAAATTTAAAAAAAAACAGTTGAAAAGAAAAATTTATGTTCTACAAGGATCTATTAAAAATATACGTACAGGGTGCTTTTTAAAAATATGAATTTGGCATCATTTCCGGTTAAACTCTTAACCTTTCAGTGGTGTGGTAGTTTTTTTTAACATTAGTGGTGTGGTCGGTCTCTGGGACCACTTTTTTCAATATTTAATTTTGGGCTGTTAATCTTTGAATTAAAATATAGGGACAGTTGTACTGAAGGGGTAGTTCATTTGTGTCCTCAGAATAATGGACGATAGGCAATAAAAAATATATATATGTTGGTAATTAATTTTTATTTCAAAAAGGTACTGTTTTGCGCACAGCTACCTTTATTTTTATTTATTTAAAAAAATACAAAATTTAAAATTGTGTCTTTATTATAGTTACTTATAACTAGACCTAAACAACATGAAATTCTAAAAAAAAACTGAAAAATATATTCTAGTTGAGATGGAACCTCTTTCAAATTTTGGTCGCATTTTCTTGGTAACACTCTTCACACATTACTATAATGTGCTCCAAACACATAAATTTTCTGCAATTTATGCAATTGTATCTTGTTTTTCTGTTTTTTTTTGGTCTGACTCACTATCGCCCCCCCTTTCTTCTACATGGTCAATTTCACCTTCCTCTTCTTCGTCATCGTATTCAACATCTGTGGCAACTTCATCAAATAGGCGTGCAAGTCTTGCCTGTTCCCTTTCGTAATCCTCCATTTCTGAACAACAACAAGAAATAAATATACAATTTTACGGTAAATTTAAACCAGTGTCATACGTACCCAACAAATTTCTCTGATGTACCAATGGTGTGGTCGGTGTCACGGACCGAAATTGTAAATAACTTACTCTGCACTGCACTCAAACACCTGCCGATGCGTACAGGCATTTAGTGCAATGTGACATGAAGGTACTGAGAGCTACAGCAACTTACCCCTACCCAATTTTATACATTTGAGGAAAAACTAATCGGTCGGTCTCTGAGACCGTGCCACACTACTGAAAGGTTAAGTGCTAAATTAGTGACCTAGACATCCTATAATGCCTTTTTATAAATAATTAAACAACCCCATGTTTAATTTTATTAACTTTAAATTTTTGGGAAACAAAAAGGGGGAGTGTACTAATGAAAAAAGTATTAACATAATTTTAAATGTTTCATAGGTAGTGGTACGAATTTAAAATTGGAGATGGAAGAGGAAGTAAAACCCGAAGCCATTAGGGAAGTCTGGTTACCCGATATTGACGATCCCGAATCTGAGACTTCCCATTCAAATGAAACACATTTACATGGTGGGTTTTACCTAATTATTTGCAGCTTCTTTACAGATTGTTTACTCTAAAAGGGGTGATGAATAGCAATGTTATAAAATAAATAAATGCATTTGCCAGGGTACGTACAGAGTGAGTCAACAATGCCGCTGTGTTCGATATATATTTTTTACTGTCAAAATACAAGTGGTCGACGAGGAGCATGTTTTAAAATTATTTGCAATTATACAGGGCGTTTGATATAAGAGTGGCAAAGCAAACTTTTGTTGGTTACAACACCTAATTTATTTTTGCATATTCTTGTTTGCCATTAAATTGCTTTTCTAAATATTTTTTTGTTTTTGAAAATTTGTTGTAGCGTTGTCAAAAAATTCAACCTTTTTCGAAAAATTTGACATTTGTCGATGTTGTCTATCATATCCGGATTGCTAGAAATTACTTGTTTTTACTTTCCTATACTTTCAATTAGTATTGATTTCATGAAAATGTTCAAAATCGAAATTTTGACAGAAATACATGTTTTGGACCCCCACGCACTCACAAAAGTGATTTTTAAAAAAATGGCTCTCGGTGTGTTGGGTTGTGCACGTGTGTGTCTTCATGTGTGCATGTCCGTGCGTGTGCGCGCTCCATAACTCCCAAACGCATGATCCGATTTTGATGACCTTTGGAATGGGGGGCTATATCAAGAATTCTTTTTTGGTAGAATTTTTTTCCAAAACCAAATTTTGTAAATTTGAAAACGAAATTTGATAGAAAACTTAAGGACTTAAGAACGCTTTTTTCCGAACTTTCTAGCATGAAAAAGGCGGCCGCTACGATTTTTTAAAATTTTGAATTTAGCGCCTTATTACTCAAAAACGGGTTGACAGGTCGGGTTCAAATATTGTATCGCAATAGCACCATAGAGACACAATGTAAAAAAAATAAAATAAAATATCGTAAAACTGGCCACACGTTTTTTTTTTGAATTCTGTAACCGCATAGAGCAAATGATGAGCTACAATTTGGTTAGTGTCCTAGCTCGCATATTTCTCTCTGACGCTTTCTATGAATTTTTGAAAATTTTATTTTTATCGCCTATTTACTCAAAAACGAGTTATCAGATCGGGATGGAATTTGATGTTGGAAATACTCTAAGAGTAGAATGTTAGAAGCTACTAGAAGTTTTGGAACTACTAAAGCTATGAAATGAGTAAATACCGATACTTTTACTTTACTGCTTTAACATACTGCTCAAGAACTGACCGCACGATTTGTTTTAAATTTTATAAGCTAATAGATCTAGAAATGAGCTACAATTTGGTTTACGTGCAGTCCACTAATTTTTCTGACGCCTTCTATGGTGTTCTGAAAACCGAAAATTCATGCCTCTCTCTTTTTTTTAACGGGAGACGATAAAAAATATCTGTTTGAGCTAAGTTGCTCATGAGTGATGGTAGAATAAAATTCTGAATTTTTTAGGTGCAGCCATGATAAGGGGGGCTAATTTTTCTCCTCCTTCCCTAATTTTGGAAAATGATTTTTTCTTCCGTTTTTCGTTGTTGTTCAATCCTGGGGAATCTTATATAACAAAGTTCTTTTAGAGGTATATCTCTGAGATGTAGCAGTACCTTCTGTGTTAACTGGGAACGGACTGTCAATCTTAGTAATAAATTTTCAAGCCGACACATTGCCATAATGGTAATGTACCGCAAAATGATTTTTACATAGCGATATAGTGAATTTATTGATTCATACAATTATTTGTTGTGTACATACACATACTCTACCTTAAACAGGAAACAATACATAACTAAGACTCAGCTCATAGTTCAGAAAGTACAATCAAGAAGTCGCAAAATAATTGAATGGGTTAACTATTTTTTAAATGGCCGTGAGACTATTTGTGACAATCTACGTGGAGGAGAGTTTTGTTCATAAAGAATAGAGTCTTAAATTTATATTTTGTCATTATTCTCGAGGCTCTGGCGTTGATACATGGAAACAGGCATTGGTATTCCGCTTAATGATCAATTCCATATTTACTATATTAGAATAAGTAAATACTTTCATGAGCAAAAGCCAACGTCCAGTGTATTAAAGAATTAAATGGGATTCACATGCGAAGAGTTTTTTATAATAATTTTCAACTAAAATTCAGAAATATTCAATCGCTGCACCTGTTCAGAAAATACCTCAGATCTAGGTTTATTGAATTAGCATTTTATTCGATACAATACTAACTCAAGTAGTTCCTCCACTCATGTGTGCCTTTTGTTTAATTTTTAACTTTAATACATTCTTATATGTAATTATCTTATGCAGGAAATGTGTACAGTATTCATGTAATTTGTATTTTATTATCTATATTTGATTTGATATAATTAAAGCGTGCGTTATTTAATTACAGTTAAGTATGAAGATACTAACATGGAGTCCCTGGACTTCCAAATAAAATCAGAAGTTTCTGAACTGGAATGCAGTATCAAAACTGATAGGGATGATATCTACATAAAGTTGGAGCCATTGGTGAGTGAGGAGCTATATGTAAAAAATGAAGCTCATACAGAGGAAAAACCTTTTAAGTGTAGCCTATGTGATTATAGATTTACAGTATTGTCTAACTTGCAATCACATATGGAAACTCATTGTGGTGAAAAACCTTTTAAATGTAATGTATGCAATTATAGATGTATACGGAAGAGTGACCTACGAATGCATATGAAAACTCATACCGGTGAGAAACCCTTTAAATGTAATTTATGTGATTATAGATTTATACGAAAGAGTAAATTACAAAACCATATAAAAACTCATACGGGTGAAAAAGCTTTTACATGTGATGTATGTGGTTATGGATGTATAAGGAAGAATGAATTGCAAAGACACATCAAAACTCACACTGGTGAAAAACCTTTTAACTGTAATTTATGTGATTATAAATGTATACAGAAAAATAGATTACAAATTCACATGAAAAACCATAGTGGTGAAAAACCCTTAAAATGTAATTTATGTGATTATAGATGTATTTTGAACAGTGTCTTACAAAAACATATGAAAATTCATACCGGTGAAAAACCTTTTACTTGTAATTTATGTGACTATAGGTGTATTTCAAACGGTGGTTTACGAAGACATATGAAAACTCACACTGGTGAAAAACCGTTTAAATGTAATTTATGTGATTATAGATGTATTCAGAATAGTTTTCTGCAAAGACACATGAAAATTCATACTGGCGAAAAACCTTTTAAATGTTACATGTGTGATTATAGATGTATACGGAAGGATGACTTACAAACACATATGAAAACTCATACTGGCGAAAAACCTTTTAAATGTAATTTATGTGACTATAGATGCATACAGAAAAGTAGATTACAATACCATATGAAAAAGCATAGGGGTGAAAAACCTTTTAAATGTAAGTTATGTGATTATAGATGTATTTTGAATAGTGTTTTACAAAAACATATGAAAATTCATACTGGTGAAAAACCTTTTATGTGTAATTTTTGTGATTATAGGTGTATTACAAACGGTGTGTTACAAAAACATTTGAAAATTCATACCGGTGAAAAACCTTTTAAATGTGTTATATGTGATTATAGATGTATTACAAACGGTGTTTTACAGAGACACAATAAAACTCATACTGGTGAAAAACCTTTTAAATGTAATTTATGTGATTATAGATGCATTACGAACGGTATGTTACAAAGACACATGAAAACGCATACTGGCGAGAAACCTTTTAAATGTATTCTATGTGATTATAGATGTATACGGAAAAATGACTTGCAAACACATATGAAAACTCATACTGCAGAAAAACCTTTCAAATGTAATGTATGTGACTATAGATGTAAACGAAAGAATGATTTACAAAGACATTTGAAAACTCATACTGCTGGAAATCTTTAAAGATAATTTTTAGTATTTGTTGATGTGTACGTTAGGCTTACTTACAAAACCATATGAAATGTTATACTGGCGAGAAACCTGTTAAATGTAATGTATGTAATTATAGTTGTGCCTAGAAGCGTAACTTACAGTTTTAACTGAAGAAAATATTAATGTACCATACCTTTCAATATATTTGTTGAACTTAAATTGATATTATTAATTGCGAAGCATTTTATTTTCTACTATTTGTGCTGCTATGTTAGATATTTATTTATTTTTGGAGAGAATGGAAAACACTTCTCACTTAAGTAAAAAGAATTATAAAATATACAGAGTTAAGTATATGACAATAATTAACCGATTATAAAGAAAAAAACTATGTAGGGATTCAATTAAAGTGCAAAGTATCAAAATATAATCGCACATTTGCTAAAGCACTATTTATAAACTCAGCACTACATACTCCAAAGAATTCAATTCGCATATTATATGCGTTATGTATTCTTACAATTCTGTTAAGTAAATAACAACATTACATCAAAATATACACGTCTAGCCGTTAGTGGTTTTAGGTCCTAAATATTGAGCCGATTCTCACACGAAAAAGTATCTTCAAGATGCAACAATGTATAGGACGTATATCTTATAAACTTTTTTTGAACATTTTCAATATAAACTGCATGCGTTGTATAATGAAGACAAAATTAAATAATAATAAGTTAAAAATAACATCAATTTAACAGAAAATGTAAAAATATATGAATACAACACTAAAAATAGAGAAAAACACCACATTGAAGCAACACATTCACACCTTGGAAAGAAAAAAGAATGCATAAAGCAATGATACTATTTTGCGCATTACCAAATAATAAATAACTAAGTGAAATTCAAAGAGAAAACTAAAGTGTACTTACAACTAGAGGAAGAATAGAGAAGAAAGAAAGACCGATAGAAAAGTAAACGAAAAAATAAATAAATGAAAAGTTTAGAACTATGGAGTAGAATAGTGTAATTATTAAAAATAATAAATATTATAGGAATAAAGCATAACTAAGTGTCGTAAATTAAGAAGTAAAATGAATCAAATTAAAAATGCAGTAAGTAAATTAAGAATAATATTAGGTTAAAGTGCAAGTAAATTCTAAGAAATTTATTATCAATCTTTTGAACCAGCTAACTGATTTGGATGTACTTTAATTGTATATTTAAACAGTATATGTATCTGCATGTGTGTATAAATTAAATGAGTTTAAGAAATGTTGACTCATCTTGTACATGAACTAGTTCAAATACCCTGTTACAATTATTGACCAGTGTGGCTGCGTCGACATCGATGTCAGGTGTACATAACCTATTATATCGTTATCATAAATCTGAACTGCTGCACACAAAAAATGTGCAAAAATTGCGGCGGGCAGGCGTTTATTGTACAATTTTCGTTCAAAAATTTTCATGCATAAATTTTCCGAATTTTCGTTTAGGGGTGTCACCTGTACAGTGTCATATTAAATGCAGTAAATGTAGGTAACTTTCAAATAATTTAGGATGTATAATTATGTCCTGGTATAAATGTAAAATTAAAGATGGAAGGAGAAACCCCTGACGTCACTAGTGAAAGCTGGTTATCTGCTATTGTCGATTCTACATATGATGCTTTGCATCAAAATGAAATTAAGAAATGATCTCCTTACTAGAATCGTTTGTTGGGTTTGTGGAGCATGCCAGTGATATGTGATTAAAATTAAAGTAACCAGCTTGCCTACTTACTGGTGGTCAGTTTTAGATAATTTTGAAATGCTTTTCTACTTAAAATATATGGCTGTTGCTAAACCACTACCGTATGTATTCTGCAAAAGGAAATGTAATTTTGCCCATACATAAATGAAATGTTGATCAACAACGTAAAAGCTGTTTTAAGTTCTATTTTAAATTGTACAAAACACCACTTTCAAAACTGAAAAATTAAAAAGCCCACAGGCTGTCTTTGTCTAACACCTTAGGTGTTTGTTGCCACTAGTGACAATTATGAACAGAAATTTTAAACGTTTTTTTAGGAAATGCATATACTGGTGCGAATATGGGTTGGTGGACCGTGTTTTTGGTAAGTTATTAAAAACAAAAAAGGAACAGGGTGGCCCATTTTCGATTCAGTATATAGGTAACTTCGTTAACAGTGAAGGTGCGAAAAAACGTTTTATTGGATCAATTTTTCGTAAAGAATTCAGTGGTGAAAACGCCGTTGGCGAGTGGTTTGCAGACCAAGACAAAGATTTTTTTCTAAATGACTTAGAATTACTTTATGAACGTTCTGCTAAATGTATAAATTTTAAAGGAGATTATGTTGAATAAATAAAATTTTATTATTATTATTATTAATATATTATTATTATATGGTAGGCTAAGTACTTATCAATACCCCCTCCTAGTAATAAATTCATTAAGCGAGTTAATGTAACTAGTTCATTTTGATGAATAAGTAAGTTATTGCTTGGTAACTTTATTATGTATAATAGGTGAAAGTTTCTGCTGCAGCAATAGTGTATGATACGATTGTCGTATTATATCAGTCATGTCATCGAAATCGATGCCACGTTTATCATGAGGTAGTGATGTATTATTCACGGATGTGCCTTCTAACGCCATGCTGTGAGAATAGTGGTATAATATTCACACGCTAGTGTGCGAGCAGACACACCGCACAATTATAGACATAGCCTGAAACGCCAATAACGCCAAAGCTGTCAGCTAGTTATACATAACCCCAACCCCTGAAAAATAGAAGCGTAGATAAATGTCCTGCAACAATTTCTGAATGTTTGAGCTCATTACATATTACCTAATAATTAAAATATCATTAGAAATATACATGCTTATGTACATTAGTTTTCTGAACTCTTGCATTAGCAGCGAGTCACCTGTGTGCTGTTATAAAAGGCTATAAATATAGGTCCGTTTTAAACATCTGTGGAAGTCCTGTTACGAATTAAAAATTGAAAATGGAAGGCCCCAAAGGCGCTAGTGAAATTTTGTTACCTGCTATTGTCGATCCCACATTTGCTGCCCCCCGTCCAAATGAAATAAAGAAAGAATTTTCATTTTCTGAGCTAAATTCACATGGTGGCTTTGTGAAGCATGTGATCGGTAAGTGATTAAAATTATAAAATGTAACCACAGTTTGTGTACAAACTAATAATTAGAAATATAATTTGGACGTTCAATTCACCACAGAAACCAAAAAGAAAAAAAAGCAATAAATCGTTTTTATACAAACAATGTGGGCAAATGTTTACTGTTAACGTGAGTAATTGTGTAGGACTTCATTGCCGTATAAAATTAAAACGAGATATTAAAAAAAAGAACCTCAGTCATGGCAGGATGGTTTGAATAGTGATTTTTTTGAGAACATTTCGTTTGGCAAGTTCTACGTTAGGTTACAAACTGTAAACAGTTCTTTAATTTTCTAAACAAGAATTTAAGAAAGGTAATTATAATAATGTGCATAAACAAATGAGAATTGCCATTTTGAAAAACACCTTTCCACTAAAGTAAGTAAATACCAGACACATATTTTGACAGCAAAGCTATCAACTGTGTGAAAGGGTGCTGTATTTTGCAAGTGTTGATATTCCACAGTTGGAGTGTGTTTTGTTCAATGCCAAAATGAACGGTTTTGGTAAGTTGTCCCAACTTTTACTCACTTCCTACTAAAACCATAAATTTTTCTGCGTCGCCACATGTGAAATCGTAATGCTCTAGTTGAATTGCATAAGTTCAGTACCAATTTCTGACCAAAATTTAAATTTAATTTTGAGGAGAAATATGAATTTTTAAAGTTTCTGGCTTCAGTAGACAATTACCCTGCAATCGGCCACTCAATTCCTTAATTTGGTGTAGGCAACCGTGGGCTCTTAATGCCTAAAACCTTCCCGGTTTTTAGTAGTTCTAATTTAACATTAAACGATAGGACCTTTGCCCTCCACCAAGTGCTAAGGGAGAGTTTGTATGTACAACAGCACTTTTAAAAATCAATATTCAAAATAAATACATCTGTTTTTGTCTAACAGTTTATGTGTTCACAAATTTTAAATGTTTTATAGGTAGTGCTTATACTGGTACGATTTTACAATTGGAGATTGAAGAAGAAGTAAAACCCGACATCACAAATGAAGTCTCGTTACCTGCTATTATCGATACTAAATCTGAGACTTCCCATCCAAACGAAATCAAACAAGAGTTTCCACTTTTTGAACCACATTCACATAGTGAGTTTGTGGAGTATGTTGGTAGGTGATATGATTTTGTTATTCAAAAAGCAAATATCGAAAATAATAGCCAACTCTCGTAATTTTATTATTTCAATTATTATGCACAATTTGAATGCAAACCCTTACTTATAATTAAAGTCCGGAGTTATATGCACTAACAATGTTGCCAGTTACATTTATGCTGTTGTAGCAGAGAAAAACATATCTGGCAACACTGTTAGTGAACGTAAATGTGGCCACTAAGTTGGATGATGGACTGGTTTTCTGGAGAAATTGGTAAAATTGTAGATATTTGCACGTGTACCAATTTCTCCAAGTAACTAATCCATCAGCCAACTTAGTGGCCACATTTATATGCACCAACAGTGTTGCCAGATATGTTTTTCTCTGCTACAACACGAAAAATGTAACTGGCAACTCTGCAAGTGCATATAAATCCGGCCTTTACTTATAATACTCTAATCTAAGAGTATTTAATGTAGAGTCTATTTTCACAAAAATATACAGGGTGTTCGAATTACAAAATAAAATTTAGATATTTTTACCGAAAAGCAGTAGGCCATGAAAACAAAAACTAACACTGTCATACATCACTTTAAATTAAAAAACTTTTTCTTTTGATCTTTTTTGTTATTTCTAATATTACAACAGGTAAATAAACGAAGAAAATAATTAAAAATAAACATCTAAAACTTTGCCCAATTCACGTCACAGTTAAACTTGACGCTTTCTATTACTGCAGCTTTCACAGATGATATCCATTTTCAAAATTAGGTTCTACTACCATGTTGGTGCCAATAATACAACACAAACTCTTACACAAAGGATATGTTAGGAACTTTCTTCACACTACTATTTAGTTCTGATATTCTTACCATTAATATGACGTATTATTTTCATGACAATCTTATTAAGGGAAGCATTATTTAATTACAGTGAAACAAGAAGATACCAACAGCATTCATTCGTTGGATCTCCAAATAAAACCAGAAGTTCCTGATCTGAAATGTGGTATGAAGACTGATAATAAAGACATCTACATAAAATTTGAGCCATTAGTCAGTGAGGAGCTTCATATAAAAAATGAAACTTGTTCCAGTGAAAAACCTTTTAAATGTAGCTTATGTAGTTATAGAAGTGTACAGAAGGGTAACTTACAAGCACATATGAGAACTCATACTGGCGAAAAACCTTTTAAATGTAATATATGTGATTATAGAAGTGTACGGAAAGATACCTTACAAGGACATATGAAAACTCATACTGGCGAAAAACCTTTAAAATGTAACATATGTGATTACAGATTAGGAGTGAAGAGCAACTTTCAAGCACATATGAGAACTCATACTGGTGAAAAACCCTTTAAATGTAATGTATGTGGTTATAGAAGTGTACGAAAGGACACCTTACAAGGACATATGAAAACTCATACTGGCGAAAAACCTTTTAAATGTAATGTATGTGATTATAGAAGTGTACGGAAGGATAGCTTACAAGGGCATATGAAAACTCATACTGGTAAAATACCTTTGAAATGTAATATATGTGATTATACATGCATAGTGAAAGGTTACTTACAAAAACATATGAAAACTCATACCGGTGATAAACCTTTCAAATGTAGTATATGTGGTTATAGATCTAGAGTGAATAGTAACTTACGAAGACATATAAAAACTCATACTGGTGAAAACTGTTGAAAGGTATTGCATGTGATTATACATCTGCTGTGAAGCGTCTTTTACAACGGTATATGAACACACATACAATAAGCGCAACATTGTAATTCTGATTTCAAACAATCAAATATAATTTTGTAATGAAATAACTGACTCTAATACCAATGTTTTTTTTTTAATTTTTTATAATTTTCTCAAATAAGTTTTTAATGAGGAATATAAACTATAATAAATGTAAAAAAAAAGCTAACCAACTATTCTTAATAAACTTACACAGGTGTATTCCAAAATGGAGGTTTTTGGTCTACTGTTTCTATGAAAAATATCCTAGGTAAAGCCTCCCTGCTAATTAAAGGGATCAGGGATTTACTAAATAACATGATCCACATACTCCAAACACTATACAGGCCAAACTAGCACAGGTCTGAGAGAACGCTTATCTTATTTTCGCTTTAACACACTAGAAAAATCATGCGTAGCAGCACACATTTTAGATTCAGAACATCCTATCGTACTGTATGATTTAAAACTTCTAAAATCTGTAAAAAGAACAGCAGAGGATAGATTTATTTACAAATTCCAAAACAACATTTTGCATCAAGACTCTAGCTTGATTCTAAATTGATTTTTTGTTACTCAAATTTAACACACAAAGGAAGGGAATCCCAAAACTAAAAATTCAGATCCACCCATCGGCAATTCGTGATTTCCTATTCACCAGGCTTAAGAGACGTTACGTGTTAAAGAGAAGCACCTTCACAACTATAAAAAGACGTTGTCTATATAAAATAGGTGACATAGTAATAATTAAAAATATACACGTGCAGAACCTATAAATTGTCGGTGGACCAGAAAAATCTACATGAAAAATGATTTTGCTAAATCATGGTTAATAAATGCAAAGGAAAAACAGTACGTTTTTTTTGTTAAAAAATTTGCTTCTACAGGGATATTTAAAGTAGAACTAGAACAGTGACTCTCACCCGTATTTCAAGTTCGTGTAACATTTCGATTTAGAATTTGGCCAGATGCTCACAAGATGACAGTTGCGAAAGGTTTTCCAAGAAGCTATATTTCTGAATAAATAATGTCTTACCTTTTTGTATCAAATTTTGGTCAATTTGCATCAGGATTACTGGAACGCTAAAACATGCTTCGAAGACGTTTTGTGCCTTTATTTTTAAGAATATCACCAGCAACCCATAAATAGGTAAGTAGTTTGAAAGAAAAGAGGTAACCGAATTTTAATAAAATTTGTAGCACACGAGAAACTGTATTGATGTAAGCTATAAAAAAGTAGAAACAGAATGAATAACTGATGTAGACTTTTAGATGTGCCGCTTTGCATCATTAGATACTGCAGCACATTTAAAGCAAAAATATGTTAGAAGTCATATTGTTGTAATCGAATGTAGCCTTATGTAACCAAATGTAATTTTATTGAACTAATTTGTATTGATAGCGCCATATTCCAGAATAGTCAGACGAAGACCAACACTAAAATTTCACACAAGACTTACTTCTTGACTATTTGATGTTCAGACTTGATTTGATGTTTCATTCAGGCTTGGCTCGTTTAAACTGAACTCTAAGGTGTAACTCTAAAACTTGCCTAACTAATTATTATAATTTGTAAACTATTCATAGGTTCAATAAACAACCTTCGATATTTTATTTACAATTTAAAATCAAATGACAATGTATGGAAACAGACAATACTTATTTCTTAAAAGTTTTGTCACAAATGCATTTAAATTTACGGTTACATATACAAAGTGCAACTGAGTACTAAACTTTGAAATCAAAATTGCACATAGCACGCTCATTGTGTTTATGTCATTCATTCCTCAATCCCTAGATTATAATATAAAATTGAAAACATACGAGTTTGCTAATACCTAATTAACTATTTAAATTTTACCCACAACACTCAATTAAAATCATATACATTACAGTTTGCTAGTACGAACAATGAATCAACAGTTACAGGCACCAATTAAAGTTCTTGAAACAATTAAAAGCAAATTGTATTTAGATAACTCAACTAATCCGGAAATTTATGAAAGATACAACATGTTGAATCATCCTGTACATGAAGTAGTTCAAATAACACCATACAAGTTTTGACATGCGCAGTTATCGCTAAGTATTTAGCACTGTTGCATATAACCTATATATTTCTGAAGTAACTAGAAAAATCGCATCAAATTATGAATGTTTTATTACACATTAACTAAGAATGATCTTTCATAACCAGGTTTTTAATTTAGAAATTTGTAAAGCTTTTGTGCATTAGTTTTCCGAATTTGAGCGTAAGGGGCGAGGGAGGTCATCTTATATACAGCCAAATCAAATGCAACAAATACAGACAATTTTAAATATTTTACGAAGTATTACTATTTCCTGGTACGAAACTAAAATTGAAGATGGAAGAAGGAAACCCCAATCCCAAAATCACTAGTAATATCTCTTTTTATCTGCTGTTGTCCATTCCAAATATGATACTTTGCATCTAAATGAAATGAAGGCAAAATTCCAGTTTCCGATGCAAATTTGGATGGAGGGTTTGTGAAGCGTGATATTGGTAAGTGCTTAAAAATGAAAAATGTAACCACAGCTTGTGTACGTACTACTAATGATAAACTAAACTCTCACAAGTCAGTATACTTGTTAGGTATGTGAAACTGCTAACCTTTTCTATAATTTCATCTGCACTGAGTAAGTTGCTTGTATTTTGTATATTCACACTCATTAATTTTGTTTTTGTTTTATTTATTTTTAAACCCATCTTCCACAAATCCATTCCTAGGGTATGTAATTTTTAAGTTGTGGGATATTAAGCATACATTATCCGCATATTCTAAAGCTTCTAAGGTGTTTGTCAAATTCCATGTGATTCCTCTCCTTTTGTCTCTGCACATATTACTCATGATTTCATCCATTATAATGAGTAACAGCAAAGGAGGTAAAATGCACCCTTGCCGAACCCCTGTGTCTGCTGGGAATGGCTGTGACAGTTTGCCTTTGTGCCAAACTCGGCATTTATATTCTGTATATCCTGTTCTTATTACGCGTATCAATTTATCTGGCAGTCTTCTGTTTTTCAATACGATCCATATACAATCACGATGTACAGATTTGAAAGCTTTTTCGTAATTAATAAATGAAAGATGCATAGGTGATTGGTATTCTGTTGATTGTTGTTATCAATGCACGAACGACCCGTTTGAAAAGGCTAATTCCACACCAGTTTCCACATTTTCATAAGTCGCTGTTTTTAAGAATTTTAATAATTGTCCCCTCTTTCAAGTCATTCGGGAAAGTTTCTTTTTTCCAGTTTTTTTCCATTGTGAAGATGGGCTGTGCAATTTAAGCATGTCTACCTGTGATTTGGTCTGCACCAGGTGACTTGCCGCTTTTCATCTGCTGTATGGCTTTTCTTACTTCATCTCTATTTTGGTTCCCTTTCTCTATTTGCAGTTCTCTGCTCTCTAAGGCTGTTGGTAGTTGTATTAAGTCGTTTTTTTCTATTCATTATTTCTTCAAAATGCTCTTTTCACCTTTGTAGCTGTTGTTCTGTTGAAGTCAATATCTGCCCATCTTTGCCCTTTATTGGTACTTCAGTTGCATTTCTACTGTCCCCTTTATTTGATGCAGTTTGCGCTGCTTCTGTTAACTTTTCTATACAATAAGTACTGTCGTTTTTAGTGCTGCGCCTTAGTTCTTAGCTTGCTTGCTACTCTGTATTGCCGCTGTACATTTTTCCTTTTTTCTTCATCCTCTTTATACTGTAGTCCTTGCTGTTTCAGTTGTCTTCTTTTTTTAATTGTTTCCCAGGTAACTTGACTAATCTATTGTGGGTGTTGCCTTGTTTTGGTTTCTAATGTTGTGCGGGATATTTTTTCCAGCGCTTTTTTACAGTTTTGCCAATCTTCTCTACTGAGTCGGTGTATTTGATCATTTCCGATTCGCTTCTAATTTTTTCTATGAAGTTGACCAAAAGAGAAAGTGCAGCAATAAATTTATACTGTAATCCAATATTCATTCCCGAATCCAGCGTAGGCAACTGTAGAGTCTTAATGCCGAAAACGTTCCTGGAGATTAGTAGTTCAGATTTGACGTATAACTCTTTCATGCTCCATCTTAGTGCTAAGGGAGTGTACTTGGTAGAGAAGAGTGCCGCAGTCAATTAGTGGCCTTTATAGGCTGATTATTATCATGAAGTTTACTATAACATATTTACAGTAATTTGCATGGTGTACTTGTTAAAACCTGGAAGAAAAGGAGGATGTACCTAGTTTTTCATTATATAAAAAGAACAGTCTTACATGCCATCGCTAATGAAAAGTATAAACATAAATTTTAAACGTCTTACAGGTACAGCATATACCGATACCAATTAAAATTGGATATGGAAGAAAAAGTAAAACCTGAAGTCACTAGTGAAGTCTGGTTGCCTGCTTATGTCGCTCCCAAATCTGAGACTTCTGATTCAAATGAAATCAAGAAGGAATTTCCACTTTCTGAACCGCATTCGTTTGCGGAACATGCTGATGGTAAGTGATTAAAAAGAAAAAATAAACCACAGACACTGTACATAAATACATATTTATTTAGTTTCTCTGCAGATTGTTTAGTCTAAAAGGTTCTGATAAATAGCGGCGTTATAAGTTAACGCATACGCAATATGTATATATGCGGGCATGTCAACAAGGTCGAGTTGGTCGATATCTGCTTTAAAATATAGAAAAATGTTTGAAAAATAAAAGTTGTGGGGTTCTTAGAGGGGCACATTTTACAATTCATTTTAATTATACAGTGGGTTTGATATAAGAGTGGCACAACTAAACTTATTTTGTGTTTAATAGAATGCCCTGTATAGTTTTGCATATTCTTATTTGTCCTTTAATTACTTCTCTGACATGTTTTGTTTTTGAAATTTTGTTGTGGCGTTGCCAAGTTATTTTTTTGTAGAAATATTTTACATTTGCAGACCTTGCTAATGAAATATGCATTTTCACAGATTAAACAAACTTTTTCTATTAAATTTTAGTCACGGTCATGTCTCATCTTCCAGATGTATTCAAATTGAATTTTTTTCTTGAATTGAACATCCTGTTGGTTTATTTGGTTTTTTTAAGGCATGTCCCTAATTTCTGTAAAAGTTTTTAATTTTTAAAAAGATCCTCAAAGTCCCGATTTTTGTAAATTGCTAGGGGGGGTAAACCGCGGGTGGAATTAGGTGTACAAGGTATCGCAAAAACAAACCTATGATAGCAAATTGTTAGCATTTATGTTTACGATAATCGAGCGTTGTTTAATTACAGTAAAACACAAAGATACTCAGCCATTGCACCTCCAAATAAAATCAGAAGTTCCTGATCTAAAATATGATGATGATGTCTACATAAAGTTTGAGCCGTTGGTGACCGAGGAGCTGCATATCGAAAATGAAACTCCTACAAGTGAAAAACCTTTTAAATGTAATGTATGTGACTATAGATGTATACGAAAGAGTAACTTACAAAGACATATGAAAACTCATACTGCCAAAAAACTTTTTATATGTAATTTATGTGATCATGGATGTATAAGGAAGTTTGACTTACAAAGACATATGAAAACTCATACTGGTGAAAAAACTTTTAAATGTAATGTATGTGATTACGCGTGCATAGAGAAAAGTACCCTACATAGACATATGAAAACTCATACTGGTGAGAAACCGTTTAAATGTAATGTATGTGGTTACGCATGCATAGAGAAAGGTACTCTACAAAGACATATAAAAACTCATACTGGTGAAAAACCTTTTAACTGTAGCGTATGTGATAACAGATTTTTACGGAAGAATGACTTACAAATACATGTAAAAATCCATACTGGCGAAAAACCTTTTAAATGTGATGTATGCAATTATAGATTTATACGGAAAAGTCTCTTACAACATCATATGAAAACTCATACTGGTGAAAAACCTTTCAAATGTAATGTTTGCAATTATACATTTATATGGAAGAGTTACTTACAAAGTCATATGAAAACGCATACTGGCGAAAAACCTTTTAAATGTAATGTATGTGATTATACATGCATACAGAAAGGTACCTTGAACAGACATATGAAATCTCACACCGCTGAAAAACCTTGATATAAAATGTGTGTGGTTATTAGAAATATTATCCCAAGAGGCGGTAAATCTTTGTTGACGATATCGGAATTCAGCAAAGAAACTAAAGTTGGAACAGGGTGCTTCAACACAAGTTAAAGTTTATCATTGGTGTTATTTTACAATACGGAACAGTTGAGAGAATTTTTTTCAACGAAACAGTTACCTAGTGAGGATGTTTCAAAAAAATCATTTCAATTCGCGAGGGTATTCTCATACCTCAACCTTTGAAAATGAGACCTGTACCAGATTTACCAAAAATTATGCAAGACTCATTCTTGTGTTTTATTGATTTGTCATATTTTTATTGTATTACTATTTGTGTACCTTACTATTTACTCCTAACTGATATTAAATTTGTAATATTTTGATGTTATAATTAAATTGGATATTATCGTATTCCGTTTTTGCTTTTACAAATAGGGTTAGGGGTATGTTCTTGTTATAATTAATTGTTATTTATTAAAATGTTATATCAAGTACTTTTTTTATTTAAACGTGCTTTAATGTCTTATGCTAGGGAAAGTGACATAAAATTTCACATCAGTTATTAAGTTTCTACTTTGTTGTTGCTCAAATACATCAATAGAACGTCTTCTATGCAACATATTTTATTTCAACGCAGTTTTCTTTATTTTTTCAAACTACTAGTTCGTTTTTGTTGGTTGCTGGTAATATTCCTGAAAATCTAATTGTGCAGGCACAAAGTTTTCGAAACTCGCTCTTTGCCTGCTGTGATCCTGATTCTAACTAACCAAAACTTGACTCAAAAAACCAGTAGCGTAGCTAGGATGTTTAGGACTGATTGCTAAATAAGCAAGAGGCCGCATCTCCAGACAATTTTTTTAAGCAAAGAGGCGTTGTCCAGTAAATTTTACCATGGGACACCTTAAAAGCATTTTTGACTGCAAATACGCCACTGACGCCGTAAAGATTTTTTAACGCTTTTTTTATCTAATGTAGACAAACTTACCTAATTGAAATTTCATAGCTTTCAATAGCTGTTCAGTTTTTAATTTGTTATAACTTTCTTTCTCCTCCCTCTTCTTTCTTCTCGTTCGGCCATTGCTACTCCCCATCCCTTTTTTATACTCTACAGCTTCAACAATTATTATGTCCATTAACGGAATATGTACTTATGGAAAGGTAAACGAATTTGCAAAAAAGGGCCGACAATTTTCTGAATATATTATAACGGTTTGCCGGCCAACCGCTGCAAAATGACCCTAAAAACTTTTTGTACAGCTTTACGCTCTACGAATTTCCGTATAACAATTTTTATGTATGATTGACAGTTTACGAGTTAATTACAACAAACAGTAAACGACATATAGTTTTCCAGTAAAGCAATAAAAGCTGTGCTTGAATTGCAAACTAAAACACGGTTCAGTTTATGGGGCAAGAAAATACAACACAATGCAATACAACTTGAAGGGGCACATGTGTGAGGCGGGGTTAAACAAAAAATTTTCAAAACATCGTAACTTATCTAAAAAGGTTTTTACCTACTTTACATTTTGTATTGCTAAAAGCTATTTTGAACGTACATGCTGTAAGGGTGAATTATTTAAATATTAAATAGGGTAACGGAACTATTCTTATTATATTAATTAATTTCAAGTGCTTCCAGAAAATTTTATTTTTGACTCTTGTTACATACATGCAAAGTCGAAATTTGAGGATAACTTATGGCCTGATTAAGTGTTTACTAAAATTAGAATCTTCCTTTTGTAGTTGGTAACTTCTCATGTCTTGCTTACATCTGATATTTATTGATCTATCGAACTGTCTAATGTACACACCATTACAATAATTGTTTGACGTACATTTTATATCAAGGTTTATCACCGGTGTGAGATTTCATATGTCTGTTCAAGGTACCTTCCTGTATGCATGTATAATCACATACATTACATTTTAAAGGTTTTTCGCCAGTATGAGTTTTCATATGTCCTTGTAAGCTATGGTTCCGTACACTACTATAATTACATACATTACATTTAAAAGGTTTTTCACCAGTATGAGTTTTCATATGATCTTGTAAGGTGTCCTTTCGTACACTTCTATAACCACATACATTACATATAAAGGTTTTTTCACCATTATGAGTTCTCATATGTGCTTGAAAGTTTCTCTTCACTCCTAATCCATAATCACATATGTTACATTTAAAAGGTTTTTCGCCAGTATGAGTTTTCATATGTCGTTGTAAGTTATGCTTCAGTACACTTCTATAATCACATACATTACATTTAAAAGGTTTTTTGCCAGTATGAGTTTTCATATGTGCTTGTAAGGCATGTTTTCGTACACTTCTATAATTACATACATTACATTTAAAAGGTTTTTCACCAGTATGAGTTTTCATATGATCTTGTAAGGTGTTCGTTCGTACACTTCTATAACCACATACATTACATTTGAAGGGTTTGTCACCAGTATGAGTTTTCATATGTCCTTGTAAGGTATCTTTCCGTACACTTCTATAATCACATATATTACATTTAAAAGGTTTTTCACCAGTATGAGTTCTCATATGTGTTTGCAAGTGACCCTTCTGTACACTTCTATAACTACATAAGCTACATTTAAAAGGTTTTTCACTGGAACAAGTTTCATTTTTTATATGAAGCTCCTCGCTGACCAATGGCTCAAATTTTATGTAGATGTCTTTATTATCAGTCTTCATACCACATTTCAGATCAGGAACTTCTGGTTTTATTTGGAGGTCCAATGATTGAATGCCGCTGGTATCTTCGTGCTTCACTGTAATTAAATAATCTTCCTTTAATAAGATTGTAATGAAAATAATATGTAATATTAATGGTAAGAATTTCAGAACCAAAGAGTAGTGTGAAGAAAGTTCCTAACATATCATTTGTGTAAAGGTTTGTGTTGTATTATTGGCACCACCACGGTAGTAGAACCTAATTTAGAAAATGGATATCATCTGTGAAAGCGCAGTAATAGAAATTTCTTCAAAGAGTCAAGTGTGAACTGTGACGTGAATTGGGCAAAGTTTTAGATGTTTATTTTTTATGAAATTAGAACAGATTGCATAATAATAATTAAAAAAATCCTGCAATTTGACCAGCACATACCTGCTGTAATATTAGAAATTAGAGAAAAGATCAAAAGAAAACGTTTTTTAATTTAACGTGATGTATGACAGTGTTAGTGTTTTTTCATGGCCTACTGCTTTTCGATAAAAATATCTAAATTTTATTTAGTAATTCGAACATCCTGTATATTTTTGTGAAAATAGACTCTACATTAAATACTCTTACATTAGAGTATTATAGGTAAAGGCCGGATTTATTTGCACTTGCAGAGTTGCCAGTTACAATTATCTTGTTGTAGCAGCTGTTGGTGCATATAAATGTGGCCACTAAGTTGGCTTTTGGATGGATTAGTTATTTGGAGAAATTGGTACACGTCCAAATATAACTTAGTGGCCACATTTACGTTCCCTAACAGTGTTGCCAGGCATGTTTTTCTCTGCTAACTGGCAACATTGTTAGTGCATATAAATCCGGCCTTTAATTATACACAATGCTATGTATTCAAAATTTCAAAACAGTGTTTATAAAAAAATCTATACCAAAAAAACAGGTTAATTCCCGTTTCCGGTTCCGGATTCGGTTAAAGACCTTACAAAGAACTACCTGCAACTAAAAAATTCCCACAAACCAAATCTTATAAAAATCGGTTAAGGGGTTCCGAAGATATAGGGAAAACGAACGCACCCACGTACCCACCCACAGACAGACATTTTTTAAAAACCACTTTTTTGGGTTCCTTGGGCCCCAAAACGCGTATTTCCGTTAAAATCTGAAATTCGAAAATTTGCATGAAATCATAACTTTCCTTACTTAGGTAGAAGTATAGGAAAGTAATAATTATCGAAATTATGGATCGATTTTCCATTTAGGTATGTTAATCCTGCATTTTGATTGGCTGTAATGTGCATGAATAAAATAATCAACAGCAATACCACAAGTGATATAAAAATTATCGATAACTCTGTCGCTTCATTGACAACGAAATTGTGTTGTTGCTAGGCAATATCACGACCCCAAAGGATTATTATTTATTTTTTTAATAATTTTTATTTATTTATTAAGCGTTATTTAATTATTACATGCAAAAATAAAAAATGTTGTGATTGCTATGGTTACAACAGCGATAACACCGGAGCTTCCTAAAAAAGTATTATCGCGGGCAGTCAGGGTGCGATTGGTTACGAGCCTGAAAATTGACGGCAGCCATTGGCTGTCATAATGTAAGTAGAATATTCAAGAGAATTCTTAATGTTAGCCATCAAAATGCAAATTTTATAATTTTTAAATAATTAATTTATAAACAATATTTAAAAAAAACGTAAAACCGCTTACCATATCTGCATATAATTTCCAGTTTAAATACCGATATCAGAAAAATATTCAAATAGAGAAATCGCTGTGGAAACAAAGGAATGGAAACAAATAAATGCTAAATGGCAGTTAAATGTCATACATTTCTTTATTCAAGTTTTAAGCTGCTTTGCCATACCAGATTAGGGATGCCATACATCCCATTTTGACCGGGACAGTCACATTTTCACAGTAATTGTCCTGGTGATAAATGTAGCGGTAAAACCCCTTAATCAGCCAGGGGCGAACAAAAGACGATCGTGACTGTATATTGAAATGAATCTGCCATTTCAGAAATAACATAAGTTCGAAAATGAGTTAACAGTGGCAGTGCATTCTGGAAGCGTAGATACATGTACAGTGGAAAAACTAGTCCCAGCATCGCTTACTAGCAAATCAAACAAATGTCTTGGCAAATACAGCATTAGGTAATTGACTTATGAACTTTTAAAAAAAAATGAATGATGAGGATCGCTATTTTTATAAAATTTTATACTCATCATCACACATCAAGCCGACATTGCTGCCAATGCTGGATTACACCAGATCCACCCCTTGCCAGCAAGTGGATAGGAATCAGGATTAAAACCTAATTTATAACTGGTAGTTAGTATCGGGAAACCATTTTTTTTTTTTTTTAATTTTTACTAAACTAAAACAAGAAAAATTTATACACATGCAATCATTGTGGAAATGTATAGAAAGCATCAAACACTATTCTATGGTAATTATTAAATTGGTATTAGTAGAAAAATGCAAAAATATTTTTTCACGCTACCGGCAATGTAAGTAGGCCTTACATCCATAGCTACAGGGATCGTAAATGGCTGATAACATTCGTGTACTAGTTACCCTTGACGGCAGAACTTAATAGTGTCACTTACATCCCTAGGAAAATAATGTTGATTTTAACTGTTCGTTGATATGGTAACAAACACAGACAACTTAGAATAATGGAGCTTTAAAAAATAATTCCGATGACAGCTGTCAAAACGAACTTTTAAAAATATGATTAAATTTCTACCTGTAGGCCTACTTACATTGCCGGTAGCGTGAAAAATTTAATAAGTAACACGGAATGTATCGACTAATAACATCCTCGGCAGGCGACAAGCTTCGGCTCCGCCTCAGCTCGTATTCGCCTACCTCGGATGTTATTACGTCCTTACATTCCTTGATACTTAAATAACTATTATTTGTTCACATTACCATGAACATTGTAAAGGAATAAACAAATTTGACGATTAAGTTTAAAAAAAAAACAAGAATTGGATGACGATTGTATTATACACAACCTGTGGTTGTTATTTAATTTTTAATTACTCACCAACAGCATCCTGAAAAAATTCAGGGTGTGCATCAGAGGGTGAATATTCATTCTTGATTTCATTTAGAAAGGGGGCATCAGATGTGGAGTAGACAAGAACAGGTAACGAGACTGCGAGGTTTGTTTCTTGCATCTTCAGTTTTATATTATACTTCCTCGGTTCCTAGGATCAACTGTTTTTTATTATTACGTTTATATACTATTACTATAAAGGTTACTCACTATTAGCGAGAAAATTTGAAAGGTAGTGCAGAAAAACTTTGGAAACTGTTAATGATATTGTGATTATTGGCAAATATTGATATTTAATGAGTGCAAACATTCGAACCGTTTCATGCTTATTTGAGAATTTTGTAGGTTATGTAGAATGTGAAAGAAGTCCCTCAACAATGTACTTACTTACGCCGATTCCAGCTAGACCATTGTAAAAGGATGCCTTTTTATTTTGTAACTGTTCTTGGCAACTATCTCTACTACTTTTGCCTACGAAGAACGAAGAAATCACTGCTGTTAGTGCTTTTAGGCAGCTCGAATCATAAAACATACACGAAGCTCGAATACTAAAAAACCCTGTTGTTTTCACTGTTTCCACATGATTCTCCCTCTACCTTTGCAACTTCGAAGATATAATGTTGAATGAATGATTTGACTGCAATGTCGGTAAGCAACATTACAGTGTTCTACACAGTACTTCGAGACCATTGACGAAATTCATGCATGTTGCAGTATTTTGTAAAGCAAAAATATCTTACAAAACATCTATATCTAATTTCAGAAAACACATGAAAAATAAACATCCAACAGTAAATATCTTTAACATGAGTCACTATACCACATAAAGCAAGAACTTGTGAAAAGTGAAATACGCCTAGCAGTTCCAGCGCGCAAGTTATCTTTCTAAACCGTGATCACGGTAACGTTTTAAAATCACCGTGACTGAAAAGTAACGTTAAGTTATTAAAAAATCACGGGATCGCCCATCTCTATTCAGTTGGCACTGCTGTAAAGCAACAGGCCGAACTCGCCTTCGGCAGAGATCGCTACCTTCCCTATTCACACACAACATAAAAAAGACATACAAAATAAAATAAAAATTATTATTTAATAATTATATATTATATATATTATAACCCGACAATTGACAAATACAAAATAATAAAATAATGACACGAAAAAATCATTAGGAAACGGTGTTTTTAATTTTGGATTTCTAACTTTTGGAATTACTTGATATTTACTTTTATTTTCAACAAAAAAAAAACTTGACCGTACGATGTAGTACAGCTGGTCAAAGGGTAAAGAATTATTTTTAACATTCGTTCTTGCAAAACATAAAAATCAGAAGTTACTTTTATTTTGTATTTTCTGCGTTGCACCGTATATGTTAAAATTAAAAAAAAAAAAAGATTTTATTGTTTTGTATAGAATGTAATTTATTTAATTTTCTTTAACTGTAATAGCACGTTAACGTGGACCGTAAAATATTTTTAGATCCAAAGACGTCATTTGCACGGTCGGACTCTTTAGAAGTGTATATTACGCGTTTAGCGACTGCCTGCAAGCTCGTGGTGGCTCAGATGGAAATGCGGCTGTACAGCGTTTTACTGCATAAACAGTTTATTTTATACACTAGTTTTTTTAAAACACTATTGTTGATCTTTGCGGTCTGCCTGAGGTTATGGTTAAGAGCAGTCATATTTTTAAAGAAAAAATATGAAAACAAAGTTGCGTTCACCCACTGATAAATTACTCCTAATCCGCGCCTGCGCGAAGCCTGCAGAATGGTCAGGTTTTTCGCCCATGTGCGCAGGATTGTGACGTCAATGCGTGGATCTTAAAATATTTTACGCTCCACGTCAACGTGGAGCTTGACATGGCGTAATTATTTTATATTAGGAGAGAGTGTCTGTCTATATCTTAAATGTTTAAAGTTAAGATTATGTTTACTGATGGATTAAAAGGCCAACATGAAATTGTAATTTATAAATATAAAAATTTATTTTTTAACTATTCAGGTTTCAACTGTAAGGATATTAACGCTGATCAACAAACAAAACAAAGAAAAAAACATGGTATATTTTAAACCTACCAACAAAAGTAGGTTTGACCTACTCGAACTTTTAACAGGTTAACAGCTTAGTTGCTTAAACGAAAACAAAAGAAATGAGAGACAATATTTAGCCATAGCAGTGCAGTGGTAAATGTTTTTTACAAATCTACAGCAACCAAATTTATAATTATTTAAATTCATTTACTAGCTTGGTGAGGTGCAACAAAATTTCAAACAAAAAATACTTTACTTATTAACTATTATTTAAAAATTTTAAAATTCATTAGTTAAATGTTATAAATTAGTTGAATACTTTTACTTTAACTAACTATAATTTAATACAACTACTACTTATTAGACAGGAAGTTTTTCCAATAGAAAAATACTTTTTTGACATCAATAATAAAATTTGTTTCTATAGTAAATCAATTCACCACGCATTCCTCATCATCAATTTCTTCTTAATCTCATCTGAATGTGTGTTCTTTATATGCATATTAACATTAGCTTTATTTGCAGAAGTATATCTACACAACTTACACAAAAATGGTTTATTTGCAGCAGCGTGAATTTTCGCGTGCTCCACCAAATCGGCACTGTTTTTGGTCTTGTAATCGCACTGAATGCACTCAAACGGCTCATCCCCACTATGGGTTCTCATATGTGCCACCAAGCTGAGCTTCCTGTTACTTTTAAAATCACAATCGTTACACTTGTATAGCTTTTCCCCAGTGTGGGTTTTAAGGTGCCTTGTCAGATCACATTTCCTGATGGCACTAAATTCACACTGCTTGCATTGAAAAGGTTTTCCTGTAGAATGTTGTTTCATGTGCTTGGTTAATGATGGTTTGTTTACGGCATTATAATCGCATTCCGTGCATTTATGCGGCTCTTTGCCACTGTGACCATTCATGTGTATAACAAAGCTGGTTCTTTGCTGAGTACTATATAAACATATTTCACATTTGAAGCATTTATCTACTTTGTGATGTAGCATGTGTTTCCGTAAGTTTTTCTTGGATGGAAATTTATTATTGCACAAACCACAATAAAAATGCTCAACTTCAGGAGACATCATGATTGTTTGATCCACAAGTCTCGCATCAATTTCATCTTTTATATGTACTTCCTCATTCACCAAAAGCTCAGGCTTGATAAAGAAATCATCATCACCATTCTTGATACCAGATTTCAGATCAGCAACTTCAGATTTTATTTGCAAGTCCCACGACTGAATGCTGGTATCTTCGTGTTTCACTGTAATTAGAAATGCTGGCCTTAATAAAATTAGATTAACATAAATATTAACAGCTAGTTAGAGTAACTTTGCTAATGCATTAGTAACAAATCAGTAAATTGTTGGAAAAAGTATGCAAATAGTTAATTTCCTTATCAAGTGATTTCCTGCATACGATTTTCAATTCTAAATTATGAAATGGCTAAGCCACAACCTAATTATTGAAATTGCAAGATACAAAACAGGTTGCGACAGCGTGTTGCCTTGTTTTTAAATAACTTTGGCAAATAATTTATAGGGTCTAACTGCAGTGAAGGTGGGTTCAAAAACAATGTGAAGAATAAAAAGCACAACGAGTAAGGAGCAATAATTTAATAATCACAAATCCGGTTAGTATCAAGTAATTTTTATAATCACTAAAATAATTCCAATAATTGCGTATCATGGGATGTACTCGAATAAATAATTACGGATATAAATAAGAAATAACTAAGGACAATAAAAACGCACAAAACACAATAAGCAGTGCATGCTCAAACCTCAGAAAGAAGAAAAATTGAATATGGACAAGTTTAATGGTCACAATTAAATGTTGACTAAATGGTTTGAACGGTGATAAGCATTGGCTTGAAAAATTTGAATAGTTTACCGAACGTATGTGCATATACACGAGTGAAAAGTTCTGCAAAATCATTTCTTGGAGCAGTAACCCTTAGATCGGTGGTACAACGTCAATAACATAGTGCAAATAACTGTGGTTATACGTCGGAAGCCTTACAGACTAGGTACTTAGCCGTGCAGCAAGTGTAGTAACAATGCTTCGACACATTGGGAAGAAGCTTTCCAATTCCATAATATTAAAACGTGACTACTGATTTATATGTACGCTAACCAGTTTTAATTAAACCATTCCTGTAAATTTATTAGGTACAGATAATTGTGTCTGCTTTCCAAGACTTGGCTGGTCCCCAGTTATTGGTCTAATAAACCCAGAGTACAATAAACGTAACCTTAACTATGAAGACGAATGCTGAAATGCGGCAATAACAACAAAAAAAAGGTAAAACACTAAAGAGACCAATTAGATAAAAATAACAAAGAAACAGGTGCAGTTTGCTTAAGCTAGGTAGATTTGCTCTTGAAAAGAAGGACCACACATCGGCTGGAATCGAGTAGAATCACTCCATCAAGCTTCGAGAAAATACTCTAGGAGTATTTAAAATAAAAATTGAAAATTTTACAATCTGCACAAAAAGTCAGTACGAAATCAAAATTTTTCCAAACTCAAATGTGCTAATACAAAATTTCTTCACCCACATCTGAAGGGTTAAAGATAATCGCTCGAACCCACAACGCAGACTATAGCAAAATGGCTAGGATTCAAAAACTGTCTAATAAAGTGTCAAAATTATACGAAAATCAACCTAAACGAGCAGAAAGCAAAACCACTAGTGAGATTTAGAAATACAAAACTTATAGAAAGCGGAATTAGATACGCGAAAGGGAGGCTACAAACTGGAACGTAACACGCTTCAAGGATATCAGAAAATTTGCTTATTAATGTAAACTAAAAATGGTTATTAAAATTTTGTTTCTTCTTAAAAAAATTAAAAACAAACTCAGTAACTTCAACGCATAATTAACACAAAGATGAAACAAGATCATTGTTAGTGGTTCGTAATCAGGGCTCGCCTTTAATGTGAGCGGTTTGACTCCCCACATACACCAAATGCAGTGATAAAAATCTTTGTTACAACCCACCATTCAATTACCCAATCCAGTGTGAGCAGCCGTGGGGTCTTAATGCCTATAAACCTTTTCTGACAATTAGCCATTCAGATTGGACGTTAAACTGTAGATCCACCGTACTCCACTCCACTTAAGCTCGTTTAGATTATTTTGTAGTATTTATAACTAGTAACCCAAACCCTCATTCACAGATGATCAGATTTGAATTATTTGTATGCAAATACCACAAAATTCCAATTTAAAAACAAGCAACTTAACAGATCCTGCCTTTAGACTCTCATTATCGACATTGAAAATAATTCTCTACAGCGTATTATCTATTTATCATTAGTAGACATGGTTCGGTTTGTTTTTAATTACTTACCAACAGCGTGCCCCACACAGTTACCATGTGAAGGTAACTCGGAAAGTAAATAATCCTGCTTGATTTCATTTAGTTGAAAGGCATCAGATGTGGAACTGACAATATCAGCTAAGGAAACTTCATTAGTAACTTCAGGCTTGACTTCTTCCATCTTCAATTTTAAATACCTACCAGAAATAATATACTCCCTACAACTACAATGTTTAATAAGTGTGTTTATCGTGCCTGTTGTATAAAGGTAACTCACTTTTAATCCAACAATACTGTATAATATGTGCAAACATTCGAACCGTCTCTTGTACTTAAGAATTTTGTAGGTTAGGTCGAATTTTACAAGATGCACTTATTAGTCCCTCTATTAACCTATACCAATCCCACCCAGTATAGCATACATTTTATAACTTGGTGCAAGAAAAGGAAGGCATTAGCCGCCTGCACCATCAAAGGTTTAATGTTCTGTGATCATAGCTGACTGTTACAAAACCAAACATTTGTCTGTGTTGTTTTGAGATAAAAAAGGATTTTGACTTCTTAGTAAAAGGTGCCCCGATATTAAAGAAAACCAGAGACGGTACAACAGTAAATTCACCATTTAACAATTCGGCGGGAGATAGGTTTAGTTAACCCCTCTAACTATTACAGCATCTAAATATTTAGTTCCAACGTAAATATTTTATCGTTCGCCGTTTATTAATTAAATAAAAGGGAATGAACATCGATTTTCAAAAATTCATATGCGTCGCAGAGAAATTAGCAATATGTTTTTAAAGGTGTCCAATTATGGAAATATTTTCTATTCGTAGCTTACATTTATTTGTACAACCGTTTCTTAGATAATAACACTATGTTCCCCCCAGTGCTAATGTAATTTCAAATTTCATCTCGATCGACTCAATCTATCAATTCGTTATTGAGTAATAAGGCGCTAAAGATAAAATCTTCGCAAATCGTATTAAACATTTAAGGTACAGAACTTTATTTATTTAATACTGTATATACAAAATAAATATATTTTGAAAGTACAAAACATAATTAAGTAGGAATAACCAGCTAATCATAGTAAAATAGTAATAAAAAAATTTTAAATTAAAATTGGAAATTTGAGTGCACAATTTTCTAAACAATTATTTAATATAACCTTATAATTATTTAAATTTATTTACAAGCTTAGTGTGGTGCAGTAAAATATCACTATTATTTAAAAATTTCATTAATTAAATGTTACAAATTATTTCTTTACTTTTACTAACTAACTATAATTTAATATAAGTAGTACGTATTTACACAGGAAATTTTTCCAACACAAAAATACTTTTTTGCCAGCATCAATAATAAAAATTGTTTCTTATATATTATATCAATTCACAAAGCCTTTCTCTCCATCAATCTCTTCTTAATCTCATCCGAATGTGTATTCTTTATATGCATATTAACATTAGCTTTATTTGCAGAAGTGTACCCACACAACTTGCACAAAAATGGTTTGTCTGCAGCAGCGTGAATTTTCGAGTGCTCCACCAAATCAGCACTGTTTTTTGTTGTGTAATCGCACTGAGTGCACTCGAACGGCTCATCCCCACTATGGGTTCTCATATGTGCCACCAAACTGAGCTTTCTTTTTGTTTTAAAATCACAATCGTTACACTTGTACAGCCTTTCCCCAGTGTGCGTTTTAAGGTGCCTTGTCAGATCATATTTCCTAATCGCACTGAATTCACATTGCTCGCATTCAAAAGGTCTTTCTGTTGAATGCTTTTTCATGTGCTTGGTCAATGAGGATTTGTTTACGGCGTTATAATCACATTCCGTACATTTATGCGGCTCTTTACCACTGTGACCATTCATGTGTATAACAAAGCTGGTTCTTTGCTGTGTACTATATAAACATATTTCACATTTGAAACATTTGTCTACTTTGTGATGTAACATGTGTTTGCGTAAGTTTTGACTGCTTGCCGAAGTATAGTGGCATTGCTGGCATCGAAACGGCTTATCACCAGTGTGGCGCCTCATGTGCATGAGTAAACGATCCCTACGTGTTGTTGCAAAATCACACAGCTTACACTTGAAAGGTCTTCGCTTAGTGTGGGTCATCATATGGGTGCGTAAGTTGCCCTTATTTCCGGTTTTGTAATTGCATTCCTTGCATGCGAAAGGTTTTTCCCCCGTGTGCTTTCTCATGTGCACAACTAAACTATCATTGTGGGCCGTGCTAAAACTACAAACGTGGCATTGAAACGGCTTCATTCCAGTATGGGTAATTAAGTGTTTCTTGAAGACGGCTTTGTTTTTGGTGTGGTATTCACAATCGTTACATTGGTAGAGGTTGTGGTCGAGATGGTCCCGCATGTGTACCAACAAGCTGTTTTCCCTGTTAGCACTGTAACTACATAAGGTGCATTTGTAGGGGCTGTCGTCTTCTAATAAATTGCTCAGCTCCTGAAAATAATTTAGTTATTCTAACAATTTTGTGTGATCTCAATGCAGACGGGTCGGAAAGGTGAAGTTGTGCCATTTTGTAATTTTCGAGGTGTGAAGCACCTTCAAATTTATGAAAAATACAAAAGGTTCTACAATGATATCATGCAGTCAGCCAACTTCGCAACCTTGTGCCCTTGAGGTCAAATTTTTCCCGGTGGCTCCACTTTACCTCGACTTTGTTTTTGAAAAAAATCGAAGTAGAAGTAGCAAAATTACAAAAAATCAAAATAAAAACCACAAATGGTACTTTTAGCCAAATTTGTTGTCCTGTATAAAAACAAGCACTAGATATGAAAATGGCACCTGAAATGAAACCTTACAAAATGAATGTCCCACTCACTTTGCAGGGATGGAGCAAATATTTTCCCACCCACTTTATTATAAAAAAGAATGCTGTAGTTAAAATAATAACAATAATGCATACCCTTGCCACTGTAGCACTCTCATCGTCCATATTTGATGTGATGTTAGAATTGGATTTTGTATCATCCTCCGATTTGGTAACGTCATTTAATTTTTCTTTTCCTTGGTTAGTGTTATCTTCGTCTTCTTCTTCTTCCTCCTCTTCTATCGTAGAGTTAATATCATCATCTTCTTCTTCCTCAGAGTTACTATCACCAATTTCCACATCTTCTTCTTCAAAGATATCATCTTCCTCCATAGAGGTAGATTCGTGAACTACTCGTTTTGGAATAAATGCCATGTTATCTACGATTACACTAACTAACAAAATCACTTATGACGAAACAGCTCCAAATGTTGATGATACTAAATTTATACTTAACTAACACGCACAACAGAACCTAACAGCCTTAATTTTTGAACCGATTTTCAGTTAGTTTTGATCGTCCAAACCCAAAAGCTTGCAGAACACATTGAAACAAATTGACCGCAGCACAGACCTAAAAACACCACATAAGTACTTCGTAAATTGTATTAAATGAATATTATTACCTGATTCAGTGTAAGATGTAAAATTTCAAGGTTCACCTAGGATTACTACAATCTGTATCATTTCCATTATTTTCAAACAATTTTCCGCAACTGACGTATCCAACTAGGTTTGTGGAAGCCCACAAACATGGAATAGTACATAAATCAATATTTACACTTTTTGTGTAGCAATTTCTTTCATTAATGATTAACGACCTGACCTTAAATTAATGTTGACGTATAAATGAGGTTATGTTGATCAACCTTAAAAAGTAATGTTCAGTGGCGTATCATATTCTTAATTTATTGTAAATTAAAATGAACTTCAAGGAAGTAAAGCTCGAACTTATAAATAAAGTATCATATTCTGACTTAATTCTATTTAAAAAATAATTTTGGTATTTTTGTGGTGTGATAATAATTTTTTTAATAACACCAGCGTTTTTAATAAAAAAAAAATTAATCATAAAGAACCAGCAAATTTAAAACATTAGTAAAGCATGCTTGTGTTGGTAAATTGTTGGTAAACAGTGGCGTATCAAATTTGGGGGTTGTGTATTCATTTATACTATTTTTACTTTTCAGCGGCTTTTGTAACACTTTAAATACTACAATAATATCCCTTTTTCTAAAAAAATTAAACATACCAACATTTATGGTCGGTAAAATGTTAAAAATACATAATATATTATAAAACCGACTTTTTAATGTGTTTATGTAATTTTTACGCAGATAAGCGATTTCTCATGTGGAAAAGCAACAAAAATTGTATTATATATTTTTTCTACAACGAATGCTTATGAAACTTTGACTTTTAAGCAATTTCAGCAATTTTATCAGTTGCAAACATTAGTACAAGAAACGTAAGGTTATTCATATAAATGTTTTATGATTTAATACATTAACTCCCACCATAGAAGGCCAAAAAATAGATTTAGTGCGGCGCCTGGATTAGTGATGAGTATGGATTTTCATAATCGAACGAAGTTAATAATCGAAATATTCATTCAAATGTACCTACGCAAACAAGGCGTATCAAAGCTTCTCAAACTTTTTCTTCAACTTATTCTCATTCTCATCGCCTTTTTCGAGCCGTTCGGCATAAACCACGCAAACATTTGGCTTCAAATACCTTAAAATTCGAATGCTCGGATGCAAGGCACAGCTATAGCCGTAGTAGCCGTTAGTTGTTATCGTCCTCTCAGGCTTTATGCTTTAAGCTTAATCATCTTATTGTTTGTGGAGCGAATTAAAAATGTTACTAGTAGTAAGTGGGTTTTTAATATTATTACAGCTAAGAACGTCGACCTTGCAAGTACACCTTAAGGGAATGTAATGGGAAAAAGTATGTGTTAAGCTGAAAACCCCACGTATTAAGCGAAAAAAACATGTATTAAGCTGAAAAAAAAGTATGTATTAAGCTGAAAAAAACGTATTAAGCGAAAAGAAAACATGTATTAAGCTGAAAAAAAGTATGTATTAAGCAAAAAAAAAAACACGCATTAAGCTGAAAAAAACGACAGCGTCGCAGCAGGGCGTCATTTTGGGGCGAGTGTACAGCTAGTTGTATATATTGAATTAAGTACGTTTTCTTTAATTTCAATAATGGTTTCTGCATTCTAACTATAAACAAATTTCACTTCAGATTACTTCTAGGAGAATTGGGATACATAATAACAATTATTTTACAATTTCTAATACGGATATATTTAACTAATTGCAAAATAAATAACTATTAGACGTAGGGGTTTATTTGTACTCTGTTATTATTCTTCAGTTGAGGTACCCAATGACAGTATCCCTTTAAACCAAAGAAGCAATTTTATTATTTTCCCTTTCTATATGATAAAATTTAAAATAAAAGTAATGCTTGTAGAAATGCTTTGTTTTCTTTACAAAAATGGCGTGATTCGAATGAAACAGACCAAACCAATGGTTATACATAAATACAATTACCTTCCGACAGGCATTTTTGCGTTATACTTACATGAATAAATAAATTCCACATATTTCAAACTGTTGTACCCCACTTTTTCTGATAATTTTTTTAAAGAAAGTACAAAAACTTAAATTGACTATCACCATCCGCATACATAATTCACTAATTACCACAGATTTCTAATATTTTTCTAATTACAGTTAATGTCTCACGGTTCAGAGGAAAAAAGCTGTGTAACTGTACGAAATGTGACTGTAATGCTTGAGATTAAAATACTTGGTAGAGGTAGAGGCACAGACAATAAGTCTCATTAGAGTGCGTCCAAAAAATAAAATTTCGTGTAATAAAATCTAATAATTCTTTAAAAAAATGTCATCTTGATTCGCTTCAGTAGAATCGTCCGTCTTAATTCCTACTACTTTTATAGAGGAACTCCATTATGCACCACTCTTGGTGCTTTAATTGTTTATTACAGTATCACAGTGAGCCATCACGACGACACGGCCACCCCACTTTAATGTAATATTATGAACTGCTAACTTTATTAAGATTGCAAACAATCCACATTAACCCAAACTAAAAATAAAATTCTAAAATACTTTGTTTTCGGTTCTATTTTGAGACAGTGATGTTTCTATTTTTACAGGCCTTGAGAGACCTTAAAATTAAAAAATATTTGAAATGTTTTCGTTTATCTATCACTAAAAGGAACAGATTCAAAATATATTTTTTTCTTGCGTTTTTGGTGCACCTTAGTGATGATCACGAATTTCAATATTGCACAGTCAGTTAAAGGCTTTTCCGATATAGTAGTAACAGATATTGCAAAGTCCAAAAATTGTGTTTCGGAGTTTATATGAAAGCTCACAGATGACAGCAGATGCTTGCAAGCAAACATGAATTGATTTCCAGTTTGTTCATAAAACCAGCTTTAACAGCATTTAAGAAAAACTAGAAATTTTCATATGAGACCGCTCAGAAAGGAATAATACTTATAGATGTAATATATGTAATTGTTTATTTTCAAACCACCTACACACAATTTCTAAGAAAAAGCGTTAATAAGAATAATCCATATAGCAGTAGGAGTCTTGGAAAATTTTTCGATTTCCTTCGAAAAAATATTGTTTCCATTATTGTCAATAGCTAAAGGTTGTATAGAAAGAAGAATAAGTAATATACAGACACAACAATAATTTAAGTTAGAAGATTCATCTTTTTCCCAGAATATCCTAAAGAGCTCTCCATTTGTTTAGTTTAGTAACTGTGTATATTCGAACTACATACACAAGTACATTGTAACTAAACTAAGCTTTAGTAGTTCTAATATCTTAGTAATAATTTGTTGTAATTATTGGTAAGTTCACATTGTCTAGTATTAATAAGCAGTTTTACTTGTACATAAAATTAAAAAATTATAAAATACAATTAAAGTGGGTTGTTTATACTAACTATGTTTTATTATACAAAATATAATTTATATGTTATAATGTATAACCTAAAAATAATCTTTTTTTTGTATTTGTGAACCAACCACACCTAACAGCGATTTTGAGGTTAATTAGATAAATGTATAATGTTCTGTGATATGTTACTTGGTAATGTAAGTTGTAGAGCATAATTTTATCAAAACCATTTAACATTGGAGTTTGATACTTCGTACGAGCATTGTTTCGAATATATACAAGTGTTTTATGGTAAGATTTAATGGAATATTTTCAACTAACTGTGAAAACTTTGATTACACCTTTAACCTTTGGATAAAATGGTAAGTTATCATCAAAATCTACCTTTCTTCAAAATGTATGTTCTGTTTAGTGTAAAAATTAAATGACTTTACAGAGATTTCGGTTTTGTGGAGATGCCGACTGCCCCGATTGGGTTTTAGCAGAAATAAACACCCTCTCCCGATTATCATCTATAAAACTAAAACTTTTAGGCCGAGTAGTAGCCGAAGGATTAATAAATCCACCGCTTGATGTAAGTTATGTAGCATGTTCTTCTAATTAATACATTTTTGTTCGTTTTTTTAGGCGGTCAAAGCTGAAAAGTTATTCGCAGAATCTAAATTAGGTAAGTTGTTGTTTTTAATAGTTATTCGCAATTAATAATTAACTTGTAGATCCCAACATTGACTTGAAAGCATGCATAGCATGCCTCACCTACATAATATCTTCAACTACTCGATTCAATTGTGATCATGGAGCACTTTTCAGTGAACTTCAACAACTGGGTTTGCCAAGGGAGCACAGCATGTCTATAAAGAAAGTGGTCGATGATTGTAGTGCTCGTCTTGTTGCTAAATTAAAAGCTAAATCTTTACAAGGTAACAAATTAAATCGAAAAACTCGAAATTGAGTATTAAATTTAAAGTTAATTCATGAATTGCAATCCGACTTAAATTTATATTTGTAGTTAACCCACTGGAGGACGCATCTATTCACATGGATGTGCAGACCCAAAGTGCTGTCTTAGAAGTGGCTGTCAATGGTGAAAATCAGTCGGTGGTGCTTTCGCCGTTAACTGTGAACGTTTTATTGGAGAATTTGAAGCTTGCCAGGGGGAAAATGATGGAATTAGTTAACAGTCCTTACAGTTTTGCTTAAGTTGTTAGAAGAAAAGGAAATTTGTAAAACGTTCCTGTTTATTTTGTCTGTTTTATCTGCATAAAAAATAAAACGATTTGTCATATTAAGTCCAGTTGAGAAAGATGTGAAATAAATTAGAAATTTGATTTTCTACAAGTTTTTCATTGTTTAAGTCATTAATGTACTATAGTTTTTTTTTCATTAATTAATTGTGTTATATGTTGGAGATAGATAATTGAACGATGGGTTGCGATAATAATGAAGGGACGAAAAGCAGTATATAGGAATGTACATATTGATTTAATATGACTGAAATAAAATGAAGAACGAACACTAATTTGTTAATATTCAGATTCATATGCTCATACAGAGTTATTCAAAAGTCGAAATTTTGTAGGCTCATAGAGCTAAAGATGACACAATTTGGTTTGTGTCTCAGTCCCCTAATTTTTCTGTGGCGTGTTTTATGAATTGTTGATAATTGAAGATTCATGTCCTTTTTTTTTAATAAACGATAAATTATAGAATAAAATTTTTAAAATAATTTTTAGGTGTAGCAATATTTAAGGAGGTTAAATTTCCCATCCCTCTCTAATTTTGGCGAATGAATTTGATCTTATTTTTTGGTTTTTGTTTAGTCTTAAAGAATCTTCTTCCAAAAAAAAAAATTCGAACTTGCTGAGCATTGATGGGAACTTAAGAGTGAGCGAGGTGGATTATGTAACACTTAGTGAGTAAGAGATGGACATAGTATAACCACGTGACAATACATCGATATCGATGGCTTGATGGCTATCTACCCCAAAACCTTCAAATTTTTGCTCAGGTACCTAGTTTATGAGTTGTATAACTGTTGTTTAACTCTTATTTATGGTTAGTTGTCTTTGCTATGAGGTATTAGCACTTTAGCAGGGGTTTATATTTAAATATCCTAAAATTCAAAACAATTCGTAGTTAAATGTATTGTAATTGTTGTGATTAGTAAACAAAAACTAATTATTTTATTTTAAATTAGTATAAATTTTGGTTTTTATTTTGCATTACCACCACTATTGCATTTAGTTGATTTGGTTTGTTTAAACTAATTTCTTTGTCATTGTTAAGACTAATTATACTATTTTCATATTGTTTTTAAATAAACCAGCAACTACTTTATTTTTCATTGATGACTGAATAATTTAAATTTTAAATTAGTTCTATTTAGTCCGGATTCTGCAACGCAATTTCTAGCGCAGTAGTATCGCCTGTGGATGTAAATTTCAATCACTTATTTGCACGAGAATATTTGAAACGTATATGGGAAAATATCAGCGGCGTGCTTCGCCGTTGGCGTTTGCGTTTTTTTTTTATTTCATTGCAGTGTACAGTTGTGTAAACGTATAATCTAATTGTTTGTAGTCGTAATTTTATTAAAATTAAATGATTAAATTAGCAGGAAAGATTTTTGTTTCATTAAATACAAAATTGTCAATTTTTTTTTTAAATTTTAACTAGTAAAAAATAAACAGGAAGGCAGGGGGGTGGGGTTAAAAATGTTTTTGGTTGGTGCGTAAAAAAACCTGGAGCCGGCACTGAGTCCGACTCTGTAGCCATAAACAGTTAGAATACTTTTGTATTAAGTGGTTCTTCTTGCAGCAATTTATTTAAAATAACAAAGCTTTGAGTTTAGACTTTTGAATAACCCTGTATAACAAATATTTGTAGATGCCGTTTTACCTTGAAACTACAAAAGCTTTCTGCTAAAAAAACTACAAAACATGCTGGCATTGGAAATATAAGCGGAAATAATAAAAAGCATCAATTAAAAATCTATAATGTAGACAACCTTGAAAGATAATGCGATAATAATTGCGGCTGTTTTGAATTCCATTGTCATCACGATGAGCTATTGTCACGCATCAAAAGATAAGTAGTTCGAATGAACAGCTACGTCATAACCTAATATTGCCTTCCAGTGTTATAGAACGTTGCTGCGGTTTAGAAAATTAATAAATAAAATAGTTGTTTTGCAAGTAATTAAAAAAATAATCTTGCAGAGATACAAAAAATTTATCGTTGAAATCGTTACATTTAATCAGTGGTAAGTACTCAAATATAATAATAACTGTTAAGAACATAATAAAGTTTTTGTATTTTTATAGTAATTTTAAGGTTTGGCTTAATTTTCGTTCCAAAAACATTGAAATTTACACAGTAATCATATTCTGAACCAAATATCGATTTTTGTCAACATTTCAACACGTACCTGCTTATTGTTTCTTTAAATCTGTTAAATTATTTAGCTGTAAATGGAGGCTGCTGTTAAAACCGAAATCAAGCTCGAATTCGTTGGTGATGAAGAATTGAACTACCTAGCCGAAGAAAGTTATAAAGCCTTCGAATTACATGAAAAAATATTAAAAAGTACATACGGAACTAACAAAATATTGTTTGAAGTAAAAGAAGAATCTGACAAAGTTGTTAAATGTGAAAGTTCAGACGACAAAGACACTTTTAAATGCGAATCAGACGATATTGACTTAAAATTGGAATCGCTGATTACAGAAGAACTTATTATAAAAAGTAAAACTGAAGATATCCCTAGCGAGGTAGCTAATGTTCCTGAATACAGAAGGTTAATTAAAAGAAGGAGGAAAAGGGAAAAAACTTTAGAATGTTATATCTGTGGCTATAAGTGTTCACAAAAGGGTTATTTAGAGATACACATGAGAACACATACTGGAGAAAAACCCTTCGATTGTAAAATGTGTGAATATAAATGTTCTCAAAAAAGCAATCTCCAATCGCATATGTTAATTCACATTAGTGAAAAGCCTTTTGAGTGTAAGATGTGCGCTTACAAATGTGCACGGAAAGGTAACTTGCGAGATCACATGAGAACGCACACTGGGGAAAAACCGTATCAGTGTAAAGTGTGTGAGTACATGTGTTCCCACAGAAGCCACCTGCGGAGGCATGTGAAGATTCACACAGGTGAGAAACCATTTCAGTGTACCATGTGCGAATACAGATTTGCGGAAAAAAATAACTTGCAAAAACACATGAGAACCCATATTGGAGAAAAGCCGTATGAATGTAAAATTTGCAAATATAGATGTTCTCTAAAAGGGAGCCTTCGGTCACACATGAGAACGCATAGTGGCGAAAAACCTTATCATTGTCAAATGTGTGAATATAGATTTTCAGACAAAAGTAACTTACAAAAGCATATGAGAATTCATATCGGAGCAAGACCTTTTGAATGCAACATTTGCGATTATAAATGTTCTCGAAAAGATAGCTTGCAGTCGCACATAAGAACTCATACGGGTGAAAAGCCTTTTATATGTAAAATGTGTGGATATAAATGTGCGCAAAAGTGTAACCTGCGTTTACACATGAGAACGCACACGGGAGAGAAACCTTTTCAGTGTAAGTTGTGTGGGTATAAATGTTCTCAAAAACACAGCTTGAAGAAGCACTTAACCATTCATGCTAGTGCAAAGCCTTTTGTATGTAAAATATGTGGTTATAAATATTCACGGAAAGGTCATTTACGGAAGCATATGAAAATTCATATAAGGGTAAACAAGTGATTTTAAAATTTGACCTAAGTGCACATTTAAATTTATTCCTAAAAGCACATTTGTTGCTTTAATAAGTTCCACTATGGTGTTGGTTTTGCACTGATTGCAGCAACATAATCATAAGAGGCACTTCGTGACGCTGTTTGGATGCCCCGAAAAGGATCCGCTGTTGCACCTAAAATCTGTAGAAGAGATAGTTCAGCACTGCAGATGTATTGAACACTATGGAATCAATGGCGTGTTATTTTTATTGAGATTTTTTTTGTTATGGACTGAGTTGATGGCAATTATTCGCGGTTAGATTAAGGTTTTACTGAAGTTGACACCAAATACAATTTTCTCATGAAGAGCCACAGCTCACCGAAAAAAGAAAATTTTTGAAATATTACAGAAATGTATAAAAAATTCAAAAATTGGAAGGGATAAAGAAAATAAAGGATGATATTTACAAGATGTTTCAGCAAAATAGACATTATGGGTATTATTAAAAATTGTGATATAGCAATAATTCCAGGAGCCATATTTAACCGCGTTATCCCGTTTTCTTCGAATCCTGGATGATAGAAAGGACTAGAAGTAGAGCTGCTCTGGAAGTAACGGTTTTATAAATAAGGCTCCAGGACGTATATTGTATGTTTTATAATTTGAGTATTTTTATCTATGATAAATAAAAAAAATATTAGCAAAATTTTCAGTGTTTTTTTTTTAATTAATTTAACTTTCTTTGCAGCTTTTGATTATTTTATTGGGAACTCGATTTTTTCTGTTGGGTGAAATTTGGCTGAATGAATGTAAAATTATTGTGGATGTTCTAATAGAAATACAAACGTTATTTAAGTTGCTTCTAAAAGCAGTACCTTCAGTTGTCCGTTGTATCGCAATACTAGTAATACATGACTTTTTTGGTATCTAGTATTGGTATCGTTTTTAAGATGCATTCAGAAATTTTTTTTCTAATATTAAAATTTTGATACTACGTTTGCTTAACATTCAAAGTAGGATTATTATTTCTAAAAAGCTTTTCAAATACGTTCGTAATTAAATACTACTGCATACCTCCAGGCTTTATAATTTTCTTTGGTGTTGAATGGTTCGTTATGATCGATTATGAGCCTGATTTCGGATGTAACAGCAGTTTCTATGTTGAAATTTGTTTATACTTAATTAATTTAAGTCCAAAAGAACCAGTGTCTGAATGGCATTGAATTAATGTGCATGAAGGGTGGCAGTGAAAGTCCTCGACACCTTCGGGTATAAGAGGTTATATATCGATAGATATATAGATAGAACCAGTAGAAAACTGTTAAAAAACATTGATGCTGATAAATATACATATAAATACATTTGGAATTTCAGACCATTTTGAAATTACAGTTATACAAAAGTACGCAGAAGATGTGTGTTCAAATAAAAAATACATAAGGGTTTGGCCATGGAAAATAAAATTACTGTCTTCACATGCTTTAGAAACAAACAAAACATAATGTCACTTAAGATTTTTAGGTAAGCTTGTATGTAATTTGTCATTTGTTGTGTCACTGACAGAGTGATGACAGTTAAATTCTAAAGCGAGCAAAGACTAATTTTATTTGCCATGGCCAACCCCTATGTATTTTTTATTTTTTTGGTTCAAATGTCAAATAAATATAATATACCAACAATCAATCTGTATAAAATACATTTTCCCAAGTTTCTAGTAGATAACTAAAATTTTTAAGGACAACTGTTAAAAGTTGGTGATGTTTTCGCCATTTTGGAGATACTGCATTGAAAAAATGGAGTGCCAATACCTCTGTTAAGAAAAAATAAATAATGAAACACAAATATAATCCGCTCCGTTCAAATAAACGCTAGCGCCAGTTGTAGTATGAAAAGCTTTGACAACTAACAAAAACCCATTGGTAGGTGTCACTGATGTACAAATATATCATTCGAAGCGTTATCTGAACTGAACTGTATTGTAAGTTACAATGTACTATCGTAGATCAAATGTATTAACATATATGATATATAGATATTAATACATTGGTTTAAATTGCACAAATAGTTATTTTCTATTGCCACAAATTTGTGTTATATTATTAATAGATTACTAACTATAATTACGAATCTACCTTTATTTGCAGTTATTAAATTACCCTAAAAAATAAGTAAATTCGTTCACATGTTCTACAATTTCTTAACCAACAAAAATATTATTTTTGTAAGATCAAGTAAAGTAGCGATCGCAATCATAAAAAGACTTTTGTAAGTACAACTACAGAATTTCTGATAATTTTAATACAGTGCAGCATGTACAAATTATTTAAATTTGCTTCAACAGTTAGAAAATGAGGCCGATCTAACTATTGCATGAACATGGAGCCCTACATACAATTAACTCAAGATGTGTTAGCTTCTGGAGGCCATCAGATTGATGACCCTCTTTCTTTATCACCCAACAGTGCTTCTGATGATGCTGAAAAGAACAGTAACGAACCAGTAACGACACGAAATGAGTCTTCAATCAGTAGTAATGCAAAAGACGGTAAGTTTCATGAGGTAGAAGAAGTTACCGTCAAGATGGAGCCTTTAATGATGGATATGTTTGAGGAAGAAGAAGCCACTGATATAAATCATTTAGAATCTACAAGTTATAATTATCGGGATGTGACAAGTTTAAACGAAGTATTTCAGTGCCAAGTTTGTAAATTCGAATGCTTAACCGAAGCAAAACTACAAAAACATAAAACTCTTCATAATAAATTTTTCAAATGTGGTCAATGTGATTATAAGGCAAGTACAAAGTATAACTTGCGAAGACATGCAAAAGTCCACAGAGGTGAAAAGCCATTTAAATGCAGCATTTGTGTTTACAGAGCTGCTACGCAAACCAAAATAAGAATACACATGATTGCTCATTCTGCAGAAAAACCTTTTGAGTGTAAAACTTGCAATTATAAAACTGCCTGGAAGAACTGTTTACGAACACACATGTTACGTCATGCAGCAGAAGAAAATGAAATGAGTAACAAGGGGGATCATAATGTACATGAAATTCGTAACGAAGCAAAACGTTTTGCTTGTATTATGTGTAAATACGAAACAACATGGAAGAAAAGCCTTGTAAAGCACATGAACATACACAAAGACCTACAATGTACTTTTTGCGAATATAAAACTACGAGCAGGAACCACCTAATGCAACACTTAAAAACTCACAGTGAAGAAAAGCCGTTTAAGTGTACTTTTTGTAAATACGAAACTGTACGGAAAGATTGCCTAAAGCAACATATGACCTCACATACAGACAATCTCTACAAATGTGATGAGTGCGAATACACGACTACATGGCAAAGTAATTTAAATTTACATAAACAAAAACACACTAGAGAGAAACCTTTTAAGTGCAATGAGTGTGATTTTGAAACTAAATGGAAGAAAAATTTGCGGGTGCATTTGAGTAACCATTTTGGTATAAAACCATTGAAATGTAACGAATGTGAATACAGCACTATGCAGAATTATCGGTTGCAAAGGCATATGAAGAATCACAATAAAAATAATCGAGCTAATGTGTAAGTACCTAATGCTTGAATAATTTAGTTGATGCAAACTTTTGATTTTGAATTTCAGGTTACTAGAATCTACCGTTTCTTGTGTGGAAGAACCTGAGACTGGTGCTTAGTTTTTATTTTAAGAGGTTCTGTCCTCACCGGTTTCAGTTGCGTGAATTATTTCTGTAACGGTGCAGTATATGTAAATCATATTTCAGAACCATGTACGTAAAAAGGTTTTGCTGGAAGATTCCAGAATGTTTTTTAATAAAACATGCACATTTCCAAGAACTTAATTGCTGGAAAGTTCACAAAAACAAAATCTATGAAATTGTAAATAATTGACGTGTAAGACTTTTGGAAGCAATTAATGGTGGCGGAAAAATTGGAAAATAAATTTCATTAATGTTGAATAGATTAAATCAGAAATATTTAATTATTTATTACTGTAATCTTAATGTAGCGTTAATGCTTAATTGGACAACTGTTTAGATGTTTATTAAATAATAAACGTTTTACAGAAATGACTTGTGGTATGATTTAACATGTAACATGATAATGTTATGACTTTGCGGGATGTGTCGTAGTCATACTGACAGTAATATTTGTTGTTGTGTGTATCAAAATTTTACATGCATTAAATGTACAAAGTAAGACAACGAACTTGTATCATAAGATCGCACCAGTGCTTTTGACACATTTAAAAAAAACTCGTTTGTGTTGTTTAAGGTCGAACACATGTATTTCCGTCAAAATATCAAATTTGCCTAATATCAATACTTTATTAAAAGTATAGAAAATCAAAAATATGATGGGTCGGTTTAATTATTATTATTTTCTGTTCGATAAATCCATACATATATAAAAGCTCAAAGGGTATTTTTCTCCGGTTTCTCAAGCGGCTACCGCTTCACCAATTTGGACCATTTTTTTTTCAATGAAAGGTCTCTATCCTCAGATGGAGCATGAAACATTTTATATTTTTATTCTACGTCGATTTTTCAATAATAATTATTTTAATTTATATATAAAAGTCTGCTAAACGCGCTTTACTTGAGGCGACATCTACACCAACGTCGCGTCTCCCTTATAGAACTAATGCATCACGTGACTTAGCATTTAGCCGGCTCAGTCAATGCTCAGTCTGTCAGTAACTTCCGTAAACTACTGCGTGATGTTCGACTATTTCTTAGGTTTAGCGGCACCTACTGCTATTCTTCATTAGCTAGAGAGGATAAAAAAATAAAGAACCTCAATAAGGGGTTTTCTCAATATTTAAATTCGCACGTGTTTCCATGAACTGCAATTACTTAAATAGGCGCCGAGTTATCAAATTGCTAGAGGGGTGGGGGGGGCACAGATGCAATGCTGTTCTAAGAGAGCTTTTATAAGTACTCTAGTCAATATGTATTTATAAGTATGGAATCATAAATTCCAACAAAATAGAAGCCAAATTTTACTTTTTTATTTCAAAGGAAAAATTAGTTTAATAAACGTCACAAACGAATAACATATATAAACATGCTAATAAAAGTTGCACAAAAAAAATTTTCATTAGTTTACACTTACGATCGTATCGAAGTGTTTTTTGACGTTTCTCAGAGGGGTTCTAGCCCCTGAGCCCCTCCGTACTTGTTGATTATAATTACTTATTCAGTTAGGTTTTCTAGATATGAAAGTAAACTATAGCCAAACTATCGCAAGTTTTGCGTTATTGAAAACTGAAAAAGTATCGCGATACTGACACCGAATACTACTTAAATAGTGTTTTGGGTTACCGATACCCATTACTCAATGTAATTAAGTGTTCTATCTCCATATCTGAACAACAGTACCATTACTTTACTGGCAACGATAAACAGTCTTAAATAAAAACAACAGAGAACCAAGTACGTCTCTCTGTGGATAACCCAGGGCAATATTAATTAACTTAATTCTAGGCCCCAGTGAAATGTAGCATGCAATCTATAAAATACCTACCATTGGAAAACTTTAGGGCAGTATGCTTGATTTTAGTTTAAGTAATATTTGGTAGTGCACACAATTGCAAGCTTTTAACAAACATTGTTATTTTCTGGTCATGTTCATAACGGGTTCGTTCATTACCTACCATAATTGTGAACATTTTCACTCTACAATCAAACTAGAATGAAGTTCGATGGTTAGAATTATAGAAATTTGGCGCTACTATTATTTTTAAATGTTTATGTGTTTTTTATGTACTAGGTAGGTACTTATTATTGATACTATTTTTGTACGTTTAAACAATCCAGAAAACTAACCACATTTTATGTTAAATGAGTATCTGTATATAAAATACTTAATTACTTTAACAATATCTATTTATTTTAACCTTATACGTATTTCGCTATGTTTACATGCCATTGTCAAAGGTTATATGAAAAAGTAAACAGTTAGTGTTGTTATAGCAATAGAACTTTGTTACTTATCTTGGTAATCGTGTGCAGATGACTTGATTTCTTATTCCAAAATGTCCAGTAGAGGAGAATTTAAGAGATCAATTTGCTCATTCATTAACGGTACAGTTTTTAAATGTTTGTGAATTTCAAAAGCTTCTAGTGTATCTAATTTACGTTTATCATCACAAAAGTGTAAACATTTTATGGTGTTATTAGATCTCATTGAATGATTTTGTTCTAGTAAGTGTTTAGCGTAATTGGATGTATGTGGGTGTTTGTATTTGTAACAACGTACGTGTTCTTTATACGTTAATATGAATTAATAAAAACAATTAAATTTTATTTTTTTTTTGTTAAACTTGATTTTAGAGACGCAAACTTGTTGCGCTGTGTGACTATAAAAATCACCTGCTAAAAGGAGAGGGTTTGCAGTTTTTAAAGTAATTGTCAAAAATAGTTTGAAGTAGCTATGAGATTATTACAATATGATAGCATATTTTGTGGTTACACTACTATTACTACTGTTGATATTTGTAATTTCGCTTACTGTTATTTGTTAACACAGATTTCCCCTGTTAAATGTAGAAGGTTTAAACAAATGAATAGAAGCTGTAAACAGAGAATATTTTAAACTTGCACAATAAAGTTATTTTCAGCAACCAGCAATCATTTTACACGCAACAATTGTTTACGACGCGACGTCCTGGAATTAGTCTTACTAGTCTCAGAAATAACTTAGTTCCATATTCTCATGTGCCTCACAAGAATTACACAGAGTTACGTTACGATACCAGTAGAACTTCCAGAACCTATTCGGTCTACTGTTACGGGCTAACGGTGCTTTTTCGGCACCGTAGCAAAAAGGTATGCCTGGCAGCTAACTCGTGGCCGGAGAAGGGGGGGGGGTTGTAGAAGTCGAGATTGGGGTATTTAAAAGGGCGCCACCTGCTCTGATGGTTGAGGTAGGGGGAAGGGAGCGAGCGGTTCTTAGTCGCGGGGCGGAGAAGCAGGAAATCCTCCCTGGGCGGCTCGTGGGTCTGACGTGACTTACCTTAGGCCGTTTTCCACTAGATCAAGCAACACAATATATGCTTACAAAATAGGAATAAAGCTTAATTACGTAGATAATGAATAAGTTACGCTGCGGTAGTTTACAAAGTTAAATATATTGAATAATAAGGTTATATATATAAAAAAAGTTGAATAAAATATTGAAAACAGCGTATATCAAAAGCAAATTGTAGAACAAGTAATTAAATATATGCACAGTAATATGGCAACGTTGCGTAATTTTTCGACGTTCCAAGCCGATAAGCTTTTCCTTAACAAAAACAAGGTATTTGCCTATTGGCCTGGACCTCGAGAACAAAAGGAAACGGTGACTCTAAATTAATTTATGAAACATGCGACAGGTTAAAAATATTGAGTCCAAATGGACTGGCTTCTCCACGTAGCACAAACACTGTAAAGTTAATAAGGTACAAAGTTACTTACAATAATGTCCTTCACCTGGTGGAAAAATAGGCCTTTATTTAATGACGTTAAGGCCGGGGAGATATCGTGCTTCCAGGTGGGAACTGTAGATTTCAACAGGTATTTTGGAGCAGCCATGAACCGGTGATTTGGCACGTGACGGGGAGTCTCCAAGACGGCGTCGTCCAGTTGAAAGGTGAAAAATGGCGATAAACGGTAGAAGATTGTCGGTAGCGATACGAAAGTAACTCGGGAAACAATGCTCCGTACTTGTAGTGACAAATTGGATCCGCTTGCAGCGTTAGAATTCGACGTAGAAAATAGGTAATCGAGATTCAGATGTTGCCTTTCTTGACGTTGACGAAATCACTTTAATCTTGCATAGAGATCGACAGAGTCGGTGCAAGTTACTTTTACGATATTTGAGGTGAAACGATTAACAAACAGGCGAGTCACTAGCGGTCTTTCCCGGTTTACTTAGTTATTCTACATAACGGCACTCAATCACGAGTTCGAGACGGCCAACGAGGGCGTGTGATGTACACATGTGCTCAGAACAGTAGCTGGAGGCTGTCTGTCTTCGCTACCCTGGACGGGTTAAGCCGTTCAGGCGTCGAAGGTTATGTGCGTGAAAACTCCAGAGGTGGCGTGAAACGGGCAAATACATGTAACACTACCTCAAAGGAACTAACCACCATCGAGTCTTTTGATATAAATCCTGTAGTAGTTTCTTTACCTTCAAAACGCGTTTAGGCGTAAAGTTAAAATAGTGAAATAGATAGTTAGAAAAAAGATATATAAATTTCAACATTGAAGGGTCTGCTGATAATTTTATAAAAAAAAAGCTATTAGATAGCGCTCCTAGTGCGATTCTTAGTTAAAAGCAAGTTAATGTAATCGCGCTTCATTGCATTTTATTTTTATTTTTTGACCTTCTATAAAATCTCACTGGGCTTCACTTATTTGATTGGTCAGAAGCTGGAGTCATGTATAGTATAGTAAACTTATATAGAAATCTATGGGTAAACTAAGTTGGTCTACCTATTTAATAATAATAATAATAATAATATAAAATTTTGCAATATTTAATTGTATTTTAGGTTTTTCCGAATTTAAACCGTTTTCCATTCCTCAAAATTTCCATTCCAGGTAATTTCTGTCTGCCGCTACAACAATCACAGCCGATTGGGTTCAATTACGTCATGCTAAGTGTCAAGATAAAAGTGCGCGACGTTCTTCTTACAAAATCATTTTGAAGAAAAAATTGGTTTTAAGTAAACACCATTATGTTTTCCAATAATAAAAATGAATCACTTTTCGGCAGCGCAACTACAACTTCACCTTTTGGTAAGTACTTACTTTCAATTTTATGTGAAATACAAACTGTTGTCAAATTTTGCACATGTATGACAGTATTTCTTATGTATCATATTTTGTAGGTATTGCAACTAATTCGCCTTCAAATCAAACACCTTTCGGCCGTTCACCACTTATTGATAGCCCCTCCATTGGATGTGGTATTTCTTCCCCAACATTTGCATCGACACCTACAAAACCAAAAGGTCCCTTCACCGGTAGTACCAGAACAACACAACCAGCTGGCTTTGGTAAAGTTTTAGTATCTATTGATTGAAAATCGTGTAAACAATTCCTTGAATTTTTAATTAAAAATAATGCCTTGGTAATAGGTACTAGTTTGTTCACACCACAACAAAATGCAAGTATAGACAGTGGAAGTCGAGTATTTAGTAGTTCTGGATGTGGTCAGCCCAATAAAGGTTTTGAGTTGGCCTTTGGCGCCACACCAACATCTTCCTTTGAACAGAAAGGATCTGTTGTTCAGTTCAGCCCAGCAATTGGTACTGATATAGAATCGCACAAAGGAATTGATCGTAGCTTTAACACCAAACTGAATTCTATCGTATGTATGAAAGAATATGAACTTAAATCACAGGAAGAATTGCGGTTGGAAGATTATGAAAGCAATCGTAAAGGTGAAAATATTTTGGCAGGTTGGTAAAATTAAACAAATAAATGATTACCTACTTTTGTTTTGAAGGTCCGCAACAATCGGTTCCAGCATTTGGAGCATCGCCTTCAGTTGCGCCATGTGCTTTTACACAAACAGAAAATAAAATGGCTTTTGGGCAAACTGAGAACACAATGTTTGGGCTAGTTCAGAATAAGCTAATGTTTGGGCAAACTGAAAATACACCAAGCTTTGGGCAAGTAGAAAATAAACCATCTTTTGGGCAAGCAGCTTCAGGACTAACTAGCAACCGTAATAACCGACCAAATGAACAATTGCCATATGGCAGCAAGCCATTTGGCTCATTGGGACTAACACCGCCAACAACAAAGCCTTTTAATTTTGCTGCAACTCCTCCAACTTTTGGTGGTACTGCTAGTGACAAGTCTTTTGCTTTTGCTCCTACTTCCCCGACTTTTGGTGGAAACCTTTTTGGTACCCCACCAGCTCAAACTAGCTTAAATGTGACTTCTGTTTCCCAACCATTTGCATTTGGAGGTTCCTCATTTGGTCAAACAAATGCTCAGGTGAGTTTTTTGGGTTAAATATACTGTTGCATAGTTATCCACAGCACACATTCTGGATTTATTCCACTAACCTAGTAAGACCCAATATGCCATCTTCTGATCTGTTGGCCGCAGGTGCCCAAAGTCCCATTTTTTGCGCCTTTCCATTATGTTATTTCTCGTTTAATTTTACACCGTAAATTGACTTCAGGAAATCGAAGTTTTGAGCTTGACCATCATCAGATTTGATCCCACTTTTAGTATGCAACTATAAAAATTTGGTGCAGGTCAGAATCGTATCTTTATATAGTAAGTAGAGGTCGTTAAACTTATTATATAATTATTGTGCCATTTAGCTCAAATTTGGACCGGATATCACGCTATATAGGAGAAGTAGGAATTTTAAATCATTTGAACCACTTCTGAAAAAAATTGCTTTATAACCATTTATAAGCATAAAATTAAGAAAAAAAAGTGGGGAGACTTAACACTTCTAATTAGTGTAAAGAGCAGTAGTAAAGCACAACACAAAATTGTATTCATACCACTATCCACCTCAGCGCTAAGGAGAGTACGTGGCAGAAAAGAGTACCGGAGCCCAGCAGAGGGACGTGAAGGCTGGTTACAACAACGGCGACTATCCATTCAAAAATTAAAAGAGAGTGGGACTGCATTTTAATTGGAAAAATAATGAAGTCCAGATATGTATTTTAATAAAAGAGGAGATCAATCTTTTTCATTCTTAAAGGTTATTGAGATTGCTGGAATCTGAATATCATTTTTAAGGCCCTAATACTTAAATTCTGTTGAAAGTCTTAGACTTAGCTCAATAGAAGCAATTGTCACTGTGGGTTTTTGGCCTATTAAGGCACGTTGGTGAGTAGAGAGGCGTAGATTCTTACTCCTATCGGTGTATTTTCTCAGGTGTATTAAACACGGCGCTATTGTCCTTCAGGAATTAGGCGTAACGTTTGAGACGCCATTAGGAAGAGACATAATCAGTCTGAGAGTATTACGTACAAGGAGTTCTTAAACTTTTTAGACTACTAGTCATTCACAGGCAAAAAGTAGGAGATTTATTATAAATAAAATTGGGATAAAATTCAGATACACCACGCACGCAACGTCCATAGACACGCCAAGTTTAACTTATTCAGAAAAATTTCCGTGTGCAGAGAATTCGACCACCGCTGGCCCTGGGAGCTCTAAGAATTGATTTAAAAAAAAAACCATAGGACACTTGACCAGGAATTGTTTTTGAACACCCGTTATTATGTTACACTAGAAAAATCGCTACTTTTATTACATACAAAAAAAGATTTTTACAAGATCGGATTAAAAAAACGCTGAATCGTACTCCAAGCAAGTTGTGATCCCCCACTTGCACCATTCATTATCACTGTTCCTTGTTGTACTTATTAGTTACCTATCCATTTCTTTCGCACTCACTAGTTGCGTCTGTTTCCAGTAAAATAGTAACATTAGCGTTTATACATATAACCTTACCCAAAGTACCCTAAGCAAAAACATTGTTAATTTTAGAACATCTACTCCTTACTCCGATTTTCTTACCGAAAAATTTTAAAGACGCTGTCGCTCGTTTCAAACAATTACGCAACGTATTCCACCCCACTACCTATGAATCAGGAACTAGCAGTAAACTGATTGCGCCCCTTATATTAGGTTTGGTTATAACAATTAAAGGTGTGGATATACAGTGTGTCTCGAGTAAATAAGGAAACTTAACTTTATAATAAATCGAAATATAGAAAAGACTTTGCATAAAACCGCAAATTAACGAAGCAGGATTTGCTGTTATAAACGATCACGCCCTCTCTCCCCTCGACTCTGATTGGCTGTGAATGGGCAGCGGATTGAAGTTTCTTGTATATCTCGTAGGATGAGGATGTATGCTGCAGATCGGGGACATTTAAATTCGTTAAATCGCATCAGCCATACACAGTTGCATTGCTCTGACTTCTTTGAACTGTAGTTTATTATTAAGCAATCGTCGATTATCCTTAAATAAAATGAGTATCTGTATATAAAATACTTAATCACTTTAACAATAAAATATTTAAAAAACGAATTTAGTTAATTTTTTTTAATTCCTACCTATTGATCTTATTTTCTAATTTGAATCAATAATTTTATTATTTAAAGTATACACTAATGTGAACAGAATATAGTAGGAGGTAAACAATTGTTTAATAATCGAAAGTCGTCGGTACTTACTTTCGATTAAGCCGGGAGTGTTATTGGTTATTGGTATTATTGGTTATTGGTAGTAGCAATTGCACAGCACGGTTTTGTGAGTCCCTGAACACCCCGGCCAATAAGGCCTATTGCGTTTCTCTGCATTTGTGTTTTGATTTAGGTAAACAGGTTAAGGCCCTTTACTAGGTTTAGTAGCCTGTAGACCACATCTTTTTCCGGGATGCCTACCTGTGGGTCTATTTCGTCCAACAGGTTGTGACGTCGGCGGTCACATTCAAAGATTACATGAGAGGCAGTTTCTTCCTCTTCGTTACAGAGTCTGCATATGGGTTCTTCTGTATATACGCCCATTCTGTGCATGTGTTTCCTTAGACTGCAATGACCGGTTAATAGCCCCGTCGCAATTCTAAGATTCTTTCTGTTGAGTTTCAGTATTTCAGTTGTTAGAGTCTGAGATGGTCAGTTTACTGTGTTTTTGTCCTTGCACGTGGTTCCAATATTGCTGGTGTTGTTATTTAATCCACTCAGTTATTACCCCACGTGCTGTTGCCTTTGTAATACCTAGTACTGGTTCAGGACCAGTAAAAGTTGCCTCAGACCCTTTCCTTGCTAGTTGGTCTGCTTTTTCATTGCTTGCTATGCCCTTATGACCTGGCACCCACACCAGTGTTACTCGGTTGTGTTTTGCCAGGGTTTTCAGGTTTTGCAGGCATTCCCAGACTAGCTTGGATCTTATCTGCTTTGATGCTAATGCCTTTAGGGCTGCCTGACTGTCAGTGAGTATGTGGATAGGTTTGCCTTTGGTTTGCCTTCTCACAGACACAGGTTCCCGAAGCGAATATTTCCGCTTGGAATACCGTGGTGTATTGCCCCAGTGAGACATGCATGTTGTGCCTTGGAGTTTCGCCTTGTATTCCAGCACCTGACCCGTTATCCATCTTGGACCCACCCGTGTACCAGATCAGCCCTCTTGACGGATTCTGTTCTTCCCTACGACGCCATTGATCCCAATCCATTTGGATTTCAAATGGTTTGTCGTATGAAATGTTTGGAATCATAGTGTCGCTACCCATGTTTAATAGAGTATAGAGAATAGACAGGTTTGCGATATCATTTGTGATTCTGGTGTGCCCAAGGTTATTCTGGGTTTTCCAGTTCATGTTACATATCAGCCTGTATGCTGCCATCCTGGCCTCTCCCCTTATGAAAATGTCGAGGGGGGTAGGTTTAGCATTATTTCCATAGCTGCCGTGGGTGAGCTTTTCATTGCTCCTGTTATGCATAGACATGCTAGCCTCTGAATTTTTGTGAGTTTTGCAATTGCCTGCTTTTGTTTGACCTTTGGCCACCAAACCAGGCAGCCGTAGGTTATCATGGGTCTTACCACTGCAAGGTATAACCAGTGCACCATGCGTGGCTTTAATCCCCAGGTTTTTACCAACTGTTCTCCGGCACATCATTAATGCCGTTTTACATTTGTTGGTTATATTGTCTAGATGTTGATTCCAGGTCAACTTGGTGTCCAGGAACGCGCCCAAATATTTGACCTCTCCTCTCATCTGTACTTGGTTAAAGAGAGTTGGCAGCCGTAGCCCATCCAGCTTTCTTTTGTTAGTGAAGGGGACTAATGTTGTTTTTGTAGGATTTACCCTTAGGTGCACCACCCTTCAACAGTTTTTAGAGCTCTTACTGATACTGTATTGGCATATTTCCCCACTATGAGTATTACGATATCATCCGCATACCCCTGTGTGTAGTAACCAGATTTGTTCAGTGAGACTAATAGTTCGTCTACGACCATGTCCCAGAGCAGGGGAGATAGTACTCCACCTTGAGGGCATCCTCTCGCCACAGACAGCTGTGCTGTCACCCGCCAATGTCGTCTGAATCTGTCTGCCTTGCAACATTTCATCTATCTGCATAGGGTCTCTTCAACTCCACGGTTGGTAGCGGCTAGTATCATTGATTCAAATGAGGTGTTATCAAATGCACCCTCTATGTCAAGAAATACAGTTAATGCTATTTCTTGGTCGGTCAGTGCTGTCCCTATTTTCGAAGTTAACTGCTTTCGCACGATTTTCCTGCTTGGTATGCATGCTGATTAGGGTGTAGTGGCCTTTCTATTAGACAGGTTTCCCTAAGATGCTTTTCAAGCAGTTTCTCCATTGCCTTCAGCACGAACGATGATAGGAATATAGGTCTATATGCCTTTGCCTGGGCGTATGAGTTCCGCCCAGGTTTTGGTAGAAAGACGACCCTTACTTGGTTCCATGCTTTTGGCACATACCCTAGTGCCAAGCTGGCTCTATATAGTTTACATAAAATTGGTGCTAGGTCTCGTTTGCCCTGATGTAACAGCAAGGAATAACCCGTCAGGACCAGGAAATTTACAGGCCTCAAATGAGTTAATTGCCCAGATGACCCTATCATACGTTATTACCCTATTGGCTATTCGCCAACTGTCCCTAGATGCTCTACGATAGAGTTCTTCTAGGTTTTGCTGGTTAGTGATAGGCTCAAGGTTTACGTTCGTCGAACCTGGAAAGTGCACTTGAAGTAGGACCTCCAGTGTTTCCTTACCATTGTTCGTATATTCCCCTGTGGGTTTTATGAGTGTCCCCAGTGGATTTATCGGGTCCTTTGCCATGATTTTGAAGAGTCTTGCTTATTCAGATGTAGATTATACATCTTCACAGAACTTCCTCCATGAATCTCTTTTGGCTGTTCTTAGTTCCCGATTATATTCGGTGAGTGTTTTAGAGTATTCCAACCACTCTTTCGCTTTATTGTATAGTTTGCGAGTTTTCTGCCTTAACTGAGCAAGGTTATCATTCCACCAGTTTACTGTTCTGCTGGTGGTGAGCCTTACTTGAGGGCAGCTTTCATGATATGAGGTTATTATTGCCTCTTGTACATGTTCTGAGGCTACCTCAATTTTATAAGGATTTCTCAGACTTTGCATAACCTGCTTGATGTTATTGCCCAATTCGCTCCTGTAACTCAGACAGTTGGATTCCGTGGGTTTCTGTACATCTCCATTGTTTTATCCTCATTGACGAAAGTTTAAAACAAGGAAAACCAAAAGAAATAGCCCACCATCCAACGAAAGAAACGTAAGACAGAAGAGTGATACTATCACGAAGGAATTTATTACAACAAGAAATCGCTTCGGCTCCCTTGGCTCCCAAGATGAAGGAAAGACTGACGACGAAAACAGCGAAGTAGATGTTAAAGAAGATAAAAATGAAAAACAAGATCCTAAAAACCCGGAAGTAGAGAATGTCCGACCTAGAATTATCACAGTAAAAAATATCAAAGAACTAACAGAAATGGTTGACTCCGTTGCCGAGAATCAATACTCATATAAGCTAGAAAACAGCAACCAAATTAGGTTACTACCAAAAACTAGTAAAAATACACAGAAATTATTAAACTCCTAGAGAAAAACAAAAAAGATTACAGCTTCCACACATTTCAATTGGCAGCAGACAGAAGTTATAGAGTTGTTCTTCGAGGCATACATCATACTGCAGACCTGGATGAATTAAAGAACGAAATAGAAGACCTAAACCATACAGTGATAAGAATTCATAACATTAGACACCGAGTAACAAAACAGCCGCTCAACATGTTCTTCATTGATTTAGTCCAAAAGCCAAACAACAAAGAAATTTATGATATCAAATTTCTTCTGCATGCAAGCATACAAATCGAACCACCACACAAAAAACGCGAAATCATACATTGTAAGAGATGCCAGAGGTATGGACATACCAGGACATACTGCAGACACCCATACCGTTGTGTCAAATGCGCCAAAGACCACCCTACAAATGAATGTCCCAAGAAAGATAAAACAACCCCCGCAAAATGCGTATTACCTCCCACCCAGCAAGTTATCGTGGCTGTACTGTATATAAAGAGATTCAAAAAAGAAAATATCCAGCCAACAGACCTAAAATAACCCCAAACGCACCGCAAACCCGAACAAATCCAACAACACCACAAACAACATCCATATCGCAAACTGGTAACATACAAGACAAACAAATAACTGTAAATTTACAAAATAGTAATCAACCACCACCACAATACAATCCAAAACACTATGCATTCCCCATATTGCCAACAAATGACTCTCAAGCTCAAACTTTATACAGACTAGAACAGATAGTAATAAAACAAGTAGAGAACCAAACCAAACTCTCAGAGGACATACGAACTATACCAAATCTACTGACAGCCATAGTGGCCAAACTGAAATAATGGCCAATAGTTACCGTTTAGCACTATGGAACGCCAACGGCTTGGCTCAACACAGCCAAGAAGTAAAAGCATTCATCAATATCCAAAAAATAGACATCATGCTCATTGCAGAAACACATTTTACAGACAGGCACTTCTTTAGAATACCGGGTTACACATTTTACAACACAAATCACCCCACTGGAGGAGCTCACGACGGGGCAGCAATTATAATCAGAAGTTCAATAAAACACTTCGAATTGCCCAAATATGAAACTGACAAAATTCAAGCCACACAAATTCAAATCACAGACTCCAAGGCACCCGTAACAATAGCAGCAGCTTACTGCCCACCCAAACACTCAATTAAAAACGAAGATTTCAAGCGATACTTTGGAACGTTAGGCCCTAAATTCATCGCGGGCGCAGACTATAACGCGAAACATCAACAATAGGGGCCAAGAGTTACACAAACAAGAGGACGTGAACTATTAAAAACCGCCGATGAAAAACAACTATCGTACTTAACAACAGGCGAACCCACATACTGGCCAACGGATACACAAAAATTGCCGGACCTGCTTGACTTCTTCGTAGCAAAGGGAATTGCAGACGTATACACACATATAGAGTCATGTCTTGATCTCTCCTCAGACCACTCACCTGTTATACTGACCGTTAGTTCTGTCATTATATCTAAGGAAATCCCATTGAAATTACACAGTAAAGATACTGATTGGGAACTTTTTCGACGTCTACTGGACGAAACAACAACACTAGATGTGCCCCTAAAAAGCGAGGAAGACATCGATGATGCAGTTGACAAACTAACCCGAAAAATTCAAGAAGCAACATGGCAATCTACACCAAATACTACCCACAGGACAAAGACACATGATCTCCCAATGGCCATTAAAATAGCAATAACAGAGAAGCGAAGGCTACGCCGAGCCTGGCAGTACAGCAGACACCCGCATGACAAAGGACTCCTAAATAACGCAACTCAAAATCTCAAAAGAATGCTATACCGCTTGAAAAATGATACGTTACAAAAGCATTTAGAAGAACTGCCCCCTACAGATACTAACGACTACTCTTTATGGAGGGCAACAAGGAACATGAAACAACCAATTAAATCCATACCACCTATTAGAAAAGCCAATGGAGGATGGGCCAGAAGCAACGAGGAAAAAGCAGAACTATTCGCCAATCATCTATCTGAAGTCTTTCAACCTTTTCCCTCACAGATAGAACCAGAGGAGGACAACGAAATTGCAGAACATCTCGAAACACCACTACAAATGTCACTACCGTTCAAAGCGATTAAGTGGACGGAACTTAAAAATACTATTCGAAGTGAATTGAATTTAAAAAAGGCTCCAGGTTATGACCTGATTACAGGTAAAATTCTAAAGGAGTTACCAGAAAAAGTCCTCAGGTTAATAACTTTTATCTACAACGCTATGCTAAGAATTAGCTACTTCCCCGACCAGTGGAAAGTAGCTCAAATTATAGTAATACCCAAACCCGGCAAACCACCGAAGTTGCATCCTACCGACCGATAAGTCTCCTTCCAATCATTTCAAAGATTTTTGAAAAGCTTTTTCTAAAAAGATTACAGCCTATACTAAAAGAGAACGAAATCATACCAATTTATCAGTTCGGCTTCCGTCAAGAACATAGCACCATAGAACAGGTCCACAGAATAGTCGATAACATCAACAAGGCTTTTGAAGAAAAAGAGTACTGCACAGTAGCTATGTTAGACATAAGCCAAGCCTTCGATAAGGTGTGGCATCAGGGCCTACTTTATAAAATAAGACAATACTTACCTCACTCCATCTATGGCATACTCAAATCATACCTAAGTGATAGAACCTTTATTGTAAAATTCCAGTCCCAACAAACCTCACTTCATCCAATACAAGCTGGCGTGCCGCAGGGCAGCGTCCTGGGCCCAATCCTGTATACTCTATACACCGCAGATTTACCAGTGACCGAAAACACCCAAATTGCAACCTATGCAGATGACACTGCCCTACAAGCCATCAACATAGATCCAAATGTAGCATCACGGCATCTCCAGGAACAGCTAAATGAAACGCAAATCTGGCTCAAGAAATGGCGCATTAGAGCTAACGAGAGTAAATCAGTTCAAATCACATTTACAATGCGTCGACAAACGTGCCCACCCGTAACGTTAAACGGCCAAGAACTAAAACAGGCAGATAGTGTTAAATACCTGGGTATACACTTAGACAGACGTCTCACGTGGAGAACACATATTTGGTCAAAGCGAAAACAGCTCAACCTAAAACTCGCTAAATTGAACTGGCTTATAGGCAGAAAATCTAGAATGTCACTCGAAAATAAACTACTCATCTACAAATCCATACTAAAGCCCATATGGACGTATGGGATACCACTCTGGGGTACGGCCAGAAACTCAAACATTGAGATACTTCAGAGATACCAATCCAAGGTACTGCGCATTATCACTGGATCACCCTGGTACATACCAAACACAACATTACACAGAGATCTCGCCATCCCAACAGTTAAAGAAGAGGTGTATGAAATGAGCAGGAAATATCAAACGAGACTAGAAACTCACCCAAATTATTTGGCAGTCAACTTGCTTGATAATAGCAGAGTACAAAGAAGACTGAACCGGCAACATCCAACAGACTTATTCCAGTAGTGACAGTGCAAAAAAGTGAAGTGTAGTTAAATCAATAATCATTACTAAAACAACATTATATTTCTAGGAGTGGCACCAATGGGTGCTTACTTCGCTCATGTCCTGACTGTATACTTGTATAGACATTACCGCATACAACATATTTACTTATTGTTCAAATAATGAACAGATTGTAAATTTCCGCATTGGAGTTAAATAAAAAAAAAATTGACGATTTCCAGGAGTATGTACCTGTGATCTGAGTGAGATGGCTCCTCAGATACATACCACTTAGCCACCTGTGTGCTGATATACGGAAAGCTAATGGTTATGTCAATTACCTCTTTTCTTACCCTTGTTACAAAGGTTGGTTTATTGCCTTTATTCAAGATTACCAGATCTCTGGAGATTATGAATTCCAACAGTGACTCATCTCTGTTATTCGTGTCAGTGCTGCCCCACACCGTATGGTGAGCGTTTGCATCTGCTCCGATGATCATCTGGAGGTGAAAGTCCTCGCAGAATTTCTCCAGCCTCTCCACGTGCTCTGATGGTGGTGGGTTCAGTGAGTCATATGGGAGGTAAGCAGAAGCGAATATTAGCTTTTTGCTGGCTCCGTTTTTGTGATAGCTCAGTCTTATGGCTGCTAGGTCTCTAGAACAGAAATTAAGCAATGTTAAAGCCTGTAGATTCTTCCTGGCATAGATACAGGATCTTACATTGCCAGAGTGTAAGTCATAAATAACATTACCTTTGGCTTCTCCGAGGTCTGCTACACGGCCCTTGACTAACCAGGGTTCTTGTATAAGGGCCACATCGATGTTGCCTGCTATTAGCAGTCTGCATAGTGAGGCAGAAGCTGCCTTACTGTGCTGAAGGTTGATCTGGATTACCCTCAGCATTTTTAGGCATTTTCTTCCTTCCTATGACTTTGAAGTTGAGCTGAGCTAGTCCCAGATAGGGTTTGAAGCCCATTCCGCTCAGCGTCTTCAAAGAGCCATCATCGATGCTCATTACGAGAGTTGTCCCTTTGGATTCCTCTTTTCGTGTAACGACGTGCCACTCCTTTGTTGACAGGCCCATATTCTGGGTTTCCAACAATTTGGAGTATCTTCGGTGTTTCAGTCACGCCAAGGAGTTCTGTTGGCACCCATACTTCGACCTTGGTGGTCTTGACTATGTCCGGGAGTGTTATTAGAATGCAACATCACTATTTTCGTACATTTTTTCATGCCATTTAATTTTTTAAAGGAGTTTTTCTATATCTTCATTATTTAAGCAGGTATAGGCTTGCATATTTATTCGTGGGACACGCTCTGCATGGGGGTTTCTAAAATAACCATTTCAAATTGCATTTTGCAGGCACAGAATACGGATATCTTGAATCAACTTCCACAACCTGCGTTTAATTTTTCTCAAATGGGTCAAACTAACACATTTCAACCACCCAAAGCTGCTACTACAGGCTTTCCAACTTTCGGGAAAACTGACTCAGCTGTCTGTTTATTGCCTTTCGGAAATACTGCTCCTGGTACAAGTTTACCATCTGCTGGCAAACTAGATGCGTCGCCGAATTTTAATTTCGGGCAACAGACTGCTGCCGGACAACCTTTGCAAAGCTCTTTTAGTGCATTGGAAAGTCCCGGGCACTTAATTTTGGGTCAATCACTGCCATCTGTATATGGAACTGGTAAATTTACCAGGTTTTTGAACAATTCGTTTTTAACATTAAATGTTTTGATCTACAGAGATGCAATCTATGACTAATAATTTTACGAATTTACACAAACCAGTGGTCTATGGTACATGTGGCGCACCAAATTATGGTTCTATGATGTCTCAACAGCAGCAACAACTTATTTCGCCTTTGTAAGTTAGGTTTTATACAAAAAATATTATTTTTTTAAAATTTTTTTGTAAATTTTAAATTTTTCAAAATGAAATCGTTTTTATTTTAATTTGTAGTAAATCTGAACAACCCGAAGATTTTCATACCATTGTTGATAAAGTGTATGAAAGTTTTCCCTATCGAAGCGTATTTGATGGAATATCAGTTAAGTTATATACGGATGAAAACACGACTAATCCCAGAATGCTTAGAAAAATTATAGAACAAGAATCTATGCCTATAACATCAACTGAAAGTAGTCCCAAATTAAGAATGCTGACAGGTCCCAAACAGAAACCAAATAATGTTAACCTGCCTAAGGTATGTAACAATCAAGCATTTTTTTATTACCAATTTTTAAAAGCCTTTGGGTGAAGCAGTAGTAATAATGACGAGTACCCGGATAATACCCCATAATATCCTACCTGGGTAGAATAATCAATTATCCGTTACCCTATAACTACCCGTTACCTTATAGTTACCCGATAATTACATGTTACAAGATAATTACCTGTTGCCCAATTATTACCCGGAATCCGATTATTACCCATTACTTGATTATTATCCATTACCAGATTGTTACTGGGCACCCGATATAATTACCCAAAAACTTCCACTATATTGGAAGAAAAGTATCAGTTTACGCTGTTTTTAAGTAAAACATTGGTTAACGTACATCAGATCCACTTATATGGTGGTAAACTAATAAAAATAAATACCCAGAATAGCAAACCGTGCAAGGAAATATTTGTGTATCCTGCTACATCAGTAGCTAGCGAAAGACATTATAGCCGCTGGTAGGATAATCACCAAGAGCAGGGCGAGATTGTTCCCAGACACATCATTAATGCTGCTATTTGTGCACAAAAAACATAATGTTAATTAATTTTGTTGTTAGAGTTGAATTTGTTTAATTGTAATAAAAAAAATACTACAAAGATGTGCTCATTGGAACCATTAAAATTGTTTTATTATCGGGTAACGGGTAATTATCGGCAATGGATAACTATCGGGCAACGGGAAACTATCGGGTATAGAGCAATGCCCAGGTAACAGGTAATCATTGGGTAACTGGTAATTCCATGTATTAAAAGCGAGATCTGGAACATTATAGAGTCTGATCTGAAAATTAAGTTTTTTTTGTGCTAGTTTTTTTAGTGTCTGTTTTCCTATGTCGTCTTGTCATCCTGAATAGAAATCTACCAGATTTCAGCCGAAAACATTATTCGTTTAGCAAACTAGCTACAGCGGTTGAAATATAAATGAGTGCTCCTATATTTCTCTAATCAAGGCGGTAGCTTAGAGGTTGAACACTTAGCCTCTAACGCTAAAGCTCTGAGGTTTGATTTCCCGCCGCAGCCATGCAACAAAAAAAAACTATAGCGCAAACCGCCACTCACATTCCCCCATCCGGTGTAGGCAGTCGTAGGGTCTTAATGCCTGAAACCTTCGCTGGTATTTAGTCGTTCGGATTCGACGTTAAATTGTAGGTACCTCCTACTCCACCTTAGCATTAAGGAGAGTACGTGGCAGAGAAGAGTGCCGGAGCCCAGCAGTGGGACGTTAAGGCTGATCACGAAAAGAAATCGAAAACCAGTTATCATGTGTTGTTACGGGCCAAACGGTAAAAAGGGGTCCAAAAATTGGGCGATAGATTTATTAGAGCCCCCGTAACAAAAGGAGTGCACTCAGCTAGCTCAAAGCCGAAGAAAAGAGTGGTTCGATCTATAAAACGAAAGGGGCTCTTCGTAGATAAACTTGGAGTTGTAAAATTGGGGTTGAATAAAGATGGCGCCACCTGTTTTTGATGTCTTATTAAAGGTTGTTGAAGCAGGAAGGGCAGGCCGACGTTCAAGGGGGGAGAAACAGGAACCTCCCTTGTAGACAGCTATCTTGGAGATGACTTACCTTCAGCTTCCCACCTAGATGGAGTTTACAATGTTTGCTTATAATTTTGTTAAGTACCGATGTCAAATAAGTCTCAATGTTTAATTTGAACACAAAATATAGTGATTAAAATATAATTGGCCGCAGAATGTGGCTATAAACGGGTAATATGAATAAAGATATATGGTTAAATTAATTACAAACAATTCTAGCAACGTTGCAATAAACGAAATCACTGCCTCGGGGAGGGTTTCCTCAATTTTACGAGGTATTGCCAGCCCCGATGTAGGTTTCGTACAAAATACAGTAAATATAATACACATGCAAATATATTAAGAATATAATTATGAATCGGCTTAATGTACAGGACCGGAACACATACAAATGTTTGACGGCTTTTATATAGCACTTTCACTGAGTTAAAAGCAACGGTGTAAATCTACTTACAAGTTCAGGATATACTCCACCTGGTGTTCTGCTTGTGGGTAATTTGATGGACACCTCACCAGCAGGTTAAAGGCGTAGATGGGGAACGGTAGCGGGAGTTCTAATATTTTGATGGCGGTACAGGAGCTTCTCGTGAGATTCTCGAGACCAGAGAGTAGCCTATTCGAAGACGGGAGAAGTAGATCGAAATGTTCCAGGTATAGTTTCGGTGGTGACCCAGCAGTGACGTTTAGATCCGCCCTCGGCGATTAGTAACGTGCAACACGGCAAACGACACTAAATGAACCCTTGACACAAATGAAATTACACCCCACTGTATGCTTTGATCCGACCAAGTCGAGCGAAATATTAAGCGGTACACTAGCGGTATGTGGGCTATTCAAATGTAGGGATGTTTCACTGCCAAAGCCCTCAGCTAGGCTTTCCCCAGAAGAAGGTGTTGAATTTTACATATTTGGTAACTCGTAAACGAGAGCGCAGCAACACATTTTTACAGTACAGATGCTCTTAAGTCAACTGCCTCAGTTCGCTACCCGGAGTCCGGACTCGAAGGTCCAGGAACTTGGAGCCTGCGCGCCTGACAAAGTGCCAGTGGCGGCGTCACGGGAATTCATATAACAGTGTGTCATATGAAAAGCTATAATGTATATTACGAAACATCTATAAAAAATTATGTAAACTTTAATTTTACAATCATAAATAAAAAAAAAGTAAAAAGACACAATGTATACTTTGTCTTTTTACTTTTTTTACTAGATTATGATGTATTTATTTAAAAGACAACTTAGCTTTTTAACCTAGCATAACATCAAACAACAACGTTTGATAAACAGAATACTTCAAGAACAAGGGACAAAAAGAATCAGTTAATAAATTTTAACAAAGCGCAAAGACATTTAAATAAATTCACATGCTCTTATAGAGAATAATCATGGGAACTGTTCGTAATGTGCTGAGAGGCAGACGATTTTGTAGGGAGGTTGCAGAAACTGCTCCAGGGGTTAGCGTACAGGTCGACCAGAGGGCTGGCAGAACCTCGTAGTTCTATCAATCTGCTGCAGGGTTCTTGAAGGAGCTTGCTGTGCTAGTTTACTTAGTATAGTAAGTGTGCATTTGATTTGGAAGGTAAAGCGGGCTAGGTTGCTTTGCCTAAGATCGTAAACTAATGCCCGATCTTGAGCGTTAGTTTATGGACCAGAAGGTTTTGTTCATTCAGGACAATGAACTTTTCCTTTTTTGTGTAAACCCGTTGTTTATGTGAGATGTAGTTGCCTAGACCGCCAACAAATTACATAGTAACGTCTACACAATACAAACGAAACGTTCGCCCGTGTTTTTGTTAACAGCTGGGCGAAAATATAAACTTCTTCTTTAAACCACAAGTCCAAGAATTAAATATTTTTGTCGAATTCTCAATGCCTAGCAAAACAAATACGTGTCAGCGCATATTGTTTGAATATAATTGAGAACAATGAGTATGTAAAAAAAATCGACACATTCTTAGTAAAATAATAAACTTCATGAAAATTTGCGGTTTGTTTGAAATTGCTCATGATGAAAGAGAAACAAGTGCAAATACGGATATTTCTAGAAAGCGTACATTAGAACGATTACCTCTTGAAAGCCACAAATTGTTGGTAGCTAAATTTAAAATCACATTAAGTACTTAGTTAAGAATTTCAAGTAAGTAGCTCATTCATTTAAGATGTTAATCGAGAGTTTACTCCAAACATAAAAAGTTATTATGATTGTTATTATTACTACAGTGTAATTGGCTCGGTGCTGTCGATGGTACAAACGCAAACTACAACAACTTCATACTGAGGAAGAAATCCGGCAAACAATTAACCTTAACGAAAAATGAAATATTTGGTAAGCTTACTTTGTGGTATTTTTTAAATTTAGTTTTAAACCTGGATCTAAGCGAGTAACTGCGCCATCTAGTTGAATTTTAAACACTCGATTTTTCACCAACTGTATACAATTGTACAAAAACAACTAATCTAGTCTAAAAGCCTAGCAGAGGCAAACCCTACATGCTATAAAATCTAAAATCCTGTTCCTGCTTTAACAAAAACTATTAAAAAATATACAAGGCGCTATAAAAAAATATGAAGTTGGCGTCATTTCCGCTTCAACCGGAAATGATAGAGTGGGGAACTTTACATCATATAATGTGCTTTTGTGAATGATTAATCATGCCTAAGTTGAATTTCATTAACTTCGAAATTTTGAAAAAAGTAGGGGTGCATGTACTTAGTTTCGTTTACACCTGGTATACGCATTAAAATTGAAAGAACAAAATTTAAAATGTATTGCAAATACCTTGTTGCAGCTAAGAATCGCAAACCACTATAGTTCAGCAAATGCAATGTAACACTTTGTAGGATATAAACTGTCGCAACACTTCAGTTCTTCTCCTTAGTGCTGAACTGGAAGTAAAACTGTACAGTGTACACGTAGTATTTTGTGTAGAGAAGATTAGTACTCTAGGTGGAGGGAACTTACAGTAGTATTGATAGGACCCGCAGTACTAATCTTAATAGAGGAGATCTACTATAGTAATCTAGTTATAAAAGACATATAATAGTAATCGGAATAGAAAACACCTGCAATAGTATTTTAGATAGAAACAATATTTTAATTTTTTTAGCAAATTTAATACAATATTAATGTTGGGTTCTTTTTTAGAACCCCCAAGGAAACTTTTGCAGACCGGAAATACCATAGCAAAACATACTACTCAAAATAATACACCACCTCGAAAAGCAGAAAGCAAAGGAAAAAATGCATTTGATACCGACAACAGCAATTCTGAAGAATCACCAAACCTCGTCGCGCCACCGTGTATGCAATTAGGTTTCAAAGCTATTCAAATCAATGATGAAAATTTCAAATCTACCTTAAAAGCTAAATCGTCCATCAATCATTTACAGAATATACTTGAAAACTGTAAAACCCCCAATGACTCAAATGAACCAATGGGAGTAGGAGATAATGCGCCTGGTAGTCCTTCAGTATTAGACACCTGTGGAATCAAATTAACCCGCAAAGATTACTACACAATACCGCCCATTGAAGAAATCCAAAATTACCAAAACGAAAAGGGCGAGTGTATAATAAAAGGGTTTACAGTCGGCCGTCATGGTTTCGGTAATGTTTATTTCTCCGACGAGATGGACGTTTCCAATCTAGACTTGGATGAAATCATCCATTTCCATTTTCAGGAAGCAATAGTTTATCCAGACGATGATAAAAAGCCTCCACTTAATCAGGGTCTAAATCGACCCGGACAAGTAACTCTGGAACGGGTTTGGCCCCGTCATGCAATGACCCATAAGATTCTCAGAGACCCTAAAGATATAGAAGCGGAAAATTTTATTGAAAGACTAACTTTGTTAAGTCGACAACAGGATGCCGTATTTGTAGATTACCGTCCAGAGACGGGATCGTGGGTGTTCCGTGTGGAGCATTTCTCGAGATTTAGCTTCACGGAGAGCGACGATGAAGAAGTGGCCAAAGAATTAACAGCGGCCAAACACAAACAAGAAATGAGAAAACAAAAAGTGGAAAAGAACAATTACGAGGAGTCTAGTCGGAACGGTTTAGGTGGTAATATGTTGGATAAAATGGATGATGGTTATTTGCAGGACGGCATTCCTCACAAAAGCCTTTCCCAAACAAAATTAATGTCAGTTTACAAAGAAGGTACCAACAATGTTGTGATGATGAGGTGTTCCTTTTTTGATGAATTTGCTTCTAATGGTACGAGTAATACCGGTCCTGGATCCGCACAGGATTCATCCATTGCTACTTTAAGTGGGTCCACCATCAGAAATGTTTGTGGGTTGCAAAAGAGAACCGTAACATGTCCAGCTAAATATACTGCATTGCTTAACCAGAACCACGTTGTTCCAAAAGGGAAGTCGTTGATTATTTCATCAACTGGAAATTTTATAAATGGAGGCCTATTTAAGAGCAATTCGTTTAAAACTGGTTGGGGAACTGGATTTTCATTTATAACAACAAGTACTTCTGTGTCCGAGCTTAATTCATGTTCAGTTAATGACGAATATGAAGATGCTGCATCAAATGTTGTAACATTTTTGAAAGTTGATCTTTCTAGGAACTCTGAGATGGTAAGTTACATGTCAAAGTTTTTTTTTTGTGTTTTTCTATATTTTGGCGTAAACTGCCGTTATAAACTAAATAAATTATTTAAACGTAGTGATTGCTGTAAGTGAAAGTATCTCAGTTCAATCCTCACTGAAGTCTAGTTTAGGTTTTACAGTCAGGCAATTTGCAAAGCTCTCCTCCCCCTCACTCTGCTATAATAGCAAAAAACATGTTGATTTTTTTTGGAAAACTTCTTTAATATCTAACCATGAGCAATAAACAGATAAATGATTTCCTGTGTTTTTACAAAAAAATAATATGGCTTTGGTAAATAATTTTGGAAGGCAAAGTTCAATTTATAGCCTCCACCTCCTCTGATTACGCTTTGCTAGTTAAGCCTGCATAATTTTTTTTCATTTACAGTATTCCTTTCATACACAATCAAAAAGTAGTTACCACCTACATTAGCAATATTTGACCACCGCCGAAGAAGGTGATTCCACCGTTACTTATCGGCCACCTAGCCCCATAACATTCCCTTCCATCGCACTCGTCAAAAAACTGGCAAGGTACGAGGTCAGTGCTACCACAACCACTCTATCTCTGCCTCATTTTTCTGTGCAGAAGCAGGACGGTAGTCGGTCTGATCATGGCGTGTGATGCCTTTGCAGGGATGGGAATGGGAGCCCTTTTATTTAATTATGGGCGTGATAAGGCAAAGGGAAATTTTACCACTAGGGTCCAGGTTCCTAATACCGACAGACACGTCACTTTTTCCTGAACGGCACACCTGCTAATCAATGATCTCCTTATCCTTATTTATAACTGCACTCAAAGAGTGCGTGCATAACCATTACAGAGCTAATGTATTGTCATTTAGGAGTTAGTGCCCATCCTGCATCTTGTCAAATCACTAACGTACTCTTCCGTATTCCCAATTAAGAAAATGATCTTGAACTTCTTTATGAGGAGGTAGACGTGCCCAATTCCAAGCACCGGAGTATCTACAACGCAAGTGCGAGCGCAAGCGTTTGCGCTCTCACCACAGTGAGAATATTTGGCCGCATCTACCCTCCAGACACCACCTAGAAGAGATAAGTCTAGCCAGTTTACTGGTTTAAAACTATTGAGAATCCTCAATATTCAGCGATAACGGTACTCGCTAACCTCGCACTCCCCAATAGAAACTAGGACGGGCCATTGAGAACCATGTCTCTGCAGGACCTTGCCCTATTTGATTGCTCAAAACCGTTTTGTAAAAACAAAACATTTATGCTCCCTGCAGATGTTTTAAATGCAGTCAAATTTTTAACCAACCTGGTCGAAACGATGAAGTTTTGATAACCTTTTCCTAAAGTTTCGGGACTATAGTGTTTCTTTTCTCCTATTGAAACCCACTTAAATATACACGCAGATGATTTTTACCACCACAAATTGTGTCTGTATATGTCGCTATTTGCAAAGAAACAATGGCGCCAAGGAGCCCACTAAATTGCATTTGCTTTACTCTGTGGGCCATGGAGTAACATATCCACACTTTGGTCATGCAATCTCATATAGCGTAAGATATCCGTAAGATTTACATTATTTACTACATTTTATGTCCGTATGTCCATGGACATGCTATGGATATGCAGTGGATTTCTAATGGATATCCAACAATGGACATCAAATGATATTCAATCTATCGAGGATCTACTGGACGTTCTTAATATGTCTTTGTAAGTTCTACAGTATCGTTCGTTATAAATAAACTTGTGTAACAGATTGAAATTGTTTTTTAAATAATTACTAAGAAAGGAAGGTAGACTAGCTGAAACATTTTTTTTGCTATAATTACATTGTCTTATTACATTCAGGTACATGCATTAGTACAAAAGTTTAAAAAAAAATTGTTTAGGGTACATTTAGTCAAAAGTCAATCTCCAGGATTAAAAAAATATTATACCCATATAATGCCCCTAACTGTGCAATAGTATAACGATAACAACTGTCTATGGATGTCCGGCGGGGTTGCTAGATCCCCAACCGGGCGCCTCCCCAGGTGGCGGATAGGGGAATGAATGCCCGCTAGATATAGCGGGTACCGGGGAAATAAAATACCCGGGGCGGACCAAAACTAGCAAAGGAGGCAACTTCCAAGTTCTGGATTGAATGGCTCCCAAAATTACATGGTGGAAGGCAGCAGTTTCATCAGTATCAAGCTGTGGCATGAGAGGAATGACCTCAAAGTGGTGCACCTCTGAACAGCGAAAGGCGCAACTGGAACAGTCTCAACGGCTTTCGTACTGCGGTATAGAAAGAAAACGGAACTTCTACTATACTATATCATTCCAAAATATCCAAATATCCAAACCCAAATATCCAAATGGCAGATGAAAACGTAAACATGGCCCTCAGTCCGGGGCACCTCTTAAGTGAGGAGAGGGTGCTAAGAATCCCCCCGTCATCTACCATAGGACGCGAAACTAATAAGACAAAGCTACACATATATAACAACACTATTCGTATAGCTACCTGGAACATAAAAAGCCTATTCACAGCTGGCAAACTAGCAAACGTTGAAACTGAAATGAACAGTTAAACATCAGCATTCTTGGCCTAAGCGAAGTCAGATGGCCCGGCAAAGGCTCCCAGAAAACAGATCACGGATGCATATACTACTCAGGAGGATCTGATACCCAACACCAATACGGCGTAGCAGTGATGGTAAAATCGTACATTGCGAGATCAGTTATAGACTTCATACCTCTAAGTGATAGAGTCATGATGCTGAGACTACAAACCTCACACCGAACAATGAATATAATACAGACCTACGCCCCTACAAAAGATAAGTCTGAAGAATTAGTTGAAGCATTCTACGACGACATTGAAGAACTCATGAAACTCACGAAAAAAGGTGAAATTACATTTGTCATAGGAGACTTCAACGCCAATCTAGCCGCCGGCCCCGAGAATAATACAGTAGGAAGATATGGCCTCGGCGAAAGAAACAACAGAGGCGATCGACTAGTACAATTCTGCACTGAACACAACCTATATATTACCAACACTTTTTTTAAGCATCACCCAAGAAGATTGTACACATGGATGTCCCCTACTGACACAAGAGAGCACATCGTAAGAAATCGGATTGACTTCATAATGTTAAATCAGAATTTTAAGAAATATGTGAAATCAGTAAAAACATACCCGGGATCCGATGTTGGCTCTGACCATAACCCAGTCGTTGCCGACTTCAGATTTCGTCGTTTTAAAACAGTGAAAAAAGATAAACCACGGAAGAAAATAGATATAGAGAAACTCCACGACCCGACTTTTAAAAACCCTATAGGCGTAGCCTTGGAAGAGGAGTTAAGATCAATAAGATCAAAAAGCTGCCCTCAGCCAAAAAAATTAGAAACAACATGGAATGCAGTTGAAAAGACAATAAATAACATACAGGAAAACAAGATAGGATTCACGGAAAATAATAAGAAACAACAATGGATGACGTCGGAAATTCTAGAAATGATGAAAGAGAGAAGACAGCATATAACAACAGATCAAGCAAAGTACAAGGAAATAAACAAAGAAATTCGAAAAATGATAAGAGAGGCCAAAGAACGATGGATGGCAGAAAAGTGCGAAGAAATAGAAGATCTACAAGCAAAGCACGACACGTTTAACTTACACAAAAAAATTAAAGAACCAGGAAATAGATGTCGAAAACATCAGACAGCGATCCTAAGAGACACAGATAATACAATAATAATAGGAATAGAAAACAAACTCAAGAGGTGGGCTCAATACGTCAAAACACTATATCACGATGACCGACCACCTCCGCCCTCATTGGAAGATGTAAACGAATTAGGACCCGAAATAACTAAAGACGAAGTATTACGTGCTGTGAAATTAAAGAAAAACAAAAAAGCTGCAGGTCCCGACAACATTTATGCGGAAGTACTTAAAGTAATAGCAGAACACGGTGGCTCCAGCTTAAAACTTCTTACAACAATATTTAACGCAATTTACACCACGGGGAAGATCCCTACTAGCTGGTTGAAATCTACCTTCATCACTCTGCCTAAGAAAAACAACTCATCCCAATGTGACGACTACAGAATGATTAGCCTCATGTCACATGTACTGAAAATATTCATACGAATAATCCATACAAGAATATACCAGAAATGCGAAAACCAAATAGATCAAACACAATTTGGGTTTAGAAATGGAGTTGGCACGCGCGAAGCACTATTCGCCCTAAACATCTTAACACAACGATGTCGAGACATGAATCTAGACCTATATGCCTGCTTTATAGATTACCGTAAGGCGTTTGACTGCGTACAACATGAGAAAATGATTACCATCTTAAAATCAACTGGTGTGGACAGAAGAGACATACAGATTATCACCGAACTGTACTGGAACCAAACGGCCGAAGTAAGAATAGACCAGGCAGTCACTGATACTATTCAGATCAAAAAGGGTGTCCGACAGGGTTGCGTGCTATCACCGCTTCTCTTTAACATATATTCAGAGAATTTTTAAAGAAGCACTCGATGAAACATCAGGCGGAATCAAGGTTAATGGAAAAATAATAAACAATATTCGATATGCCGACGACACAGTCATCATAACAAGCAATCCAAATGACCTGCAACAAATAATGGACAATATAGTTCAACATAGTGAGAGGTTCGGCTTATTTATGAACACAACCAAGACAAAAGTAATGGTATTGTCAAAAACACCGATAAACGTTGCCATATCAATCAATGGCAACATTATAGAACAAGTGGCCAATTTCAAGTATCTGGGGATCATAGTGAACCAACACCGTGACAAGACAAAAGAAATAAAATCGAGAATCGAACAGGCAAGAAAAATATTCACTACAATGAGAAACTTCTTTGTTAGACCGGACCTAAGCCTAGAATTGAGAATTCGCATGCTAAGATGCTATGTGTTACCAGTACTCCTCTATGGGTGCGAGAGCTGGACCCTCAACCCCTCCATGGAAAAAAGAATTGAAGCCTTCGAAATGTACCTCTACAGACGCATACTCAAGATATCATGGATGCAAAGAGTGACTAACGTCGTAGTACTCAATCGCATGAAGAAACAAAAAGAACTACTGCTCACAATTATGGAAAGGAAAACTCAATATCTAGGTCACATCATGAGAGGGAGTCGGTACGAACTTCTCCAACTTATTGTTGAAGGCAAAATCCAGGGGAAACGATCAGTCGGAAGGCGGCAGAACTCGTGGCTGAAAGATCTACCACGATGGTTCGGCTGCACATCAATTGAATTCTTCCGTGCAGCAGTGTCTAAAACAATGATGGCTATTTGGATCGCCAACCTTCGAAGGGAGATGGTGTGAGAAGAAGAAGAAGAAGAATGGATGTCCACTGTTGTTGCAAGCGGACATCCATCGGATATCTAATAGATGTCTGTTGTGTTGATAATGGACGTCCAATGGGCATCTACTATGTTCGGGTAGGATATCTACTGGGCGTATTATGAATGTTCTTATGCTTTATGGTATGTTAACCAATTTTGCGACGTCTATATCGATCGGTAGTTTGATCATGATGACTAGCACCTTGACAGTCTGCTAGGTCATCTTTTACAGGTCGTAATAAGATTACAGAATCGGTAGCTTTGCCACTAGCAGCTCAGATCCCCACAGAACTTTACCCCAATACACCACCAGAGAAACGAGATCTATTTCCAGGGATCACAGAAAGTGTGCTGGTTTCCCATTCTTAGGTTAAACAAACGCAGATCGTTTAACAGTTAGGCATCTTTCCAGGCGATAGATATACTTTTTCTAGTTTTCTGAAATTACTAACCCGGAAACACTTTCATCCGCCAATTGAGTTAATCTTGAAATCAGCGACTGAAAGAGTTGGACATACACAGCTAGTTAGAGTCCTTGACCATAAAGAGACAGTTAAACTAGCCTTTTTGTACAATAACCTCTCAGTAACGACATAACTCATATTGTCCCTCCTTTTAACTTATTAAGAAATAAAATTTTTATCTTCCCCCCGCCAACATTCCTATTCTATCTTAGCTCCGAACTACAGCTGCAGAAATCACATTTTGTAGCCCCTTCCCGGCAATACATTCCTATTCCACCTCTCTCCGAACCTCGGTTGTTGAAAAGTTCACATCTTATTGATAACACGTGACATACCTTTGTATTTCAGATGTACTTGAAAGAACATTTAAATGCCGTCTTTGCGGAAAGCACAGTCAATCACAAAAACTCCGAAGTGTCTTTATTTACCATAAATGAGAATCACCGATTATTAAAATCTCATCAAGATATTGCTGAGTCTCTAGACTTAGATTTTGGCGTAGACTTTTCTCATTATAGACAAGTGTGGAATTTATGTCTCGCTCTATGGGGCCCGAACGCAACCACGCCAACAAAGAGGCGCGAGTTGCTTAGTAAATGGTAAATTTTGTCTTTTACACTTTTTCCCTATTTAATGCCCTTACCCTTTTTAGGTTAGAAGATGCAACGCTTCCGTTCTTAAAAAACGAACTAAAACAATCAGACACCATCAAAAACATATTCATTTATTTAACGGGTCATAAAATAATTGAAGCAGCCGAACTAGCAGAAAAGAAACACTTTCCAAATCTTAGTATTCTGATAACTCAATCAACCGGGCAAGAAAGTTCAAAACAACTGGTGCGTAATCAACTGGCACAGTGGAACAACTCCGGCATTTTGAGCGAGATAGACAAGGACATCCTAAAAATTTACATGTTGCTTGGGGGAATTCCCTTTTTGTCAGGAATAAACGTTTGCGAAAATCTGGATTGGAAACATGCTTTGGCTGTTTATTTTTGGTACATATGTCCTCCTGGGACTTTGCTTATTAACGCCCTTCAAGCGTACCAAAGTGCTTTTGTGTCAGGCTTTGTCAGTCCGCCTACTCCAGAGCGTTATCAGTGCTCCAACGTAAAAGTGTACGATGTACGGTATCAAATAATGATGTTTTTTATTACTCCAACAATGCCCTTGGAGAAAGTTCTGAATCCCGTCACGTATACCAATGATCCACTGGATTATCGATTGAGGTGAGTTCTCTCAGTTTCAGTTCAGAGCAAGAGAGGGGGCGAGAGAGGAGGGTCTTCAAGAAAGGAGGGTCTGCGAGAGAGGAGGGGACAGTGAGAGGAGGGACAGCGAAAGAAGAGAAACAGTGAGAGAAAAGAGAGCGAAAGAAGAAAGACAGCGAGAGAAGAGACAGTGAGAGGGAAGGAGGGGGGAGGGAAAGAGTGTGCAAATTTTAAAAATAAATTTACTAAACCGATTTTTATTTTCAGTTGGTTTTTACTACAAGTATTCACCGCACTGAAATTAGGAAGCGGTTCCCATCAAGTGACCGATTCCATCCACGTAAGCTTTTCAAGCCAACTGGAACACTTACGACTTTGGGAATGGTCCATATTCGTTCTCTTATTTATAAAAGACAAAACCTATAAAACGAACGCAATAATGGGCATCTTAGAAAAATATCTAAATTCGGACAGGTCAACCGAACAAAACACCACCACTGAGGATTTTCTGGTTAATCATTTAAAAATTCCATTGGAATGGATCCATTCTGTCTTGGCAAATAAAACAAGTTTCATTGGAAATAATCTTGAAACCTACCAACATTTAATTTTGGCAAAGAACTGGTGTCGAGCGCGTGATATTGCTGTTGAACATTTAATCCCAGATTTTGTAGCGAACAAACAGTGGGATAATCTATCCGAGTTATTGATACGTTTACTTCCCGGAAAGGCGGATATTTTGCAATGGGACACCGAAGTCGGTTTGGTTTTGGATTATTTGGAATTTTTCCGGAAAATTACCGACAGTATGGAACTTATGACAGAAATGGATGTAAGACAAATGAAAGGAGAACTTGCTAATATCTGCTTTCGTGTTAAATACTTTCCTACTATCTCGCCCAAACAAAACGTAGCCATAGCAGAATTATCAAAATCCCTTGTTGATTTATTGCAACTTGTGTACTGTGAATGGCAGCCGAAAAATGTAAAAAATATGCAGAGTGTAATTCTTGCATTAGTTAAAGAACTTCCAATGCCACCTGACTACAAAATAGGTGTAGTGGGCAAAATATGTTCGTTGTTTTTTAAAAATTGATCTTTTTGAATGTGTTGTGATTACTTTCTAATGGCTTATTATTTAGTTGGTAAAGAAACAATTATGTTTATAAATTTGAGGTTTGATATGTGAGGTGTGTAAAACTTTAAGACTTTCTAACTTGACCTTTAAATTACTTTGTATGTTTCATTATTAGTTGTTAATAAATTTCTTTCTTTGAATTGTTTTCTTTTTTGTTTTCATTAACCATAATATGTAAATATTTTTTAAGAATAATCATTGCTTAATTGTAATATAGGGTGTATTAAAAATAGGCACCTACACACCAATAATAGATTAGCAGAAGTAGAGACCAGTGGTACTGTTTCATGTTTTAAAAATAATTTGTTTTTTAATTAAAAGAATAAAATAGAATGCAACTGAAAAAAACATCCCCAGATTTATGCAGGAAATGCTTGGTTATTAAAAACATATGTAATGTAGGAAATGGCTGTATTAAAATTGTAAGAATTTGAAGCTATAGTTTTGAGATAAGTTTTTAGAACTACCTACTTTGTTTTTATTCATAGGGTCGTAATTTGTCAAAAATATTTTTTATTATCCCTGGTAACTGAAAGTGGTTATGTGACGCAAAGTCAAACATAACCTCAAATGAAAATGAATATTAAAAATTGTGGTTCATCTTTGTGAAAAATCCAGCTTAAACTTTGTACAAATGTAAGTGTTTATATTTATTTGTATTTTATTTTATGTATTTCACATTTACAGATTGCTGTTTGAAATCTTAAAATTGTCTTTACTAATATTTACGAAATGGATATAAAAATCGAGTACGAAACCAAACAAGATATAATTGTTAAGCAAGAAGTCTATGAGTTCAATGGCCACGAGTTCATTAATATTAAACAAGAGCAGCTCGACATCAAAGATGAGGAAAATGAGCAAGTATTAGCTGTGGACCAAGCCTTACAAACGGGTATCATTAGCAAAAAAATGTCAAGAAATCACGACAGTTTAAATGCGAAATCCAAATTTACATGCTCTATTGGTGCTTATGAAACTCCGAAAAAATCAGACCTATCCAGCCACTTACAAATGCATACTGGAGAAAAACCATATAAGTGCACTTTCTGCGATTACAGGTGCTTGCATGAAGTCAAATTAACCCAACATTTGAAGACTCATACTGTTGACAAGCCATTTAATTGCACTTTGTGCAATTACAAATCTTCGCACAAATCATGTTTAACTAGACATATGAGACGTCACTCGGGAGAAAAACCATTTAGCTGTACTCTTTGCGATTACAAAAGTTCCGATAAAAAGACTTTAGCTATACATTTGCAAATACACAGTGGGGAGAAGCCATTTCAGTGCACTATTTGCGACTACAAGTGTTCGCTAATATCCTACTTACGACAACATGTAAAAATTCACACTAGCGAAAAGCCATTTAATTGCTCTTTTTGCGATTACAAGTGTGCTCGCAAAAAGAGTTTAACTCTACATCTACGAAAGCACACCGGCAAAAAAATATTTATGTGCAACTTCTGTTATTACAAATGTTCAGAGGAACCGCTCCTAAAGGAACACTTAAAAATACACTCAGGTGAAGAATTATTTACCTGCACTGTATGCGATTATAAGACTTCTTATAGAGCGATTTTAACTCGACATTTGAAAGTTCACACTGGAGAAATGCCATTTAAGTGCACCGTTTGTGATTATAGGTGTCATCTTAAATCAGATTTAATTAGCCACTTTAAAATCCATCCCGGTGAAAAATTATTTAATTGCACATTATGTGACTACAAAAGTTTTCGCAGAGGGAATTTGAATGCACATTTGAAACTGCACACTGGAGAAAAGCCCTTCAAATGTACAATGTGTGAGTATAAGTGCAGGAACAAAGGGCATCTAAATGAACATTTAAAAATGCACGCTGGGGTAAAGCCATTTAAGTGCACTGTATGTAATCACAGATTTTCTTCAAAATCAAGCTTAAAGAAACATCTGAGCATTCACTCAAATGAGAAACCATTTCAATGTGCTACATGTGACTACAAAAGTCGTCTTAAGAATAACTTGAAGAGACATCTGAGGATTCACACATCCAAATCTACAATTCTTGGTGTAAGTGATGAAGAAAATAGTTAAAAGTACAAAACAATAAAATAATTATTGACATAAATCTGTGTTATTATTAACTTGACTGCCACAAAAAAGAGAAATAGAACAACGCCAATAATACTAAGATTTAAGGTACTCATAAACATTTTTCCTTCACTACATTAAATAATTTTGTTTGTTAATTTCGTGATTTTTCATATAGTACCTATACTATTGGAAATTTAATCATCTCGTTTTACTAATTTATTTGCGTATAAAAATGGTTTTTGAATTTATGTGTTTGTATTTATCAATATCATTTTTTTGTTATATAGAAGCTATACCAAATTATTTTGGAATTGTTGCTAACTTTTTTTTTATAAGAGCTACAGATTAAATAAAATTAAAAAAGATTTTAAATATTCTGAAAAAAAATTAAATTCTGAATAAAACATTTAAATGCAGCAGTTACCTACAAATAATAATTAATCATGAATAATAATTTTATTATCCACTTTAGGCTACTACTGCATTTGAACTTTTATATTCAGAATAAATATACAGAGTATTCTATTAAAAATGGCTATTTTATGGAGTAACTCATAAAGCCGATTTTCAATCGGTATTGGATAAATTACCGGTAACTTATCTTGGGTCAGCTACGGGTAACTAACCGTAACTTTTAAATTTCCTTACATCCTTCAAAATCAAATCGAACTAGTTAAGAAAGACACCAACGTAAAGAATGATTCACCTCACTTTGCTCTAGCAACAAACTGAACTGAACCTTATACCTTATATAGCACAAGGATACACATAAAATATCTTGCTATGGATATGGTGATATCCACGACGCCCATATAGAGCCGGTACAGTGGACAGATTTATTTGTCACAACTTTAAATTTAAAGGATATCCATTGCAGGATGTTCAATGAACACCCAACAAACAGTTTTATGGGCATTCATGAATGTAGAAAAATAATTAAAATAAATTTAAACATTAATAAATCTAAACAGCATCCAATTTATCCATTGTATCAAAAGGTTATAGACAATGACATGTAAACATGCCAAAATACTATAAGGTTAAAATAAATAAATATTGTTGAAGTAATTAAGTATTTTATATACCTATAATCAATAAATATGGACTTGAAGGAGGTAAAACTAGAATTTATAAATAAATTAAATACTATATTCAATCAATTGATTTTTTTGATATGGCGTCATCTCTTTCTTTTGCTCATCTTAGTCAGCTTTTAATAGAGTCTTCTACTTCTTTTGTTGTACTTGACACCGAACCCTCTTAACGTACAGTTTCAATTCACTTTTATAGTCGGTAATACCCTAGGTGGATTCACGCACTGTATATAAACACCAAACCATACATGTGCTTTTAACAGAATTAATTAGAATTATAATTAAATTTTGTGAATGTTGTGTATTCATACTAATAATACAAATAAAACTAATTCTATAAAACATACATATTTCATATCACTAAATATTATGCCGTGTTCAAAAAAGTTACTATGCCCTTACTGTAGTTTGTGTAAACAATATTTAAGGAAAAATAAAATAAAATAAATCGACGCTCCTATATGAATGTCAATTATACATCACTTGCAGCATGTACATAAAATATTTGTTTTAATGGATGCCCAGGTCATGGTCGTACCAACGTTCTCTGGATCTAACTCAGATGTCCATAAGATATCCTGTGTTTGATGGATAGCTATTACTGTTAAATAAAAGTATTCCCGAAATATGAGAATATTTTTTATTGATCATGTCTTGAACAGCATAACATACAAATTTTGTAATTACTTACCGTAAAAGTTTGTTGTTGCCGCGATAACCTACATACTTAGGGGGTGACCTTCTCTCGCGAGCGGCGAACCCCGAAAGGTGCGAACGGGACATATACTCCTGCATTACTGTCCTGTTTTTTGATGACTCATCGATAATGAGGGAAACCAAAACCACAGAATATCTAATAATCTGAAACTGTAATTTCACTTGAAGCGATGACCGCAACTGCAACAGAAATCGTCGTTTTACTATACATAACCGATATTTATTTCTATCATTTTGGCTCCTAACCATATCAAAATAATAATCGTAATAAACTCTGTAATACTTAATGCTAAAAAAAAATTGGTAACTACATATTCAATACACAATTTTATAGATACTTAAAGATTAAGATTCAGTAAAATTTTCTTAGGTAACTAACAGTCACAGGAGTTTTGAAATGCCAGATGACCAATCGTCAATAGTGAAATCAAGGAGTATACCGAATTGATTCAAAATTCCCTGATATTTCTAGATTTTCCAGGACCTTGACGTAAAACAGCAAGCGCATGGGGTAGGTACATACATGCTCAGAGAATGGCGACGATAATCGATTTGGACGCCAACAGATCATAAAAATTGGCACCATAAATTTGGAATTTACATTTCTATACAAAATTTAGTAAAGATTTGAATTTAAATTTTTTCCCACGTTTGCTTCTGAAAATTTAAAATTTCTATACATTATGTGTAGAGTTACTACATTTTCCCAATTTTTTACAATTTTCCCTGATATTTCTGTTTTTCAGGTTCGCTGTACACCTTCGACAATATTCTCTTCTTTCTTGCTTTAATTATTTTTTTCATCAGTTGTACCAATAATTGTAAGTGATGAATGGTGTACGAATCCTAATATACCTCTTCAAGTTATTTTTCAGACGACTTTTGTAGTCACATGAAATGGTTTCTCATTTTAGTGAATGCTTAGAAATTTCTTTAAGCTTGATTTTGATGAACATATGTAATTGCAAATAGTGCATTTAAGTGGCTTTTCTCCGGTGTGCATTTTTAAATTATCATTTAATTGTTCTTTGTTTCTGCACTGTAGTCACATATTGTACATTTAAATGGCTTGTTGTCAATGTGTGTTTTCAATTGTGCATTTAAATTTCCTCTGCAAATGTGTCTAGTCACATATCCTGCAATTAAATAGTTTTTCACCACGGTGAATTATAAAATGATTGATTAAATCTAATCGACATCTCACATGTTGAAGTAAATATATTTTGCGGGAAAGCTTATAATTGCAGAGGTGCAATTATGTGGTCTATCCCTACTATTGCGTTTTATTAGCATATTTAATAGTAAATTTGAATATTTGCATTTCACTCAAACTTTCATGTTTTTTTTAACGGTTTTTTGCTAATTGTACCTATTTCTAAGGCTTCGTTAACACATAATACTTTCTCATTTTTCTCATACACAACGAATTCTCATCTTTGATATAGAGCTGCTTTATATTAATAAACTCGTAATCGTATAGAATTATTTGAATCTTTTGCTTAAAAATTATATCTGCCTTGTTTTTTCTCTCCCTTATATCTCGAGTTTTATATCCATTTTGTAATATATATTAGTAACATCACGTATTGCAAATATTCATCAAATAGCAATCTGTAAAATTAACGTAGAAAGTTTACAATAAAAAAACAAATAAATACAAACATGAACAAGACTTACTTTTTTATTCAAGTTTTCGCTGATATAAACAGCTTATTATTAGAAAATAACCCATTATTTATAATATTAATTTAAACTTCTTCTTCTTCTAATCCTTCGTGCCCTTTCGAGCGTCGGATGGTGGTCTCTAGTCCTTTATCCATTTCCTCCACCTCTTCCTGTCTCTCGCTATTGTTCTAATCTCCTCCAATGTCACACCTTTTTCTGCTGCTACTTCTTTAATTTGGTCCAGCCATTTCTTCCTAGGTCTGCCTCTTCGTTTCTTAGGTGGCTTTCCTGCTTCCATTAGTCTCCTTGCAATTCTGCTTGGTTCCATTCTTGTCATGTGTGCGAACCAGTTCAGCTGCCTCTTTTTTATTTTTCTCTGTATTGGTTCCTGTTTGATAATTTCTCTAATGTCCTCGTTTCTCACTCTGTCCCACTTCGTCTTTCCTGCCATTCTCCTAAGGTGTTTCATCTCCATGGCATTTATTTTAATCTCGTCCTTTTTTCTAAGCGTCCATGATTCACTAGCATAGATAATTTTTGGAAGTGTTATCATATTGTATAGTTTCTTTTTTACCTCTAAATATATATCTTTGTGGCCTAGTATTGTTTTATTCATAGTGTAGTAAATTCTTGACGATTTGTTCGCTCGGTTTGCCAACTCGGCGTCGATTTTTCCGTCTTCTGTTATTATACTTCTAAGGAATTCAAACGTCGTTACTTTCTCCAGTTTCTTGTTTTTACATTTTATGTCCTTATTGTTTTGGTCTTCTTTTTGTTTCTCATTTACTATCATGGTTTTGGTCTTGTTTATGTTCACTTCCATTTTTATAATTTCTATTTCTGTCGTCCAAGCATTCACCAGCTTCTGCATTTTATTCCTAGTATTTGAGATTAGTACCACGTCGTCTGCATACAGTAGACTGTTTAGTTTTATTGCTTCTAAGTTTTTATATCCAATTACTGTGTCCAGGTGGGTGTATTTTTCTTTTATTCTCTTGGTTATCTTGTCCATAATAATTATGAATAATAGAGGGCTTAAGCTGTCGCCCTGCTTGATGCCTTTCTTCATTTCAAACACCTCCGATCTCTGCCCTTCCAATTGTACCCTCGCTTTAACTGTTCTATAAGAACTTCTTATTGCTCCTATCAGATTCTTATCCACTTTCAGTTCCTTTAAGGTCCTCCATATTTCACTTCTGTCTACTGTATCAAACGCAGCCTTCAGATCTACGAAAGTTAGATACAATTCTTCTCCTTCTTCTATTTTCCTTTCGATTATATTTCTGATTATGTATATATTGTCTCCTGTTTGTCTATTCTGTCTGAAGGCTGCCTGTTCTTCTTCTAATATTGGTTTTATATGGTTCCTTAATCTTTTCTCTAAGATTTTTGTGTAGATTTTAAAACTAGTTTGGGCTAAACATATTGGCCTGTAGTTTTCGCATTGCGATTGTAATCCTTTCTTGTAAATTGGTACTATTAAGTTGTTTTCCCAATCCCTCGGTATTTTCTGCTCTTCCCATACTTGACTGCAGATTTTCCAAAACCATTCTGTTCCTCTTTGGCCCATCCATTTTAGCATCTCTGGGGATAGGTCGTCCTCCCCGCTGGCTTTACCTATTTTTATTTTTTGGATAGCGTCTTCTACTTCTTCCCTCTTGATTGTTTGTTCCCCATTTGTTTGTTGTATTACGTTTTCTTCCGGATCTACTGTCGTGTTGTACATATTTTCGTAGTAATTTTTCCATGTTTCTAGGATTTCCTTTGTGTCGGTTTGCATTTGTCCCTGGTTATTTTTTATGGCTCTTGTGTCCTTCCTTTTATCTCCTCTTAATCTCTTTATTCTCGTCCAGAACTCTCTAGTATTCATTTTATGTAGTTCTGTTATCTCTTCACCCATCTTCCTCCAGGATTTCCTTTTTTCTGCCTTAATTGTTTCTTTCACTACATTTCTTCTTCTTTTGTATTCTTCCTTATCTGCCATTTCTTTTGTTTGGATGTATCTTTTCCATGCTGTGTTCTTTTCCTTTACCATTCTTCTTATTTCTTCTGTCCACCAGCTTGTCATTTTCGTGTGTTTGTTATGTTTTCTTGTCCCACATGTCTTTTCCGCTGCTTTCTTCAGTGTTTCCTTGAAGGTTGTCCATCTTTCCTCTATTGTCCATGTAGCTTGGAGGTTTTCCTTTCTTTGTAGTTCTTCGTCTATATCTTTCTGGAATTTTTCTCTTCTTTCTGCGTTTTTAAGTTTGTTTATTGCCAGCTCACTATAGTTTCTTCCTTCTTGTTTATTGGTTAGTTTGGTGTGGTATTTTGTTGTTACTAACCTGTGTTGCGTACCGATTTCCGCTTCTTTCTTTGTTTCCGTTATTTGTATTTTCTCTGCTAAGTCTTGTGTGTACGTTATATAGTCTATTATACTTTTGGCTCCACGTTCTTCTGCAACAAAAGTATATTTGTCCTCTAAAGGTTGATTCCATAACGTGTTTCCTATTAAAAGTTCATTTCTTACACAAAAGTCGATCATTTTTAGTCCATTTCTATTTTGAATGTTTTCTCCGTAGCATCCCATACACCCCATTCCTCTATTTTGATCTTTTCCAACCCTACTATTCCAGTCCCCCATTATTATTGTTTTCTGATTCTCTTCTTTCATTTCATCTTGCAGTTGTTGTAGGTTCGAATAAAAGTCTGCCATTTCCTCCTCAGTTGTTCCTTCTACCGGTGCATAGATCTGGATAATGTTTATTGTTTCTTCAAGTTTTATAGTTATTGCTACTATTCGAGAGTTTATGGTCTTGACCTCACTTATTCTTTTGTTTATTTCCTCAGTTGTTATTATGCCTACGCCTTCCTTCGCTCTTTGTTCCGGTGTCACTCCTGAGTAATGCAGTGTATAGTTATTTGTTAATCGTGTGCTTCCCTTGCCTTTCTTCTTTGTTTCGCTAATCCCAAGTATTTGTATATTGTTTTTGTCCATTTCTTCCGTTAGTTCTATTTCTTTCCCTGATAGTGTTCCAATGTTCCATATTCCTATGCCTATCCATTCATTTTGTGTTTCTTTTCCTTTATTATTTATTGTACTATTTTTATTCGTGTCCTTATTCATGCCTTGTTCCGTTGCCTGTGTCTTTGTAGTAACTTGTGGTCTGGTTAATTTCTTTTTAAGTTTTTTGGAATTGTACCTGTGCCTCTGTTCGTTTTGGTTATTTTGCATAGCCTTTCCTGTATTTCTTCATCAGGAGATAACCCATTATTTATAATATTAATTTAAACAAAATATTAAATCATGTATTGATTGGACTGTACAATATTTAACTTCAAAATAAATTAACAAAATTGCTGAACATACAAAATCAATTCATAGAACTGAGTAGCTTTCTCTAGAGTTGATTTACAAATTCTACTACTATCTCTTAATTTTGGCAACATAACTAAGTATCACAATTAAAAATGTCATACATAATATACTGCAAGCAGTATATGTTACAGAGTTTGTAATTCTATAATATGTTATGTTTTCCTCGGAACCCTTAAAACTGCGAAACACTTTCTCTAGCCCTAGACTTCATTCTGGAGAGAAGCCATTCGAGTGTTCAATTTGTGATTATAAATATACACGAAAATATAACCTTGAGGATCACCTAAAAACTCACAGCGGTGAAAAACCGTTTCAGTGTAAACTTTGTGACTATAAATGTGCTCAGAAGAGGTACCTCAAAATGCACATTAAGACTCATAGTAATTACAAATTAACGTAAGTACTGTTTAAAAAATGAAATGACTTAATTGTTGATTTCACATTAAACCTATATTAACCTTTTCCAAAACATGTATATACGAACGTAGCAGTCAAAAGGTTAATTTGTATGTGGTTAATAAAGTTCTTGTTTTCTTTCAATATGTTTTGTGTGCTAAAAAAGGTATATATTTTTATACTAAAAAATGGCAGTTCATTCTGTGTTAATCATTGGTGGAAAGCCTTTTTAAATGTGTATTATATCTTCGACAAAGCCATTTAAATGTGTTTTATATGATAGAGAAAAAAGGTTTAATTGTGTATAACGCCCTGGGGAAAGTTATATAAATGTGTTTTATACAATGGAGTAAAATCCTTATGTCCAATACCCTGGGAAAAACTTCACATTGGGGAGGAATTTGTATAGACTGGGGAAAAGCTATTTAATAATTATTACACTGGCAAAAAGCTGCTGCAGTGTGTTGTGTAGATTTCAGAAAACCTTTTTACATATGGTTTAAGCAGTGGGGAAAGTTGTTTAAATGTGTTCTGTCCACTGGGAAAAACAACTGAAATACTGATTTTTTTTTGTGTATAATAGCGAAAAGGCATTTAAATACGTTTAATACATAAGCAAGTTAAATGTGAAATTTTAATGAGCAAAAAGCCGTTCAAATCTGTTTTGCACAGTTGGGAAAAGACATTTTTATTGGAGAAGAACCATGTAAATGTTAGTCAGAGACGAGTGAACAGCTGTTTAAATGTGTTCTGTGTACTGAGGCAAACAATTGAAATTCAGTTTTGTTTAAATATATTTAAAGACAAAATTTGGTCGTTAAAATATATTTTATACAGGGTTAGGCCATTTAAATGTGAATTTTAGATTCGCTAAAGTCGTTTAAATGTGTCTTAAAAGACATTTACATTGAACAAAGAAGCATACAAATATTAATTGGTCACGAGTGAAGAGCTGTTTAAATGTGTTTTGTGTACTGGGAAAAACAATTTAAATACAATTTTTTAATATCCTCCAACCACCCAGTGTATTGCCTAGAATGCTCAGCTGTTTATAATAACATTATCATTGTAATTAGTAGCAAGGTAGTATAGTTTATTTATGCTCCCAAAAATTATAGCAATCACAGGGTACAGTTGAGTAATTTTTTGGCATCCATATGCATCCAGCAGCATTTTATTCAACAGTTAAGTCTGCTGAATGGAACCAATACAGCATTTTACAAGTCCTATCTAGGATAAAAAAGCTGTAGAAAAAAAATTCCACTGAAAATTATGATTTTCTTTCATGTATTCCTAAACTTACGGCGGGCACCAACTGCTATGGCGGTATGACCTCTCCATATAACACACACCCAAGGTTGTCTTGGCCAGGAATCGAACCCTGCACATTTTGTAGAGCAGTGCGTCTGTTGCTCACGGAACCCTTAAAATTGTGAGAAGGTTTCTGTAGCGTAGCTGGCCTTGAATGGATCGACATAACCAATAATGGACAAAATGCGCTATTATCAATGCTATGAATATAATTTTCCATGAATTTTACGTGTTGCTTCAGAAAAAACCACCAAAAGTGTTAAAAAATAAAAAAATTGCAATTCGTACTCTAATTCTGTTATACTTGCAATAGCATATACGACACAAGCTATTGCTATAATGCTTAGATACGGTTTTTCAATGACCATCCACAAAAGTGTTCTCTGTAGACTTTGTCGCAAATCATACTTGAAGTGAGCTAACTTTTTCGTTTATAAAATTATAGATCAGATGGTAAAAATTAGTTCAAGGAGAAAACACTTAATAGTTCAAATGCTCATTATACATAGCCTACTTTATCTTTTAGTTGTTCATGTCATTGACCTGCTATTTTAAAGCCATAATTCTTTATTCCTTGCTTTATTTAAAAGAGTTGTAGTATCATTTGAATAATGTTCTTTTACGTACAAAACTGCAAAGGTTGGCGTGAGTACTAGCTTCAACACAGCAAATTTAGTACCAGCTGTTGTGGTTCCTGTTTGGTGCAATTAGACAGACAATGTCATGTGTTCTAATACCAAACAGGAAATTCTTAATGATATGTGTGTTAAAGAAGAAGAAATTCTTGATAAGAACCCATCCGTTTACACTTGTAAGGAAGTGTCCAATCATTCTTATTTTGTTGATGTTAAGGAAGAGCGTCCACCCTTCATATTACCCAGTAAGTTCTTATGGTATACAGTTTCTTATATCTAACGCCATGAAATTTAAGTAGAATTAGACCGAGCTACTACAATTAAGTTGGAAACTCCAGACGAAGAACTTGATATGAAAATTGAACCTGAATACGTGGAAATTAAAATAGAACCTTCTCTCAGATATGAATGCGATGTAGAAGGTGAACTTGCTGCAACTTCAGGTGTTCCACTTCAAAAGGTAATTTAATAAATCGAATAGTTTCTAAAACTTATCAAAGTTTATTTATAGAACCATGTGAAACATCACAATAGAGAAAAACTATTTGAATGTAAAATGTGCATCTATAAATGTGCTGATAAAAATCATCTTGTAAGGCACATAAGAACCCATACCGGAGAAAAGCCTTTTGAATGCCAAATGTGTGACTACAGATGTTCGCAGAAAAGTTCCCTACAAAGACACATGAGAACTCATACTGGAGAAAAACCTTACGAATGTAAAATGTGCCCGTACAAGTGTTCACAGAAAGGTGATCTACAGAAGCACATAAGAACACATACTGGGGAAAAACCCATTGAATGTGAAATGTGTGATTATAAATGTTCGCAAAGAAGTGATCTATATAAGCATATGAGAACTCATACTGGGGAAAGACCTTTCGAATGCAAAGTATGCAAGTATAGATGTTCACAAACAGGGGATTTGCAAAGACACATGAGACTTCATTCTGGAGAGAAACCTTTTGAGTGTTCAATTTGTGATTATAAATGTACACGAAAAAATAACCTTGAGACTCACATGAAAACTCACAGTGGCGAAAAACCGTTTCAGTGTAAACTTTGTGACTATAAATGTGCTCAGAAGAGGTACCTTAAGATGCACATGAAGACTCACATTAAATAAAAATGAACTACTTGAAAAAATGAAATGACTAAGGATGGTATGTTTTTTATTTCACATCATGTATATATTAATTATGTGTATCAGTACGTTGTTAATAAAGTATATTGTTTTGTTTGCATATGTTTTGTGCTCTGGACAAAAATCATATGGATTTTCATACTAAGAAAGTGGCAATTAAATCTATTCCTCACTGGCAAAATGGGTATTATGTCTTAAAAAAATCCAATTAAAAGTGTTTTATACAATGGAGGTTAATCGTTTAACAATGTTTTATGCCCTGGGAAGAACTATATAAGTGTGTTTTATGCAATGGAGAAAAAGCGTTAAAATGTGTGTAATACCATGGGAAAAGTTATTTAAATGTTTTTTATTTACAAGGAAACAATTTCTTTTTGTGTGTTGTAATGTGGGAAAGAGTCGTTTCACTTTAAGTATAGCAGAGGAACAAATCATTTATTTATACACTGGGGAAAAGCTATTTAAATGTGATTTTACACCGACAAAAGGCTGCTGCAGTGTGATTTGTAGACTACTGAAATCCTTTTTAAATATATTTAAATAGTGGCGAAATTCTTGTAATTGAGTTATGTGCAGGGAACAAAATAAATAAGTATAAACATAGTTTTTAGTGCATAATGACGAAAACTCGTTTACATATGTTTTATACAGGGTAAAGCTATTTTGATGTGAATTTCACGCCGTTTAAAAATGAATTTTACATGGGCGAAATTCGTTTTAATGTGTTTTACACAGTGTGGAAAATACATTTACACTGGTGAAAAACAGATTTCAAAACAATGTACCTATTTGTGGTTGAAATGGAAGTAATTATAACATTATTTTTTAATGAATCCACAATCCTTTGCATAATAAATTAATAATTTTTTTAAAACCGTCTTTGATATATTATTTTGAATTACCTTTCAATAAATAAACTAAATAATAACATACAATGAAAAAATCAGTTTTTGTATACACTGTAAATTGATGTTCGGAAACAAAATCATTTACTTGTTCCAGTGGACACGATTTATACATTTGTGTTATCTGCATAAAGGTGGATATTCCACTGATGTTTTAACACACAAAGAAGAGCAAGAAATAAGTAAGAATAAGGAAGACACAGATAAAGTAAAAAAAAAGCGGCACACTGGTAAATAAATAGACCTTACGAAAGGGTGAAAAAGAGATAATGGATCAGAAGGTGATAAAGAGACAGGCAAATGGTGACAGTGATAATGAAATCAAACGACAGACAGACGGAAAGACAGATATCAAGTAAGGAAAAAAAGAGGGGGATACGAAATAGAGAGAGTGGAAGGGAGAAAGTTATTCCGATTGAGGAACAAAGTGACACAGTTACAAAAGACTGCCTACAAAAGAGAGACAAGCACATACTTGTAAATAAACACACGTAAAAAAACAACTAAAAAATACAAAAAGCGAAGAAAAGGTGAAAAAACAAGAAAAAATAAGAGGGAGAGAGCGACAGATAGATTAAGTAAGAGACAACCTGTGATGGAAATAAAAAGAACTAAACTCAATATACAAAGACCGGGCGAGGGGCAAAAGAAAGACAAACTTAAGAAAGAAGGAGCAAGATGCTTATAATGGAAGAGGGGTTAGTACGAGAGCAAAAGCAGAGGAAGAAATGGGGAGTGACAGACAGATAAACAAGACGGCCTGGGGAAGAATGGAACAGACACAGGGGAAAAAGTCAGGTGACTAGTAAGAAAAAAAAAGACAAAAAGTAAAGAAAGGTAGATGAAAAAAGACAGACAAACAAAGATAAAGAGAGATGTATATGACCTTGAAAAATATTTAAACAACTTAACATTATTGAATAAATTATACATTTTTTGTATTTATCATATTTTACCTAGCGAGTATAACATTTGGCAAAGCTACATGTCTCACAATTTGAACACTTTCATATAATTGAAATTTCCTGAAGAATTACATATCTAATTTTATTTTATAGTAAATTGTCCTTTTCACTTTCGCTGCCAACGGCACAATATTCTGGTAGAAATTTTACCTCTGCTTCCTCTGACTTCTCTTCTTTTATGTAAATTTCATGCAGCTTGCATTCATTTACATTTACATCGTCGACGTGCTCTGATTCAACCTTTACGTCGTGTAAGTCATCTATGACATCTACATCACATTCAAACGGTTTTTCATCAGCATGACTTATGTGTCCTTTTACACTGCTTTCTTCTATTGTTTTATAATCACAGGTATCATCAGTGCATATAAAAGGCTTTTCACCAGAGTGAACTTTCATATGACGCATTAAGTGCCATTTTCTTGTAGTTGTATATTTACATAAATTACAATCAAAATGTTTATTAGTCGTATGTGTCTTCAGGTGCGCTTTCAAATTGTTCACCGAGATCGTTCTATAATTACAAACATAACATGCAAAAGGTTTTTCTGGCTTTTCCCCACTGTGCATCTTCAAATGTGTTTTTACGGTTTCTCTCTTTTTCGCTCGAAAATTACAAACTGTACACATGTAAGGCTTTTCATCAGAATGAGCCCTTCTTATATGTAAAGTTAAGCTGTGTCTATGTGCAGTTTTGTACTCACACAAAATGCACTGAAATGGTTTTTCATCGCCGTGCTTTTTCATGTGGACTTTTAAATTATTGTTCCTTGTAGTTCTGTAATTGCATATGGTGCATACAAAAGGCTTATCATCAGAATGAATTTTCATGTGATTATTCAAGCCTGATTTGTATTTTGATTTAAAATCGCACAAGTTACATTTAAACGGCTTTTCCCCAGAGTGAATTCTCTTGTGCACTATCAAGTTACCATTTTTTGCAGTTCTATAGTCACAAATGTCGCAGAAATAAGGCTTTTCGCCAGAATGAGTACGTATGTGAGTTTTTAGAGAATTTTTCAAAGTTGCACGATAGTCACAAAACTCACAAGCGAAAGGTTTCTCTCCAGTGTGCGTTCTCATATGGACAATCAAATAAGATTTCGTCTTGCATCTAAAGTCGCAATTATTACACATGTAATTTTTTTCTTCACTGTGAACTTTTACATGCCTGTTTAAGTATATTTTTTGTTCAGTTCTATACTCACAGATGGCGCACGAAAAAACATCGATATGGTTGAAATTTTTCGGCTGCTTTCCGGTATGATTTTGTAGGTAGTGAATTGTCCATTCGTATTTTTCTGTGCATTCAAAATCGCACAAGGTACAGCTAATAGTTTCATCTACAAATTTTTATTACGATTATTATGAAATAAATCTGCTTAAAATCTTACCGATGCTGTTTTTATGACCTTCACTCTCTTCACTATCCCCACATTCTTCATACAAAAATGCACTAGTTTCACTTTTTATGTTACGTACAAATATAATATTAGGTGAAGTTAATTGGTCGTCTTCGCCGTAAAGGTTTTCTTGCTTTACGCTTGTTATAATGTCATCAATTTGTTTTGTATTAATTTCGTTGGTTTTATGAGACTCATCTTTGAATTCTGCAAATTAACATGATTAAAATATACCAAAAGTTATTGCCAGTATTGTTCGTACCAAGTGGGTCTTGTATAGGTTTCACATCGCAGTTGTAACTGTGTATATCAGATTCGAGATCCATTTTTATACGTACTAAAGTATAAAGTCTTAAAAATCTGAATTTGTATAAACAATTCCCATAAAAATAGTAATAAAATTGGAAAAACTAAATGTGCACCTAAACTTTTTATTTTGAGTTGTTAAATTTCTTAAAATGCACATAAAGACTGTATTATGTAGTATGTAAGCAAAATCAATAAATTACTATAAATGTATACGAAGATAGACAAACTATTAGCACAAACACTGTAAATTTGGATTATTTTTAAGGTTATGTCAATTTTAACTCGCATATCACTCGAGCGTAGTAAGAGTTTTCTTTATATTATTACAAGGTGAGGTTTAGTTATTAATTTTAATTACAATTTACTAAATATTGCTGCATTTAAGTAATATTTTTGAATTACATTAAGGTTACTCTCCCTTGGCTTACTGCACCAAGCTTACAGTATATAAAGGTTGTTTCAGTAGGCAGGGTCATGACGTCATTGAAGAACGGCAAAGAATCAATATTTTGATTATTTGTTACATTTATAGACAATTAATAATTAATCATTATTTAATAAGTACCTAGTGTTTATATTATATGCATTACTTGTTTAGTTGCATAAAACTTTTGATTAATGACAAATTAAAATTAAATGAATAGGTATGTTTAAACATTTAACAATATTAATAGCAAAGACTTGGGAAATCTCGTAATGAAAACTTTTAACTTTAATCGAATCATATTATTATCATAATAATTTTTAATACCTATAAACAGTTAATAAGATTACATTTTTTTGTGTCAATTTGAATTACGTATAAAATTTATAAAATTGAAATAAGTAAGATCTTAAATTGATGAAACGCAGTTTTTAATATATTATGGCAATATGATCCCTTAAAAAAATGTTGTAGGTTGTAGAAGCGCGAAGTTTTTACTTTCTGCCTCAAATTTCGAGTGGAAACATCACTTCTTTATAGAGGGTTGGGCAAAAGTATGGAACAATGCAACCGGCAACGGCAACCGCGATTTTGACAAAAGTTTTTACATGAAGGTTTCGATATACGGCGGATACAATGAAGGTATTAGCGGTTTAAAATGACTTTCGGTTTAGCCGGAAATGATACCAACTTTTTAAATTTAAACAGAACACTCTGTATATTTTTTAATATATCGATATTATTCTTTTTTGCGAGTTCAGTGATATAAGGTTTGATTCCTTTATTTTTAATAATTCTAGAGATATTGAACAAAACACTTAACAATAATGTTCGTAATTTGTTTTATTGCCTAGCAACACATGACAACAAAACTATGAAAAACAAACAAATGATAAAACACAAATAACATCACTTAAGAACATGTTCAAAATGACTACCATTTACTTCTTGGCAATAACCAAGTGTACATACAAATCCTTCCGTTACAGTAACAAGATGTTCTGCATGAATTCTTATTTCACCAACAATTCTGAGTCTCAATTCTTCCAAATTATTTAGTCTTTCAGTATAAACTCTACATTTTAAATGTTCCCAAAGAAAGAAATCTAATGGATTCAGGTCGGGAGAATGAGCGAACGAACTGTTTAAGCTTCTCACATTCTTTTAGTATTGTTCAATATCTCTAGAATTATTAAAAATAAAGGCCTACAACCTTACATTACTGAATTTGCAAAAAAGAGTTCTATCGATATATCAAAAAATATACAGGCTGATCTACTTAAAACAAAAAAGTTGATATAATTTCTGGCTAAACCGGAAGTGCTTTTACACCGCCAATACCTTCGTTGTATTCGCCATATATCCAAATCATCATGTAGAAAATTTTGTCGAAATCGTGGTTGCCGTATTAGAGATATTTGCATTGTTCCATACTTTTGCCCAACCCTGTATAACATTATTGCGAAGTTTAGTATGTCGATTTTCTTTTACAAATTTGGCGAATGAAATTAAGAGTTATGAAAAATTCTTCTATTTTTTTTATGTTCAATCACGTAGTATCCACAAGTTTCTGCAATATACCGGGTGTAACAGAATATCGGCGCGACTTTTTTTTTTATATTTTTAAAATAATCAATTAAAATTCGAAATGGTTAGTATGTACATGTGGCCCCATTATTTTACGCAAGTTCCGACATTCTAGAGCTTCCGATTTCACTGCAAGCGATGCCAATGTTCTTAAATGTAATACTATACTATACAATATACTATATATACTATTCCAAATTTTAATTGAATATCTTAAAAAACAGGTTCTCTGTTACTTGTATTTTTGTCTCAAACATCAATTATCAACTCATTATATTTTTTCTGTAGAATATGTATCGAAACATTGATCATCACAGGAGTCAGTAACTAGTAGATTTTATTGTACATATTTACTGGATTATAAGCAAAAATTATTAAATGTTATTGTTAATTGCACATTTAACATGTCTTTAGTACAAAAACAATATAGTAAAAGTAATTTGCAGTAAATCGCACTTGAATAGTTGTTCAGCAGTATGACTTGGATTGTATTTATTTATCATTAAAACTATTCATATCTCCTCTTTAACAATGACCTCTTCTTTAATCTCCATTTCTTTATCATTTATTTCAAAACAAAACCCGCGTTGTTTTAAAGATAATGACGAACAATTATTCAAACCAACTTTTCCGCTTGCTTCATCTACTTCTTCACTTATTGACGTTTCACCGAAATGATTCCTTACATGTTTTTGCAACGATGATTTTCTGGTTGCCCTGTATGCACATAATCCACAAACGAAAGGCTTTTCACCAGTGTGACTCCTTAGATGTGCAGTCAAGCTAACCTTCTGCGAACAGTTGTAGTCACAAAAGGTACATTTGTAAGGTTTTTCACCAGTGTGAGTTCTCATGTGACGATTCAAATCCGATTTCTGTATTCCCTTATATTCACAAAAAGTACATTTGTACGGTTTCTCACCCGTATGAGTTCTTAAATGATACGTTAAGTGGCGTCGCATAGAGCTCCTGTATTCACAAAGCGGACAACTGTATGTCTTTTCCCCGGTGTGAGTTTTTTGATGCTGATTTAAATATTCTTTTCGAGAACTTTTGTATTCGCATAAATTGCATTTAAATGGCTTTTCTTTAGTGTGCGATAGTCGATGACGATACAGGACTATTCTTGTGCCGCATTTAAAATCACAGACTGCACATTTGTATGGTTTTTCACGAGTATGCGTCCTCATATGATCGATTAGATAAGCTTTTCTAGAACATTTAAAATCGCAGACGGCACAATTAAAAGGTTTTTCATCCGAGTGAATGTTTTGGTGCTTAGCCATGTAATTTTTTCGGGAACACTTAAAATGGCAAAACGCGCAACTAAATGGTTTTTCTCCAGTGTGAGTCGTTTGGTGCTCAGCTAGACGACTTTTACGAGTACATTTGTAATTACAGTAAGCACAACTAAGTAGTTTTTTTGACATCTTAGAAGTTACATGGTTTAAATTGTTAAGCTCTTGTTTTAAAATTAATAAATTACTATTTCCACTTTCGTTTTTAATCTTTTCATTTTTTACAACTTTTTCGTGTTTTATGAGTAATGCTTGATTTTCTATGATACAATCTTCGATTTCTAGCTTAACAAATACACTTGTTCTGTTGGATGAATTAACTGCAGCTGCAGCTTTAAAATGATTAGCAGTTAAAGGCATGAGGATTTCTGCATCCTCCTCATCGATAGTAGAAACATTCTCCTCATATTCCAGGTTCAAGTCCATTATGTAGATATCACTTATTTTATTTAACCCACTAAATTAGTATTGCAAACTTTGTCAATAAAACAAGGTATATTTTATTCAAACCTGGATATGTTAAAACAACCAGCACAAAAGTAAATAGGCAAAAATATGGTTATGTTTATATGCGATTATAGTTAATAGTTACATACCAGGGGCTTTCATAAAAGAAACGACCAAATTTACTAAGTAATGTTACCCAGAAACGATCTTAATTGCTAATTAACTTGTATAGCTGTATGTTTCTAGAGCTTTAATAATATTTCGGATAATCCAACACAGAAAGTGGATTTATCATAATCCCAGTTCTCGTGTAAAATTAAGAAAATTCTTGAAAATACTAATACAAGTAGATTCCTCAAAGTTATTTCTTAATAGTTTCTGTAGAGAGGTAAATGATTACGAATTTACTGTACTTCTAAAATGAAGTTATTTTGCTTGCCCATACTTTAAAAATTCAAATTCTAAAAATACATATCACAGTTATTATTTTTTGAGTTGCTCTGAAACAGTTTAAAAAATGTTTACCAATAGCTTTTGTAATTCATTTTTCGACACAAATAATTAAACATGGGCGATAAAACACAAAATATAAACAATTTCACAAGTAGCATAATTAGTGATTTTGCAAAACACTTGAGTTGGTTGTTAACGAATGCTAGTTAAGACAGTAATTTCACGACCGTTTTTAGTTGGTCCTAAATTAACTAGCACGAGTTAAGTATTAACCATGTTTATCACAGGAAAGGTATAGCAAGCGGGGACCAGGAGATTAACAAAAAATTGTGTAATTTTTGGTACTATACTAAAACAAATTTTTTCCTGATCAATTTTTTATGACCAACTGAAGAACTGGGGAAACTATCATCTGTGATTGTGCGGTTTTAAAACAAGATTATCTGGCAATCATTTAAAACTTGTATATTTGTATACAGTGCGTTGCAACATTACCCGACAAACTTCGAGAGGTGATTTCTTGAGTCACATTTAGAGATAAAATGCCGATGAAAGTACGTATTAAACTACTACCTTACAGACTTGCAATCTTCCGAAGACGGAACAGTTTTCATTGATATTTTCGCAATAAATTGAAATGTGATTGTAACTTTGTGTGGGAATTTTATTGGTAATAAACAACTTACAGTTTCGCGTCTTTACGTTTAAATCCTTCGACCTAGGGGCCTATTCTCGACTGCTGCGTTAAATTTTTTTATACGTGTATGACATTGCATGTAATTTTATATGTTATGAAGTCATATCAAGAGATCCAAAAAAAACTGATCCTCAGCAGGCTGTGGAATAAAAAGTCACGTCTTTACTAGACGAAGGGAATGTTTATAATGTCAATTTCAGGTTAGGTTTTAATTATTATCTGACATTATAAACATTCCCTTAGTATAGCAAAGACGTGACTTTTCATTCCACAGTCCGCTGAGGATCAGTTTTTTTGGATCTCTTGATATATGTATACGAAAAATTGAACACACGAGCGACAATTGGCCTCCTGGATCGTAGATGCGGAGGATGTTTAACGTATCTTCTAACGTATTTTGTATACACTTAAGATTTTCTGGTTTTGGACTTGAAAACCTTATTTTTTATCCCTACTGAAAATCACCTCAGTTGCCTCATAAAACCTCATACAAAATGAACCTGGTTGTTTCAAAAACCGCATAAAACCACATACAACCTGATGAAAACATTATCAGGTTATATGAGGTTTCTATATATATTTTCAGTAGGGATGCAAAAGTATATCGAAAACGTAAAGTCACTGGATCCAACAATTTTTTGGGAGTTCTTCACATCAAAGCAATAAAAAAGGAACCTATACACATAGACCCAAAACGGCTTTTTTACAAAGTTACGGTTCGTTGAAGCTGGAACAGTTTGGACTGTTGAAAATGTATCTTTTTCCCAAGGGCTGCAATCTGTAATTCCGCAAGAAAGCGTTAGAGGGTCCATGTTTAGTAGAACTTAATTTATATTTCTTCTTTTTTTTAACATTTTTTTTTAATCATTTCCATTTTTTAATGATACAACCGGTCTGGTTCATGGCACTTCGATTTTTCACGAAAATTGAATTCTTGAAAACTGTTCAATCTATTGGCGTTCAACAGGTGTATCTGTTTTGAATAGTTTTGTATGGGGATCTTTTCACAACTACGCCCCTAATCGATGAATTTGAACGTAAACAAATAAAATTAAAAATCATCACCAGTAAAACGCATACAAAATTTTAAGTAAGTATCTCAATTCATAGCAGAAATATTAAACAAAACATGATTAATACATTTTTATCTTGGGAAGGCTGTAACTCTGTAAGGTAGCGGTTTAAAACATATGTATATTAAAATCAAGATGCTAATATATATTGATTAAAATCTTTCCTCTTAGAATGACCTAAGAAATCATCTCCTGAAGTTCCAGGTTGCTGTTTGAAAACAAATATATTTCCGTTGCAGCGCTTACAGTTTTAATGGTAGATACGAATTAATAATTCTAAAATACGGTAATAATGAATTTATGTTTACCATACTCTTGCCGTATTGTTTTCCTAACGCATCTCGTATATTAGTGACACTTTACAAATTTACAATACAGTAAACATAACCTCACTTTACGTTGATCGATTTCTAATAAAAAGTGTTTTAAACAGATTTATTTTGGAAAACAGGTAAATTTTCTAAATTCTTCTATTAGTATTAGATATTTTTAAATATGATAATAATTTCAGTAATGTAAATTTTGCCATACCAAGGAAAAACTGATGGATTTTAAATTAGGCCAACCCCCTAACCAAACTTCTTGTTAACATTAGTGAACATAATAAACCTCTATGCGAACTGCGAGACATTGCTATGAATAATTCTGGAGAACTTCAGAATACCTCTACGATGAATATGTCTGTTCAACAAGAAATTAATAGCAGCGGTTCGTTGGTTGTGAAACAAGAAATGGTGGACATTAAAACCGAAATTGAGGATAGTGTAAACAATGCTGAAGATATGAAAGTTATTGAACATGAATTTTGTGATTTGTCAGTTGTAAAACACGAAGAGCCCAACGACAAACACATTAATTTACTTTCCACTGGAACTAGTTCAATTGTAAAACGTGGAAGACCTCGCACAGCCAAAAAGACCTTCACATGTACTTTCTGCCCATATACATGCGCCCGTAAAACGTACCTAACCGATCACTTGAGAACTCACACAAGAGATAAACCTTACAGCTGCACTTTTTGCGATTATAAATGTGCAACAAACTCGCACCTGACTCGTCACCTAAAAACACATTCAGAAGAGAAGCCGTACATGTGTACCATCTGCGATTTTAAATCCTCTTGGAAAGACTGCTTAAATAACCACTTGAAGGCCCACGTAAATGAAAAGCCGCATTCTTGCAACTTGTGCAATTATAAAAGCGTGAAGAAGTCGAATTTGATTCGGCACATGGCAAGGCATACTAAAGATAAATCTTTCAGATGCACCATTTGCAATTATAAATGTTCTCAGAATTGCGAGCTAATCGAACATGAAAACATGCACATTGAGGAAAAGCCGTACAGTTGTACTTTATGTGAATATAGATGTTTTCGGAAGAGAAGTTTGAGTTGTCATTTAAGAACTCATGCTGCACCCTACAGTTGTGAGTTTTGTGATTATAAATGTTCAAGAAGGAATAGTTTAACTTGCCACCTAAAAACTCACACAGTTGATAAAGCAAACGGTGGCAGTGAGGAAAGTGATTTGGAAAATAATTTGAAACTCGATTTAGAACAGGATCTATCTGAATTTGAAACTAACGATCATAAATTTGAAATTGTTATGGTTGAAGAATTGTATATCAAAGAAGAGTTGTAATTAATATTTAATGTCTAGCTAGTAATGTATTTATTTGTAAAATATGATGATTTTTTGCCACATTTTATTGCTTATATGTTAATTAAAGGGCGTCAAGTGATGTTTTGTCGGATTGGGTCTCTTTTATTATTAGTATTTTTTAAATTTCTTAATTACTTATTTAGATACTTTTAACAGATTCAAAATATTTGCATTTAGCTCACTAAAAACTCATGCTTATAAATCTTCTCCATAAATTTCCATTAGAGAAGAAGAAAAACCGCACATTCCTAACTTAATTTTCAAGGTACGGAGCTTAGTACCTGCTCCTAATCAACCATTAATTATTGTAAATAATAAAACACGGTTACTATATCGTGTATTTACAAGAAACTTATTGATTTGCATTTTTTACACGGTGAGCAATCGCTACAACGTGTAAAATGCCGAATTTTCTAAGTGAAAACTGTTATTTTCTGTGCTTCCAGTTCGCACGGCTATTACTCCCATAAAGTGCAGGTTCTACAAAGAAAGTGCATAGAACCTTTCTTTGCAGAAAATTTTATCAGCTTTGGTTTTATATCAAACTATTTTGCGGTACGACGAAGAGAAAACGAGTTATTGGCGTAAATTTCTGCACCGCGGTGGCTAATTAATGCCGACTTCGGGAAAGGGGTAAAACTTAAGGCTTCTCTAATGACATCAAAATAAAGCGTTTAAAACCATTAAATTTTCCTCAACGTTTTCTTACTGTCAAACTTACCTGCCGCATGGCCTAAAGATCAACATTCTCTTTAAAATTCTTGAGCAAGTTCAAACGTTTATTTATTTACTGAGAAATGTACACTAGCCGTTAGACCTGTTTTTTAAATTAAGTTGTAGTGTGAATCTAAGAATATTAAATTGGACTTTCCAGTGTTAAACCATACCCAAAACCTTGTATACCAATAAACTTAATGTAACAAGCTGGAACAAATACATAAATTAGGCATTTCATTTAACATTAGCGTTTAATATAATCCCCGAGAAGCACATGGTTTTGCAACTTTACTTAAATAATACATTTACTGACGATGACAACTGCATGTACTACCGTTAAAAAATTCGTGTAATGCTTGTTTTCATAATGAAAAATTACTTACTCTTACAATATATTTCTCCCTGATCTTCATGATAATTTGAAATGTCCAACGGCTTACAACAGCAGCAACAACAAAAGCAGCTATTATGAAATGCATTTCCTGAAGCCATAATCACTTCAGCTGCATAAACCTTTAAAAATAAAACGAAACATTAAGGCCTAGGGTGCGCATTAGCTCAGTTCTTGTACCTTCCGTCCACACCTTCGACAACACGGTGTACACATTTTAATTGCCATTTTTCGCCTGGCATTAAGATCGCATTGATTAGGTGGTCCGCAACAAGGGTTATAGCAGGGTCGTGGGGTATTACAGCTTGGTTTTGTAGAGCACTGTCTAAGTGGAGTGCAACATAATGGTGGACAACGTTTAGGTGGTGGGTAACATTTAGGCGGCGGGCAACGTTTAGGCGGTGCACAACAGTTAGGCGGTGGACAGCACGGTTTTGGTGAGCAGCAGCTTTGTGGTGGGCGTGAATCTATTAAGGCACAATGATCGCAGTACCTTTGACAATTGCTTTTACACGGCTTTTTGCAACAGCAACAGTCATCACTACACAATAATCACAATTATTTGCATCCACATCTTGTGCAAACGCATACATAAATTACCTAATTAAAAACAATTAAATTTCTCATAATACAACGTTATGAAATACAGGGTGTTCCATTACAAAAATGAGATATTGTTTCTTGTGTTTTGCGAAGTAACACCCAAAAACAACACACCTTGTACAGTCAAAATAAGTTTCCAACGATGCATTTATTACTTTCCCATACATTCGGTATAGGGAAGTATTGATTTCATAAAAATTTTCAAAATCTTTATTTTCGGGGAAATACACGTTTTGGAGCTCAAGAAACCTAAATGTGGTTTATATAAAAAATGTCCCTTTGTGCGCGTGCGTAAGCGCAAGCGCGTTTACGTGCAAGTGCGCGTGCCCACACCACTTTAATTCCACCGTGGCACCCCCTATGAATTTTTGAAAGTGATAAATTTGTACCTATTTATTTGTTAAATGGGAAACAATAGCTTCTTTAGAAAATTATATATTTGGTGGGGCTACACGTCCCCCCTTCTCTAATTATTTGGCTGACGGATTTACGATAAGGTTGGGTACTGTAGAAAATATAAATTCCAAACTGTTGTAATTTAAAAACATGTTTTTTTTTTAATTTTTGGACTTGGACAAGTTAGGATTCGAGCAGTTATGATTCCTACGCCGGCATCATATTTGCTGACGTCACAAAAAACTACTGACTATAACTTGTTCGACAGCCCTTTGAGGTTAGTATACCTTGAAAAAAATTTAATTCAAAAATCCAAAAACGGTCGCAAGGTCACCTCTCCAACATTTTAGAAAAATATGGTTTCATAACTGGCCTCAATGTTTTTTGTTTGTATGTCGATAGTGCCGAAGACGGGCTGTAGTTTGGCTTTCTGGCACAACCCTTAAATTTCACTGTGACGTACATTGAATTTTTGCATACAGCCTGTGTGAATGAAAGTTGTTTGGAGAAAGATAGAAAATATTCACCTAATAACTATCTTATACATATAACTACAGAGTGGCTAGGTAAACCCGGCCACTTTTCTTGCGGGGGTCAAGAGATGGCGCTTTACTAAAGAAAAATTAAATTAAAATACTGGCAACAACGCAGAATCCAAGACGTTTTAGTTATTAAATACGCCCCATGTTAAATCAAAACAACCAAAACGTCTCGGATTCTGCGTTGTTGCCAATATTTTAATTTAACTTTTCTTTACTAAAACGCCCTCTCTTGACCGCCGCAAGAAAAGTGGCCGAGGTTTTCCTAGCCACTCTGTATTTATAAACCCCAAGATCGCGCTAAACTGTGGGCAGCCTGTGCGAAATAGCCAATATAAATTCCAAATTTCAAGATTGATAGAAGATGTCACAGAAAAAATAGACGATCTTAAAATTAAGTATGTAATCTTAAAAAATACAGCACCTTTCCACACAAACAACTACTTATACCAGATACGTATTTCGACAGCAAAGCTATTATCATCAGTGGTAAACTGACTGACTGACTGAGTCAGTTTTCCACTGATGATGATAGCTTTGCTGTCAAAATACGTATCTGGTATTTAGTTATTTGTGTGGAAGGGTGCTGTATTTTTCAAGTATTATTATTCCACAATTCGAGTGTTTTTACTTTATGTAATCTTGAAATATTACAAGAAACTTGAAGTCAACAAAATAGTCTTAGAATTAATTGGGTGCCGCTGTCAGTTGATAAAAATAGAAACTCGCCGAAAGATACGGCGTTGTCACATTTACACAGGATGTACGATAACGAAAATGTTAAATGCTGTTTACAGAATGTGTTGCACTCATTGAAATGATCACGAAATTTTATTTAAACATGTGTACGCTTCCTTATACATAGCTACAGCCATCTAAAGGTGGAAAGTCTAATTATTTTTTTGCCGATAACTTTCGCAATAGTCGCACTAACATTTTATAGCTTAACAGTACTTATTTAAGTTAGTAGTTCTACCAATTTTTGTATGACTAAGTGCATCAGAGTTGTCTCGCATATAGAGGTCCCATCTAATATTTTCTAAATATTTATACAAAAACACGCAAAAAAGGTACTTCTGCTGGAAATTTCTAAAGTTTTCAAGATACTTCAATGTTTCTTAATAAAATCGAGTTGCGATGAACGTGAAAGTGTTTTTTAAAAAGTCCAAATATTTTCTACAAACTTTGCGCGTAAAATCTATAGATCAAAGTAATACAAATTATTTCAAAAACTATGGGCCCGGAAACGCTTCCTTACGAAGTTACAGCATCCGAAAAAAAATAGTTTCAACAATTTATATATATACTGCGTAATGAAGGGCCTCTAGAACCATAGTTATCGAATTTCTTTTTCCTGATTTGATGTGTAAAACCATAAACTAACAAATTACTATTAATAATAGTTATTTAACTTATGGTAAAACTTATACATAAAGTTAGTACAAACTTGTCGCATTTTCAGAAAACACTCAGACCTTCATGGTAACTTGATTTTTCGCAAAAATTACATTATATCAAAAACTGTTAGATTTAGCGACTTTCAACTAGTGGGCCTTTTTTAAATAAAACGGTATGGAGAATAAAAGTTTTTAAACATAATTTCAAAAAATGTAAAGATCTATAATATTTGGAAAAAAATGATTTTTGAATAAAGTTATTTACTCCAAAGAAAAATTGCGAAAAGAGTTATTAGAATATCTGAACGTTCTATAGGAAGGATTTACAAAAGACGAGAACTTAAATGTTACAAAACATCGCCGCAATTTCTACAGGTGCTAAACTATCTCTAACACCCACAACATACAATAGTATACTACTAATACGGACCGCGCATTACACCACGAGCAAAACATGTCGCGCGTCATCCGCCTAAGCAGCAGCAGTCCGACCAGATCACCGCAAGAGGGCAGCAGCGGCGGATACCGTTAACAAAGTTAAGAACGAGCCGCGCCGAGGCACACGACATGTCGTGTGCCTCGGCGCTAGTATAGACATCATATATGCATTTTTATATGTACTCAGCGACTTAATTAAAAAGACAACGAAATGAAGCAAGTTAATAGAAGTTACTTAATAAAGTAACTTAGATGCTCAGATAATTATTTTCTTGTGAAACTTAAAAAAAAACTTAGTTTTCTTAGCAAACATAAAACTATAAATTTAACACTATTATTCATTTGTATTTACGCTGATCATCTAGATACTGTTATAATAGGTACACCAATTTAAAATGTTTCTCAATTATTTAAACTATGTGCCAGCTGAGTAAATTTAAAAATTCGATGCGAGAACGTCAGCCATGTTTTTGAACAAAAGTTCATAGGAATCATCGCGGATGGCGCTACAGCGATAGGCATTTGGCGCGTTAATTTAAAACTTTTAACATATTTCGTATATAAATAAGAGATTAGTTGCACACAAACCCACGAGCAAGTAATACTGAGAATTGATTTTATGCCAGAAATCAATAATCCTGCTAGTACAGTCCTGTAAAGAAAAATATATGCACGTCAACAGAACGCATGTGACGCTACCGTTTATGTTTAATAGAACCATCAGTAATTAAATTCAAATTTAGAATGACTAGCGCCTCTAGCGTCAAAAACAAAAAGATGCCACGGCGGCGCGCTCTTAATGTCGAGTCCGTTAGACCATATAGACGAAGAACTAACCGTCAACGGAAAGCAAAAATCACACCTTCTTGTATTAGGGTATGTTTTCTTGCAGAAATATCTGCCCACGCGCGTCTACTACGCTTGCAGCTTATTGTTTTATTGTGCTTTGTTGTTTATACAGTATATATTTTTCTATAACGGAAAAAGTCGCCTGCTTTTTACAGATCGTCTAGTTTCAGTTTCAAGCTTCCGCGACTATTGTCAATGACGTTTTGGTGACTTCCAGGTTGGAGCCTCGTCATCGATTGCTGGAACAGCAGCAGCAGAGTTCACAGCTCTGAATATGTTCCGCGCAACCATGGACGAAACGTGGGCAGTAGCAGCTCCGATGACGCGGCTGCAACTCGTAAGCCAAGATGTCGGATTCTCAAGTTTTTAAAACAAATTTTTATTTACAAAATAACTTACTATTTGAAGCTTGTATCCAGATAATGATTACATTTATGTTCAAGATAGTACACCTTTGCATAGAGCAGTGACAACCCAAAATGATTTAACAGACAACGTCGAAGAAAATTAATAGCCACCAAAATTACCGGATTTAAATCCATTGGACTACTCAATTTTGCGCGCAGTATAAGACAAAATTTATTTTTAAAGAATAGATTTATGGCTGTCTGACTGGAAATTTTTATACATTTGATAAAGAAATCATTTTTGCAGTTTACATTTACAAAACGTAAGCGTGGTACTTAATATTTTTAAATAATTAAAAAAACACCTATAAAACTTTGAAAATTCAATTTACTAGTTGCTGGTATTTGCAGCGTTCGTTATCAATTTTTACGTCCCACTGATGAGCTCCGGCACTCTTCTCTGCCATGTATTCTCCTTAGCTCTAAGGTAAGGTACGGGGGACCTACAGTTTAACGTCAAATCCGAACGAATAATACCGGAAAAGGTTTCAGCTATTAAGATCCCACGGCTGCCTACACCGGATTGGAGAATGTGGGTGGCGGGTTGCGGCATAGATTTGATTTGCTGCATGGCTGTGGCGGGGAATGGAACTCCGGACCTTTAGCGTTAAAAGTCAAGCGCCCAACTTCTAGGCAACAGCCAATCTTAAGATACTGCCACTCTTGAGCTACCGCCACTCTTTCCAGCGTTACCGACATACAGACAGACATTTTTTAGAAATCACATTTCTGTGTTCTTAACGGTTTAAATATTTATTTCTGCCAAAATTTTAAAATTGATTTCTTTACCATCACAGTACTTTCCCATATGTATAGGAAAGTAAAAATTCAGTTAATTTGTAACAACTAACTACTTACATCTTTGGGCAGTAGTAATTTGAGCATGGGCAAGGTGATACGGGTCTCTGCGGACAACAGCAATCAGAAAGGCATTCCATCGAACAACACTCCGGAGGAGTGCGCGAGCTACAGTTAGGCATGCAAACAGCGGGCGTAGAACATTTCTAATTATAAAAAAATCATTAACAACGTACACATAATACACAATTACATCGTTTATATTTCATCAAATTACCAAACCAAGAGGAACAAATACAGGCTTTGTTCTAGTACAATCCTGCTACCAGCTTCTTTAGGATAACAACAAGGTGGCTTTGGACAAGTTCTCTCGTTGAGAGGTTTACAAGGAGAATTACAAATGACCTAGCATGTGACAAGGATTACAGGTGGTCTTACAACAAGGCTTGCAGGATCTACAAGATTCTCTACAAAGAGCGCAGGGTTCTTTAAATGGCCTAGAAGGGATTGTTTCATGGGTTTTCAAGGTGTGGCTTACAAACTTTGAGACATGCGTTGTAGAATTGAATATTGCACTTTCAAATGTGTTACTGAGCATATATTCAGTAATTTTCTGCGCGTTGCTATAAAGAAACAAGTTAAGCATTGACGTATAAATAATAAATTAACATAATTTACAAAATTAATGCCAAACTTTGTTGCACACTGCTTTTTGTTCGGCATAAGTAATAAACTTCTCTGTCGGAATGGGCACAACAGTTTGAGTGGCTTTAAATAATATAATTTAGATAATATAATAACTTGCCTGACAGATTACAAGAATTTTGATGAATTTAATGAAAACTGAAAATTTTTCATTAAACTTTTGTTATTTTAAGAATAAAACCACAGCCTTCTAAATTGAAATTGAATTTAGAATGCCATAACAATTTACACAATCATAGAGCCTACCCGGAATGAAAGTCCTCGACACCTTCGGGTATAAGAGGTGAAAGGTTAAAGAAAGAACAAAATGATACCATTTTTTTAAATAACAAATACATAAGGATTGTCCCTGAAAAATTACTGTCTTTGCATGCTTTAGAATTTAAACAAAACAAAACAAAATTTTTAGGTTATGTTCGTCATTTGTAATGACATTGACAGAGTGATGACTCTTAATAAATTCTAAAGCATGCACAGACTGTAATTTTATTTTTCATGGCCAATCTTTATGTATTTTTTATTTGAACATAGGGTATTATTATTTAAGTCAGTACGTTATGTAACCAAACATGCAGGTGGCAGTTTAAAAAACCCTTGATAAATCAGTAAATCAAGTAGTATTGACAAAACTGTATAGCAGAAACTAAACGAGGTATGAAATAAAAATGACAGTTTCATAACGATTGTGTGAAGAAAGTTCTGAAAAGTGACTTTAACTGTAATGGATTACAATTTTAAAATATGCAAAGTACTTTGCCTAGACTTTGCTATACTTTAAAAGTTGTACATTTTATATTTCCAAAGTATTTATGTACAACGTCGTGGTACTTAACAACCGGAACGCTTTTAAGCGTAAGTTCCTAGGATTCTCAATATCTAGCGGCTTCAAAAAGTTTAAGAAAATGCACTATTTTAAAGTTGTATGAATATACCTGATAATAAACAAAAAAATTAAAACAAGAGATTAAATAATAAACTATGTCATAGTAGTTGCAGATAATACAATGTGAATAAGAAACAATAGTGTGGAATTACACACATTTTTTTTAGCAGTACGAACCGCAAAATTCCGTAGCACCTAAAGACACACCCCCAATCACACAACAGTTTTTATGCGGTCAGAATATTACCTCTGTAACTAAGGCATGATTCAGACAAGCTTTTATAGTCGCCTTGTTGACATCTGTAGATGGTTCAGTTTTGTATTATTTGCCTTGGTTTAGAATACAAATTTTAAATGAGAAAAAATGGAATATTTATATTTTTTGGAAATACATTATTTTCTGCTAAAGACAACCAAAGACAACACAAACAAATTTATCAGCCAAACAGAGAGAAGAGGAAGAATTAATCTATCTAAATATTGCTGCACTTAAAAATGTTCTCATTCTCATTGTATTATTACTTGTGAGCAGTTTAGCCTCAACAGAAATATTTCATTTGCCCCTTTTTTATTACATTAAAGGGGAATTACAGAAGTAACGCCCCCTATAATGTGTAGCGATTAAAATTTGCAAAGCAACAAACTGGGAAAGTTGTAATCGGAACCTGCAAAGCAGGTATCTGCGATCACACCGGCCTCTATACACATAACACAGAAATAAGAGAGATGAGATTTGGTTTAAATTATGGTTAGAATAGACCACTACATGTTTCATTATTAAGTGGACATAATTCTAGCCATAATTGAAACCAACAGCAAACAAACATATATTCCAGAAAGTATAACATTAAATGGGAATTACACTAGTAACGCCGTAATGGTGTAACTCCGTAACGGCGTTACTAGTGTAATTCCCCTGTTATCTGGTAACACTATCCGAAACAAACAGCTCTGCTCATTCTCCGAACTCTGCAGCCCCACACCGAGCTTCTTCCAGAGCACTGCAGCTTGAGATAGAATCAGCAGGATCTACCTGTTTCCTTCCCACAGAACGTATAACCTTTCTCTGCCCAACGTACCCTAGACTTACAACCTACGTAGTGTAACTGGTTATCCCTTAGAGGGCTTGTGTTTCGTTTCTTTACGCGAATTAACCGAGTTATTTTGTGTTCTTTGCAGTTACCCACGTTTAATCACAAGGGTGGTATTATTTGATTGACTATGGAATTTTAACACCAAACCTTTCGTTACTAGCTCTCCATACATACTCCACTATACAGTTATAATAAATATTCATTTTTTTTTTGTTATTTCTGAAATTGTTAATTTTTAGTAAAATTTCCTATTTAAGTAGGAATCTCTGTTTGTTTTACTGCATTAATAATAACACGCTTTACAGTCTACAGAGTTTATATAATATAACTTTTTTGATGCACTTCGTATACAGAACTTAAAAATACGGGGGTAAATATCAACATAACCTATCTTTTCCCGTAAAGGGTCAAATTTTGCAATATATTTTACAATACATAGGTACTAAATACACAAGAGGTAAGATTTGTATTTCCCCTTTTTTGAGTGTTAGTGGTATAAGAATAGGTATGTTTTTTAGTGAAATTTATTAGTGATTTAAACGTGAGATCCAAACCACTTGAAAACTTGACTTATGGATCCACAAGCAGGACAAGAGCAGTGTAAAAGCAATGAAAACGAAGAAAAACATCAATACAGTAATATAAACATTAATAATAATAAATTGGAAAGTTTCACAACTGGTACCAATGTTATGAGTACAAGGAATATCAGCGAAGTTAGTTCATTTAGTGACGGTTCTATTTTATCGACTATAAAACGAGAAAATAAGAATTTTACAGATGATGACAAAACTGCAAACAGGATATTTATTAAGCAAGACTTATACGAAAGCAGTTTATCGGACGTTGATCAAGAACCTAACCCCAAAAACGACGATTTACGAGATTTATTCACTAAAAGTGCTTATGACTTTAGTGTTCATGCATATTTAAATCAACTTAACCCCGATGCAGAAAAAAAATTTAACTGTACTTTCTGCGATTATAAATGTTCTCGAATCGGCCACTTAAAGGACCACAAAAACTCACATACTGGAGAAAAGCCGTACAATTGCAATTTGTGTGATTTCAAATGCTCAAGAAGAGCTTATTTAACTCAGCATCAAAAAACTCATACCGGAGAGAAGCCATTTCACTGCACTTACTGCGACTTTAAGTGTTCTCGAAAGCCGTACCTAATCGATCATTTAAAAACCCACACCGGTGAAAAACCTTATAGCTGCATACAGTGTGATTACAAATGTGCAACGAGGACACATTTGAATCGTCACTTGAAGTCCCACACGAGGGAAAAGCCCTATAGTTGTTTTTTATGCGATTACAGGTGCTCACGGAAAGAGTATTTAGCAAATCATCAAAAAATGCACACTGGCGAAAAACCATTTAACTGTCCATTCTGCGATTACAGGTGTTCGCAGAAGAGCAACTTAACGTACCATTTGAAAACCCATAGTGGTGAAAAACCTTACACGTGTAACTCCTGTGATTACAAGTGTATGTTGAAAACGGACCTCACTCGTCATCTAAGAGTGCACACTGGTGAAACTCCTTTTAGTTGCACCTTCTGCGATTACAAGTGTTCTTTAAAAAGCAACCTAAGCTACCATTTAAAAACTCACACTGGCGTGAAACCTTTCGCTTGTAATTTGTGCACATACAGAGCTATTAGGAAATCGTTGTTGCTAAAACATATGACTGTTCATAAAAGCGAAGAGGTGAAAGATGAGGAAGTAAATGGTCCACTTCAACGAGTGAATGATGATAGAACGAACAGTTTACAGCTTAGGTTAGAGCAACGAAGGACAAATTTAGAAATCAGCAACAAACAAATGTTGGTCAAAGAAGAAGTTTATATTAAAGAGGAAATATTATGAGTAATTAATAATTTTATTGAATTTGTACAGAAAAATGATTGTATTCTTATTGTTATTACTTTTTAATAATAAATGTAAGTAAATTGTTTAATTCTAGCAACTTGTGGCTATTGAAAACTTAATTTCAGCTTTAAAGATTAAAGGCTTAATTAAGTTTATCTTAGATTTAGAAAATAATTATCATTTATAAAATTTATAAGCTGTTCTAGTATGCAAGGTGCGGAGCGAGGAGGAAGAAATAGAAAAGCAGCAGAAGAGGATGATAAGAAAAGTGGGAGACGCTAGAAGATAGCCAAAATACAAAGACAACACAATAAATTCCAAACTCAAAAGTATTAAAAGTAAATGCTTACATTTAAAACAAAAAACCATTTTTCGTTTTTCTCGATAATGGTTCAGTCAAAAAAGAAAAGAAAGAACTTGGGTGTCCTTTTAATGGATAAAGCTAAAAAACTTGTAATATTGGTTAAAAATAGTGGCGTGACAAATGTTTGTACAATGACATAACTGGGGTGACCCCGATGCACGCCGCTGGTGGAATAAATTAAATTTATTTTGACCAAAAAATGCCACTTTAGCAATACTATCCTACACCAAGTTTCAATAGAATACTATTATACTACTAATAATATTGTGAAAAAAAAATATTTTTTTTTAAACTTCAACATCCTGTATCTTGAAAACGAAGCCGTTTAGGTCCCTTGCTTACATAAACTTTTTTTCTTAGAATTAATCAAGGAATCACCCTGTAAAGTTTGTCTACGTATTTAATTACCACCATACATTGCGCTTTGCGCCTTACTACTACATTGTGAGGAAATTACTACCTAGAACTATAAACAACATAAAATTGAAAAAAGGGGAAGGTGCTCTATGCCTTCCTGTTACAGTTCCCAAGGTCTCGCATTTATAATTAATTTCATAATTATTACGTTGACATGTCCCAAGTCGGAGTCGAGTTCGAGCAGTGGTCGAGTCCACACGCTTAACGACGCCACTCCAGCTTTTAAATGTAAAACGGCGTTTTGACCGTTTGAAAAGACAATTTTAGTGTAGAGTGATCATTAAAGTTAGTAAATTAGTACCTTTGGGTTAGCATATCAGGTAAAACAGGTAACAACGTAGCGCGCCCGCGCCCGGAGAATGTTTGTTTTGTCAGCGCAAAGCAGGTGCATCAGCGACATACACCAGCTCTCAAAAACAAAGAAGCGAGAATTACCTGCGGGATTAATTGTACCACCTGGATTACCTGCCGATGTCACAACAGATGAAAGGAAACCGGAAAATGGATAATCAGCAAACAGTTAAAGCTAAGTTATAAATATAAGTAGTAATTTCAATAGAGAATAAATGGATACAATCCCCAAGATAAATTAAGAACAGGCGGCTGTAAGTAGATATTAAACAATACAAATAATTTAAAAAAATAGATATTGTTATTCTGTTAGGGCAGTCTGTTAGGCAATAGAGTTTATTTTCGTCCAAACCCGACAATAGAGAACGCCAACAGACGAATTCCTGGAACTCGACGCTAAAGGTCTTGAAAAGGTCTTGAAGCAGGTACCTAGATTTCTAAGGGTCCCTTCGGCTGAAAACGACAAACGAGATAGGTTACAATTTAGGAAAGTTATAACCAAAAATAAATTCACACTCAACAGGCGGGAAAATTCAAGCAAACGAATTCTTTTACGTGCGCCGCGATACCTACAATAAAGTACAATAATTTTCCATTAGATTAATTGATTTAATTACCGATATTTGTATTGAAAATACACTTTTTTTAGTATTATGTTTGTATAGATGGTTATTTATTACATACTCTAAAGTAGTGATATACACCTAACATTAAGATACTTAATATATTAAGTTGTAGAACAGAGCATCTGGGGAGTACGTTTATGTTCATGTAATTTTTATTTAAGTAAGGTTTGGAGCGTAATGTTGAATTTAAGGCTCAGAACCGGGTATGTCAAATAAGATTGGTTCTAGTATCTAACATTAACGTCTGTTGTCAATCAGAACAACTAATAGTATTAACAGGTGCGTAAACATATACACGGAAGTGTACACACCAGCAAACCAACGGAAATCATCAGAAGCAGGAAACACAATACCTACCATGGAACAGGAACAGTGTATACGGACAGACACAAATTGACAGTGCGGAAAATTTCAGGAGATGGAAACTATATATTCGCCTCAATAGCAGACCAAAACACAAATGTCATAGCAACGCGAGAACAGCTCAAAAAAGAAGCTTTCATCTTAAGCAAAAAATCGTGTCATACATCAGAGAAAACGCACAAAAATTCCAATTGCAACTGGAGGAAAATGTAAGAAACTTGGCTCCGCGCTACGATCATCTAGCACATACCTACGGCCCAGCACTACAAACAGAATCCTACTTAGAAGACCTAGGAAAAGAAGAATTTTGGGGAGGAGCCGAATCAGTAGCAGCAGCAGCAGAAATACTAAAGGCGTCAATAGAAATACACTACAAAGCAGGTCCAACCTCCACACACACTCCGGTAGACAACAATCAACCACCCAGGGCAATAAGAAGCCAAAGAAGAAAAGGAATCCATAGGAAGCAGGAATGGAACGCCAAATATGATCATGCTAGATCAAAGAATAGTATTAAGTAGTTTATTAGCTATTAGGAAATTAAGATATTTTCAATTTGTAATCTTAGAACAATAGATATGTGCGAAGTAAGGACAATGTGAAACTTTGATACCAAAGTTTATTAAGTTAAGATGCATAATCGCATAACATTCTTGGTTACGTACTCAAAACCCCCATTGATGCGTAGCTTACTAACTACCCGGTGTTGCAGCAGCGGTGTCTTGCGGTATGCATTGCAGACATGCTAACGCGGTTCAACACCCCACCCGATCCCACCTATCACATAAATTCCTACCCACCTTACTGGCATGGGGTGGGCCTGGCGTAATCCAGGATCGACCCTCGAGTCAGCTCCATGTCAGATGATGATGATGATGATGATGATTACGTTGACATGCCCCAAGTCGAACGTTTCAGATTTAAAAATGTGGAAATACAATCAACGTCCACATTCCAACCAATTGCAAAGCGGTTAAAACTATTACATGTTGCCATATAACTGCCGTTTCGAATGTTCCCATAATGGTTTTGTAGCTATCTTTTGGTTGTTTTTGTATACCTTATTTGTTGTAGTTTTTAATTGCATTGCACCAAAAACATAAGCTGTTAACTTTAATAAACAAACGGGTTTCACTTAAAAAATTTAAAAAATAAATTGTGATGTCACGTTTATTATGATTTATAATAATCATGAATTTGTTATGTCTGAAAGTAGTTGAATTTTAATGAATAAAAATATTTATATATGCGGTTGTAGGTAATTAACATGTTTCGTTTTTAAACAACATAATATTATCTTGATTAAAAAGAAACATAAAAATATAAGTGACTTTCCATTTTCGCGTGTTTCATCCTAATTATGACATTATCAAATGTGTAATTATCATTATTATCACACAAGCAATTGCAATTTACATTCATTTTTAAGGCCGCTGTATTCTGACATTGTTTATAGTTAGTATACATATAATTTAAAGTAAGTAATTAGCACATATATTACTATATACTTTAGTATTAATCATACTGATGGCCACAGTAACGTACGTTCAGTCACTTTTATGGTTAATATGTACTAGTGGAAGCCGTGAGCTGTCCCCGCTTTTCTGTTTTTCTTAAAAAAAAAAATAAACAAATGAATTGGGTGGCGTAGCGGAGACCGCGGATCAAAGTCCTAGTCTAGTAAATCCCGCTGTCTTCTCCCTGTCTCAACTTTTAATGACAGCGCATTCAATAACATATCTTACATCTCGACAAAGCTTATTTATTATGTATGCGGGTTCCGATGTGTATTTAAAAGTTACGTACAGTGAACGGAGCTATGAAGCTGCAATAACTACATTATAATATTTTTTAATAATTTGCTATCACTTTTTAATAAAGAAAAGCGTGAGGCGTAGTCTACGGATTTAGCTAGTTTTCTTATTTAATTTATAAGGAAATATTGTTTTGCAATGCATCGAGTGAATATTTATTGGTCCAATGACTGCTTTTACTTCTACATATCTTAGGGATTGTCCTATTTTTCAATAATATTGTCTGACATTTTATAACACATTTTTATAAGTGCGTATCGGATGTCTCCGTGTTCTCGCGTGTGTAGTCACGTTCTGTCGCGCTGGCCCTGCTCGCCGGCCGTGATATTCGGATTGAAAATGAAAGATCAGCGCCTCGCAACCCATTCAGTCAATTAAATACTGTTCACGCAAATTGGCTTATTTGCATTGAAAAGTGTAGCGGTTTACTCCTTGCAGTGAAATATGAGCCTTATATAATTGACGTGTAACTAACTATAGGCTCATTTACACGCTGACAATAACCACTTTTAGTTTCGATTCTATCTCTGCCCACATTTACATTACACGGACATAAAACAATGCGTTGCTTGCACAAACACATTAGGACTAGTTAAAAACATGTGTCAAAATGTAACTACTAAATAAACTTCTGACGTCAAAAACTATTCTTTGCCAATAAATATTTAAAAAAATACTTTGTAGAGCCGTATATATTAAACAAAATTTAATGAATAATATTTGAGGTCAATAATTGGCTTCTTTGCAAAACAAATTATTTTCAGATTTCGAAAATTTGTTTTTTGACGTCAAAGTTTAATTTTCTGACTTAAACAATTTGATTACAGGATTAATCATAATTAATTTGTAACACCTCATTTGAAAGGTCTTTTAGTTCTGCGCCTGATCCCACAGTTTCAAAGAAAAATATTGAGCCATAACAAAATGACAATGTTTGAAGATAAAGAAGTCTGTTAAAAAAAACTAAGAATTAAAGCAGAGAGAAATTAAAGTAAGTGTTCGAAATGTTCACTATTCACTTCTTGGCACATAAAAAGCCGATTATGAAATTCCTGCCTCACATTTTCATAAAATTCTGGAGTGATATTTCTGCAAACTTCTGTAATGCGTTGCTCCGGTTCCGTCTGGACGGGTTCTGTACACTTTCGATTTCAGATATCCCTATAGAAAAAAATCTAAGGGGGTTTAATCTGGGTAGCGAGGCGGCTATTCTACAGGCCCCCGCCTGCCGATCCATCTTTCAAGAAAATGTCCGTTGAGAAAGTCAGAAACAGGCATATAATAATGAGACGGCGCACCGTCTTGTTGGAACATAACGTTTTCAATATTATTTCTAGCCACCTGAGATATTTCTGGGAAAATTTTGTCCTGCAAATAAAAAGTGGACTACTGAATAAAAAAATCAAAACAATTTTGAATTGAGTGAGTCCATTTGTTTAAAAGCCGCCATTTTGTTATGGCTGAATATTTTTCTTTGAAACTCTAGGATCAGACGCAGAGCTAAAAGACCTTTCAAATGAGGTGGCACCCGACTCCCCTTTCCATTTAAAACAAAATTCTAAATGGGGGGTTACTTTATAGACAGACGGTATAGTTCAAATTTATAAATAGTAGTTCTATAGCATAGTTGTAACATAACCTATAAACTGTTGGATTTCATATTAATCCAGAAATTTATCAGCAGATTTTTAAGTTATATCTTTCGGGTATTTGTTAAACAAACAACCAGTAATTTGTTTTATTGTCCCTAAGTATTTTTAATAATCTTTACAAATAGACAGTACACTAGAGAAAATTAAATAAAATAGGTATGGTTGCTGTTTTAGTAAGGTCATGGCAAAAGTAAAGGTTGAAACTGTTTATGATGATGAGCCATCAGTTTCTTCAAACGTGAATCAATTTTATTTTCACTACATTAAAAAGGAGCATTGGTTTGATGAACCAGAAATACATGGTAGGTTAGATGGTATTAACATCAGCGTAGATATATATAATTAAACGTTGCTTTTCTTTGACAGATGAAGATCCTACCAATTTAAGCGAATCACAAGAGTGTCATGTGAAACTCGAAAATTTGAATCACGAACTTATTATCAAAGAGGATGCGGGTGATACTGCTGACATTGAGGCAGAATTTTTAATAGATGCCGAATTGAATGCGAAAGATGTAGCTGATGCAACTATTACGATGACTAAAAATAAACCATTGCAGCCCTTATATGAAAAACCGTTTCAATGTACTATTTGTTTAAAGAAATTTGCGCATAACAACAGCATAAAGGTTCATATGAAAACACACACTGAAGAAAAACCTTTTGAATGTAAAATATGTTCTAAAAGGTTTAAACTGAATAAACAGCTAAAGTGGCATGAGAAAGCACATTTTGGAGAAAAGCCGTTTCAATGCGAAATCTGTTCTAAGAGATTTATGGCCCAAATTCTTTTGCAGTCTCACCTTATAATTCATTCTGGAAACAAACCATTTCAATGTAAAATATGCGACTACAAAACTGAATACAGGAACAACCTAAACAGCCACACTAGAACCCATACGGGAGATAAGCCTTTTGAGTGCAAAATATGTTCAAAAAGTTTCAGAGTAAATGCAGGTTTACAACTACATTTAATAGTTCACAGTGGAGAAAAGCCCTTTCAATGCAAAATTTGTTTAAAAGATTTTACATCAAGAAATAGCCTACGCAAACACTCAAAAATACATACTAGAAAAATGCCGTTTCAATGTAGTGTTTGTTTAAAAGGATTTTTGCAAAATCAAACTTTAATTGATCATATGAACATACATACGCAAGAGAGGCCATTTCAATGTGATATTTGCGATTATAAATGTTTAAGAAAACGTTACTTAAAAGATCACAGGTTAGTACATACTAGAGAAAAGCCATATACCTGTACAATATGTTTTAACAAATATTCACACAACCGTAGCCTTACACAGCACATGAAATTACACCACTATGAAAAGGTTTGATGAATTTTAATAGACTTTAAAAATGTTAACATAATAGTTAATAATACATGAAGGGAGGTGTAAATCTGTAAAAACTGATCTATGACAGCACATCTAGGGTCAAATATATAAGATATACATTTTTTTTAAATTATTGGTACTCACTAAAAAACTTACATAATAATTGTTTTTATTTCTATAGCAATACACAAATAATCTAGGATTTTTTTATGTATGAAAATAGGTTGTACAGAAATAATAATTGTTCATTATTATTTACTGCATTTTAATTTTAATAAAGTAGGTAACTTACTACATTAATGGTAATAATTAGTTCAAGCTTGATTTTGTTGACGTTCATATTAATATATTATAAATAAAATAATTAATAACTTCCAACTGGTTTTTGTTTTAGCCTTATATGTATTTCAATGTGTTTATACATCATTATCAGGTGCAGGATTATAAGTAATAGACAAAGTGTAAGAAAATATTCTTAGAATATATATGACGGGACAGGCGTAATGACTCGTAGCTATGTTTTTTATGTGTTCATATGTAACTGTGCATGTTTATACAGGCTCCTTTTTTCTGACGTTAGTTTTAGTTGAAAAATAAAATATCACCATATTATTAACGTTATTCGTCTGCAAACAATTGTTTTAAATTGGATGGGTGAAGTAGTTCATCTGGTCATTTCTATACTATAGAAATTTATATTGTCTAATGACATTTTAAAATTATTTTTGTATAAACGTTTAACTCGAGAACAGTGACTTGTAAGATTGCGCCAGCAGTGCCCCTAATACATCAATTAAACTTGGCGTTCGACGTGAAGCACATACTCATGTAATATTGCGCATAAAGTATTTTTCAATTATAAAATACGTAATTATGTGTGTACAACTGGGAACGCAGCTATTTATCCATATTGTTTCTCCTCGCACATTGGAGGGAAAGATTGCCCCGCACCTATTGCGAGCGCGCACCTATTGCGAGCGGGTTAAACGGTTCTACCACTGCTAACAAACCATCAAGCATACAACGTCGACTATCTTATCTTTGCACACTTTGCCTGCGGGCATGTCTTGTTGAATTTGGAAACTGAAATTTGTCACTTTTTTTCTGAAAACAGGAATCTATTTTTCGGCGTTTTGGAAAACAATGCTTAGTACTTAAGAACACCAAAATCATATTGACAAATTTGTCCGTAAAAATTGGGCGAAAGGAGTATAATTTATGTTTCGCTTAATAATTACATTGTGATTTTTACTCTGCTATCACTCATAACTAATTAAGTTTATGCAGATTTTTTCTATCGCCCTCAGTGTTTCGAATAGAAGGTCATAAACGTTCGATTTTCAAAAATTCATACAACGCGCCACAGACAGCGGACTGGAAGAGAAACCAAATTGTAGCTCATTCCTATCTTGTAAAATATAAAAATAAATCTCGTGTGACAAGTTTTTAAATGTTTTTAAAAATGTTTTGACATCACAGATTTAGTATAGTTGTAAAATTCTCGTAGTTTGTCACATTATGTACCCCTGCGGCATTTACAATGCCAAATTTTATCTTGATCTGATAAATGGTTTTTGAGTTAGTTTGCAGTCAAAAAAATTTTTTTTAAAGTTAAGTAAGCTTGCCCCTTTTATGGAGATATCAGATAGAAGGGAATTGTACACTTTACCAGTATTATATGTAAATAACTTTATAAATGGCCAGTTTATAGTTAGGAATGGAAATAAGATTCTTTCGTGGAATGTTAATATTATGAACGTCAGTTCTCAAAGTATTTTTTTTATAGATAAGGAGGTGAATTATGCGAGGTAATTTTATGGTACAAACTATCAGAGTGAAGGAGTCGCCATATCATATCCATATCAAGCCATGGAATAATTTTTGTTTTGTATGTAATATGTTGATTCTTTTATCCCAAAGATAAAGCGTAAACAAAAATTTTGTACAACCTTGCAATCTTTGTGAATACTCTCTAGTAAGGCAAGGGCCGTAAATAGCACTACAAAATTTAAAATGAAAAAAAAAGAAATGTAAAAGAATAATCGAGCGATGAGAATAGAAATTGGTGACTTGATCTTGATAATCTATGTCTGCAGATGACTTGATTTCTTATTCCAAAATGTCCAATAGAGATGGTGTTAAGAGATCAATTTGCGAATTTCAAATGCCTCCAGTATATCTAATTTACGTATATCATAACAAAAGTCTAAAAATTCAAAAGTGTTTTTAGATGTCATTAAATGATTCTGTTCTAATAGTAAATGATACATTAATTAAAGAAAAAGATTATAAATTAGCCATTCAAAAAATTTATCCGAATACCCTAACTTCGTTCGATACAATTAAATATGCTTCGATCCCATATTTTGGTGACAAATCAGAAAAAATTGCTAAAATTATAAACAAAACAAATAAATATAAAGTAAGCTTTAAAACAACTAGGAACATCTTAAACACTTTGTTTAATGCAAAATCAAAAACAGACGATTTGCTAAAATCAGGCATTTACAAATTAAATTGTTCGCATTGTAATTCGGTTTATATAGGCCAATTAGATATTTTGATATTAGGTATAAAGAACACGTACGTTGTTACAAATACAAACACCCACATAAATCCAATTACGCTAAACACTTACTAGAACACAATCATTCAATGGCATCTAATAACACCATAAAATGTTTACACTTTTGTGATGATAAATGTAAATTAGATATACTAGAAGCTTTTGAAATTCACAAACATTTAAAAACTGTAACGTTAATGAATGAGCAAATTGATCTCTTAAATTCTCCTCTACTGAACATTTTGGAATAAGAAATCAAGTCATCTGCAGACGATTACCAAGATAAGTAACAAAGTTCTATTGCTATAACAACACTAACTGTTTACTTTCATATAACCTTTGACAATGGCATGTAAACATGCCGAAATACGTATAAGGTTAAAATAAATAGATATTGTTAAAGTAATTAAGTATTTTATATACAGATACTCATTATATTAAGTATTGCCAACTTTAACACTTCGGTCATGGCCTGCTCTGAATCATTTTTTTTACGATCACCCGGTATTATGTTTTTGATTTTGCGATAAACAAAGCGTTTAAAATGTTGATTTGTTTATAATTTTAGCATTTTTTCTAGAATGGAAGCATATCTAATTGTATCGGATTTTGGAATATTTAGATAAATTTTTCGAATGGCTAATTTATAGTCTTTTTCTTTAACTTCATTATTATAACATAATTAAACATTGAAACATGAGTTATACTAAGATGAAAGTAGTTTAAAAATTAAATAAATAAAAACACAATTTCAAAAAAGTTTGTTCTACCCAAGATTAGAACGCGGAAATTCTGCATAGCAAACATCAATCAATTCAAAACAACTTTATTTATAAAATATACATACAATTTTTTAAACATACATGTATAAATACGGATACATCAAACAGTTGACATTTATTTATACTTATGCATTTATTATAAATTTTGGTTTGACTTTAAAGTTCCCTACTCTTTCGAGTTTACACTTTATTTCTATTTGTTGTGGGCCTGCCTTTAGATAATTCCTGTTGCTTTTTTAGATTTTTGATTGTGTTGTTTTTCTCAATTGTGGTTTTGTTTGCAGGAAAATTTTTTGCTCAAGTAGAAATCCAATGAAATTAGTTAATTTGAGGTCATCTGATTGAACACAGCCAATCAGAACAACATTGTACTGAAAACAGATTCCATGGGCTGTTTTCACTCTATTACGTTGCTATGGATACATTTTGATTTATTTCGATATTGATGTTTCAAATATTAATTATTTTAAAAATGTCACGATTTGGTTGTAATACTAACGAGAAGATTGTTCTTTCGTTAATTGCACCTTTAAATAAATTATTTTTGCTTTGTATTTTTTTCTATAATTAGCAAAAAATTTTCTATCCGGATAACCCTCGAACATCGATAAATGCTCAAAAATTTTATAACAACTTTCTCAAGCTTGTTGCTTATAGGCAACAGACCTCCGCCTACGGCGTCGGTCTGTTTCCAAGCAACATGCTTTCGAAATCTGTTATAAAATTTTTTCGAACAATTATCAATGTCCTTGGATTATTATTACTACTGAAAAGTAATTTAAAAACCCTGCTTTAAAGAATTAATTTTGTTTTTAACTTATTCAGTGAATATTGCTAACTTTTGGTAGCGCAGCCTGTGTTTTAGTTTTATGATGGCGTTGTGTTGTCGTACTTTAGTCTGTTCTTTCCTAGTTGTGTTTTATAGAATTTTTGCGCTGTTTCTGTTATGTGTCGATAAATTGTTGTTATTTCTGCTCTGTTATGTAGATCTTCGGTTCTTGTGTATCTGTCCAAGTTGGTGATTAGCCGTAGGCATTTGTTTTGTAGGAATTGCAGTGGCTTTATGGTGGTGTTGGAAGCGCTGCACCATACTGGGGCTGTTTAAGACATTATTGGTCGGATTAAAGCCGTGTATAACAGTTTTTTTGTTTTTTGGGCTAAGTGTGCTTTGTTTAGCTAATAGCGGATGTATATTTTTGACTGCTGCATGTGATTTTCTGATTGTTTCTTTAATGTGTTTTTGGTATGTGAGTTTTTTGTTCAAGTTGACCCCGAGATATGTGACCGAGTTTGCTGTGGTAGTGATGGTGTGGTTTTTAATTTTTAGAGGTGTGTAAATTTTGGTATTGGTGAATTTTTTACTAAATATTATCTGTTCGGTTTTTTCAGAATTAATTTTGACTTTCCCTTTTTGAAAGTATTTTTGGATCATGTCCATATGTATTTGTGTTTGTTTGCTCGCTACTTGCGCGCTGAATGAGTGGGCGTATATGGCCGTGTCATCCGCGTACAGAGCTGTTTTGGTTTGAGGGAAGATGGGTACGTCGTTTAAATAAAAAGAAAATAATTTTGGGCCCAGGATCGAGCCTTGAAGCACTCTCGCTTTTATTGTTTTCTCTGACGATAGCGTGTTGTTTACTTTTACGAAATATTTTCGATCCTCTAGATAGGCGGAATTTTAATAATTTTACCAGATATTATGGTATTTTAATTTTAATTAATTTGTATATTAATCTGTCGGTCCAGACCTTGTCAAATGCCTTTTCTATGTCCAGTAGTACCATTGTTATCACGTTGTTTTTGTTGAAGTTGTGTGTTATGTCGTTTACTATTCTAGTCACCTGTTGTACTGTGTTGTGTCCTGGTCTGAAGCCAAATTGCTGGTCGATGGTAAGTTTTCGTTTGTCGTCGATTCGATTTAGTCTTGTCAGTATGATTTTCTCTGTTAATTTAGCCATAGATGAATGAGTTATTAATCTATGATGCTAGTGCGTCAAGCAGGCTGATTGGCTTGTAGCTAGTGGGGCTGTTGGGTTCTTGTTAGGTTTGGGAATGGGTGTGATGTGAGCAACCTTCCAATCTTTTGGGAAATATTGCAGCTCAAAAATTGCGTTGATTATGTACATTAGCTGCAGTACTGTTTTCTTGTAATATTTTTTATAAATTTGTTTTCAATTTTGTCAGGGCCGGGAGCTTTCCCTGTTGCAAGGTTTTTGATGTGCTACGAATTTCGTCGGGAGTTGTAATTAGGGTTTTTAGGGTGTTAGGGTGTATTTTATAGTTTTTTGCCCTGATTTGGTTTGTTTTTGTTATGATGTCGTTCTGTTCGCATGTGTTGTTATTTTCGAGGTGGACAATTTTTTTAAAAATTGTGGCTATTTGCTCGGCTTTTTCCTCGTCTGTGATTGATTGATGTTTGGTCGTCGTGTTGTAGTGTGGGTATGGGAGTATGTCGCTTTTTGAGGGACTTGGTTATTGTCCAAAGCGAGTTGTCGTTAGGATTTAGTAATTGTAATTTTCTAGTCCATTTGTCGTTTCGGAATTGTTTTATTTCTGTTTTAATTTGCGCGTTCAGGCGATCTACTTCGTCTGTGAGTTGGCTGTTGGCCGTTTTTTGCCACCGTTTTTTAATGCGGTTGCGTTGTTTGATCATGTTTATTATGTCGTCAGGTAAGATGTCTTTGTACGGGTTCATTTTAATTTGCTTTGTATGTCTCTGTATTGCAGTTTGCATTGCTTTGGTTAAAATTTGAACTTGTGTGTCGATTTCATTTTTTGTTAGTATGTTGTTTGTAATTTTTATGTGTGTGTCCAGTGTCTGTCTGTATTGGTGCCAATCTGTTTTTGCAGGAGATCACCGTCTTAAGTGTGCTTTGTATCTGTTGGTTGTTTAAGGAAGAAATAATGGGATTGTGATCTGAATTCAGTTCGGCTAGTGATTTTCTTATTGATGCGTTTTTTATATTTTTACACACTACTATGTCTATGGTAGATGGGTGGTGTTGTTCGCGGGGTAGTGTGTAGGGTTGTCGCTGTGCATTATTGTTATGTTATTGGTGTTCTGATAGTAGTCGTAAAGCGTGTTGCCGTTTGTGTTATCTCGGTTGCAATTCCAGATTGTCTGTTTACTATTTAGGTCGCCTACTAGGATCACCTTTTTTGAAACCGAAAATAGAATATCTAGGTCGCGTGTTCCAAATTTGTTGGTAGGGCTGTTATAGGCTGCAATAATGAGAGTGTTATCTTTTAATTTTAGCGCGAGTGTTTCTATCGTCGTTTTATTATGATGAAGCTGCGTGTGGGGGATGTTGTTTTTTATTACTGGCGCTAAGCCGCCCCCGTGTGTGTTGTTTTTCCTATCTACCCTAATAATCGTGAAGTTTTTTAGTTTTATTTTATCTGCTGCAGTGAGTTTTGTTTCATTAATTAATAAGATGTCAATTTTGTGTTTGCTTATGAAATTTACTACCTGTCCTACTTTGTTCTTTAGGTCGTTTGCGTTCCAGCTTGCTAAAATGAATTTATTTGACATAGCTGTTCAGTTGTTGGGTGAAATTATTAAATACTGTGAATACTTCTATTGGACTACTACAAGTCTTTAATTGTTTGTTAAGGTCTCTAACCGCCGCTAACATTGCACTTACATTTATAGTTTGGTTTAGGATTTCAAATTCTTTCGTCAGTTCACTTAGTTCACTGTACGCACTTTGGTGTTGTTGCTGTATTTGTGTATTATTATTAACGCTCCTCCACGGGTTCACTGCTGGTGCTGCTTTGAATCTCATTTCCGGGAAGTCGCGGCTGATTGGAATTCGCTGTGTTTGCGGGTTGTAGGGCTGTTTGCTTGGATAGTATGCTCTTTGATTTTCTAGTGCCTCTAGTTTTTCTTTGTATACGTTGCATTCTACATTATTTGTTGGGTGTGGCCCTTCGCAATTAGCGCATGTGGCTGGCGTGTTCTTTTCCTTTTGCAGGTGCTAGTCAGGTGATTTTGCGCACACTTCAGGCATTTGGGAGCGGCGTAACAATTTGAGGTGGCGTGGCCCCAACTTTGGCACCTGTGGCATTGTATAATCCTTTTATTGTTATAATATTTTTCCCAGGTAACAATGTTGTATTCCACTGCTTTAATTTTATTTAAACTTTTTAATGTTATGTCGTTTCCGGTTATGATTAGGTATGCTGGTCGCCTTGTTTTAATCATGCGGTAACATTTCATTACGCTGATGTTGTGATTATCTTGCAATTCGCGGACTATTGTTTCCGGTTCTGGGGTATGGTCAAGGCCGCGGAGTTCAAATGCTTGTGTTTTTTCTATTTTGTGGGTGATGTGTGGAATGTTTCCCATTCTTCTTTTTCGTTAATGTATATGTTTGTATTTTCCGCTGTGTGTTTTATTTTAAATCCTTTCTTGACGTTATTTTGAATGTAATTTATGAATTGGTTGTTGTTACTTGGTTTCCCGTGTACTACCATTGGAAGTGGTGCTATTTTTGCGTTGCTTTTGTGTTTTGTGGTTGTTGGTGTCGGATAGTCGGTCTTTCTTTGCTGCTGCTGCCGGTCTCCTGGTTACTCGTTTTTTCCTCCGGTTTTTCGTTCTCATCGATGTCTTCGTCGCTCATAGGATCATCGTGTTCTTGTTCACTCTGTAGCGAGTTGTATCTGTTGGTGATTGCTATCTTAAATTATGGTTTGTTTTGCTTTTGTTGTTTTCTGAGTGGGAGTTCATCATTATTAATAGCGGTGGGTTTAAAGGTTCTTTTTCTTTGCACTTTAATAAAGGTTAGTTCGGAGCCCTGTCGCGTATTGTTGGCGTCGGCTATGACGTCACCTGGTTCGGAGTGCGCAGATGTTGCTGCTTGGTCATGCGGCGTGACGTCAGCCATCGCTTCGGGGGTAGCGTGGCTTGGCTTCGGTTTTATAATTCCGCACTCATTGGTTTTATTTATGCGCTTTAAAACGGTTTGCTCTAATTGCACCAGTATTTTTTTGGTGTACGCCTTGTCTTTTTGTCTTTGTTTTAATGTTTTCGCACTTAAGCACTGAGTTCTGGTTTTAAAACATCACATTTTTGCCAATAGTTTTAGTTCGCATTAAATCTATACTACACGCTAATTATTTACACCTACCCAATTATATACACTATTATTCACTAAAATAGTTTGTTTAAACTAACAGATATACTGAACATTGAACACGTGCTAAACATGCGGTCACTTGGATTAGCACAAAAGACCGGGGTACCTATTCTCGAGTTCATGCGCTATATGATAAAGTATACGCCGCTTAACGAGTGGTCAAGCGTATACGTTCGCCAATGCAAGCGCATTCTGTATTCTCGAGTACCACTCGCTTAGCCAGTTCTTAAAACGTATACGACAGCTGAAGTCTATGATAACTTCGGATACTTTCTCCTCTGCACCAATAAGAAGTAAGTATTTTTAGGGACTTTTAAAATTTAAATCTGGGAAAAGTTTGATATACCGCAGTATTATTTCTAGGTTTAATTTGTTATACAGCTTAGGTTAATTAAAGTTTTGTTGTAGTTATTATAAGGTAAATATTAAAATAAATATTTGTTGTATTTATTGAGACTTTTATTTATCTGTAAATATTGCTTTATTTAAATTTAAATATTAAAATGTTTTTTTATAAAAATCAGTCATCATAAAGAATCAATCCCATATAGCAATGCAAGTTCATCTAATGCCATTTCAACTTTACAAGTAATATTAATGTAAATATTGGAAGAACTGCGTTATCGTTGGGTTATACCGTCAAACCCAACACAGAACATATAAGGGGTGTAACAATAAGTGCAAGTAAGTAAGGTTAAATTTAAGATATTAAAGTGTACCAACGGCGCAAACGCAAGTTGACAGCGTACACGTTATTCTGATATCGAATACTTTATGGGCATTCGTTGCGCAGCGCATGAAAGTTGGGCGACTTTTAGCGTATACGATCACTCGAGAATTTAGTTTCAAAAATTGTATGCGTTATCCGCCCCTTAGCGTGTACGCCTGGCAAGCGTGCGAACTCGAGAATCGCGGCCCGGGCGCAGGTACCTCTCAGGCACGTTCGACGCATCGATGCTTTCAACGTGGTATAGCATAGCAAACATCAACTTTAGGCATGACGCTGTCGTGCCAATGAAAACTGTTGTTACTATTCTTGAACTAAACCCACAATTTTTAAATTTATTAATATTTATTTAGATTTTGTTTAATTTTAAATGCAAAAATTATTAGTTTTTGTTAGAGGTTACTCTCACACATGTTGATATTTGATACCAAACTCCACAGAATCACGTCTAGGACCCGAAGGAACCCTATATTTAGATCATTCATATTCAATGTTATGGTTCTTTTAAATTTATGTTGAATGTTATGAGTTTTTGGAATTGTGTAGCTGAAAGGGGAACACGATGTCGTGATGGTTGGGAACAGACAGTTATTAAAGCATATTCGTTAGGACATGTTGGTTTTAATATATACTCCTCCTAACAAAGTCAGAAGTGCGGATTTTTAAACCCGTGTACGTTCCTTGGAATATTTTTGTTGTTGTTGACAACTTAAAAGTGTGTGAGTGCGTAAATACGTTTCGCTCCTGTGTATTTAATTTAATCTAAGAGTGTTTAAGTGTATGGTCACATTTAGCCAAACTACAAACTGTGAATTATTTTTACGATGGATACCGCGTCGAGTGGCCACCCCTCGGGAAGTGCAAGCCCGAAGCGTAGCACAACTCCGCCGTTATCTGTACAACAGCAAGTGTTGATGCTCCGTAATGAAATACGCCAGATGAAAGAAATACAAGCAGCGAGTACGAGTACTGCCATAATTCCATTTTCGTGGGAAAATATACCTAATTTTGATCCGCCGTTAAAGATATATCTATTGCAAAATGGGTAAAGTAAATTGATGAACGAGCGTATTTTTTACGACAAGACGATGTCGATACCACAAAATATGCAGTAAGTAAATTACAAGGACGCGCACGACAGTGGTTTTTCGACAAAGATGATGTTTGTAGAAGCTGGGCACAACTGAAACGATCCCTTGTAGATACATTTGACGTAGATGCCAATGCAGTAGGTTTTTTATTCAAGGATGCCGCTAACTACACCTCTGCACAGGTAAACTCTTTGCTAACGTATTGTTCAATTAAGGTCCGGAAATTACAAAAATTAAATTGGAATATTCCAGAAAAAGACAAAATTAATATCATTGTTGACGGTATCACTAACGCGGATGTTCAACGAACTGCTGCGTCCCAAAATTTTAGTTCGCTGGAAGACTTAAATACGTATTTGAGAACTTGCGACTTCTGGATCTGGATTCTGGATCTGGATTTTGGGTTGGAGGGTACCCGTACGGGTACACGCAATTAGGCCGCTGAAACGGGCCCATTGTGCTGCCTCCACAGCAGCTCCTCAGCCCGGGAGTCACCCAAGCCACCCAATTCTTTGGATGAACTTGAGGACATCCGCGGTTGGGGTGTTGCTGATAATGGCCATGTCAGGCCAGAAGTCCCCCAGCATGGATCCTCTGATTGTTGCGAGAGCAGGGCAGTGACAGAGAACGTGTTCTACCGTCTCGTCCTCAAGGTTGCATCCGCGGCAGTTGGGGCTAGTGGATAGCCCCATCCTGTGCATTTGTTTCTTTAGGGTGCAGTGCCCCGTTAGGATTCCTACGACCAGTCGGAGATTCTTCCTGGACAACTGCACGCAGTACTTGGCTATCTTCAGTGAGGGTGCTGCAAGAGCAGCCTTCGCTTGGCGGCAGCTTTGAATATTTTCCCACCTTATGAAGCTGTTGAGGGTTTCTTGATGTAGCATAGTGCTGAGTATCGTCGGGGAGATGGGGGTTACAGGTTCTGGCCCCCAAGGAAGTTGTTCCGAGGCCAGTCTTGCGACCTCATCAGCTTCCTCGTTGCCTCGATTGCCATCATGTCCCTTTACCCAAACGAGTGAAACGACATTGTCTCTAGAGATATCTTCGAGAGCTTCGTAGCACTCAAGTACGACTCCTGAGGTAATCTTACAATTACTAAGAGCCAATAAGGCAGCTCTGCTATCACTAAAAATACCAATACTTTGGTTCCTTATTTGCGACTTCAATATAAAAATGAAAAATATTCAATCACCTTTCCTCAGCAAAATCACATGTTTTTTGTGTAACCTACCAGGACACAAGAAATATACTTGTCCCACCAATCGTTCTCAAAATACAGATTTTAACAAAACTTTTAATCCGAAATGTAACAAGTATAATAAATTTGGTCATACCAGCAAGCATTGTAAAACAAAAAGTGTTAACTTTATTTGTAAACATTCTGTTAATTTATATTATAAAGACGTTTATCTCAATGTGACGAAATGTGTAGGAATAATAGACACTGGCAATGAATCCACTCTTATTAAAGAAAGTGTTTTTAATAACTTGCCGAAAAATCTTACCTTATTAAATCCTTCCAAGGTGACTTATTACAAATACAAAAAACCTTTTACGGCTCTTTAACCGTTGATAGTGTAACGGCCCGTGTAGAACTTTTAATCGTTCCAGATTATGCCTGCCCAGTTGAAATATTAATAGGGAATTCATTTCTCGCCCAAACACATGTAGGTTTCACTAAAAACGGAACGGACATAAAATTTTATGACAATAGTGAATTGCTAGCCACCTATAGCGTAGGAACACTTAACGCCATTTCCAAAGACATGATTGTGAGTTTACAAAATAATACTGAGGTAGTGAGTTTACTAAATAAATATCGTGTATGTGTTGCTACCAACTTGTCGGAATTGGGAAAAATAACATACACGAAAATGACAATAACGTTAACCACCGAAAACCCAATAGCTTACAATCCGTATCGTTTATCTGCCACCCAACGAACAGAGGTGAAAGAGATGATCAATGTGTTACAACAAAATGGTATCATTCGCGAATCTACGTCTTCGTATGCCAGTCCTATAATTTTAGTTCCAAAACCAAATGGAAAGTCGCGTATTTGTTGCGATTACAGAAAACTAAATAATGTCACCGTAAAGGAAAAATATCCCTTACCACTAATTGACGACCAAATTGACAAACTGCGAAACTTCAAATACTTCACAACGCTTGATTTATACTCGGGTTACTATCAAATACCCATGGCAAATGATTCAATCGGTAAAACTGCTTTTATTACCCCAGACGGGAAATATGAATTTCTAAGAATGAGTTTCGGTCTCTGCAACGCACCATTTGTGTTTCAACGAATGATGAACGGCATTCTTGGGCAGTTGAAAACGGCACTTGCATTTGCATATCTTGATGATGTAATTCTTCCCTCAAGGTCCATTGAAGAAGGGTTGAAAAATTTAGAAGAAGTACTGCAATTATTTCAAACACACCGTCTAACGTTGCAATTGCCAAAATGTAATTTTTTCATGGAGGAGATAACGTATCTTGGTCAGGAAATATCTATGAAAGGCGGTAAACCTGATCAAAATAAAACTCACGAAATTTCTCAATTAGATTTACCTTTAAATAAGAAGCAGTTACGACAATTTCTTGGACTTTATGGATATTTCCGTGAGTTTGTCAAAAATTATGCATTCATTGCTCAACCACTTACTCAATTGTTGAAGAAAAACACTATGTGGGTTTGGGGTGACCCGCAAACAGATGCGTTTGACCAGTTAAAAACAATTTTAACCGACAGACCAGTACTGAAAATATTTGATCCCGAGTTACCAACAGAATTACACACAGACGCCAGCAGCATTGGAGTAGGCGCTGTTTTAATACAACGGCATAAGGATGGTTGCTATCCCGTTGCATACTTTAGTAAGCAATGTTCTTATGAACAATGTCTTTATCACTCATACGAACTGGAGACAATGCCGTTGGTGTTTGCTTTAAGACACTTTCGAGTGTACTTACTGGGCCTACATTTTCAAGCTTATACAGATTATGCCGCAATTCGAGCTACTGCTCAAAAGAAAGATTTGGTGCCGAGAGTAGCCCGCTGGTGGCTTGAACTACAAGAATTTACGTTTGATGTAAATTACAGACCAGGAAAACAAATGGGCCACGTCGATTATCTTAGTCGCAACCCAGCGCCCGAAGTAGTTTCAAATAACATTATAAATCTCACAGAAGAAGAATGGGTAGTAGCGGTGCAAAGTCAAGACGAAGAACTTGCTAAACTTACCCATATCCTACGATCTCCAAAAAACAAAAATAACAAAAATTATTTCGAAAATTTTGTTTTGAAGAAAAATGTTTTATACAGGAAAAGTAATAACGGTCAAAAGTGGGTGGTACCTAAATCTTGTCGGTGGTTAGTTTGCCGATTAAATCACGACGACGCTGGACAATTTGTGGCAGAGAAAACTCTGGAGCGAATTAAACGAAATTACTGGTTTTCTCAAACGAAGCCGTTTATAAAAAAATATGTGGCTGCGTGTTTGAACTGCTTATATATGAAAAATACCAGGGGTCCTCAACCGGGTCTGATGCATCCGATCCCTGAAGCAACAATACCCTTTGAAACAATACATATCGATCATCTGGGACCTTTCGTTAAATCTCAAAAAAAGAAAAACCCTGTATATCTTAGATTTAAAAAGGCACATTAAGTGCATTTTTTTGTGTACGTTAAACCTGGGGTGTGATTAAACCCAGAGTCAGTGCCATCAAATTCCAATTGTACCTCCCCTATTTTAATGTTAATAATGAACAAATATTTTTATGTGCATTGAAATTATGTGGCGCAGGTATCAAAGAGTATCATCTCGGACTTCTTTTAATTAGGTAATATTTTAAACAATGTTCAGCAACGTAGCTAACAAATTCGTTATGATTTTCATTTGTACAACTATTAGCCATATCTGTATTATCTTTATAAAAGTTGTTATATAATTGTGTAAAGCATCAGGATAAAGATGATAATATGAACAGTACTTCAAATTTTTTTTAAATATTGGAAATATAAGTGGAAAACAAAAGAGGACCCATGACGAACCCCTGTGGAACACTACACTATTTCCAAAGCACCAGAGTAGTTATTACCATGAGTAACAATCGGAGCATCCGTTTGGGAGTTACGGGGCGCACACACCTACAGACAGACATTGTTAAACCCGCTTTTTTAGGTTTTTGGATGTCCAATCCATGTATTTCCGTCAAAATCTCGAATTTGAAAATTTACATGGAATCAATAGATACTTTTGCATACTGAAAGTATAGGAAAGTAAAAATCACTGTAAATAGAGCCCCAAACTTATTATATATATTATATATGTATTATGCCACCAATTTAAATTCAACCTTATTTTTGAATAAAAATAATCACAATAATTTAAATCATTCGCAAAGTTTCAGGTAGCTGTTTCTTCCTACGTTTTACGTGGCTTTGTCACACCGCTGCATCATTCAAAATAAATAATATTTATTTCCTAATCTAAAACTGTAATAACATATAAAGATTCCAGATAATAAATCCGAGTTGTTGAACTTGTGAGCTGTCTTTAAACCAGAAACCAAGACTCAAGGTAAGCAAGGTAGCAAATTAATGGCAACTAACACCATTTTAAAACCTGTTAACATTTTAGGAGAACACGCTAAATAATAAAATGTGCTTAAGATCAAATAAATACATAAAGTGTTGAAGTGATCGAAAGAGGGTTCGCGAACAACTGAAAGCAAAATGATAGGGTTACTTTTGTTGATTTTGATATCAACAATTGCAATCGTTGCGGTTTATTTTAAGTGGTTGTTCGGGTACTGGAATCGCAAAGGTGTTAAAGCCCCAACTGCTAGTTTTCCTTTCGGCAACGCGACTAATTTATTCCTTCGAAAAACATCACTCGGCGTGCTCTTAAAATACATTTACTTAGAATCGAAACCGAAAGGCTGGAAGTATTGTGGATTCTATTTCCTTGCCAAACCTACATTACTTGCCTTTGATTTGGAACTGGTGAAGTCAATCTTGACGAAAGATTTTTCCCACTTCACTGGACATGGGTTATACTTGAACGAAAAGGACGACCCTATAGGTGCACATCTTTTCGCGCTGAAAGATCAAAAATGGAAACAATTCAGAACCAAACTGAACCCCAGTTTTTCATCGGGAAAAGTGAAAATGATGTTTCAAACGTTGATGGACTGTTCCGATGAACTTGTTGTCGTAATGGACAATGCGGTTAGAAATCAAGAAGTGGTGGACATTAACGACATTGTATTAAGATACACAATCGATGTAATTGGATCCTGTGCGTTCGGTATTGATTGTAATACTTTAAAAAATCCCAAATCTGAATTTAAAAGTTATGGAAAAAGAATCGTCGGCGAAGACAGTTTAATTCAACACTTGAAAAACATTGTAGCTCTGACGGTACCAAGTGTGTTGAGTTTTTTTCATATACCGCTTAATAATTCCGACGTGAGCAAATTTTTCATAAATATTGTAAGAGAAACTATAAATTTTAGAGAGGAAAACAACGTAATAAGAAAAGACTTCATGCATTTGTTAATTCAGTTGAAGAATAATGTAACAATAAAAGATGAAGATAATGTAGGTCAACTAAAAAACAAAAGCGTGTCAGAACAATCTTTAACGATTGAACAAATGGCGGCACAAGCACTATTGTTTTATGTGGGTGGGTATGAAACGTCTGCGGCAACCCTCGCCTTTTGTCTTTTTGAATTAGTAGCAAACCTCAAAATTCAAGAAACGTTGCGAGAAGAGATCAGTGATGTATTAGCAAAGCATAATGGAAAGATAAGTTACGATGCACTAATGGAAATGACCTACATGGATAAATGCATTAATGGTGAGTAATCGCACATAAGCAATTTAATATTTACTTCCCAGATAGCACAAGATATCCCATGGACATCCATTATAGGTCCAGTACACATCCGCATGTGCGTGGATATAAAACGAATGTTAAAAGAATATCCAGCATTGGATGTCGATAAGACATCCTTTGAAAAAGCCTTATTACATTCTATTTTACGGTTGTGTGCTGGAAATTTAATATTTTGTTTTTTAATTTTGTTTCTACAAAAGCAGTTATTAATAATTATTGTAAGTAGAAAATTAGAAATGTAATTTAGCATAAAAGTGTAGGACATGTTTATATAAAAAAATCAATAATGTGGTTTCCATGCTTGATCACAATCTAGGAATTTGTACTGTTCCGCAATATCCGTGACAGAAGTTTTTAGGCCAGCTGTTGAGGTGTTGAAGAGTCGGCGACCATGCAAAGAAGAGAGCCACTAACAAACCGAATACCTAGAGCCGAAGTCGACGACATGCGAACGTAAAATAGCATTTAACCGAAATTTTATTTAACAGAATGTAATTAATTAAAGAGAATATTGGAAGCGGTCACTTAATTCGTATTTTTTTCGGTTTTGGTGCATTTTAATGAGTTATTTTGATGAATTGATGTGATGACGACCCATAAAAACCTTTAATTTTTTTGGGGTCAACAAATAACACAAACGAATTGCAAATTTGAAGATTATGTGTTCAAAACCTATATCGTTTTAGCATAAAGATAAAATAGTGGCGTTCTACCGAAGAAAATGCATATTTAAGAAAAATATTGCTGTGGTTATTCTGTTGTATTGCAATAAAGTGGCACAAAAGATTCATTTTCTAAATAAATAAAACAATAAAAAAGAAATGTATTCTTGAATATACCCGGTGTAGAATTACAAAAGTTGATATAGAAATCCAAAGTTATTTTCTTAATGGTGGTTGTACTGATACAAACCAAAGTTATCCGAATATAAATTAGTTCTATTCATTGCAATTCTTTTCCTCGCAAATTCTGTTTGTTGATCACGCCCAATCGTTTTCCGAATACGAACGCGCTTTGGGTGAATTCAGATTCCGTTTAAATATCGCTCTATGGCACTATTCTTTCGTGTTTTGTGATTTTAATATATAAAACTTCAAACAATATATTTTGTAGATATTTTTATTATTTCTCTTGAAGTTGTGGTTTCTTTATAAAACTCTATTAGTCTAAACGTATACACTAAATGATGCTTTCTTTTTAAGTGCGGTATTAAAAAATACGAAGAACTCTAGAATTGCTTGCGGCGACCTATAGAAAAAGCCGAAACGAAAAATAACTGAAACATAATCTATAAATACGAATAACATCAATAAAGGATGCTTTGGTTTATGGTCATCTATTAAAGGTGTCTTAGGGACATCCATTGAGAACGTCTTAGGGAAGTCCACAGTTGTAACAAAAGACGTCCATAAGATGGCCTCGAGATTTAATATGGATGTCCGATAGACATCCACAATATCCATAGAAGATGTCCATAAAACGTCTTATGGACATCCTTGTGTTGTATTGTTACCTGCTTATACTTCTGGTATTAACTATAGAAACATAAACAGATAGTTATTTGATATGACCGTGCAGACACGTATGTCAGTGTGTCCGCGCATGTTAAAGTTAGGACGATAAACTCTCACCTACTGTAAAAACAATTATTTTTGAGTCTGAGTCAGTTCAGATAAAGTGCTTCGCCCATCTTTAACTAAACAATTATTTTCAGAAACTCTTCGCAAGTACCCACCATTGCCGTTTTTGATGAGGGAATGTACACAGACCTACAACATTCCTGATTCGAAAGTGGTTATTGAAAGGGGAACTACGATTTTCATACCTATACTTGGAATTCACCACGATCCGGAATTTTATACCAGTCCGGAAACATTCGACCCCGAAAGGTTTTCCACCGAGAATAAATTGAAAAAACAAAATTATAGCTGGTTGCCATTTGGAGAGGGTCCTAGAATGTGTATCGGTAAGAAATGAAGCTTACTTTTCTCAATAATAAATAATAATTATTTATCTTAGGACTACGATTTGGTTTGATGCAAGTGAAAGTTGCGTTAACGGTTCTATTGAAGAATTATAAACTTACGTTAAATTCAAAAACAGAGGTTCCTTTAACTATGAAACCCAACAGCATCATGTTGTCTGCCAAAGATGGAATTTGGTTAAATGTAGAAACAATTTAAAATGTGCAATTAAGTATTTTAAATTCTATGGTTGTCGAAATTTTTATAAATTAAGATTACTCACATGTTAAGTTATCTAATTTAAACGAAATGCAAACTATTTTAATTTTTTTTTTCAAATAAACAACTTTATTTATGTGAAAACTACTTTGCTAGTCCTTTTTTGATAGTAATTGTTATAGTCTGTACAAACAAATGTAAACAATTTAATAATGCAAATTATTTACGTATAGATGTCGCTTAGAGCCGGATCTGCACAAAGCTAGTCTACTGGCTTTAGATCTGCAAACAGGCAAACCTAAGAAATTTCCTAGGAGTGCCAAACAAACCAGGGCGCTATTCAAAATGAAGCGCTTAAAATGACCTAACTCATGGAAATTATGTATTTAATGTGTAATTAAGTTTTAGTTAATTTTAAGCAGATAATTTTAGACTAGCTGCACACAGTTTTGTACATAAATATAAATATTTTCTGATTGAAAAACATATGTTGAGGTGTATAGTGTGATAGGAATTGTCGATTTGAAATTTAGTGATTTAGGCTCTCACAGTTTAGGAATTAGGGTAAATGTCATGTTGTAGTTATCGACAGTTTAACATAATGTGGGGAGAATTTGACATTTTCAATCTTATCAGTGTATTTTCGCAAACGTATCAAACGCAGCGCTATTATCCTTCGATATCTTTAGCCTAACATAGAGACTCTGTTAGGAACGAAATCAAATTAAGGTGAAGGACGGCGCTATTTCCACTTTAGTTGCGACAAGACGCTCTTTTAGAAAATTATCTATTTGTGCGGAATAGATCGCTGTTTTTGGGTTGATTTCTCAAGCGTATCGGCGCGGTGCTTTTGTTCTTCTGGAATTAGGCGTAACTTTCAAGACGTTGCGTTGTTAGGAAGAGATCTAATCAGTGGTATAGGAATTCTGGAGCTGCGAAACGCCAAAGAGCAGCAACGGCATCAACCAATGGCGTCATTTGACGGGATAAAATTTAGAAAGAGATAGCTTCATAAGCAGAATCAACTACTGTCTTTAGACTTGGAGTAGAACTAAATACTGTTTACGTTTTAATAATGACGTCAGGTTTGCTTCACCAGTGACGTCACAAAATTAATCGAAAACAAGTGGCAGTTATTAATCTACTGCCAGATTCAAACCAATCGTGGATCGAAAATCGTTATTAGTTTCCTAGAGGGCATGGTACATTACAGTTCTGCCGTTGTTATGTTTTTGGTGTAACATTCATACTTGTCTTCATATTCATTCCATAAAGAGTATATTAAAGATTGTATTTTTGTGATTATCTCGTGCATTGATAACTACATTTGTTGGTTTTTGATGTTGGATATTATCATACCTATCGAAATTGATCTTGAAAAAATGCAGAGGTGTCCGCGTCTTCTTCGTATAATCATTCTTTTCACGACTTAGTCAGTATTGTTGCATATATTACAATTTAAAAAAAAACATTAAAGTCAGTGACGTATCATCTGTGGCGGGAGAAGGGTTGAATATTTATCTTTTTTATGGATATACTACGCTACTGCATTTAATTTTAAAAACGTGTATTTTCACAATCAAAAGTCACCATAATTCAAGTTAACCTTAAGCCACCGAATTAAATTCCGTTTTGTTTGTTTTTTAATTAAAAAATCACCGTAATTTAAACCATTTGATTAGATGTAATTTCTCACTTTATATGGCTACCGTAATACTGCTTGCAACTTAATTAAAATTGTATTACAATCATTTAAGCCAGTAGCGTTGCGTCTGAAGAATTGGTAATAAATATAGGTTCCTCTGTTTGTAGCCACGTTGTGCTACTACAGTCAGTATAAACAATACGTAATTCTTAATCTGAAAAAAATGTTATAATGCAAGCTAGTGGCATGATATCAATTGAGAAGTTGGAGTTTCTTCTTTTATTCACCACGCTACGCCACTGCATTTAATTGCATTATTTGTTTCCTAATTTTAAAAACAGCATAAATATAAACAACACATGAGATAATAATTATGAATCATTGCACTTGTGGCTTGATTTGAATACAACCAAAGCTCAAGGCAAGCAAGATAGCAAAATATATTCAAAAAACACTAGTTTAAAACCTGTTTGAAGAATCTACTAAATAACATGCGTACTCATAAAACTGAGTAAGAATTAATTACGTAATGTGTAAATATTGATTAGACAATTACGTTCTTAATGCATCACTTGCTGAAGTGATTTTGCAAACAACTAAAACCAAAATGTTGGGGCTACTTTTAGTGATTTTCATATCAGCAATTGCAATCATTACGGTTTACTTTAAGTGGTCGTTCAGTTACTGGAATCGCAAAGGTGTTAATGTACCAGCTGCTATTTTTCCTTTCGGCAACGCAACAAACATATTCCTTCAAAAATCATCACTCGGGGAGCTTTTGAAACAAATTTACTTGGAATGGAAACCGATGGGCTGCAAGTATTGCGGATTCTATTTTCTTGCCAAACCTACATTACTTGTGTTTGACCTGGAACTGGTGAAATTAATTCTAACGAAAGACTTTCAACATTTCACCGGTCATGGGTTCTATTTGAATGAAAGGGACGACCCTATAGGTGCACACCTTTTCGCGCTGAAAGATCAAAAATGGAAACAATTCAGAAGTAAACTAACTCCCAGTTTTTCATCGGGAAAAGTGAAAATGATGTTTCAAACGTTGACGGACTGTTCCGATGAACTTGTTGTCGTAATGGACAATGCGGTTAGAAATCAAGAAGTGGTGGACATTAACGACATTGTATTAAGATACACAATTGATGTAATTGGATCCTGTGCGTTCGGTATTGATTGTAATACTTTAAAAAATCCCAAATCTGAATTTAAAAGTTATGCAAAAAAAATTATTGGTGAAGATAGTTTAATTCAACATTTGAAAAATGTTGTAGCAATGACAGTGCCGAGCTTGTTGAGTTTTTTTCATATACCGCTTAATAATTCCGATGTGAGTAAATTTTTCATAAATATTGTAAGAGAAACTATAAATTATAGAGAGGAAAACAACGTAATTAGAAAAGACTTCATGCATTTATTAATTCAGTTGAAGAATAATGTAACAATAGAAGACGAAGAAAATCCAGGTCAGCTAAGAAACAAACATTTGTCAGAACAATCATTAACAATTGAGCAGATGGCAGCACAAGCATTAATATTTTATTTGGGTGGGTATGAAACGTCTTCGACGACTTTAACTTTTTGCCTTTTTGAATTAGTAACCAACATCAAAATACAAGAAACATTACGAGAAGAGATAATCAATGTGTTATCAAAGCATAATGACAAAATATCTTACGATGCACTAATGGAAATGACCTACATGGATAAATGCATTAATGGTAAGTATTTTCACACAATTAATCTAATATTTACTTACCCATACTTCTGGTATCAAATTTCTAGAAAGTCAAAAATACTAGGTATTATTATTTGCGTGCGTGTGCGTTTCGCGCATGTGCCTTTGTGCGTATACTTATGCGTGAGCGCAGGCACACACGCTTAATCTGTTATCACCTATTCAAATGACTAACTGAACACGCTACGGGTATTCTGATTGTATAGTATCTGTTTGGGTTACAGACGTTATTATATAACACCTTTTTAAAACTATGAACAATAAAATTTTTGAAGCGTGAGAAAGTTCAGACGATATACTGCAGCTATCTTTAGCTCAAAACATTATTTTTCAGAAACTCTGCGCAAGTACCCACCATTTCCGATGCTTTTAAGAGAATGTACTCAGACCTACAATATTCCTAATTCGGAAGTTGTCTTAGATAAGGGGACGGCGGTTTTTATACCTATTCTTGGAATTCAGCACGATCCTGAATATTATATCAATCCCGAAAAATTTGACCCTGAAAGGTTTTCGCCAGAGAATAAATCCAAGCAACAACAATATACCTGGTTACCATTTGGAGAGGGTCCCAGAATTTGCATTGGTAAGAAATTGATCTGATCTGACTTGCATATAAATAATATTTTTCTATTTTAGGTATAAAATTTGGTTTAATGCAGATAAAAGTTGCGTTAGCGGTTCTGTTGAAGAATTACAAATTTACGCTGAATCCAAAAACAAAGGTTCCTCTAGTTATGAAGGCTAATGGCATCTTCTTATCTGTTAAAGAAGGAATTTGGTTAAATTTAAAAACAATATAAAATCATGTGCAAGTGTAATTTAATTACTTAATGAAGTGTTTTTAAATTCTTGGTCGTTGAGTTAGTATATCAAAATTAAAGTGAAAAATTAATGTAAAGACACACCAATAACTGTTTTTTTTTCTATAGCAACTGTTAAAACGTGCTATTATTAACTAAAATTAGAGGGAAAAGTAGCACTTTACCATCAAGGGTAGATAAAGTAGTACTTTAACAGCAAGGATAGATAAAGTATTTTATTTTTTTTTCTACATTAAATACACAAAATAGCAACCAAAAAGTTATTAAAGCCACCTACTCATTTTTTCGTGAAACTGTTTTTTTCCTGACACTTTTAAACTAAATTTATCATTGATTTTTCTTCATTGTTTTGGTCTTCTTTAACAATTGCTATAGAAAAAAATGTTGTATTCCACACGACGATAAAATTTCATTATCTTTTCGATGCTTATTAGCGTCTCGGCTGACGCCTCGACGCTAAAATCGCTCTCGAAGATAAAGTGCAATTTTATCACCTTGTACAGTAAATAACTATTATTTTTTATATATTTAAATAAACACCAACAATAAAATGTAACTATCGTATTTTAATATTATGCAGTATTGTTTTATTGTGAAGAAAATTTATGAATTTTAAATAAAAAAAATACACCAAGAAATGCTTTTAGAGTAGTGAACATCACTCCCTTTAGTATACTAAACTGTTACGAGAGATTTTGGACACTAAACATTGCGCCAACGTTCTTTCAAAAAAAGAATTTTTTTAAAAATTCTATTAACTTAACACCAGGCTTCCAGGTGTTTTGGTAAAATAATAAATTGACTGCGTGACTCAGTTTGAAAAATATTGACTTGGTGTAAAATAATGGACAATAAATTTAAACATAAATGAGACTAACTACTTTACATGACAGCTATGTGACATAAATTTACAATTTACGTACGTGTTTTCATCTCTAGGAAATCTGAAATATGATTTCGATATTTTTTGATTGCTGTAATTATCGCTGTTGTAAACTGCACACACCAACCAACATTTTCAGACATTAGACGATGTCGCCGGATTTTGGGCATAGTTGCTTGTATAAAGAATAGCTTATTAATAGTATTTGGTTCGCAGTAATTTAGTGATTTAGTTTTAGATTTTTAACAACCATGGTTGTCGCTTGGTTTCTTACTAGAATTAGCCTAAGCCATTTCATTGTGTTGCGGTGGCGAATGGCAACACTGGTAGTGATATTATATCTGGCAAAACAAATTTAACCTGTTTGTTGTTTTTTTTTGTACAACAGAACAACAGAAAATATTGTAATCTGTTTAATATATTTTCCAACTAAATACGAAAACGTTTTACGTATATTTATTCGAAATTGTTTCTGGTTAGTATTATACGTTTTTTAATTTCACTTTTATCTAATTTTAATTACCTAAGGTTTTAGTTTAGCTTTAACCATGAACAGCCAAGAGAATCCTCAAACAGCAGACATAATGCATGAAATTTACCTAATTCTGAGTGAGCTGCGAATGGAAGGTCCCCAAGTACGAGCTCTCCCAAGCACTGATCGAAAACTCAAGAAGCAGAAAGATACAACCAGCAACCAAACACAAATATTCCGATTCCACAACCCAACCTGCTTTGTATGTAACGGCTATTACGGTCCCTGCTTTGAAGACCCTACTTGTGCCGCATGCCACGCATTTCTTTATCCAAATGCTGCTCCGGACATCCAAATCCTTACAATTTTACGTGAACACAGTGATGATAGTGATTCTGGAAACGACGAACCTGCCGACAACACAGACCGCCTAAACGGAATGGGAGACCACATTTACGATCACGGGGACGAAATGCCAACGCCCCCCGTGCAAGTAGAAGGCCTCGCCCAGCAACTTTCTCGCTTATCCATGATGCAGCATGAGGTAGAGGTTAACATTGAAAACCTCCCCCCTGAAGTCTTAATGAACGTCTTCAAGTACTTAGATGAGATTTCCTTATGGAGCGTCGGTCAAGTTTGCTTGCGTTGGCGGGAAATTTTGAATATGTACGTTCGGCCAGAGCGTTGGAGGAATTTCACCTTGTTAAGATGGCCCCTTTTGTTTCCAAGCGAAGAACAAGATTGGTATGGGGTATACACAGCCCTAATTAAATCCTGTTGGTGTATTAAATGTGTCCGACAAATGGCTGCTCAGGAATGCCCAACTGTTGAGGAAAATTCGTGGCGTAAACACCGTTTACGAAGCGAGCTCCGAGCAATGCGTCTGGACCCCCTTGAGGGTATTCAAGCCAAGCCGTTAGATCCGTTGTGTTGTCATTGGCAAGCCACTATTCAAGGGCCGATTGGAAGTCCATACGAAGGAGGAATTTTTTTTCTGTATATTCAAATTCCATATACGTATCCAATGTGTCCTCCTGTTGTGAGGTTTTTAACGAGGATTTTTCACCCGAACGTCTCGAGGCATGGAGATATTGGTATTGATTCGATACATCATAATTGGTCGCTTGCATTGACGATTAGTAAAGTTTTGCTTTCCATACAGTCATTATTGACCGATCCCTACTGTGATGTTTGCATGGAGCCCGAGGTGGGTTCGATGTATTTAAAGGATAGGAGAGCTTTTGAAGAACAGGCAAGGTTGTGGACCTGGCGTTATGCTATGCATGACCTTAGGCTGCACTGAATTTTTTGTAAATTGTTTCTATTATTAAATAATTTTTGTACTGAGTTCTTGTAGTAAATTGTCACTTGAAATTACCAACTGTTTTAATTTTTAAACTATATTGTGCATGTTTATGGTCTCGTTATTAATTTTTTAGCAATAAAAGTGAAATTGATCTTCACTTTGTTTATATTGTAACAGTTTTTGCATACTAGCTTTGTTCTAGGTATGTATTTTAATATAAAATGGTTTGTAGAGGACGCCTCCTTTGAGATGACAGAAGTGTAGTATAAAAATCCTGTTATGGACAACTATGCAATAATATTTGGAGCAATATTCAGTTTCATGGCACCATTATTTTAAAGCACGGCATCTTTGGGATGACCTGAGATATTTTATTTTTTGAAGATATACTAAAAAAACATTTTTGGGACACTTTTTACCATATTTCGTTATCAATTAAGCGAAACTATGGAATTTTATCCTATCAAATATGAAGAATTTATTGCTACATGGTTTACTAAATTATTGTATAGTTGTGCCTTCCCGTAAAACCAATGTCTGCAGACATGACGCATAACTTTCACTACCGGTTTTGATTTTTTGTTAACCTAATATTCCCCATAAATTTTTGGTGTACTCGCTCACATGTAATACAGTATACCTTATATCTATTTTTCTTATGTTTCATTATTACTCTATTCTGTCTTTGTCTCACTACTTGACTTATTACGGCGAATTAAGAATAAACTAGCAGAACTCGGAGGCTTTGCCTTTTTTGGTAATTTCTTTTAAAAAAATAATAAATAAGCCGTGTTGAGATGTGAGATATGTTGGTGCGTGCCATGCTGCTTGGTCTTATTTGCATAGAGGCGGTTAAGCAACTGAAGCCACAACTAGAAGCAAGTAAGGGTTCAGGTCGGCGAGGTGAACCAGATGGAAGGGATGCGGAATTACAGCATCATCTATTCTACAAGGGAATTTGCAACTATTTATTTAATTTGGTGTTTATCCAAGACTTAGTAATTTAAAACGTTGATATCTATATGCCGTGAATGAGAATACTGGCTGACTTTCCCGCTTGTAGTACAGCTTGCCATTGGGATTTTGCACAAATGTGAAGTATAAGGAAGTCTGTAAAATAAGAAAAATGTTTCATATTTTTATTGTTGTTGAAAATGTTGGAACAAATATGCAATTGGTCAATTTGTTACTAAAATAATATATTGCCACAAGTTATTCTTTTGAAGTGGCGAAAACCCTATGAAATGCAGGGTTCCTATTTTAGAACGTTCTACAAAACTCAACAGACACATACATAGACTCATTGATTTAGAAGGCTCCTTTGAACAACACCATTGTAATAAACTTTAGTACCAAATAAAGTATAAAAGTTTCTTTAAAAGTATGGAATAATGGTTCTGACGGCGTACATGTTGATTTTATAGAAGAATACTTTACCATAAACTATAACCTCATATACCCAAAGGTGTCGATATATCCTTTCACTCCGATTAGGATTTTTGCTGTGTAGTAGGAGGTAGTGGAGCCTTGGCCATTAAACCGCTACGCTCCTACGGCTTATGCCACCCTTCATGCACAATCATTCAGTGTCATTCATACAATGCGTTTATTTGTATATATAATGTTGTGTGTGGCTTTGTTACTTGTCTTGGTCAGCCAGTAATCAAGGCTAGTGCCGTTAATTTCTGAAAAATAACTATTTAGTTAACGATCGGCGAAGCACTTCATCTGAACTGATTCTTCTTCTTTAGCCTTTTCTTCTCCGGGTAGGCTCTTCGCTTGTGTAATAGAAGATAGTGGGGCTTTATGGCTTTTAAACCATTACGCTCCTGAAGCTTACGCCACCCGTCATGCACATTCATTCAATGTCATTCACACATGTGTTTATTTGTCTGTGATTATGTTGTGTGGAGCTTTGTTACTTGTCTTGTTCAGCCAGTAATTAAGGCAAGCGCCGTTAGTTGTAACCCAACGTCGAAGCCGAGCTCGATATTGATCCACAGAAAAGAGTTCTGCTTCTTTTGGGATTCGAACCGAGGACTCGTGCATTGTGAGCCTGGCCCTCTTAGCACTAGACCACGTTTTACTTTTCAATAGAAAGGCTAATAAATGGACCAACAAACAATGATATACTTTGTGAGGCGGAAAAAATACCGTCAATTTCTAACATGATGCAATAACCAAACAAAGCAAGCTGCTTGAAAAGTACGTGTTCTAAATACGCATGCTTGATACCCTTCGAACCAATGTTGTGGGGTCACCAGAAACGTATTTTGTTAGGAAGTTCCCTTCGAGCAAAGACAACTGAGTGGGTTTAGGAGTGAGTACGGCTTGAAATCGTCAGTTCAATATAACTGGCCTAACCTATGCGTCAGTTCTTACAATCAATACAGACGACGCGACGGTTGCTCTGCAATTTGTTTTTAGTTTATGTCAACGTTGACAAAAATAATGCCATAGCGCTACATTTTGAAACATGTCTAATATTCAAAAATATTCACATTGTCTATTATTTACTAAAACTGCAACTGTCATTTATATATTAAAAATCTTCAAAATTAAAGTTACAGCACTATTATTCTACGATAATAATGTAAAACAGAAGAATGAGACATCTAAAAGAAGTCTACACATGCCTCGGCATGTCTATAGTAACTATCACCATTGGAGCCTCGATTTCTATGTTCTTTGGTATCTTTCAAAGTGGCGGTGTGGCTTTCATGGGATCCGTATTATTTTTCCTGCTGTTGGGATTTACATCACTTAATGACTCGAATATATCACAACGTATGGGATACTTGGTTGGATTTTCTGGATCGATAGGACTTCTAATGGGACCCTTCGTCAAACCCCTTGTGAAAAACACTCCCAACATTATCACAACGTCATTTATGGTAGCACTTTTGCTTTTTGTATTTTTAACCGTTTTTGCTATGGTTTCGGAAAATGGGCACTGGTTATATCTAAGAGACACGCTGTTAACATTCCTGAGCTTTTTAGTGTATTTGAACATTGGTAACATCTTTTTTGGAGGAGCATTCCTTTTAGACCAAATCGATTTGTACTTGGGATTGCCGGTTATGTGCGGATACGTCCTTTATGACACTCAGTGGATAAACAGGGAGATTCTGCAAGGAAATGAGGACCACGTCTTGCACGCTATGCTGTTACTCATTGACTCGATTGGAATATATGTTCGTGTTTTGAAGATTATATCACAGAAGAAGAGCACCTTAAGAAAATCAAAAAAAATGTAAAATCATATAAACATCTCAAAAAACGCCTTAAGCAGCGAGAATTTTATTTGATATAAAAGAAGTTTCGATAACAAGTCCATTGAAACCATCCGTACTGCCACTGTGGAACATGGAATCGGAGATACCTTGTCGATCAGATCCATATACTTGCTGGTGAATAGGTCTTAGTTTCACTTGACGAAAGCGCCTATCAGTTGTAGAAGCGTAGAAACTTCTTTGGGTGCGTCATTGTTGTGGTATCTTGTTATTTTCGCACCACTATACTTTTAAAAAGGTTGAAGAAACGAACAGATTTATACAGGATGTTTAATTGATCTTCCAGAATGATTTCGGAATCACCTTGGGTTGAAAAGTGATAGAGCATATTGAAAAGCAATTTCAAAGAGCTTCCACCTCCATGGATAGAGGTGATAACGTTTCTAAAACTAAACATCCTCTTCAATTCCACATTAATGTCGAGGTGTCTATCAAAACACCAGTTGGTATCTCATAGTCATGTCCTGCTCTGCCTTCAAATGATATTGGATGTTTTCAGAGCGGAAATTCATTGCATGAGATCTGCCTCCTCGTTGTAAAAGTCAGATGACCAAACCCAAGACCGAAATTTTGTACCATAAGGTGGTCTAGTTTGGTTTCTGGACTGTTTTTGTGTGGGAGCTGCTGTTTAAGGCGACAGGGCAAGAGTGAAACTCTCTTTCGCACTCGGCCTATACCTACGCCATGGTATTACAATCATATAATTTTTTACACTTACCTGTGCTCAGAAGACCTTGCGTAGAGGGTACTCCAACCAAAATAAGTTCTGGGAGTCTTCGAGTTACAGAATTACTTCAAAACTAGTTGTGAGGTACAGTCGGATCTTCATGAACACATTTTCCGTATTTCAGGAATTTGTGCCATAAATATTAAGTTAATTGTAAATAACAACACGAACGTTGTATAATTTTTATTTATATAATAAAAGTTTTTGCAACATTTCCTTGAGAATGCAATTTTCAGTCTGTTTGGTTAAAGCGTCGAACGCTCCCACCATGTCCAGCTTTACGCTTTACTGCCGTTGTAAACCGTCTTGGTCTCCTAAGTCGGCTGGGCTTACCAAGGTTAAATAAATATGCCAGGTTAACATTAAATGTAACAGCTTAGAATTAAATATTGAAACATTTAGTTAAATCCGTATAACGATTGATTTAAATCTGTAAGGATTTATTTAAATCGGTAAAGATTAATTTAAATCTTCTTCTTCTTTCTGTTAAGCTTTTAGCTTGTGTTAACCAGATTGTATCGTGCCTTTGTTTAATTCAAGTTATTCCCTCTCTTCCATCTCTTGTTGGGAGATTTAAATCTGTGAAGATTTATTATATATTGAAAAATTCAAAAGAAATAATTGCAGATTTATCTAAATACATAAAGATTTACTAAATATTTAAAAATTTAAAATAAATGTTTTAAGATTTATTTAAATCTCTAATTCTTTATTAAATGTTGGCTTAATCAAATTAAATGTTTAAGGATTTTTTTAAATCTACCATGATTTATTACAATAAAAACCTTTTAGCTAAAGGTGTTTATATACAATAAATATTGGGACAATTTACTTTAAAAGCCGTGAAATGCACAACAAATTTTTTCTTTACACTTTGAACACGGGACATATATGGAATGTTTGAGCAAGTTCATTTATCATTACTCAGACGTTACCAAGAGTGTATCGAGGTAGGGAGAAGAAATTTCTAACGGTTTTTATAAACTTACAACTTAACAAACTTGTTTATTTAATTTTCTGTATTTAATTTTACAACATATTTTAGTACAATTTATCATTTAACAATAACTATTGTTCATTTAAATTAATTTATTTAGTAACATGAATGTGTTACCTATAAGTACGTGTTAGACTGTTGAAATAATTCACTATAATTATCACGGCTAATTCTTTAAAGTTAATTTTTTATGAGTTAGATATTGTACAATCTTTGAACAAAACCTTCTTCACTTTTGTATTGGTTCCAAGCTGTTTTCTTCATTATAATGGTATTTTTTAATAGTTTGTAGTAAAAAATATTCAATAGGGGTAACTACTACACTGCATTCACGAATTAATAGACGTTTGGACGTTTTTAATGCATCTTCAATGTTATTGGAAGTACTATCCGGTTTGTTGTTGATTGACCGAAGTAACCTTTTTGAATTTTTCTTTATAACAACCTCTAGAGGAGTTGCATTTACTCTGCATTCGCGTAAATATATTTGTTTATTACTCGATTTAACTGAGTGTGCACATTCGCCTTCTTTTTCAGGAACAATTTCTGTTGAAAGACTTTCTGATAAGGTAAGGTTTTGAGAAACATTTCCTGTGATTAATGTTTGTCCCAACTTAAATTTTCCTGTGGCAGATGTACAAGCGCCATCTGAGTTACCATCTTTATTATAAAATACACTCATCGGAGTAATAGTTTTTGGTCCCTCCTCTTTAAGTTGCTCCGTTGGATTTGACAAACTGTGTAGCATTAGTAGATTAGTTCCTTCCCCCGTTTCTTCAACCATGTTAAAAACATCAAGATGCTTGCAAAGATATTCTTCAATCTGCAGACATCGGGAGGTAAATTCGTATGCCAAATTCAAACTATTTACGCAAGATAAGCACATAACAGGATTGGGTATAAGATGGGGATTCTGAAAGTTTAAGAATGCAAATTTTAATTTTTCTAAAACATTTATTTACCATTGTAGGGATGCAGACACCTAGCTTTGCTCTAATTGTCGAACCGTCATTTAAGTTGATAAAATTATGATCTTCAATCATTTGCAAACATGTTCTGCAGATTTTGAGCATTTTTTTGTCGTGTAAGTCTGCTGGAAGCACGAAGTTTATTTTCTAATGTCAAATCACTATAATAAGTTATTGGTTATTCAGTCAAAAATTACTGTGTAACCATGGTTACCATTGTCATTAACAAGCGATGGAAATTTAAATTATTAAGTCACATGATTGATCTGAGCCACAAACCTTGAAATAGTAGAATAATTATGCATACAATCCCTACACCAAAATAGGGTACCTACAAATCAACCAACTTATGAGTCTCGCTTAGTATTTTTTTGGTGTAATAAGTTTCTAAAAATTGCTTTTTTTGATCAAGTTGGTAACAAAGATTAGCTTAGACAGGAACTATAGTCGATATGTCAAATTGTCAAACATGGTTATGTAATCAATCAGTAAGTAAGTAAATGCCCATTTTGCAGCCACATATTGTCTAGTTAACTATTATTACGCAATGTATTTCTTACATTTCTTGTAGGTGCGTCCGAAAAGTTGGGTTAACGAATTAAAATTTGACATTAGTAAAGATACAAACCATTTTACTTGTTTTAAGAAGAAGCAATGTGCTGTGAGGAGAGTACGAGACTCGTAAGATGGCTGCCTTGGGTACACATATTTTAGCAAGCACATCCACGACTCAAGCCAACCAAGAAAAACTAAGAGGCCGTGTGACCTGCACGCATTCGAAATTTTTTTGATTTTTGTTTTTTTTGCATAGCATAATAAATTCGTAACAGCTTCGTAGACCTCAAGAAATTTAAATAATAATAACGGCAAGCAAAATTATAAATCTAACAAAGATTAGTAACTTTCTGCAAGAAATGATAACGTTCTTTCTATAATTTTGTCTGCATTTCCATGAACAAGTGAAGTTGTAAGTTGTTATCATCAATACTGTTGTTTTATTAAAAAAGATCACTCCTCTCTGTTTCTGACGCTGTCCCTGTCTCCGTTCCTGTCCCTGTCCCTTTCCCTGTCCTCGTCCCGTAGGTCCCCGTTTGTCCTCGTTCATCCCCGTCCCCGTTCGTCCCCAGCTCGCCCCTTCTCATTCCGCGCCTTTGCCCGTTCCCGTTTCCATGCCCGTCCCTGTCTAGTCCTTGTCCCCGTTCCCGTCTTCGTCCCCGTCTCCATCACCGTCCTCTTGGGTGATGTGTAAATGATAAAATCACAACATAAAATAGTTTTTGGGATGGGACATATAAACATTCTATGTTATAAACCTTGTATAAACTGAGTGCACTCTTGTGGCAAGTAGACCAAATATGAGCACCGTTTGGTTTTGCTACCGGCTACGACTTCGCTACTACGCTAGGTGGGCCGTTAAATGGCAACATTTTTCGACGTGAATGAATGATATTTTAACGTCAATAAACACGTTTTCCTACTACCTGCAATGTGAGTATCCATTATATATCCATAGCTACAGAGATGTAGGTGCCTCATAACATTTGTTCATTCGATTACACTTGACTACGGAACCTAATAGGGTCACATTCCTAGGAAAATAATAGTGATACATTTTTATAGCAACAGGCATAGCTAACTTACTACGTAGAATTAATTAAAACATAATTCTGATCATAGATCTGATGGTTGATGGCTAATGGCACCGTGTTTTACGAATATTTTCTTATTATTTTAAGCTAATTGCAGTCGTTATTGGGAAAAACTGTTGCCGGTAGTGGAAAAGATATATTAATAAGCAACACGTAATGCGAAGATATAAAATTATCGGGAGGTAATATAATTGTTAATACGTCCTTACATTCCTTGTAACTTACATAACTATTTTGTGCTCTATCTTTAGCACAAGTTAGTGCAGACTTTGGAGTTCGCAAGTGGTATAAAATGATATATGATCTGCGATTAACAAAATTTCCTGACACAACACCTAAATAAGTAAAAAAACAGGAGCGCCAAGTTAATAACTCTTGTAACGAATTTCCTATCATTAAAATTAAAAGCGTAGGATAATTTTTACAAAATGTACGTTAAATGTTTTGTGTTGATATGATATAACCTCTCGTTTTAATAACAGCAATCATAATAGTGTTACAAGAAAAAGAATTCTCTCTGGGTTTTTACTCTTGCAAACATGGTTGGGATTAATATGTCTACTCGGGACAATTTGCCTGATGCTACCAAAAAGTAGTTCAAAACAATCATTATATTTTGATCGGCTTCCCTGTTCCCTCACATAACCTAAATTTTGTTTTTCTTCTTACTTAGTTTTATTCTAGATCACTATTTTAAGTCACTGTACAACCTCAGAGGCAACACAAACGTGCGTTATAAAAACATTGTTTCAAAACCTTTTAACTGCAGGTATGCAAATCTTTAATACAATACCTAAAATATGATCAGTAATTATGTGTTGTAGGAGAATCAAATTATCCTGACATGGAGATAGCTTTTGTATCAGTGGGTAATATTAAACACGAAACGGATATTGAAGAAACAACATCAGTATATGTGAAACAAGAAAATTTCGATCCTTGTTTTGACGAACTCGAAGAACGACCTCTATTTGCTGAACCAGCCGAACTACCTGATATTGTTTTGGAACCACAAAAATGTAACTAAATACTAAACAAGGTAGTAAAAAACCGCATACCTACATTAAGTTTAAAATTTTAGTTGAAAATGTTGTTGTAAAAGCGGAGCCTGAAACTATCAACATAAAGGTGGAGCCGTTGGAAATTGAGGAATTTATTGTAAAAGAAGAAGCTGCTACATCTACGAAAAATTTAAAGAATTTCGTAAATAATCGTTTCAAATGCAAACACTGTAAGTTTAGAACCTCGCGAGAAGTTCACTTAGCATCGCACATGAGAACACACACCGGAGAAAAGCCTTTTGTTTGTGAAATATGTGGGTATAAATTTTCGGAAAAAAGCAATTTACGTAAGCACATAAGGACACATACTGGAGAAAAACCCATAAATTGTGAACTATGTGATTACAAAACCTCTCGGAAAGATCACCTTAAAAGACACATGAAAACACATGAACAACAGCAACCCCTTGAATGCAAAACTTGCCATTATAAATGTTTGCGTAAGGTTGATTTTGAATTGCATATGACAACTCATAATGGACAAAAACCATTTGAATGTGAAATATGTGGTTACATATGCGTATATCAGAGCGGTCTAAAGTGGCACATGCAAAGTCACACTGGAGAAAAAATCTTTAAATGTGAAACATGTTCATTTGGGGCAAAACGATTGGTTCATTTGCGTAGACATATGCAGACCCATTCTGGGGAAAAGCCTTTTAAGTGTCATCTTTGCAAAAATAAGTATTCAGATAAAAGTACTTTAGAATGGCATATTAAAACTCATACTGGAGGTAAAACTTTTAAGTGTGAAATATGTCCGTACAAAACATTACGTGAGCTTCACTTACGCAGACACATGCAGATTCATTCTGGCGAAAAACCATTTCAATGCAACGTGTGTGAGTATAAATGTTTATATAGAAATAATCTAGAAAAGCATAAAAGAGTTCATACAGGGGAAAAACCCTACAAGTGTACAGTGTGCCAGTTCAAATGTGCACAAAAATGTTCACTAAAACAGCATCTGGAGGGTCATTCAAGGGAAATGCCGTTTAAATGTACAATCTGCCAATACGGTTGTATGCAAAAAGGTAAACTGACAATACACATGAGAATTCATGCTGGCGAAAAATCGTTTTAGTATCGGATGTGCCAATAATGTTGCTGCTTGCGGAACGATTAACTACACCAGTGGTCCCTATCCGGATGCTCACAAGCACCACCGTGGACTGTTTGACAAATCAACGGTACTCTTATAACATGTTTAACATGCTGCTTGAGAGCATGAAATTGCTGAAAATGAGGCGAACTTTAATTGTAGCGCTGTTACAGCAGTATTAGTGTATAAAAAAAGTTGTATAAAATAATTGCAATCATGCCGATTGCACATATGAATAAGGAAGATTGCTTTTATTGTCGTATCGTTTTTTACTTTCCCATATTTCCGGTATAGAAATGTATTGTGATTGCGAAAATGTCCGTTTATGAGTTTTTGCCGAAAATACATGTTTTGAACTTACAGGAACCCAACAAGTACTGCCGGACCGTTTTAAATGAAATTTGGTATACCAAAGTACAACAACAGTATGTCGGGCCAAAAAGATTTATTTTTTACGAACCAACACCGGAAGCAGAAGTTAGACACAATTTTGTGGTACAACTTTTTTAAAATAGTAATTTAAAATTTTCAGAATGCTTTTAAAAAGCGCTAAGACAAAATGAATGTTTTTCTTCCGAACGCGCTAGTTTCAAAATGGCGGCCGCTACGATTTTTTTAAATTTTGACTAACGCCTTATTATTCAAAAATGAGTTGACAAAAAACTGTATCAATGTTTTTTGTTTTAATTCTGGCGACTTGTATTTACAGGAGTTAATTTTTTTCTTCGTCTTCCTGATTTTGGGGAATGAATTTGTCCTTCTGTTTTTGGTTTATTTAGATTCTGAGGAATCAATTTTTTTTAATTTTCCTTCGTAACATAGCATAAGAGCATAAATCACAACTTAAGAGTGCGCAAGGTATATCACGAAATACGTGGCGCGTAAGAGATGAACATAGTATAATCATGTGATGAGAGAAATTCAAATTTCTACCCAGGTAGTTTATGATTGTTGTTAGTTTTCCTTCTTGCAATGAGGGATTAGCAGGGGCTTATATTTAAACACCCTACAACTCAAAACAGTTCTTTAGTTAGATGTACTGTAATTGTTGTGATTAGATGTATAAAAGTAATTATTTTGTATAAGTATGGGGCAGTACAGGCAGAGTGCTTCGTCAAATTTTTTTTTGATAATGGTGGTGCAGATGTACATTAATAATAATGATTAGATAAGCCAGTATTTGCTTATGTAATTTTTAACTTTTTTATTTTTAAAAATAAATGTTGTTGATGCTGATTAATTTATTACTGTAATAGTAGACAATTTACTTTACTGCCATGTGGAATAAAAAAAATTAGAAATGATATTTACAATAATTATTTGAAATAATGAAGTATGCATTTAACTAATTATTCATTTCAGTTGTTTTTGAGTCTTTGCCGCGTCCTGCGTTAAATAAAATGTGTGTGAGTTAGTTTGCGAAAATAATACATATACTTTTTATTTAAAATAATCTTTAAGCAGTAAGCATAACGTACAGCAGAAATGAAAAACAAAATATACATTGGTACAAAATTACCAGAACTGCCAGTTTAGAAAAATAATTACAAATTCTTCTCACCCGCCTTTGAATTTTTTAGAATGTGACATTCTTGTTATGTGTCCAAAAACATTCCAAAGATTTATAATTAAGAAAAAAATTAAAGAGAAAGTTACAAAGTGGAAAAATTCCGAAAAATCCCTTGATAGAAGAAATGGGGATGAAAATTCCCTAAAATAGTGAGACTTTCCTAGAGCTGACAACACCGTTTAAGTCATTGACAGATGATGTGTTATCAGACAGTTATTAAAGGTCTTTTTCGCGTGCGTTCAAGTTTGAATTTTGGCGCTAGGTTTAAAGCGGCCGTTGGATATCAGCTGGTTCTAGATAAAAGCGGAAATATGAGTTAATCTGCAAGCATATTCCGTTAATTCTAATGCGCATGTGTGCCTAGAGTTGATCATTAAAGGTCTTTTTTGGGTGCTGTAGTTTGATCGTGCGTAAACAAATTTTGTCACCCTAGAAATCACAGAGTGCGGCTACTTTCCTAAGTAAGCATTATACTTTGTCGTCATTCAGAGCCTTTATGCAATCCGGACTAAACGGGAAGTCTGGCAGCTCTGCTTATCATACCCAATGATAATATGACACATCTTTTTATGTCAAATGTTTTAACAGCAAATTCCAATGAACAATTCTGTAAAGCTAGACCGTAATATGCAGCTGAAAAGAGAATTCGCTGTTTATATCGTCAAAATGGTAAGTAATACCATAGTATATTGATATAAAAAAATTATTAAATGATTTAATTAAAACTTTTAGTACACTGGTTCAAAGTTTCTCCCGTTTTTGTGTTCAGAATGTATAGAAGTTTTGAATGTGGCGTATAATTTCGTATGCCATGTTATGCAAGCGGAAGAACATTTAAGATACCTAACCGATTCTGACTGAATTAAAATAATCGCTATTATAATGTATTATCGTATGTAATTAATATTTAATACAGATAAAAATAGAAAAATTAACAATAAAAAAGATTTTTTACATTTTAAATTAGAAGATATCTACTTTGCGGGTACGAGGGGAGATCATTATTTTTCTACGACTATTTTAGATAAGCATTCTGATACAATTCTTAATAAATGGAATAGCTACATTCTTGCCCTTTTTATAGAATATTTTATTCTAACACTTGTTATAGAACCAGTACTGGTAGCGACATCTATTATCAAATTATTTAACTCCACCAGAAATTACTGTAAATAAAATCATTTTTAATTTATTACCTAGAAAGTTGAAGGATGTATATGTACAATACTATAAACAATTTATGGATTGCCATAAAACAAAAAATGCAAATTCTTTCTCTGAAAACGTTATATTAGCATATTTTACCGAATTAGTCAACATAATGAAATTTTCAACATTATGGAGAATGTACTCGATGCTATGTACAACAATCAGTATAAAGCGGTAGATATAATAAAGTACGTTTGTGCAAAGTACCTACCAATACGAATGTGAAATGGCAACAATGACGATCAACCGTTTAGCTGCAGGTAGCCCTAATCCGCTAGACCTTACTATATTTCTTCTTCTGACCTTTATTAATCATGTGCGAAATGTTTTTGCAATTACAGAAAGTAATAGTTTTTGTATATATGAAATCAACATTAATGATTTAATAATTAACGGTGCATATATTATTAGTTATATTTTTAAATTAGTATATTAATCTTAAAACTAGTAATACAAGCTGCTAATTTTTTTAAAAACAAATACGTGCATAACTTTATTGAAGCGATCGATATAGACTTAAAATTTTTTTTTTAACAATAACTTTTATATATCCTGCCTTTTAGTTTTCGAACAACTCCATATAATCAATGTAGTGTTAATTTAAAAAATCTTTGATGAAAAGTATTATTATGTAAAAATTAATTGTAAGAACTATTAGTGTTAGTCAAAGGTTTAATGCACTGTGGTGTCGTGACGTGCATAAGTTTATTGGAGCGGTCGATCTGCACTTTCTAATGCAAATACCGCCTTTTCTAGTTTTTGAAGAACTTTTGAGTCGAAAGTGAGGTTAGGTTACAAAGAATAAATAATATTTAAAAACTTTTATACACCAACAACAAAATGTTGTCAGTAATAACTGAACTATCAGAAGAAATACATAAATTGAAATCCATTTCTTCCTGTGCAAAATGGTAAGCTGCTAACAACTTTGTAAATCCTTAACCTTATAAATGAAGAATTTTTTGTACTTTTTAGCCCTAATATTCAAGATATAAGACGACTAGCTAACTGTGGGCATTTAATATGTATGCCATGTTTCAATGCTGCGGCCTCGAAATGTCCAATTTGTCGAGTATCAATGCGAAGAAGAGACTCATTAAACGATGACCACTTAAATGATGTTTTAAGCCAGATACTTAGCTTGAGTAACATGAATAAGCTTGTAGAGGACGTTAGCTTTAATCTTGGTATTATTAGTTGCATATTTTTGCTTATACGTTCAAATACTGAGGTGGAAAGCTACTGCAGGTAGTTGTTATTTTACTAATTTATTATTATGTTCTGGCTTAGACTGTCCCCAAATTATGCCTTTTTTTGCACCCGAATGTGCCATCAATAAGAGAGACCATAAAGGTGAGACACGTTTGCATAAAGACTGCAGGGATGGAAATGTGGTTAAAGTCGATGCTCTTCTTCAGACAGGTTTGGATGTTAATGTACAGGATTTTGCAGGATGGACAGCGTTGGTAAGGTTCCAAGCATGTTTTCTTATCTATTCTTTATGTGACAACGGGTAATGATGTTTTTGAAGTAATATCATTAATTTTATTACAGCATGAAGCCGTGACGGCAAATAAAATTGATGTAATAAAATTACTGTTGGATTACGGAGCATTTGTCAGTGTTCCGGGGCTCAACTATATGACTCCTCTTCATGCTGCCGTTCAAGAAAATAATATTCCAATAGCGAAATTGTTGGTCGAATATGGAGCTGATCTGTTGTGTTTTAATAAGGATGGAAAAACACCGATGTTAGTTTTTATTTTAACTTTTTTTTTTTTAACTTTTTAATGTCTGGGGGTTATATGATTATAAATTAGAATTAAAATTAGTACCAACACTTTAGTCTTTAGTGTGGTGACAGGATTTTTTGCCGTTATTTTGGGTTTCTTGAGGATAGATGTTTAACCAAAAGTATTGGCCATAATTATAGCAACAACCCAAACTTCTAAATATGTCCTCGATGGTTACCTCCTATTATTCTTATCTCCATTAGATACATTTTTATCAAAAGATGACTGACTGTTGGCTTATAATTTCACAGTTAACATTTGCGTCTAGGAGCCAGTGCGCAAAATTATAGCAACAAATAACTCATTTATTTTTTTTGTTATAAATATCAAGATTGAGGTAGGTCGTCAAGGTTTACTATGTATGTATCAAAAGTTCAAAGCATAACTTATTAAGATTGTGACTAGATGTCAAGATTTATAGGTTAGGCGCCAGGATTTATGAAAAGCGTCTACGACCTTACCATGCTGCAGGCTTTGCGCAAGTCGGACTGTTTAGAAATTTATATTACATGTTTTAGCGACTGCTTGCAAGTTCATCGTGGCTCATATGGAAATACGGCTGTACAGCGTTTTGCTGCATAAACAGTTGAGGCGTCGAATCCCAGTTGGGCTCGAATTCTTTTTTATTTCATATACTGCTTTTTTTTAACAATGTTGTTGATCTTTGCTGCTTACGCGAGGTTATGGTTAAAAGCAGTTATATTTTTAAAGAAAAATTACAAAAACAAAGTTGCATCACTCACTTATAAATTACTCTTAATCTGCGCATGCGCGAAGACTGCAGAATGGTAAGGCTTGTGGATTTATGGAGAAGGGCATTCTGGAATGCTCTCAATTTAATTCAATATGGCTGCTGTAGGGCAAACAACCTATCTGACGTTGTGTGCTGTAGATGTTGAATGGTTTTTGTTGGTAACCTTATTTGTTATTTGACGAAAAGTTATATTTTTTAAAGTGACAATTCCTGCGCTTTGTTATGTGGTGAAATGTGTTAGTCATAAGGAACGTGACGACGTGCATTTTCTAGAATTCCTGCTGCATTATCTTTGCAATATAAAGTAACTTTAAACAAACTTTTGAAAATTAGAAGACAAAAATGGCTTAATGCCACAACGACCCGATTTAACTAAAAATTTTTTCAAAACAATTTGATTTTTTTGCTAAAAGCTATATTATCGCTGTGGCGTTTTCTATGAATTTTTGAACATCGAATTGGATACTTAATTTAGATACTTTTATTTTTGGTAGGGCTACTGCCGAAAATATTTGAGATTTTCAAAATAATATTTCTCAAAAACTGGCCGTGTTTTTACTTTCCCATACTTGTACTGAAGTAAGGAAAGTTATGATTTCATGCAAATTTATGAATATCAGATTTTAACGGAAATACGCGTTTTGAGGTCCAAGGAACCCAAAAAAGTTGTTTTAAAAAAATGTCTGTCGGAACCCCTTGACGAGTTCTATACGATTTGGTATGTGGAAGTTTTTCAGTTGCAGCTGATGATGACAGGTGTATAATAATGGATCCTGGATTAGCTAACCATAACACATAAGAAATTTATTGTTATGAACAGAAATTGTTTTTATGGCTTATCTCTTATGCCAAATCTATTGTGTAATTTTGTAATTATGATTAAAATTAAGATTAGACATGGTATAGATTTTTTAAAAACACTTATGAAATTTTGGAAATAGTGTTGTAGTGAATCTAAAGGCAAATCAAATGGTTTTCCCCCGAACGCTGTATCTTTAAAACTAGCCGCTAAAAATTTTGAATTTAATGCCTGATTACACAAGTGGTGTAAAACAATTTTTGGAAATATAACAATTGTAAAAAACGCTTTTCAAAATTTAGACATTTAAAAAAAAATATTCCTCAACAACTGCTCGGCCGATAGAGCTTGCAGTGAACTACAAATTTTGTTTTTTACTAATTTCCCAAATTTTACTCTTAAGTCCAACAGGAATTATTGAAAAATTTGACAATAATTAATTATTTATTCAATAACGAAGACGCCAATCGTTATAAACTTTAAACACTCCAGTATACTATTTGAAGTAGTTTATTAGAATACAAAATAAATTTAAAGTTACGGAAAAAAAACGATGCTTTTTAATATGTAGAACGCGGTTTCCGTAAATTACGTGATTATAACTACGCCCATCAATTAGCTCTAATAGCAAAATATATTTTTCATTCTTTGCATGTTTTTGAAAACTTTAATTAAAGTTGTTATAACCATTTTTGATCCGAAGTCGTTAGCGCATTATTTAGCTAGCGCCTTTAAGCGGCTAGCCGTGCCGAGACAATGCCTTGGGTTTTAAGCGGGCAGCTTGTACAGGAGATCGAGATGACTAGGTGAACATTTCAATCACTTATTGGCCCGAGACTATTGAAAACGTAAAAATAACGGGAAAGTACCAGCAACCTGCGGAACATGGGTTGCAATAAATTTTTTGCTGAATACCATAGATTTAAGACTTAGTCATACCATAGTAATAATTAAATTATGCTTTTAGTGACCTCTGCTATAACTCGAATGGCATGAGAGCAGCATTGTGTTTAACACCAAGACGTCCGTACATGTATAAAGTTTATACCGTTCCCCAGCCCAAAGTATTCTACATAAATGTAAACAGCGAACAACAGCTTCCAGGTGTTACCGCTGCAACAGAACGCAACTTTTTAAATGTTGGCGATGTTGCATATGCCATTGTTGGAAATAATAAACCCAACGTTAAATACCTACAAGCTGCTATATTACAGGGATCTTGTATTGTTACTACAAAATGTAAGTATATAAAACAACTTAACGTTAATATTAAATTAAAAGATTTTCAGGGATTGACGATTTCATCACCAAAAAATCTACGATTAATCCCATGGATTACCTTCCGGACCTCCCCGGGTATGCATTAAATAAGGCAGTGATGAACATGTTTAATAAATTACCAAAATTATTCGATGGTTTACATTTTTACTTCTGTCAGAGTAACCTACAAAGAATTGGAGCTTATAAATATACCATCGATGATTTTAAAATGTTGGTACGGCTGGGTGGAGGTAAAGTTGTGACACGTCGCCCCACGAGACTAAAAGAACAGGATGTTTATTATCCTTATCATGCTAGCAAAGATTCCAAACTGGGTACTACCACACACTATTTGATATATGACGAAACGCAACGAATGGCTACAGAAAGTCACTCGGCAGGAATGAAGTATAAGTCTGCAAAGTGGCTCATTGGATGTATTAATAATTTTTCTATAGTGGTATGAGGAACTGCTTCATGAAAAATTGAGATTTCATTGACTTAATTGTATGATTTTCTGTTTAAAGTTTTTGTTTTATTGTTAAAAAATTATTATAATGTAATTTATATTTCATTTATGTAGATATTAAGAATTACTTGACAAGTGAAGCTCTGACTTTCAAATATAGGTGGTATTTATGTATTTTTTGTGATTAATGATACACAAGAGAAAGCATACCGGGTGAAACATCGATCAACAAGTCAAACTTATTGAGCATTCCTGTTAAAATGATAAAATTCAAGGTGGCCGCTAACTATTATTAACATTTAAATTGGAATAGAAATCTGGTATCAGATTAAATTAAATTTTTCGTCGGAAGAGGAAAATGGGAAGGTGCGGTCGAGATTGGAACATATAGATGCAAACGGCTCGGGTGCTTCCACGGGTCGGAATTTATTTTATAAAAAATACCCGCTACAGTCTTGCCATGAAATTCCGGCTCTATTTTGTAGAATAATTCTTTCTGAGCTATTATTTAAATTTTCAAATTTTTGTAGCGCTTCCTGAAAATTTAAATAAACTTTATTTGTTGTTTTGCATCTTAATTTTGCGATGTGTAAGTTTTGCACCAGTGGCGTTCGTACCCCGGTGCCAGGATCGAAATAGGCGCCCAATATGTCCCTGAGCTTTCTGCAAAAGCAGAACGACACCATTTCCATAGGGCTGAAACGTACGAGTTTCAAGTCCGATCTCGCACAAAATCTGTTTTTTGTACACGGGGTGTTTCAAAAGGTTTGCGACTTTGACCTTTGCCAATGCAGCGTTATAGATCGCGACGAGCTCTGTCCAACTGCGCAAACCCCATCTCGTTAACCCGCCTGATTACGGAGTTACAGCGTGTCAAAGAAAAAAGTTTGGCGCTACCTGGCGGCGAAAGTCGGAATTATTCCGAAGCGGTTCGCTACATCCAACGGTGAAAACCGCATTGCCCTATCTCGTCTCTTTCCCGAAATATAAGCTCTAGAAAAATTTCTTCTCATTTTAAGGAATGGGGGAGTAACTTCCATCTGCAAATCCGCACTCGCAATTTGGCCGCGAATAACGGAAAAATTTAGATATTTAGATGCGGTTTGTGCAGTACGTCTTTGTATATGGTCAAGAATCGATCTGTCTGGTTATTTATGTTGATATCGACTTTTAGCGCTGCCTAATGTAGAGAAACGCGTTTCAACATTTTCGACCCTGAAGATCACCTTTTTCGAATTTTGTTTTTATTACAAAAATTGTTAAGCAACAAAAGTTCTATCAGAAACAACCGTCATCGGAGGCCGTCCATAACAGGAAATTGTGCGTAATAGTGCGCCAAACATGGCGAATTTGAGCACTTTCCTTTGGCGGCGATTTACGGCACTAAAAATTTTTTTGAACAATATAAATCGTAATAAGCCTTCAGGTCGTTCCAATACAAAAATGTAGAGCCGAGATATACCTGCCTAAAGATCCAATTTTGCATGTTTCGTTCGAAACAGTGGCGTTCGTGAATCGATCGGGTTCCGGTTTCGATATGTTATAGCCGGTCTACCCTATATACTATAACCCGTATTGTTCAAACAAACTCTTGAATGAATAAAATACTTTATTGCTTCAATAAATATGAACTTCAATGAAGTAAAGCTGGAACTAATAAATAAAGTTATACTAACTTCTTTAAAATTAATACAAAAAAATTAAATTAACTTATAGTCACATAGTGAGTTGTGCTGAGACCATTTTTCAAAATCAGGGAGGTACTTCTGGATGTCCGATTAATTGAACTCTTCACCCCTGACTCGAAACACTTACTCTAACTATGTAAAATCCCAAAAACACTTTCAAAGGTTCCTATTGCCTCCCGCTTAATTCTACAAAATTATTTCATTATTCCATGCTAACATTTCATTGGTTCTTAACATTTTTTAGGTATCACCATGACCTCAAGATTTTGCAAGAACCCTTAAGTTTCGAATCCACCGAACCAACATTTGTCATCGACAAAGTCGTCGACATATGTTGATGTTTCTGGTAACCATTTGTCGAGCAACGCCTGGTTGTATCCACCAAAGCAACAATGTTGTTTGCTACACGGTTTTGATAAATATGGCGAAATTCAATTTAGTTGTAATAAACATGTGGGAAGAGGAAAATATGATTATTGTGGCAGCTGCTTTTGTTGTAATTTCGCGTTTAAGACGCTTGTTTATGGTGGAGACGCTGTCGAAGCAAAATTGAAACAATTGTCGCCGACATGATACCCCTTTGATGTACAGCCTCCCAAACCAAAACAAATACAGGGTGAGTCAATAGTGCGTTCTCCTTCGATACTGGGTGAACCGTTAGCGATACGATAATTTTTCAAATACAAAAGTTTTAGGGTGTCATAGTATCTATCATTCAAAATTATTTTCACTTCTATAGGGTGTTTCATTTTTGCGATTATTGATCAATTTTTTTAAATGTGACACCCTATATTCAACTGCATATTCGAATGCACCATCAAAATTGCTACAAGTCCATATTTTGTTTTTGGAATTTGGCTGCACGGTTGCCAAGATATTTAATTTTTCTTGAGATTTACTGATTTTGCAGAGTTCCCATCAAAAAATCATTGTGACCTGCGGTTAGGAAATGGAGCAAAACAAATATGTGAGTAGTTGTCAAAGTATGCCCTACCTCTTGTTACAAAACTACCTCAAAATATCGAATACGCTGTTTGTGACAGACGGGTGAACTTCACGAAAGTGAGAGCGTTAAAACTTGTTTTTTTCAAATAGAACACCCTGTATTTTTTTACATTATCAGTTGCAGATCTTAATTACCTTTCATTTTTGTAAAGTATGTCCTTCCTATACCTAAATGTTACCCTTTTCGATATAATTTGACTTTTTTCCAAATATTCATAAATTTGGCCAAAAATTAGGCATTTCTTCTTTCGGATTCATCAAAGTAGTATTCTTTACAAAAAAAAACAAAGCAATGAGCATTGACAATGTGTTACATGGTATTCAAGAGAGTGCTAGAAACAAACTTATCGTGGTAAAAAGCATATTTTCACAAAAACACAGTTTTGAATAAATCCCAATATTTCTTTTCATCAAAACCGCCGAGACGAAACAAAAAAAAGTTGGAAATACATATCAATAAGTCAGTTCGGCCATTATTAGTTTCGAAGTGTATTATAATGAATTTTTCTCAAGAGGAGTGTGTTGATATGGTGTTCGTTCTTGGAGAAGCCGAAAGGAATTCCCTTCTCTCGTCGTGGCCTGTGTTTTATACACGATGTCTTTAATATATCGCCACAAAAAAAAAATCTAGTTTTGTCAGATCGGGAGATCTTGGTGGTCATTGAACAGGTCCTCCTCGCCCTATCCAATGATCTCCAAATCTGGCATTCAAATATTCTCTCACTGCAAGATAAAAATGAGCGGGCGCACCATCATGCTGAAACCATAATCTTCGACTTATATCTAATGGAAGATCATCTATCATTCTCTCTAACTCGTTTTGCAGAAAATCGTAGTACATCGGTCCGTTCAAATGGCCGTCAAAAAAATGTGGTCCAATAAACAACGCGGTCGCCGACAAATGTTGTTTCGGTGGATACAAGGCTTTGGCAAACATATTATAGATTTATTTTTTATTATATTCTTTTACAAAGTTTTTAATAATTAGTTATAAGCAGGTTATTATTGAATTTTTGAATGATTAGTTTTGATTCGTAACAATGTTTTAAATTTTAATTAAAAATTCTGAAAACTGAATTATCGTATGAAAAACTAGCTAACACGATTTTTTTTAAATAGTACTACCCACATTTTTTTATTTTCATATAAAGACTTTTTAAATATCTATCTAATGGAGGCATTTAAATCATGATGTTAAACTATAAATTGACAAGAAAATAAGTTTCTATTTTATTATTTTTACTTTTTGTTAAAATAATAAAACAGAAACGAATTTTTTACGTAATATTTCGAGTTAGCATTATGATTCGAATGCCTCATTAGATATTATAAAAGTACTTAAAAATACTTTACAAGAAAAAAAAAGGAAGCGAGTTTTATTTATTAGCACTTCGCCTGGCCTATTGCCTTATTTACGTATGTTGCGTTGGTAACTACCATAGGATCATAACAACTACAATAAAATGACAGTAAAATAATTTTGGTTAGCCATAATGTTTTATTCATTATATCCTTTTACTACATATAACTCGTGTTATGATTAATTATCGTATAATTATGTAAATTACATTCAGAAAGTGTTTTTCCAAATATGAGTTTTCATATGCTTTTGCAAGTAGCTTCTCATTTGTGCTTCTGTGATCACGTATCACGTGAAAAGGTTCTTTTCCAATGTGTCTTTTCATCTGCATTTAGAAGGTTTTTCTCTTGTACTTTCGTATGTCTTTTCGAACTGCTCATCTGTGTACATTTACAATAACATACTAAATAAGAAAAAAGCAATTATACATACCTTATTTATGACATTTATATATAAATTCTGCGTTTCGTTCCTTTTGATTGGAAAAATGTTCTATAACACGAGCATTGAAGTTGGGCGTATTCTGAATCAGGTCTTTTTCAATGGAGCACATAGCTAAAGCGGAGAGTCCATCCTGTGACATGGTGCTCCTTAAAAATGTTTTTAGTTTCTTCATTGTTGAGACACTCCGTTCACTTTCCATTGTGATCATCGGAATGGTACATACAATTTTTATTAACTTAACTGTTTCCGAAAACGCGTCAACTAGGTCATTTTCATTGAACATTTGCAATAATGACAGAGCTGAAGTAAATGTAGAAAAGTCCTTTCTATTGTACAAGACTAATAATTCTTGTTTGAGCTTATTACTTTCTGGAAACGAATAAACTGTTGTTGCCATTCTGAATGTAGTTTCTGGAAAACCGCATCGGTACTTGGGAAACATCTCTGGGCATAGAAGTAAAGCAAGCGTTAAATAGTCGGAAAATTCAAATCTATCTTCACTGCACGTTATGATAATGTCGCAAACTTCTTTTGCTGCCATACTATTGCCGTCTTCCATTCGTGGTCGTTTTGATGACGTTGGCATGGTGTTAGGCATCATATCAATTCGGCCACGAACTATTTGCATGTTCTTTTTAAACGCTAACATATAAGTTTTAACTTTCAACGGATCAATTTTCGTTTGCTGTAATTGCCTGCATAGAACGTCTACATGAGGAATAACGTCATTGAAAAAATTTAACCAAAATATAAAATCGGCATCATTCAACATGTTTTTTAACGCAATAGTTTTTCTTGTCATGGTTTTATCTGTTTCTTTGTCGATTATTTCATTAAAACATTCTATTAAATTGTCCTTCTGTGTATAAACAGTAGATATTGTTGCAGTATGAAAATTGCATGTACTGGAAAATCCGCTTGGTATTTGTTTATCCATAAAATTTTTCAGAATTCCTGTTCGGGTACGCGCAGCTGTCCGAGAAAAGTATGCTGCGAAGCCTCCTAAATTAGCGAAAAATACTTTTGCTTTTTTATTTTGATTGGCAGCTTTTTCCAGAATCAAATTTAATTGGTGCGAATAGCAGTGTATAAAATGGGCTTGTTCGTAAACATTTTTAACTTTTGCCTGTACGCCACCGGTATTTCCCCTTATTACCGACGCGCCATCATAACTTTGACTAATTAATTTATTGGGCGTTTTATCAATGTTAATTATCTGACACTGTTCTAAAATTACTGCGCTAAGTCCTTCGGCTGTACAATTTTCCGGGCAAAAAAATCCCCAAAATCGTTCGTAAATTTGACCTTTTAATTCATATCTATAAATTAAGACCGTTTGTTGTTTATGGGCAGAATCTATGGTCTCGTCAGCTTGCAATGCCAAAAAATCTGTACTTTCAATTTCACTTTTTATTATATCACGACACACATGCAAGATTGCGTCTAAAATATCATTTTGAATAGTCTTGGACGGGTCCATAAAAGCACCGCTGCTGTTAAGATGTCCCTTTAAAATATCCTCAACTTCCGACTGTAAATTTATTAGGCCTTTAAAAATTCCCGTATTCGTAGATTTAACAGTTTCATCGTGACCACACAAAGCTAGCTCAAATGCACCACAAAACTTAATAGAGTCTATTATTTTATTCAATACGTAGCGATTTTTTTTTACTTGTTCGTTGTGCTGCTTAATTGAAAGACGATAAGCCGGATACAACTGTGTATGTATAGTTAACCGGCCAAGCATTGCAAATTCAATCTCGTTGTGCAAATGACGTGTGCTTATTGTATGTTTTCTAATTTTTTCACCTAAATGTTTTAAATCCGTTACGCCTATTTTTGTCCAAGCAGCGTCTGTAAGACTAGAATCATTTAGGATGCATACGAAACAAAAGAACGCATTTCTAATATCGCAACCGCACAACCAGTTAGAACTGTTATACATGGCCTTATTGAATTTTCTATTGAATTCTGTACCTTTTCGCTTATCTTGCTGCACAATAATCAAATCCGGGCGCGGAGCTCCTAGATTTTTTATAATTAATTTGTCCTCGTAACTTATTGATGTTTTTATAATGTTGTTCACAGCATTCGGTTCGAGTGTGCCACTGCATTGAAAAGGTTTTTCTACGGTGTGAGTTTTTATATGACGCTGTAGGTTACTTTTGCGTACACTTGTGTAATCACATATATTGCACTGGAAAAGTTGTTCTTCGGTATGAAGCTTCAGATGCTGCTGTAAACTTGTCTGGGATGTAAATTTACTGTTGCATAAATCACAAGAAATTTGTTCAACTTGAGTTTGTATTATTTGATCCACATGTCTGTCATCAACTTCGTCTTTTATATGTACCTCCTCACTCTCCAAACGCTCAAGCTTAATGTTGATGTCATCATTAACATTCTCGATACTCGAATCTAGAACTTCTGATTTTGTTTGGAGGTCTAACGACTGAATGTTGGTATTATCGTGTGTCTCTGTAATTATTTATCACTTGCTTTAATAAAATTAGATTACCATATAGGGTGGTCCAACAATTATTACGCCTCTATTTAATTCTCAAACTGATCTAGAGAAAAAAAATGTTAATAAAAGCTTTTTGGTCACGTTTCACCTATCGTTCTTTATACTAGAAAAAACAAATATTTATCCAATGATGTAAGTAACGTGACGCGATTGCGTTGGTATATCTACCTTTTTCTACATATTACACATGTAAAGTATGTAAAATATGTACGGATAGATTCTAGAAAAATACCTGCATAAAATTATGATGTTTACTTTACTATGCAGATGAACGCGTGTGTGCATAAAAATGGGGGAGAGACATGCGACTATCCAACGGTACGAACGCGCCGCCTTTTCTCTATTCAAACGTACCGCACTGCAAAATGTTTTTAATTGTCAGCAGCTAGCAAACGACATAAAAAATTAGACAATAAAATTGCACCCTTTAAATCGTTACATCTGGGACGGAAGTGCCGCTCGCCCCCCCCCCCCCCCCTCCCCCCATATATAATTTACAATTATTTTACTTTTTTAGTTTTTTACTATTTCGAGATATTTTAAATTTTAATTTATCAATATTAATTATTTTACATTGGTGTAGGGAGGCACTTGTTAAGTTGTATATGTGTTCTTTACGTTTAAAATCGAGAAAGGTGGCTCAACGGTAAGCGCGTTCACCTTCCATTCAGGAGGCCTGAGTTCCATTCCCTGGCTCGGCCGGTTGCCCTGGCTCAGCTTTTTCCGTGGTTTACCCAAATACTGGGACAGTACTATCCACGGAAATCACCCCTTATCTAAATTCCTTGCTCTAACCCATCTTTTCTCGATTGAAGAGGGGCTTAGGACTCCGGTGCGGAGGCCAAAAGGCCCTTATGATTAATTTTAAAACAAAAAGTTTATATAAGCATGGGACCTAAACAAATGGCTTCGTTTTCAAGTTACAGGATGTCAAAGTTTAAAAAAAATAGTTTTTTTAAAAATCTGGAAAATGCCTAGAGATATTTTATTGAAACTTGGTGTAGGTTATTTACTTACTTACGCAGCGGCTCTACAGCCATATCTGGCCTTGGCCTCCCCCACCTTCGCTTTCCATCTATCCCTGTCCAGAGCCCATCTTTTCCAATTCGTAACGTTTAGGAACGTTTGTGCATCTTCGGTCACTGTTTCACTCCATCTTTTTCTTGGGCGGCCTCTGCCTCTTGACCCTTCCGGAATTTGCTCTTCTACCCGTCTTGCTATGGCATTTTCGTCCATTCTTCGTATGTGTCCTGTCCACCTTGGTCTTCCTAAGCTTATATATGTTACCAGATCTGCTTCCTTATACTGTCTATACAATTCATGGTTCCCCCTCTTTTTCTTCTTTAATTGGTCCTAAGATTTTACTCAATATACCTTCATTTTGAAAACGCCCAGTCTATCTGCATTTCTTTGTGTCACTGTCCAGGCTTCACTTCCATACATCCTTGGTGTAGGTTAATATTGCTTAAAGCAGCATTTTTCGCTCAAAATAAATACAATTTATTTCCACGAGTGGCGTGCATCGGAGCCACCTCAGTTATGTTATTTCAGAAAAATCTGGTACGCCACTGTTTTTTAATCAATATGACAAGTTTTTTAGCTTTAACCAAAAAATTTATTTTGACCAAAAAATGCCACTTAATGCAATACTCCAAGTTTCAATAGAATACCTTTAGGCGTATTCCAGATTTTTGAAAAAAATTATTTTTTTTAAACTTCAACATTCTGTATCTTGAAACCGAAGTTGTTTAGGTCCCTTGCTTATAAAAACTTTTTGTCTTAGAATTAATCAAGAAATCACCCTGTAAAGTTTGTCTGTGTACTTAATAAACACCCTGTATATGAGTATAGAAGTTTTATACCATTGAAAAGAGAGAATTCTCTATCGAATAAGCATAAGACATTGGTAGGTTGCTATTTAAAAAAAACAACACTTACAACATTGATTAAAATTGTTGTTTAAGTACAAATAAAAAACTTGTATTAACATATTTTTTTTCTACTCTATCTTGATCCATATCAGAATTAAATAGGGGCGTAGTATGCGTTGAACCACCCTGTATATATGCAGTGAATTCCAAATCAAGTGGAACATGGCCGATTAGCATGGCAAAATTGAAAGTTGTCACTAAAAAATGTTATTGCTGTGGGTAACCCTAAAGGGAAAGATAATGTTCTTGAATATTAATTAGAAATATTGCTTTAAATAAATTATTTAATAATAATCAAGCCGGTAGAGTGCACTGATAGAACTTACTGCAAGACCGATTTGCAGATGTCTTCGCGCGGCGCCGAGCTAGGGGATTTGTTTCGTAAGCGAGACATGAATTCAAACCTTGATGAAGTATATTTTTTTTTAATTGCTGTTAAAAGACAAACTAAGTATTTACTTTGAATTATTTTGTAAAATAGCAGTGCAGGTTTACGGCTTAAGTTAATGTGCTTACCTATTTTCTTCACCTGTAAAAAGTTTATCCGCAACCTTTTATGTTTCACCTGATTAATTTTGTTGTTAATGTAGCATTAAAAAATAATTATACATTTTAAATAAAATAATATAAACCTGCCTATCTCTTTACAGTAAGCACAAAATAAAAAAAAAACTAGACCTCATCAAGGTTTGAACGCATAACGCCTCGCTTACAAATCCTTTAGCTCAAGGCTACGAAGATATCGGCAAATCGGTTTTGCAAACAGTTATATCAGTGCACTACTGGCTTGACTATTATTAAATAATTTATTTTGCAGCATTATTTCTAATGAAGTTTCAAATAAATTGCCACCAAGTGATGTAAAAGAACGTTATCTTTCCGTTTAGGGTTATTGAAAGTAATAAAATTCTTCTGGGGATATAAAATACAGCTTTTCACTTTTGTCCTGTTAATCGGCCATGTTCCGCTTGATTTTGAATTCACTGTATATAAAATTAACTAGCATACACTTATTTCTATATTATTATAAAACTGCTAAATTGTCATATTGTCAATTTTGTTATTTCTGTAATATAGGATATTATGCAACGAATCTATAATGATAGCTATTAATACACGAGTGAGATTCAAATTCAAACGAGTGTATTAATAGCCATTATATAAGAGTTGCAAACACTATTTTTTCTAACACTAGTTAATTTAAAAAAATATTCATTCCAACAGTTTTTTACGGTGTTAACTGTCAACAACTCTTGTAACCATGGTTACCAAAAACAATGCTTTGCTGCTATTGGACAGTTTGGGTCATTTCATAATGAAAATCTGTATTGAAATGGGTATCATTTTAGTATAGGCAGCGCACACTTAATACGTAAATTAAAACATGCCAGTAGAAAAAAGCATTTAATTAATGCATTTCTCTCCCCACTTCATGCTCATCTCATCACCATGGGGATCTTAGAAATCGTTAGCATGAGACAGAAGGTGTCAAGTTAAATCGTTTGTTCAATAAAAGGCGTCGAGTTAGCCTTGGATGCCACTGTTTTACCCTTCCCACTCAGTATGCACCGAAATATGAAAATCAAGTATGCATCCATGTAAACCACGACTTTCTTGATTGCGAGAAAAAGATGGTCATGCTATAAACTAATATAAATTTTTGTTATTATCTTAAAAACGAAACAAAAGATAATTTGGGATTTAAGTGTAAGGAAAATTTTCGAATTTGAGATTTTGACGGAAATACCTTGAAAATTTTGGTTTTAACGCCTATTTACTCCAAACGGAGGTATTAGATCGGGATTAAATTTAATATTGTGATTGCACTAGGAATACACAATGTTATGAACTGCGAGAATTTTTGATACTACTAAAATTGCGAACTAAAACAGTTTTCAAAGTTTTGACACAAATATTGCTCAACACCGAGTCAGAAGATGTTTGTGACTCTGTAGGCTCACTAGTATACTTGATGCTTAAAAGGTCAATAGCAAAACACTTTTAAATGCTATATGATACGTAGCAATTGCTAAAGTAGTATCGGAAAGTCTGGGCAAAATGCTCTGCTTAGTTTTTCGTATATCTGCTCGTAACAAAAATATTTCACTGTGAAGAAATAACCTAATTTTATTCATTTTGTCTATATCTAGTAAATTATTTTTTAAAACATCTAATTTCAGCTTAAAGCTAGTTCTATAACAGTATTCTTCCCTACTGAAAACATATACATATAGAAACCTGATATAACCTTATAATGTTTCCACAAGGCTGTACGTGGTTCATTATGTATGTGGTTTTATGAGACAACTGAGGTGGCTTTCAGTAGAGTTGTCTCATTTAACCAGCTCTGTATTTATGCCGTTTCTGAGATCCCCATGTTGTCAAAATGAAAATTAAGTAGCCCTGTAAATTGCTATTCAGGAGAATTAGACAATCCCTGGTTACATATTCAGTATTTTATCACTTACCAACAATTGCTTCCACAAACCCATCAGAATATGAATGTGGCTCAGAAAGTGAAAATTCTTCCTCGATTACGTTTAGACGTGCAACGTCAGACGTGGAATCGACAATAGCAGTTAAATAAACTTCACCCTTAATTTCAGGTTTCACTTCTTCCATCTTCAATTTGAAATTCGTACGTATATATATCTACTTCCTGAAATGGAAGAAAATGTATGTTTAATGCACATTGAGATTATATAAATCTAGGATAAGTGTGACTCACTTTTAACACGAAATGAGAGAATCACTGTTCGAGATTTTTTTAAGTCCAAACCTTTTATTTGAAACTTCTCGTTATTCTTCTATGTTATTATTTACTAAACGAAAACTTTCATAGTTGACAGTTTATAGGTTAGAATTTAACTTCTTCAGAGTAGGCAGACAAGAGCCATAATGAGCCGTTTGAACTATTTTTAGTACAGGGTGCGTCAACATGAATGAAATAATGCATTTGTAACAATTCAACATCCCGCTGAAATTACGGTTCGTGAGAAGTTGAACTAGCCTGGAAAATTCAGAAGCCAGAATTCGTCGGAAATAACCAGAACATTGCGAATAAGAACTATATACAATTTTTATTTTTCCTAGTTATACAATTCTAAAATATTTATGTGTATGTTATGTAATTAAAATGTATTATATTGTTTACAAAAATTAAATAAAATTAAACAAAATGATTCTGTGGAAAGGTACGCCGCTCGGATTTATCCCTCCGGAACGGTACTCCCCTTTCTGATTTAAAATGATGAATATTAAATTTCTTCCAATGAAAGCTGAACAGCGGTCGAAAGACCATCTGAATATTTATCAATATGCGTTTGCTGATCGAAACTAAGACAACAAAACAAATTTATATTATAACTTTAAATTCAGTGACTATACAGGGTGGTCCAACACGAAAGTGATACTTTCTTCCCACGGGTGCCGTTTATTTCACGAAGCAAAGGCAAGTGAAATAAAGCAAAAGGGAAAAAAGACACTTACTTCCCAAATTTCACATACGACATTTTCGTTGACCTTAAGAAATTTATCAAAAAACATTCATTTTAAAATTAATCTAAATTAAATTATTTTAATTTGACAGTTGTGTAAAAATTGACTTTTGCAAGTAAAATGCAAGATCCAAGGATAATAAACAAAACGTATTATTATAAATTATTATCTCGGGCTAATGTCAATGTCCTGCATTGTGATAAATCACATGTAGTTCTAAATTACCCTTTAGAATACATTTATAATCACATATATGGCATTTGAAAGGTTCCTCTACTGTATGAATTTTCATATGTCGTTGCAAATCAGTCTTCAGTATACATCTATAATCACATAGGTTGCATTGCAAAGGTTTTTCTCCAGTATGTGTTCTCATATGTTGTCGTAGGTTTTTCTTTTCTAAACATTTAAAATCACATATATTGCAATGGAAAGGTTTTTCTCTATGACGCTTCACATGCCGCTGATAACTTCTCTTGGATGTAAATTTACTGTTGCATAAACCACAATAAAAGTGTTTAACTGAAGTAGACGTCTTCATTGTTTGATCCATAAGACTCGCATCAATTTCATCTTTTATATGTACCTCTTCATTCACCAAACTCTCATGTTTAATGATGCCATCGTCATTAACACTCTCGAAATCACATTTTAAATCTAGAACTTCTGATTTTATTGGGAGGTCCAACGATAGAACGATGGTATCTTCGTGTTTCACTGTAATTATTTAAAACCGACTTTAATACATTTAAATTATAATAGAGGAAGAATTAGCTACCCATGGGTTTATTTCTGTACTTTTATTAAATTGCTAAATTGTTATATTGGCAATTTATGCAGAATTAGGTTATTTTTATAAGAGCGCTAACAACTATATGTTCGGCAATTTCATAATATCCATCTTAATACTTTTTAACATACTGTTACCAGCAAAACATTGATTTCATGCAATCCAGGAAGAGTTACGCGAGGTATGAGCATATCCTAGCCATTTTATAACCGGTACTGTTTTAATACCACAATGAGTGGGTTTAAGTACCTTCTGGTTGTAATTTAAGTTACCCTTACTTCATATCTAACTGCAGCTATAAAACTTATTACGCAACCGAAGAAGTGTGGCTGTAGCTTAGAGGTTAGGGCGCTTGGCCTCTAGCGCTAAAAGTCTGAAGTTCGACTCCCTGCCGAAGTTATGTAGCAATAAAAATTTATGCCGCAAGCCGCCACTCATATTCCCCAATCCGGTTTAGGTAGCTGTGTGGTCTTAATGAACCTTCTCTAGTATTTAGTCGTTCAAATTCGACGTTAAAATTTTAGGTTCCCTGTACTCCACCTCAGCGCTAAGGAGAGTATGTGGCAGAGAAGAGTGCCCGAGCCCAGTAGGGGACATAAAGGCTGATTACGACAATACAACCCGAGATTAAAATTTCTGTTTTTAATCACTTACCAACAGCAAGCTCCACAGAGTCACCATGTGAATTTGGCTCAGAAAGCGGAAATTCTTTCTTGATTTCATTTTGATAGGGTATGTCACATGATGACTTGATAAGAGCAGGTAACGAAATCTCGCTGCTGAGTTCTAGTTTTAGATGTTTGTCCATCTTCGATTTTGAATTCGTACCAGTATATATACTTCCTAAAAATGCTTAAAATTTGTTTATTGTGAATTTGGCTCAGAACATGAAAACTCCTTCTCAATTACGTTTAAACGTGAAACGTCAGATGTTGAATCGGCAATAGGAATTGTTACTTCAGGTTTTATTACTTTAACTTTAAATTTGTACCAGTATATTACTTCCTACAACATAAAAATTTATGTTTAATGCATGTATAAAATATAATAATAGCATAAGTGTCTCATTTTTAAGGTAAAATTATGAAAATCACTGTTCACACTTTAGGATTAATAGTTAGTTAATAATATTTAAAAATGAAAACAATGACAGTTGACAGTTTTATAGGTTAAGTAGATTAGAACAATCCAGACGTCACTCGTAAAGTATTATTTGAACTACTGTAAGCACAGCATAGGGATTCTAATTGCTCGATACGCTTCGAGTACGCCATCTTTTCGGCAAACTGCGATTCTAAAGGTGGGTATGCATTTGACAGAACTTGCATTTAACAGAATGATATTTAAACAGAATCCGAAGTCGCCCGAAGCGAATTCGTATTCGGAAGACGATTGTGCGTAATCACCGAGCAGAATGTGTATTGAACAGAATTGCAATAATCAGAACCATTTTAAATTCGGATAACTTCGATTTGTATCAGTGTAACCAACATAAAGAAAAACAGTTCAACTGTTTGAACCATACAATTAACATCCAAATATTACGAAAAGATTGTTGTTTAGGCAACACACTCCACAAATTGTTTTCCTGAAATTATATATACATAAAAATACGTTACTAACGCTATGCGCTTCGCTGTGTGAGAGGTTAAAGTTTCTGAAAACAGTTTTTTACGATATAGCTTCTTATGTTCTTTAAAAAGAGCATGTTTTACTATAAAATTATGATTCTTATAACTCTACATTTTCCTTGAATATTTTGCTCCATAACACCTCTAACTTAACACTAAGATACGAAGTAAATTTCGCCATAATTTTCGTACATGTAGACAATATAAATAAATCTGTATTTATTGTTGGGTGCAGAAATCTTCTGGCAACTATTGTGCGTCGGTCAGATCAACACCACCTATAATAGATGGTGTTGGTCAGTTACAAACCATTTCACCGGGGCCCGTTTTTCAAAAAACACATCTAGGTTGGATTATTGGAGTACCATAAACATCCCTAATGGATCGCCGGTACGTTGTAATTTGGCCATCAACAGCGTAAGCCAGCTGGACAACGGTTTAAAAAGATTTTGGAAACTTGAGGCGCAAGCAGACCACCATAAAATATGGACCCGGGAAGAAAGAAATTGCCAAACGCATTTTAAAAAAACGATGTCCAGATGTGCCAATGGCAGATTTATTGCCAAACTTCCTTTTAAAGACGATTCGGTGAATTTAGGTTTTTCCTATGAAATAGCATTGAAACGATTTTATAATATAGAAAGAAAATTAAATAACAAAATACAATTTAGGAAAGAATATGGAAAATTTATGAGCGAATATCGCAACTTAGGTCACATGGAAACTTTCCATTACAAGAGGTAGAGGCGCCAAGTTTTTATTTACCCCATCATACGGTAATTAAAGAATCTAGCACCACTACCAAATTAAGAGTAGTATTCGATGCCAGTTCAAAAACGTCAAACGGTTTAAATTTGAATGACAATTTGATGTACTCAGACAATGCCACAAATTATGTAAGAGCTAAACGTGAAATGGATGTAGTGGCTAAATTAATGAAAAATTTAAATTTTCAAAACGTAGTTAGTTAATTAAAAATTAATTACGATTTTCAAGCAACTTGATATACCACATAAGATTGCTGTTTATGGTTTCGCGGGACAGTTAAAAGTTACTGAAGTCTTGCGAGTTTACCTTTATATTAAAAAGATAAATACAGAAAGAACGATTGGCATACAGGGTTAAAAATTAACGTTGGATTTCCATGTCAATTTTTCTAATTGTACACCAGGTATATATGCAGGAATACAACTTTTTATTTATTTATTAACACAACAAATTTTCGGTACCACTTTTTCGCAGTACAACAGAATAACTACAGCGTTATAGTTTTATTTTATTTTAAATATGCATTTCCTACCGCACAACGCTACTATTTTATCTTTGTGCTAAAACATTAGATTTTGATAACCAAAGGTATATTCTGTGTACTTAACCTTCAAATTCCTAACCCTTTTGACTGCTGTTTGTTGACGTTCCAAAAATTAGTCTTTTGTGGGTATCACCATAACAATTCATCAAAATATAACTAAAAAGTACTAAAACCGAAAGAACACGAATAAAGTGACCTCTTCCAGTATTCTGTTTAATTCTATTCTGTTAAATACAATTTCTGTTAAATGCTATTTTACGTTCGCATGTCATCGGCTTCGGCTTCGGGTATTCTGTTCGTTGGTCATTCTGTTCTTTGCAAATTCTGTTCATTGCATGGCCATCATTCTAAAGTGCTATCGTGTCGAGTCGCTATCGAGTAGATCCGCCATTTTCTCACGGTAGCTTCGTAGGTCCCGAGTTCGTCAAACGATGTATGCATCTCACTCCAATATAACATGCTGTCTTTTTCTTGTCAAAGATCGGCACGAATTTCAAAGAAGGAGCCGGCAATAAATTGCAGATGTTTAAATTTGAATTAGCAGGTACGTGAAAAACTTCTTATTCATTGTGTTTAACACTTCTTCAAGGCATCTGCAAGTAGCAAGTTTACGTAGTTTCTCTTTGTTTCATTTGTTAAATATTTAAAATTAATTTGAATTAATTATGTAAGTAAAGGAAAAACAAATCTTAATTGATAATTAATAAGCCTATGCATTTTTAGGACGCATTTTAAAGTCACCAATGCCCACTGGGAAATTTTTATCGATTTCCTAGAAAGTCACACGGAGTTTGCTCGAGGCAGAATAAACTCCTCTAATGGAAAAGAGGTTTATAAGAGGCTGTGGAAGGATTTAACTATTAGATTAAATTCTGCAGGTTTAGGAGAAAAATCTGTAGAAAAATGGCAAAAAGTAAGTTACTCCAAATTTTTTTTAAAGTTGCACATAAGCAATACCTACTCAAAATACTTGCCTATGATCTTTATACCACCTATTAAAATTCTGTTGCATATTTTCTTATTATTAGACATGGAGCGACTTCAAGTGTTGTCTTAAGAAGAAAGCGGGCGAAATCACAAAATCGCAACGGGTAACTGGAGGTGGACCTCCAATAGAAAAAAAACTATCCGAGATAGAATTAAAAGTATTAAGTATTTTAGGGGATACATTTTATAAAGGATGTAATGTGACAGAACGTGGAGTAAGTATAGCCACAACAGTTACTTACAATAACGGTCTTATTTTTATTTCTTCTTAGTTAAATTTCTTGGAGAATACACATGAAAATGGAGAAGAAGGATGTTCCCAAAAACGAACATTCTCATGTACTTTAGAAAAAGTTGAAGATGTGAGCATTGGTGCTAATAATTTGATACCAGCAAGTAGTGGTACGTTAAAGAATGAGGTAACACTACTGGATCATGACTATTTATTTTTAAATAATGCAAGTCCTACATCGACCCCAAAATCAAAAAAAGCAAAAACAGCAGAATCCTCAGAGTCTATTACTCAAATGTATCAAGAGACTGTTACTATTTTAAAACAAATTCACAACACAGTAGATTCTAGATTAGCCGATATAAGTCATTCAATTGATAAATTAGCAAATGCTGTATCTATATTTTTGTATATTTGTATATTCTGTATGTATATTTTTTAAACACTTCTTATTTTTCTAAGACTAAATTAAACTTATTTACCACATATATCTATTTACAATATTTCTCTGAACTCGTTGGCCTTCGTTTAACAAATTATTGTTAACATTTTGATGAGGAAGGTGTATATTTTGCATACCTTCTTCCCGCGGTAAGTTATCTCCCACTTCAGGAATATTATTAGTTATGCAAATATTGTGCAAAACTGAACATGCATTTACTAAGCTCCCTACAAATTGTGGCGCATATCTTGCTGTGCGTTCTTTTAAAATGCATCTAAAACGCATTTTTAAGAGCCCAATACACCTTTCAATGCAATTCCTAGCACTTGCAAGTCTAAAATTAAATTCTGCTTCTGGTGTATCCTCTCCAGGTTCATCAAATGGTGTCATTAGATATGGCTCTAGAGGATAACCTGAATCTCCAATTAACCAAAAACCTCGATGACCATTCATATAGAGATTATTTAAGTGCTGTTTCACCTGAGATTGTCTCCAAATAAAGGAGTCATGGGTAGAACCACCAAAATTGGCATTTATATTTAAAATTTTTAAGTTTCTGTCGCAAATAATTTGGACATTCAAAGAATGATACCCCTTTCTGTTAATAAAATTATGCTCTTCGGCAGAAGGCTTCAAGATTGCAATATGCGTACCATCAATTGCCCCAATAACACCAGGAAAATTAAAGCGATTCATGAACTCTTCCTTATTTCTGTTAAAACTCCTCCGAGAGTTGGGAAATACAATATAGGTGTTGGCCAAATATGTATCTATTGCAGCAGTTACCTCATGTATGCACCTATAATAACACAGCATTGTATTTCATATAAAATATCTACTTAGCTTTCTGTTGTTCAATTATATTATTACAAGTAATTTCCTAAAAATACTAATACTAGTAACAATCAGCAATTACTAAGATTTTATAAAACGAGATTGTAACCGATTATTTGATTTGATTTACAAACCTGTGGACAGTGGTTTGACTTAACCCTAAGTGGTAGTCTTCTCCAATAGCTCGCTGGTAACAACCCGTGGCATAAAACCGTAACGCAGCAAAAACTTTGGTTTCAATGGGTATTCCAGATCTATACACAGGTGCATTTAAGTATGGTCTTAGTGAATTAACTAAATTCTGTACAGAAATTTTGTCCAATCTAAACAGTTCAGTAAACCTAATGTTGGGCAAGGCAAATGGTTCACTATTAATTCTTATTTGGCGTCTTTGCATGCGCAGTTCTCTCCCAGCAATTGTTTCCTGCTGTTGCCGTTGCAATTCTCTTAATTGAAAATCAACAATTGGAAGCATATTTTTAACTGCAAAAATGTCAATTTAGTAAATGGTAAAAATTAAGTACCTACACGCTATGTAACGTACTTTTATAGGTATAATGTAATTACAAAATTTTTCAGAAACTGAAAAAGGGCAGGGTATCCAAGCAAGTACATCAACTAGAATTTAAATTCAAATTTGACATGTGAAAGTGAGGTTATGAAGCTCAATACTACGAATTTCTCTGTCGGCTACGACGTAGCCTATACGAAAGCGTTTTAGAATCATCTAGTACTCGATAGCGAGTTCACTGTCGTGTCGAGTACGCAATCCGATACAAGACGTATCGAGTAAACAGAATCCCACTGCAGGACATAATGCGATTCTGTAACTAGGAAACAATAATTTCAGAGCCATGCTGCGCATGTCGACTAATCACAAAGTCTATTGATTGCGCCAAATTCAAAAATTTGAAACAAATATACTTAGGCTTCTGACACCAGTAATTGTATCTTGGGTTGCCTAACCAGTAGCCGTATCGAAACAAGTCGTTTTCCTAGTTGGATGTGCAGAATGCAGATATAATCCAAAAAATTTCACACTAAAATCTAAAAACATCCCTAAATTCATGCGTGTGGCATAGGACTAGAACAATCTGCTACAAATTTTTGAATTCGGCGCGTAATCAGTAGATACCGCCCCTTCTTCTTGATTGGTCAACGTATTGAAGAAATTAATGCATCCTGTTTAAGTATAGTTTTCAGATAGTGCTGACTTGTTAGTTGTAGATTTTTAAGTAGTTTAGACAAAGACTTCAAGCCTCAGAAGAAAATTATAGTATTATAACAAATTTACAAACACTTTTTAAAAACTGCTTTGTTTAATTATCTGTGAAATGGATGAATATATTGTTAACCTTGTGGAAAACTCCATGGATGACTTGGGGGAAGATGGTCATAGTGCCAAAGAAATGATTGCTGATGGAAATGGGTTGACTTACAATGATTTTATTTTGCTTCCTGGGTATATTAATTTTTCTGCTGATGAAGTTGATCTCAAATCTCATTTAACAAAAAAGATAGTTATGAAGGCACCACTAGTTTCATCACCCATGGACACAGTGACTGAAGCAGATATGGCTATAGCAATGGCTCTTTGTGGAGGAATTGGCATTATCCATCATAATTGTACTGCGGAATTTCAAGCCAAGGAGGTATTAAAAGTCAAGAAATATAAACACGGATTTATTCACGATCCTGTAGTATTATCACCATACAATACGGTTTGTACATTTTGTTTATTTTCGTTTAGTTTAGCAATAAGCATTACCTATTTTATTTTAGGTGGCTGACGTAGTAGATGTAAAGAAAACACATGGTTTCAGTGGCATTCCTATTACAGAGAATGGAAAGTTGGGAGGAAAGTTGGTAGGCATTGTAACATCACGTGATATAGACTTTTTAGAAGATGTTGAGAATGTACATGTTAAGCTTGAAAATGTTATGACGAAATTGGAAGATCTTATCACTGCTCAAGTGGGTGTAACCTTAGCCGATGCAAATTCAATCTTAGAAAAAAGTAAAATTGGAAAATTACCTATTGTCAATGCACAAGGACACTTAATAGCCTTGACAGCAAGGACAGATCTGAAAAAAGCTCGTAGTTACCCCATCGCCTCGAAAGATGAAAACCAACAGTTAATTGTAGGAGCTGCTATTGCAACCAGGGATGAAGATAAAAATCGACTTGCTCTTTTGGCTCAAGCTGGTGTGGATGTTGTAATTTTGGATTCATCTCAGGGAAACTCGGTATATCAAATTGAAATGATAAAGTTTATTAATATAACTTATCCCAACTTGCAAGTTGTTGGTGGAAACGTGGTTACGGTTAAACAAGCGAAAAATTTAATTGCGGCAGGTGTAGATGCCTTACGTGTGGGAATGGGTAGTGGAAGTATTTGCATAACTCAAGAAGTTATGGCAGTTGGTCGACCACAGGCCACAGCTGTGTATAAAGTTGCCGAATATGCCAGGAGATATGGAGTACCTATAATTGCAGATGGTGGAATTCAATCAATCGGTCATATCATCAAAGCTTTGTCTCTTGGTGCTTCCACTGTGATGATGGGCTCACTTCTTGCCGGTACATCTGAGGCTCCTGGTGAATATTTTTTCGCAGACGGTGTTCGATTGAAGAAATACAGAGGCATGGGTAGTTTGCAGGCTATGGACCGTAAAGACGCACAGGGTTCAGCAATGGACAGATACTACCATAATCAAATGGATAAAATGAAAGTAGCCCAAGGAGTAAGTGGATCAATTGTCGACAAGGGATCTGTATTGAGATTCGTACCATACCTACAGTGCGGTATCAAGCATGGTTGCCAAGATATAGGAGCAAAGTCTTTGAATCAGCTAAGAAATATGATGTACAGCGGTGAATTAAAATTTGAAAGAAGGTCTTATGCTGCTCAGCTCGAAGGCAATGTTCATAGTTTGTTTTCGTTTGAAAAACGTGTATTTTAATTATTCACATTCCTCAAATTGATAATTGTACATTTTGGTCATGATGCATTAAGTAATTTTATTTCTATTGACAATTTTATTTCACAGCACATAGATTAAAAATAGCGAATGTAATTTGTGACCAAAATTAAAACTGGTAATTGGTATAATTTTATTTTACAGTAATTATACAATTACAAGTACAATTCACGCTGCTGGATGCCGGGCAAGTGTCGCTAATTTTTTATATTGTTTTCTGTCGGTTACAAAATAAGTTTCGTTTATTGTTATTAGTATTTACTATAGCTACAGTCCATATGCGAATTGTTTACTTCAATAAAAAAACAAGTTTTGCTTTATCATACATTTTTTTAAATTATTTTTATCTACATAAACTACAGATAACATAGCTTTGTTAACGTTTTCAACAACTGCTGGTAGTGGAACAGGTAGTGGTAGTGGTGGTAATGAGACACCATGGACAGTTTTTTTTAATGTACTATAACTTTCCAATGTAGACAGGCTGACTCATTCAATATTCTACAAAATTATATTCTTATCTATTTAGGTTTAAATTTAAAAAAAATTAGCAAATAGAACTACATAATGAAGGCTTTCATTTAATATTCATCTTCTATCTACCTACCTGTGACAATAAGCTATAAGGTATTCTAAAATGCTTTCTGTGTTTGTAATCACGAAAACTGCATTAGCTATTTCTACTTCTACAATATTATTTCCCTGCTCTGACCAGTTTATAAAACTTTTTTTTCTTTTTCCCTTTTAATATTAAATTACCATGCAACAGGGGATATTTCTTTGCATTTGGCAACACTGCCACCATAAGGTACTTGAAAAAATGATTCAGAGAAGGCCATGACCGAAGTGTTAAAGTTGGCAATACTTAATATAAGCCAATTGTCAAATGTTGACAGCTGTAAAAATTTTTGGTTAGATACATTAAGTTAAATGTATTTACCCAAAAATTTTTACAGCTGTCAACATTTGATAATTGGCTTATATTAAGTATTGCCAACTTTAACACTTCGGTCATGGCCTACTCTGAATCATGTTTTATACGATCACCCAGTATTTATATCTAGTGATTATAATCTGGAAATTCGCAAAAGGGTTATTTAATGTTGACTCGTCCTGTACATAAAGTAGGTCAAATGCCAACATACAATTTTTAAGTTACTTCATACATAACCTGTAAAATTTGCAACTGCTGATGTAAATCGTGTAACAAATTCTGAATGTTTGGGCTTATTACATATTAACTATTAATTGCAATTCATTCGGAAGTTTTAATTTAAAAGGTAGTACAAACTAGTTTTCTTGTACATTTATTTTCCGAATTTTTTACTTTAGAGGTGAGTCACCTGTATAGTGCCACATTGTAAATGCATTATAGATAAGTTTTAAATGTTTTAGGAAGTATTTAATCCTGGTATGTACGAATCTAAAGTTTACGATGGAAGAGGGGAAGTCCGCAGTTACTAGTGAAATCTTTTTATCAGCGATTGTCAATTCTACCTATGATACGTCGCATCCAAATGAAATAAAGAAAGAAATTTCACTTCCCGACCCAAATTCACATGATGGCTTTGTTAAACATACTATTGGTAAGTGATTAAAAACGAAACATATAACCGCAACGTTTGTACGAACTACTGATGATAAATATAATTCCGGTAAATAACGCAGCAATAAATCTACGCTGTAATCCGTCATTCAATTCTGCAATCTCGTGTAGGCAACCTAATATCTGAAACCGTCCCGGGTTGTAGTAGTTTAATTAATTAGTGTAACTGTAGCTCCCACGTTGCTCTACCTTGGTGCTAAGAGAGTGTAAGTGGCAGAGATGAGTGCCGTAACCCACTAATGGGCTATTTATTATAGGCTGTATATTGTACATTTTACTATAACATATTTTCAGTAATTTGCAACGCCTACTTGACAAAAATTGGTAATAGGTATAAATATTTACATTTTTATCTCTCATTTATTATTAACCAATTTTAAATTTGAAAAAGAAAATTGAAAAGAGAATTTAATGTTCTACAAGGATCTGCGGGTGTCTCGCTGGCGGCAATAGGTGTACAAATTTTTGGCAGTACTTTAGAAGTCACTCTGCAGTAACAGCAATAAGTCTGCAATTATGGCAATAGAATGGAAATCAACTTTGATTACCGAAAATATTCAGACATATTCGCCGTTACAGAACACTTACCTCATGTGAACAATGGGTATCTACTCTGCAAAGCGATTACTTAACAGAATAATATTTATACAAAATTTAAAGTCACCCGAAGTGAGTTCGGAAAACGATCGTCTGTGATCAACGAGTAATAGAATGTGTTCTCAACAGAAATGCAATTTATATTTGATTGTCATCAATCCACGCTGTTGTAAGTTTTAACTGATTAATATAAACATAAATTTTAAATGTTTTATAGGTACCGCATATACCGCTAGGAATTTAAAATTTGAGATTGAAGATAAAGTAAAACCTGACGTCATCAGTGAAATCTCCTTACTTGCTATTATCAATCTCAAATCTGACCATGCTTCTCATCCAAACGAAACCAAAAAAGAATTTCCACCGTCTGAATCACATTCACATGGGGGGTTTGTGCAGCAAGCCGTTGGTAAGTAATTTAAAACATTAAATGAACTATGGGAACTGTATATAAATATATAATTATTTACAGTTTCTTTATAGACTGTTTGGTTTAAAGTGCGGTGATGAATAGTATGTTGTAATAAATATACTACAGACCGATAAGTCTCCTGGCCCACTTGTACAAGTTGCTGATGTCGATCATTAGCAACAGGTTGACCAGCAAATTCGACGCATACCAACCTCCTAAACAAGCAGGATTTCGCCGAGGATACAGCACGACTGAACAAATTCAAAATGTGAGACTATTAATAGAGAAATGCACGGAATACAATATCCCCCTGCATTTGGCGTTCATAGATTATAAGAAAGCTTTCGACTGCATAGAGCACTGGAGCGTATTTAAAGCAATGGACGATGCAAGGATAGATTCGAGGTACAGAGAATTAATAAAGGAAATTTATAAAACCTTTCAAGTGAAGATAGGAGAAAACTTAGAAACTCAGCAAAACCGAATCAACCGAGGAGTCCGACAAGGAGACCCCATTTCACCAAAATTATTCACGCTCACACTAGAGAATATATTTAAAAAACTAAATTGAGATCAGAAAGGCATCAACATCGACAGTCGCCATCTCTCGCATCTACATTTTGCGGATGACAATGTTTTAATAAGTTCCGATATAAGCGAAATACAAGACATGCTCAACGAACTAAAACTAACATCAGAAGAAGTAGGTCTGGAAATGAATCTCAGCAAAACAAAAGTTATGACATTAGAAAACACACCTATTCAAATTGGGAATATAGTTATAGAAAGTGTTCAAGAATACATATATCTGGGCCATTTATTAAAACCCGGGAAACAAAATCAAACAGCCGAGATAAGTAGAAGAACCAGAATGACCTGGGCGGCAGTAGGAAAATTGAGAACAACATTACGTAATACGAATATCCCCATAAATCTTAAAACCAAAGTTTTTAATACCTGTATTCTCCCGATACTAACCTATGGAATGGAGACAATGTCATTAACATTAAAATCAGTAAATAAACTTCGCACAACACAAAGAGCAATTGAGAGAGCAATGTTGGGCGGAAGCCTTTGTGTAGAAGATGTTGTGAAAAGAATAGCTCATCTAAAATGGAGTTGGGTTGGGCATGTCGCCAGACAAGAAGAATCAAAGTGGACAAAACGAATTTTGGAATGGAGACCCAGAAGAAACAAAAGAAGTGTAGGTCGCCCACAAAGAAGATGGATTGACAATGTAAGAGAGAGATTGGGATCACAATGGCAACACAGAGCAAGAGATCAAGAAACATGGAAAAGATACGGAGAGGCTTATATATCCAGGAGTGGATTTCAAGAAGCTGAGAAAAAAATAAATAAATAAATTATTGCGCAAAATATAGGGTGAGTTAAGACCGCAGTGCTGCTATCTCCTTTACTATTCAAAATACAGAATACATTTTTCAATAAAGTAAATATTATTATTATTATAAAAGTTGTAGGGGATTCAAGAAGACCATATTTTTCAATTTATGTTAATTATGCAAGAGTTGCACATAAGAGTGGCATAACACACACGTTTTTTCCAGTGAAACTTGCTGTATAATACTTTTTTTCTTTCTGTTTTTATCAATTACTAACTGATTACACCGCTTTTAGTTTGCGACAGTCTAATTAATGTGTAATTTATCATCTAGTAGGTCATGTAATGATGTAAATTACAACAAGTTAAATTATACCAACCCAGTATAAAAAAATTGCGTTGTGATAAAAAACATACTGGGTGTAACAGGAACCTTTGTTTTTTCATGATTTATTAAAATTATCATTTATGGAAGATATTCTATAGACCAAAGCATACAATCTAACAGTGCATGACTAATATACAGACCAAGCTATTGTTAAAACATGACAACCTTGCTTCAACACTTTTTCGGTTTAGAGCCACCACCAAAAGGAAAAAAATTGTTAATAACACAAAAACAAATGTATGATACTTTTCAGCATTATTTCATTACAGTGAAACCCGAAGATACTAACATTCAATCGTTGGACCTTCAAATAAAATCAGAAGTTCGTTACCTGAAATGTGATAGTAAGTTTGAGCCATTGGTTAGTGAGGACCTGCATATAAAAAATGAAGCTGTTACGGGAAAAAAATTTTTGAACTGTAACATATGTGATTATAGATCTGCATTAAAGAGTAACTTAAAAGTTCATATGAAAACTCATACTAGTGAAAAACCTTTTAAATGTAATGTATGTAATTATACTTGTACTCGGAACAGTGACCTACAACGACATATTCAAACCCATACTGGTGAAAAACCATTCAAATGTAATGTTAGTTATTATAGTTGTATACAAAAGAGTAACTTACAAGTTCATATGAAAACTCACACTGGTGAAGAACCTTTCAAATGTAATGTATGCAATTATAGATGTGAAGAGAAAGGTGCCATACGAAAACTCATGCTGGCGAAAAAACCTTTTAACCCTACTGTATGTGATTATTCATGCATAGAGGAAGGTAATTTACAAATGCACATGAAAACTCATAGTGGTGGAAAGCCTTTCAATTGTAATGTTTTGTTATTATAGATGTATACGAAAGAATTATTTAAAAGTTTATATGAAAACTCATACTAGTGAAAAGCCTTTCAAATGTAATATTCGTAATTATAGGTGTAAAGAGAAAGGTGTCTTACAAAAACATAAAAACTCATACTGGTGAAAAACTGCATAAATCTATAGTGTGTTATAGATGCATACAAGTTCATAGGAAAACTCACACTGGTGAAAAACCGTTCAAATGTAATGTATGCAATTATAGATGTAAAGAGAAAGGTGCCTTAAAAAAACCTTTCAAGTGTAATGTATGTGATTATAGGTGTAAAGAGAAAAACACAAAAGTAAAATTTTCATAACAAATTACTAAATACTTAATCGTAATAATTGGAAATATAGTTAGGTATATTTTAGTTTAAATCAAGACATTTAACACATTCGTTGCGATGGCAATTATGTACGTGTGTTGCTGTGCGTCATGAAACAGTGACACTTCATCCAAGAATGTCTGTTCGTCCTACACGAGTCACCGGTATCTTGAAATGGTGTTTGAATCTATTGTAAAAATAAAATAATTATTTTTGTAAATAGTTCCTGTATTTAACTTTTTGCTTTTTTTACTTCAGTTAAAAATATATGCTTTAGTGCTCTAGTTGTTTATTTATTAACATTACCTGAGCTCAAATGGTTTCGGTAAGTAAAACTATCTAGGCCCCTGGAGACCATCATCTATACTGCAGTTACCCAGGTCTTCAACTAGGTACGAGAGAACTGTGACGACCGACTACGAAAATGCCTCCTTTAAATGTGCAGTCACACTGGGGAAAAACCTTCCTCATAATTGAAATTCTACTACAAAAGAGCCCTTGCCCACTGACGTCCGCTCGGAAAGAAAACTCCATTAAAAATTTGGCGCCCGAGCATTTCACCACTGTACGTACAATCCCACCGCTACACCGACTACGTAACAAAAGAGCGTCATAAACTACAACTCCCGTTTGTACATTTCAACAATTTGTTTCTGCTTTTACTGTTCTTTATAAGTTCTTGTGCTGTTCTGAATTTCTACGAAGTTATCTCTTATTTACTGATGGGTAAAAAGGGTTGCTTACTTGTAGATATTTATAATAGAACTGAAACACGGATTCTCGCTCGTATTTCACATTTGTTTTCGAATCAGAATTTGGCCAGTTGCTAAACAAGATCATGGGTGAGAAAGGTCTTCCAAGAAGCAATTTTTCTGAATAAACTCTTGAATCTTTAAACTTATTGAATCAAATTTTGGCCAGTTAGTATGAGGATCACAGGAGGAGAAAAAGGTCTTCCAAAAAACTGCATAAATAAATTTCTTGCCTTTTTGAAGAACATTTTGGTCAGTTAGTTATTATCGGGATCACAGAAATGGGGAAAGCTTATCAGCAAAAATTTTTAAAATTAAATTTTGGCCACTTAGTATCAGGATCACAGGAGTGGGGAAAGGTCTTCCAAGAAACAATTTTCTGAATAAATTTTTTCATTTTTCAAATAAAATTTTGAAAAGTTAGTATCAGGATCACAGGAGTGGGGAAAGGTCTTCCAAGAAACAATTATTGAATAAATTTTTTAATTTTACAAATAAAACTTTTACCACTTAGTATCAGGATCACAGGAGTGGGGAAAGGTCTTCCCAGAAACAATTTTCTAAATAAAATTTTTAATTTTTCAAATAAAATTTTTACCACTTAGTATCAGGATCACAGGAGTGGGGAAAGGTCTTCCAAAAAACAGATGTCTTGTCTTGAATCTTTAAACTTATTGAATCAAATTTTGGCCAGTTAGTATGGAGGATCACAGGAGGAGAAAAAGGTCTTCCAAAAAACTATTTTTCTGCATAAATAAATTTCTTGCCTTTTTGAAGAACATTTTGGTCAGTTAGTTATTATCGGGATCACAGAAATGGGGAAAGCTTATCAGCTAAAATTTTTAAAATTAAATTTTAGCCACTTAGTATCAGGATCACAGGAGTGGGGAAAGGTCTTCCAAAAAACAGATGTCTTGTCTTGAATCTTTAAACTTATTGAATCAAATTTTGGCCAGTTAGTATGGAGGATCACAGGAGGAGAAAAAGGTCTTCCAAAAAACTGCATAAATAAATTTCTTGCCTTTTTGAAGAACATTTTGGTCAGTTAGTTATTATCGGGATCACAGAAATGGGGAAAGCTTATCAGCAAAAATTTTTAAAATTAAATTTTGGCCACTTAGTATCAGGATCACAGGAGTGGGGAAAGGTCTTCCAAAAAACAGATGTCTTGTCTTGAATCTTTAAACTTATTGAATCAAATTTTGGCCAGTTAGTATGGAGGATCACAGGAGGAGAAAAAGGTCTTCCAAAAAACTATTTTTCTGCATAAATAAATTTCTTGCCTTTTTGAAGAACATTTTGGTCAGTTAGTTATTATCGGGATCACAGAAATGGGGAAAGCTTATCAGCAAAAATTTTTAAAATTAAATTTTGGCCACTTAGTATCAGGATCACAGGAGTGGGGAAAGGTCTTCCAAAAAACAATTTTCTGAATAAATTTTTTCATTTTTCAAATAAAATTTTGAAAAGTTAGTATCAGGATCACAGGAGTGGGGAAAGGTCTTCCAAGAAACAATTATTGAATAAATTTTTTAATTTTACAAATAAAACTTTTACCACTTAGTATCAGGATCACAGGAGTGGGGAAAGGTCTTCCCAGAAACAATTTTCTAAATAAAATTTTTAATTTTTCAAATAAAATTTTTACCACTTAGTATCAGGATCACAGGAGTGGGGAAAGGTCTTCCAAAAAACAGATGTCTTGTCTTGAATCTTTAAACTTATTGAATCAATTTTTGGCCAGTTAGTATGGAGGATCACAGGAGGAGAAAAAGGTCTTCCAAAAAACTATTTTTCTGCATAAATAAATTTCTTGCCTTTTTGAAGAACATTTTGGTCAGTTAGTTATTATCGGGATCACAGAAATGGGGAAAGCTTATCAGCAAAAATTTTTAAAATTAAATTTTGGCCACTTAGTATCAGGATCACAGGAGTGGGGAAAGGTCTTCCAAGAAACAATTTTCTGAATAAATTTTTTCATTTTTCAAATAAAATTTTGAAAAGTTAGTATCAGGATCACAGGAGTGGGGAAAGGTCTTCCAAGAAACAATTATTGAATAAATTTTTTAATTTTACAAATAAAACTTTTACCACTTAGTATCAGGATCACAGGAGTGGGGAAAGGTCTTCCCAGAAACAATTTTCTAAATAAAATTTTTAATTTTTCAAATAAAATTTTTACCACTTAGTATCAGGATCACAGGAGTGGGGAAAGGTCTTCCAAAAAACAGATGTCTTGTCTTGAATCTTTAAACTTATTGAATCAAATTTTGGCCAGTTAGTATGGAGGATCACAGGAGGAGAAAAAGGTCTTCCAAAAAACTATTTTTCTGCATAAATAAATTTCTTGCCTTTTTGAAGAACATTTTGGTCAGTTAGTTATTATCGGGATCACAGAAATGGGGAAAGCTTATCAGCTAAAATTTTTAAAATTAAATTTTAGCCACTTAGTATCAGGATCACAGGAGTGGGGAAAGGTCTTCCAAAAAACAGATGTCTTGTCTTGAATCTTTAAACTTATTGAATCAAATTTTGGCCAGTTAGTATGGAGGATCACAGGAGGAGAAAAAGGTCTTCCAAAAAACTGCATAAATAAATTTCTTGCCTTTTTGAAGAACATTTTGGTCAGTTAGTTATTATCGGGATCACAGAAATGGGGAAAGCTTATCAGCAAAAATTTTTAAAATTAAATTTTGGCCACTTAGTATCAGGATCACAGGAGTGGGGAAAGGTCTTCCAAAAAACAGATGTCTTGTCTTGAATCTTTAAACTTATTGAATCAAATTTTGGCCAGTTAGTATGGAGGATCACAGGAGGAGAAAAAGGTCTTCCAAAAAACTATTTTTCTGCATAAATAAATTTCTTGCCTTTTTGAAGAACATTTTGGTCAGTTAGTTATTATCGGGATCACAGAAATGGGGAAAGCTTATCAGCAAAAATTTTTAAAATTAAATTTTGGCCACTTAGTATCAGGATCACAGGAGTGGGGAAAGGTCTTCCAAAAAACAATTTTCTGAATAAATTTTTTCATTTTTCAAATAAAATTTTGAAAAGTTAGTATCAGGATCACAGGAGTGGGGAAAGGTCTTCCAAGAAACAATTATTGAATAAATTTTTTAATTTTACAAATAAAACTTTTACCACTTAGTATCAGGATCACAGGAGTGGGGAAAGGTCTTCCCAGAAACAATTTTCTAAATAAAATTTTTAATTTTTCAAATAAAATTTTTACCACTTAGTATCAGGATCACAGGAGTGGGGAAAGGTCTTCCAAAAAACAGATGTCTTGTCTTGAATCTTTAAACTTATTGAATCAATTTTTGGCCAGTTAGTATGGAGGATCACAGGAGGAGAAAAAGGTCTTCCAAAAAACTATTTTTCTGCATAAATAAATTTCTTGCCTTTTTGAAGAACATTTTGGTCAGTTAGTTATTATCGGGATCACAGAAATGGGGAAAGCTTATCAGCAAAAATTTTTAAAATTAAATTTTGGCCACTTAGTATCAGGATCACAGGAGTGGGGAAAGGTCTTCCAAGAAACAATTTTCTGAATAAATTTTTTCATTTTTCAAATAAAATTTTGAAAAGTTAGTATCAGGATCACAGGAGTGGGGAAAGGTCTTCCAAGAAACAATTATTGAATAAATTTTTTAATTTTACAAATAAAACTTTTACCACTTAGTATCAGGATCACAGGAGTGGGGAAAGGTCTTCCCAGAAACAATTTTCTAAATAAAATTTTTAATTTTTCAAATAAAATTTTTACCACTTAGTATCAGGATCACAGGAGTGGGGAAAGGTCTTCCAAAAAACAGATGTCTTGTCTTGAATCTTTAAACTTATTGAATCAAATTTTGGCCAGTTAGTATGGAGGATCACAGGAGGAGAAAAAGGTCTTCCAAAAAACTATTTTTCTGCATAAATAAATTTCTTGCCTTTTTGAAGAACATTTTGGTCAGTTAGTTATTATCGGGATCACAGAAATGGGGAAAGCTTATCAGCTAAAATTTTTAAAATTAAATTTTAGCCACTTAGTATCAGGATCACAGGAGTGGGGAAAGGTCTTCCAAAAAACAGATGTCTTGTCTTGAATCTTTAAACTTATTGAATCAAATTTTGGCCAGTTAGTATGGAGGATCACAGGAGGAGAAAAAGGTCTTCCAAAAAACTGCATAAATAAATTTCTTGCCTTTTTGAAGAACATTTTGGTCAGTTAGTTATTATCGGGATCACAGAAATGGGGAAAGCTTATCAGCAAAAATTTTTAAAATTAAATTTTGGCCACTTAGTATCAGGATCACAGGAGTGGGGAAAGGTCTTCCAAAAAACAGATGTCTTGTCTTGAATCTTTAAACTTATTGAATCAAATTTTGGCCAGTTAGTATGGAGGATCACAGGAGGAGAAAAAGGTCTTCCAAAAAACTATTTTTCTGCATAAATAAATTTCTTGCCTTTTTGAAGAACATTTTGGTCAGTTAGTTATTATCGGGATCACAGAAATGGGGAAAGCTTATCAGCAAAAATTTTTAAAATTAAATTTTGGCCACTTAGTATCAGGATCACAGGAGTGGGGAAAGGTCTTCCAAAAAACAATTTTCTGAATAAATTTTTTCATTTTTCAAATAAAATTTTGAAAAGTTAGTATCAGGATCACAGGAGTGGGGAAAGGTCTTCCAAGAAACAATTATTGAATAAATTTTTTAATTTTACAAATAAAACTTTTACCACTTAGTATCAGGATCACAGGAGTGGGGAAAGGTCTTCCCAGAAACAATTTTCTAAATAAAATTTTTAATTTTTCAAATAAAATTTTTACCACTTAGTATCAGGATCACAGGAGTGGGGAAAGGTCTTCCAAAAAACAGATGTCTTGTCTTGAATCTTTAAACTTATTGAATCAATTTTTGGCCAGTTAGTATGGAGGATCACAGGAGGAGAAAAAGGTCTTCCAAAAAACTATTTTTCTGCATAAATAAATTTCTTGCCTTTTTGAAGAACATTTTGGTCAGTTAGTTATTATCGGGATCACAGAAATGGGGAAAGCTTATCAGCAAAAATTTTTAAAATTAAATTTTGGCCACTTAGTATCAGGATCACAGGAGTGGGGAAAGGTCTTCCAAGAAACAATTTTCTGAATAAATTTTTTCATTTTTCAAATAAAATTTTGAAAAGTTAGTATCAGGATCACAGGAGTGGGGAAAGGTCTTCCAAGAAACAATTATTGAATAAATTTTTTAATTTTACAAATAAAACTTTTACCACTTAGTATCAGGATCACAGGAGTGGGGAAAGGTCTTCCCAGAAACAATTTTCTAAATAAAATTTTTAATTTTTCAAATAAAATTTTTACCACTTAGTATCAGGATCACAGGAGTGGGGAAAGGTCTTCCAAAACACAGATGTCTAAATAAAATTTTTAATTTTTCATATGAATTTTTGAAAAGTTAGTATCAGGATCACAGGAGTGGGGAAAGGTCTTCCAAAACACAGATGTCTAAATAAAATTTTTAATTTTTCATATGAATTTTTGAAAAGTTAGTATCAGGATCACAGGAGTGGGGAAAGGTCTTGCAAGAAACAATTTGCGAAATAAATTTTTTAAATTATTAAAGAAAATTTTGACCAGTTAGTATAAGGATCACAGGAGTGGGGAAAGTTCTTCCAAGAAACAATTTTCTGAATAAATTTTTTCATTTTTAAATAAAATTTTGAAAAGTTAGTATCAGGATCACATGAGTGGGGAAAGGTCTTCCAAGAAACAATTTGCGAAATAAATTTTTAAAATTATTAAAGAAAATTTTGACCAGTTAGTATAAGGATCACAGGAGTGGGGAAAGTTCTTCCAAGAAACAATTTTCTGAATAAATTTTTTCATTTTTAAATAAAATTTTGAAAAGTTAGTATCAGGATCACATGAGTGGGGAAAGGTCTTCCAAGAAACAATTTTCTGAATAAATTTTTTCATTTCTTAAATAAAATTTCGAAAAGTTAGTATCAGAATCACAGGAGTGGGGAAAGGCCTTTCAAGAAACAATATTTGAATAAAATTTTTAATTTTACAAATAAAATTTTTACCAGTTAGTATCAGGATCACAGGAGTGGGGAAAGGTCTACCAAAAAACTGATTTCTAAATAAAATTTTTAATTTTTATATGAATTTTTGAAAAGTTTGTATCAAGATCACAGGAGTGGGGAAGGTCTTCCAAGAAACAATAAACAATACATTTTTTAATTTTAAAAATAAAATTTTGAAAAGTTAGTATCAGGTCACATGAGTGGGGAAAGGTCTTGCAAGAATCAATTTGCGAAATAAATTTTTAGAATTATCAAAGAAAATTTTGACCAGTTAGTATAAGGATAACAGGAGTGGGGAAAGGTCTTCCAAGAAACAATTTTCTGAATAAATTTTTTCATTTCTTAAATAAAATTTTGAAAAGTTAGTATCAGGATAACAGAAGTGGGGAAAGGTCTTCCAAGCATAGGCGCCGGGGTTTTGAATTCTCAGGGGGGGCTTAATGAAAATGAGCCGCAAGCAAAATTTTTGAATTTTTCAAGGTCAAACCGTCTTAAATTAAAAGTTAGGATTTGTGTTAAATTGTATTGCCTTGGAAAAATAGGTTTCGTGGACACAAGTTTTCGATTTTCTGATGTTTTATTTTATTAAAAAATGTAGTATTGCTTATTGCATATTGATTTTGTAGGAATTTAACAGAAATAAGCTATTTTGTACTCCAATGGTTTTGAAACGCATTATTTTAGGTACATATTTTCATTTAAAAAAAAACAAAAAATGAACAGTAAATCTAATTAGAAACATAAAGTAACAAGAGGAACAGTACTACACAAAAACAAAACTTACTCCACAAAGAAAGTATTTCGTCTCGCTTCTGTCTTGGCGATAAATAAATTTACAATTGTGTTTATATTTAAATCTGTATCTTGATTTCTATGAATATGAATTAGAGCCAAATTATTAAGTCTTTTTTGTGACATAGTTGACCTTAAATATGTCTTTAACCTTCGTAAAGCAGAAAACGAACGCCCTGCGCAACACGAAAATACAGGAATCGTTAATGCTACTTAAATAAATTTAATAAATTCCGGCAAAAGGTCGCGTATTACATTTGCACCTTCCGATTTTTTAAATGCAAAAAATATCAGGGGGGCTGCGCCCCCCCCTGATAATTTTCTGAGGGGGCTTGAGCCCCAGAGCCCCCCCGTATTCGGCGCCTATGCTTCCAAGAAACAATTTTCTGAATAAATTTTTTCATCTCTTAAATAAAATTTTGAAAAGTTAGTATCAGGATCACATGAGTGGGGAAAGGTTTTCCAAGAAACCATTTTCTGAATAAATTCTTTCATTTTTTAAATAAAATTTTGAAAAGTTAGTATCAGAATCACAGGAGTGCTGAAAGGCCTTTCAAGAAACAATTTTTGAATAAATTATAAAGTTTTTACCAGTTAGTATCAGGATCACAGGAGTGGAGAAAGGTCTTCCAAAAAACAGATTTCTAAATAAAATTTTTACTTTTTATATGAATTTTTGAAAAGTTTGTATCAGGATCACATGAGTGGGGAAAGGTCTTCCAATAAACAATAAATTTTTTAAATTATCCATTAAAATTTTGATCAATTAGTATCAGGATCACAGGAGTCGGAAAAGGTCTTCCAAGAAACAATTTTCTGAACAAATTTTTAAATTCTTCATATAAAATTTTAGTGTAACCTGAAATATTTCAACTTTTAGTAATAGAATATTAATCTAATTTATTATTAATATGTAAAGGGTGGTTATTTAAACATTTTAAACAAAAAAACATTAAATGTATCCGACAAGAACTTACCTATTTTTCTATAAAACCCCATAAAATACTTTATTTAACCGCTCTACATATTGAATACATTTGCAGCACGTCCGGATATAGATATATAGATATAGATATTACTTATACACTAATAAAAAATGTATAATAAAAAGTACTTCACATCAGTCTTATTACACAAAAAATTACAAAATAGGCAAAAAAAAAGGAGTATCTAAGTACTCTTCAACATTGTGAAAACATCGGTTGGTAAAGTAATTTTTCATCTTGGATTTAAAACAGTTGTAATTCAAAGTTTTATTAACAGCAGGTAAATGATTGTAAAAATTTAGGTTCAGTGAATTTTTCTCGGACTTACAAAGTCTAAAACGGGAATTCCTTAGTGCGTTACTATAACGTGTGTCATGGTTATGGAAGTCGCTATTAACAGGAGAAGAATCTATGCTTTTATGAATTTCGAGCAAGGTAACATACATAAATATAGAAGGTAAGGACATTATACCAAACTTTATAAATAAAGGACGGCAATGTTCACTGCTGTCTACATTTCCAAGAATCCGGATCGTTTTTGAAGACGGAAAATTCGTGACGCATGTGTTGAGTTTCCCCATAAAATTATGGCATAACTGATGAGAGAATGAAATAAAGAGAAATAGGACAGTCTTAGAATGCCAGTGGTTACAAGTCGATTTAAATTTCGCAGCAAGAATATAACGCTCGATAGTTTTTCACTTAGATAATCAACGTCAGATGACCGGCTTAAAGAACTGTCAAGCACTACACCTAGCATCTTGACGTTGACTCCAAATGCTAAATTATTGACAGAAGAAAAGGTAATTTTCTGAGTTTTGTCTTGATTAAGTTTGAGTTTGGTGGTACAAAACTAATTTTCAGCTTGTTTCTCGCTTTGGACAGACAATTCAGCCAAGTTATCGATGTTTTTAGCAGAAGACAATAAAGCGGTGTCTTCAGCAAATAACACACAATTTTTTGGAAGCATGTAGTGATAAAGGTCATTTATAAAAATAATGAATAGAAGAGGACCTATGACAGAGCCCTGAGGAACACCATGCACTACTTGTTTGAGAACAGAATTTTGGTTGTTCATAGTAACACACTGTTTTCTGTTTTGAAGATAAGATCTGAAAAATGAGAGTGATGAATTTCTTACACCATAAATACTTAGTTTCTGCAGAATGACTTCATGCGAGACACAATCAAAGACCTTGGAGAGGTCGCATAATGTAACAGTCCTGTGTTTACCTTCCTCAAGGCCCTCAACCACGTTTTGAACAGCTTGTTTTTTATTTTAAGTATGTTGTCAAGTTTTATATAAAACAAGAAAAACAGAATACACTAATATCCAATTTAATAAAATCAAAATATTACAAGAAATGATATAAGTACAAATATAATGTCAGTTATGATGCATAAGGTAACCTTTTCTATAGTTTAAGGACATTTAAAACGCTGTTCAACAGTATGACTTTTTATATGTATATATATACTTAAGATACTTTTTACTCCAGATCTATAATCACATGTGTTACATTAAAAACGTTTATCGGTATAAATTTTCACGTCTTTTCAAATGCATATTCACACACATTTAAAAGGTTTTTCACCAGTATGAGTTTTTGTATGTGTACGCAAGCTACTTTTTACTCCAGATCTATAATCACGTATGGTAGATTTAAAACGTTTATCATCAGTATGAATTTTCATATGTCTTTTAAAGGCACCATTCTGTATGCATGTATAATCGCACATATTACACTTCAAAGGTATTTCACCAGTATGAGTTTTCATATGATTTTCTCTATGCATCTATAATTATATAAATAACATTTAAAAGGTTTTTCGCCAGTATGAGTTTTTATATGGTGTTGTAAGAGACTCTTCCATATACATCTTAATTTAGTTTAAGTTTAGTGATCTAGTTGTTTATTTATTTACATTACCTGAGCTCAAATGGTTGCAGTTACCCAGGTCTTCAACTAGGTACGAGAGAACTGTGACGACCGACTGGGAAAATGCCTCCTTTGAAAGTGCAGACACACTGGGGAAAACCTTCCTCAAAATTACAATTCTACTACAGAAAGAGCCCTTGCCCACTGACGTCCGTTTGGAAAGAAAACTCCATTAAAAATTTGGCGCCTAAGCATTTCACCAAAGTTGTCAGTAAGCCAACATACAATCCCACCGCTACACAGACTACGTAACAAAAGAGCGTCACAAACTACAATTACCGTTTGTACATTTCTACAGTTTGTTTCTGCTTTTACTGCTGTTAATAAGTTATTGTGCTGTTTTGAATTTCTACGAAGTTATCTCTTATTTACTGAATGGTAGAAAAGGTGCTTACTAGTAGATATTTATAATAGAACTGAAACACCAATTCTTGCTTGTATTTCACATTTGTTTTTGAATCAGAATTTGGCCAGTTGCTAAACAAGATCATGGTTGAGAAAGGTCTTCCAAAAAACAATTTTTCTGAATAAACTCAGGTCGTTCTCCCTCGCAAGGCAACGGGAAACCAGCGAGGTAGATTTTCCCCAGGAAAACCTCTCTAGAGAAGAAGTGCATGCACTTCCTGTGGTTGCAAAATATCTATCGCCGCGCACCAAACACAGACATACGAGAAAGGTAGCTAACGCCCTGAATAGGGTATGGCACTATAAGAAGAAATTCAGTTACAAGAGATTACAAAAAAACTCAACCTCCTTACTTTTTCGAAAATAGTAGGATACTGCTTATTCACACGTAAAAACATAAACTCACACAAGCATTAATGGTAACTTCCTTTAGTGTTACATTTCATATGCTTTTTGCAGAGTTGTATAACATTTCACTAGCTTAATAAATAATAATTGTGTAATGTCATTGTCTACACTTATACAAGTTAAACTTATCCACTTAATTAATAATTGGTTTAAAAACAGGGTATTTTTTATACATACTAAAATTGAATAGTTTCTTTTATATTTTTGTAAACAAGCATTAACACAAATACATGAAAATACAGATTTCAGTGGAAGTTAATCACCTGGTAATCTCAAACTAGGAAAAATGCTAAAGTAACATGAAAAAATCCGCAAACAAATATTAGAAATAAATTTAGTTAAGCATCATTGAAAGGATTTATCGCTAATATGAGTTCTCATATGTAGCAGTAAGTGACTCTTTCTTATACTTCTATAATCACATTTACTGCATTGAAAAGGTTTTTCACCTGTATGTATTTTCATATGTCGTTGTAAGTCGGACTTTTGTATACATCTAAAATCACATACATTGCATCGAAAAGGTTTTTCTCCAGTATGTATTTTCATATGTTGCTGTAGATTACTTCTTTGTACACATTTATAATCACAAATTTGACATTTGAAAGGTTTTTCTCCTGTATGTGTTCTCACATGTTGTTGCAAGTCCTTGTTCTGCATACATCTATAATCGCATACATTACATTTTAAAGGTTTGTCACCGCTGTGTCTTTTCACATGTTGTTGTAAATTACTTTTTCGTAGGCATTTATAATCACATATATGACATTTAAAAGGTTTCTCTCCTGTATGAATTGTTGTATGTCTCTTTAAATCAGTCTTCAGTATACATCTATAATCACATACATTGCATTGAAAAGGCTTATCTCCAGTGTGTGTTTTCATAATATGTTGTTGAAGGTTATTCTTTTGTATACATTTAAAATCACATATATTGCACTGAAAAGGCTTTTCTCCTGTATGAAGCTTCAGATGCCGCTGTAAGCTGCTCTTGCATGTAAATTTATTGATGCATAAATCACAATAAAAGTGTTTAACTGTAGTAGACATCTTCATTGTTTGATCCACAAAACTTTCATCAATTTCATCTTTTATATATACCTCTTCACTCATCAAACGCTCAATGTTGACATTATCATTAACGCTCTCGATACCACAGTTCAAATCTGGAACTTCTGATTTTATTTGTAGGTCCAAAGACAGAATGCTGGTATCTTCTTCTTTCACTGTAATTATTTAACACTTGCTTTAAATAAAATTAAATTATAATAAATACAGAATTAACTACCCATGGGCTTATTTTGGTGTTATTATGAAATAGGAAGGAATACAAAGTTGCTTAAATGCGACAAAAATCGAGCATTAAAAAAACTATCAGGTGGGCCTCAGATGCCTTAATTTGCTAATCCTACCCTGTATAGCATATGCACTTAAATATGATAAACAAGTATAATGCATTTCATTTAAACAAATACAACTTTTTGTTACTAACTTCTATAATTGTACATTTGTCTCATTTAGACAACTCTGAATTTTTAAACGTTTTTGAGATCCCAATAGTGGTGACCTTGCATGTTTACAAAAATTACATTTGTTATCGATGAGTATACACGTGCCGTTGCTTTGGTAATCGTTATTTGTTTAGCAAAAGTAGAATGAGCAAAAGAAAGTCTATCAAAATTGTCTAAAAACTGATAACCAATATCGTAACCTACATCATTAGGTACAGCCATTTACCATTATTGCAAAACCTGGGATAACATCTTCTGTTTTTAATCACTTACCTACAGCAAGCTCCGCAAAGTCACTATGTGAATTAGGCTCAAAAAGTAAAAATTCTTTCTTGATTTCATTTAGATAGGGAACGTCAAATGCGGAATTGACAATAACAGGTGACGAGATTTCACTACCGAGTTCAGGTTTCAGATCTTCGTCCATCTTGATTTTTAAATTCGTACCAGTACATATACCTCCTGAAAATTTTCAAATTTGTGTTTATCGAGTTTATACGAATGGTACTACACAGGTGACTTTATCATTATTATACAATCTGTGGTTATGTTTTATTTTGTTGTCACTTACCAACAGCGTGCTCCATCAACCCATCACACGAATGTGGCTCTGAAAATGAAAATTCATTCTTGATTACGTTGAGACTTGGGACGTCAGATGTTGAATCGACAATAGCAGTTAACGAAATTTCACTCGTCACTTCATGTTTTACTGGTTCCATCGTTAATTTTAAATGTTTACTAGTGGATATCAACTTTCTAAAACCAAAAAATATTGTTAAATGAATGTATATAATATAAATAATACCTACCTCACGTTTAAATAAAATTTCAGAAAATCACCGTAAAAATTTTTTTTTTTTTCGTCTAAACCTTTAAATTGGAACTTAGTGGTGATATTCTGATTATTAAGTAATATTTAATTAGCCAAAACATTCGGAACTGAAAAGTTTTCTAGGTTAAGTTAAACACACAAACCTGGTTAAACAGTTATACTGTTCGGCCCCACCCATGCAGGCTACAATCAATATGCGCTATTTGAACTACTTCAAGTACAGGATGTGTCAACATGTTTGGTTTGCATTTCTAATATTTTGTCAGTAACTCAATAGTTATCAGTAGTAATAACCCAAGGACAGTGATAATTGTTCGAAAAAATTTTATAACAGATTTCGAAAGCATGTTGCTTGGAAACTGACCGACGCCGTAGGCGGAGGTCTGTTGCCTATAAACAACAAGCTTGAGAAAGTTGTAATAACATTTTTGAGCATTTATCAATGTTCGAGGGTTATTCGGATAGAAAATTTTTTGCTAATTATAGAAAAAAATACAAAGATAAAAATAATTTATTTAAAGGTGCAATTAACGAAAGAACAATCTTCTCGTTAGTATTACAACCAAATCGTGACATTTTTAAATTAATTAATATTTGAAACATCAAAATCGAAATAAATCAAAATGTATCCATAGCAACGTAATAGAGTGAAAACAGCCCATGGAATCTGTTTTCAGTACAATGTTGTTCTGATTGGTTGTGTTCAATCAGATGACCTCAAATTAACTAATTTAATTGGATTTCTACTTGAGCTTGGGAATCGCGGCAACGCAAGTTGAATGGTGATCGTGCCTGTGCAGGGCAGTGCCTATGTGGTGATAGTTTCTGTGCAGGTTGGGTTGTGGACGTGTCTGCGCAGGTTACAACGTGTGATGGTCTGCGCAGGTTCGCTTTTTTGTGGTGGAAGTGTCTGGTTACGTGTTTTGTGCACGGCTTGTAGGTGTGCCTGTGGAGTACATGTCGGCACAGGATGAGATGGTTGTCTGTTATGATGTTAAGCAAGTTGGTGTTTCTATGATTTGGCTTTTCAAAGGGGCCAGACTACGATGACCACCTGGAAGTTTGTTCATTGTAGTAATGGCCATAAAGGCCAAAGTTTGACCACAACACGTTGGTCACAAAGGCCATCTATTCTCTTGACCACAACTACCTAAACTAAACGGCTACTGACGTCTGATCGACTCTTAACAGCCACCTTGGTCACAACGGCCACTTATTATAATGACTACAACAGGCACCCTGTGACGACGGCCAGCCGTCCTCATAACCACCACCGTCATCTTCATCTATAATGCTGGTCACAACAGACACCTTCACGTACCACTTACCCACTCTGTCACAATGGACGCATTGGTTATGACACTTATCAAATAATCACAACGGGCATTTTGGTCAGAACATTCATTTACATTGTTGATCACAACAACTTTCTTGACTATAACGACCACTGATGCTGGTTTTAGCGACCACCTTGCTCACAACGATCACTTATTATCGTGACCACAACGGCTACTTTGACCACAGTGGTTACCTACCCTCTTTGTCACAATAGCCATCTAGATTACAACAGCCACTAAATACTTCTATAAGAAGTATTTAGTGATGACGTAGGTAGTGGGGGCTGAAAACATGTCACGATCCAAACAACTCGCCTAGTAACTGTTGTTATAAGCGTTATACGCGAAATTGGTCTTTATTGTTAAACACGTTAAGAGCTGTTGATTGAGCTATTTGTGGTATTTGGTCTAACTGAAACTATTTTAATTATTATTTAATTACTGTTAAGCCCAGGAGGTTGTAAAAACTACAAAGTGTTCATAGTTCTCCTATATTTGAAGTGTTAGTAAAGATGGCTCAAAAGCACCTGTTAAAGTTATCTTCTATGAATAACTACTTCAAAGATGAGATGAAACTCATAGAAAAAGGCGAAAATGCGTTAGAGTCGGGGCAGGTTTTGAACATGAAGTACAATGACGACACAAAAACTATTAATGGTTCAGTGCATGCTAGCATGAAAGACAAAATTTATAAAGTTGGGGTAAGGTACATTTATTTTTAATACTGGCAACTTATCCTGACATAACTAAATGAAATTGATTAAAAATACTAAATAATTTCGATATTATCTCTGTTTATTTCGTAGATATTTTTGGATGGGGCTAAAAATATAATTAAGTCGACGTGTACATGTCCACGCGGTCAGCTTTCCTGCCACCATGTTGCAGCAATGGGGTTGTTCGTGACTTTAGTAAATTGTATTTTACATAACCCACTTATAACTTACTTTGCTTTTTTTTTGCCAGGTGGAGAAGGAAACTCTAGTCTTCGGGTTACATTATGATCGAATATTGTAGGCCCATTGTTCTTTAACCCATCTTTAAAATGGCAACTGCACAATCTCGAACCATTATTGGGTTCTCTGTCTGCTCTCCTAAATGCAAAAAAATAACAAAAATACTGAGTAACGTCCTCAAAACTTAAAAATCTGATATTAAAAAAAGTATCAACATAACCTAGTTTTTACCTTGTAAGTTTTATCCACCGTCGCCTTTCCGCTGGATCCTTTGGAAACGTAAAAAACTTGCACGTATGTTTTTCATTATAGTGCTTGCAATCTGGCGCAAACACACATCATTTTTAATGCACAAAATTACGTTTTATTTAAAAAAAAAACAGAAGTTCAATGTTCGTAAACCTTAAGCTACACGTATTACACGACTCCTAAATGAACTCACTAAACTGAAGTTACATACGTATGTGAAATAAAAAAAGGCGAACTTGCATACGTATGTGATTTTGCCAACATTATAAAAATTAACCAGCACATAGTTGGATACTAATGCCAAAAGTTTTGAAAAACTGGAAAACTGTTTTTCCAGGTAAAATGGCAATTTCATTTACTTTTAATAATAGCAATGCAACAAATTATTGATATTTTATGTGTTGCAACCATATTAGATAATTATTTTCAAGTCTAATACTAACAAATTCAGTATTCCTTTCAGAAATATAGGACATAAAATTAAAAATTTCAAAATTTTATTAAACAGTTTTAGGCTTATGCACAAAAAAATCATTGCATGGGCGGCTTACCGAAAAGTTGCTTTTTTGGGAGAAAATAATTTTTTCCCTCGGCTCTGCACCAGAAATAGCCGAAAAATTGACAAACTTCAAAATTCGATTACTCGGTTATAAAGCTTTGTCTCACAAAACCATTGAAAGGGCGTTGTAGAAGAGGCTTCGACTAGAACTCTACAAAAGCGGTTTTCCGAAAAGTTGCTTTTTTCGGGAGAAAATAATTTTTTTCCTCGACTCTGCACCAGAAATAACCGAAAAATTGACAAACTTCAAAATTCGATTACTCGGTTATAAAGCTTTGTCTCACAAAACCATTGAAAAGGCGTGGTAGAAGAAACCTTTGACTAGAACTCTACAAAAGCGGTTTTCCGAAAAGTTGCTTTTTTTCGGGAGAAAATAATTTTTTCCCTCGACTCTGCACCAGAAATAACCGAAAAATTGACAAACTTCAAAATTCGTTTACTCGGTTATAAAGCTTTGTCTCACAAAACCATTGAAAGGGCGTTGTAGAAGAGACCTTTGACTAGAACTTTATAAAAGCGGTTTTCCGAAAAGTTGCTTTTTTCGGGAGAAAATAATTTTTCCCTCGACTCTGCATCAGAAATAACCAAAAAATTGACAAACTTCAAAATTCGTTTACTCGGTTATAAAGCTTTGCCCCCCAAAAAAAACATTTTTAATTATTATTGTTTAAATAATTCGATACCTAACTTTTGAGTACTTTTGTGCTACAAATCTAGTTTTGAAAGAAAAGGTGTAGGCAAATCTCCAATCAATTTGCGGTTATTTCTGATGCAGAGTCGAGGAAAAAAATTATATTCTACCGAAAAGGCAACTTTTCGGAAAACCGCTTTTGTAGAGTTCTAGTCGAAGCCTCTTCTAGCACGCCTTTTCAATGGTTTTGTGAGACAAAGCTTTATAACCGACTAAGCGAATTTTGTAGTTTGTCAATTTTTCGGCTATTTCTGGTGCAGAGCCGAGGGACAAAATTATTTTCTCCCGAAAAAAGCAACTTTTCGGAAAGCCGCCCATGCAATGATTTTTTTGTGCATATGCCTAAAACTGTATAATAAAATTTTGAAATTTTTAATTTTGTCCTATATTTCTGAAAGGAATACTCAATTGTTAGTATTAGAGTTGAAAATAATTATTTAATTTGGTTGCAACACATAAAATATCAATAATTTGTTGCATTGCTATTATTAAAAGTAAATGAAATTGCCATTTTACCTGGAAAAACAGTTTTCCAGTTTTTCAAAACTTTTGGCATTAGTGTACAACTATGTGTTGGTTAATATTTATAACGTTGGCAATATCACATACGTATGCAAGTTCAGCTTTTTTTTTCACATACGTATGTAACTTCATCTTAGTAATGAACTGTGTAAACAAAGCTCAGAATTGACTGTCACCCTTGCAAGCCCGTTACCGTGCAAGTTGTTTGGATCGCAAAGTGGCTGCTAACAGGGCTGACTACGTCACACTAAATACTTCTACGACCACAACAGGCACCTTGGTCGGACGAATACCAATACGATTTCATTCGGGACCGCAGAATTGATATTCTATGCTTCTAGTTTGAACTACTTTAGTTGCGGAAAGAATGCAATATGTCAGTTTTTAAAGTAGGCAAAATGCGCTTGTGCTAACCCTAACAAAATTAACTTACCATAACTGTAGTGGAACCTTTTTATTGTTAACTCATCATTTATAATATACTTTTCTGATTTTGATTATTTAAAATATAAAAGCAGTTTCGTGTATGCAATACAATAAATTATAGTTTTGGTAAGTACTTTCATATAATGGTAAGCTTTTTGTTAAGTGTAGTAAGTTCGACTAGTACATTACAATTTCTGTGTTTTAGAAACGTCCTAAAAACTACAGTATGGGTGATATGCTTGAGCATGAGAAGGATTGCTGTTCGAAGTTTGAATTCATAAAAATGGAACCTCCTGATACCGATTTTGAACCTCCGGAGACCAAATTTGAACTCATGGACGAAAAAATTCTAGGTGAAGTTAAACTTGAAGTCATCGACATAAAGGCGGAATTTCTCAAAACTGAACATTTGGATATTAAAGATGAACCTGACGTTTCCACATTGAACAACAATTTATCCCAACAAGTATTAACGCCATCATCAAAAGAGAAACCTTTTTCATGCACCGTGTGTGAATATAAAGCAGGAAGAAGAAGTTCATTACGAGAACATATGGTGAAACACACAGGCGAAAAACCATACAAATGTCAGGAATGTAATTATGGAACAGCACATGCTGGTAGTTTCCGGAGACATTTGGTAATTCATACTGGGGAAAAATCTTTTGCATGTACAGAATGTGAATACAGAACAGGACGGAAAGCTGACCTTAAGCAGCACATGACAAACCATTCAGGAGAAAAACCTTTTTCCTGCTCTATTTGTCAATACAAAACAATAGCAAAGGAGAGATTAAAAACACACATGCGAAGACACATTGGGGAAAAACCTTTTGAGTGTAGCTTATGCGAATATCGAACAGCAAGTAGAAGCGATTTACGGTTTCATATGAAATGTCACACAGGGGAAAAACCATTAAAATGTAAAGAATGTGAATATAGAACAATAACTCCAAGCCGTTTACAGCTACATATGAAAATTCACACAGGGGAAAAATCTTTTAAGTGTACAGAATGTGAATATGCAACAGCTCATAAAAGTAATTTACAAAAACATAAGACAGTTCATACAGAAAAAAATCTGTCACATCAAATACGGGATGATATAGTACACCATAAAGAAGAAACACGTAATGGTTAAAAACAAATTAACAAAAAATGTCAAATTAAAAATATCTCAAAATTAGAGCAACTAAATTAAAAAATATGGAATATTGTTTCACTGTAATTTCTGTGAATATCAAGTTTATTTAAAAGATTAATTAATAAATTTGAAAATCAAAGCAAATGTATTTTATTGTAATATTTGAAAATACAAAAGTTTGACAAATTTACCCCTTTCTCAATTTTTCTAATTTGATTTAATAATTCTTATATACACGTAAATACCTAATTTACACATAAATAAATAATATTCATTTACAAGTTTTGTTCACTATGAAGGAATTCTGAACTTTTAAGGTCGAACAAATGTTTTATTGTAGTCTATGTCTACGGTACTATACAGATTCCTTAAGCGTAACATTTAATTTATGTTATTTCCACCTGAAGATGTTTTTTTTTCAAAACTTGTTGGTCTGCACAAAAAATTTAATAATCGTGCGATTTATGTAGTTATTTATCCAAGTGAAGTTCGTTTATTCACTTAACGCAATGCAATTTAACTAACAGCTTAATAAATTTCAGATGGCACACTAGAGAAAGACCTTTTAAGCGTTACTTTTATCAGTATCGATCGAAAAACTGGGGCAACCTACAACTTTATATGAAATGCCACAGGGGGGGAAAACAAACCATTTGCACATATTCCATACGAATATATGACAGTAACAAAAAGGTACAGCTTCATGTGGGAATTAATACGGTAGAAAAACCATTGAAATGGAATTAATGTGGATATTCGACAATAACAGTTAAAGCATTCACATTGTAGAAAAATCTTAGTAATGTACAAAAACATGAAAACCTTTCAAACGCAATACTTATTCATATGGAAATAAACGGAAAATAATAAAATATGTGAAATAAAGAATATTGTAAAAATGTTTAAAATAGCAAGTTTATATAATCTCTTCTGTTACCGTCCTAAGTGTGTATGTAATTTCATTTGATAAGCAACTAATGATGGATCCTACATATTTAAAATTTCCTATATTTACCCAAAAAACAATGTATTGGCTAGATTTAATTAAAAATGTTATAAAAAATAGCCTTACCTCGGCTGCCAACGCAACATATAAAGAATGCACATTTCCCCATTGCATTGAACACACTTAAATGGTTTTTCCTCAATGTAGAAACACTGCCTTTTCCCATTGCATAGACTTCATACATATCACATTACTGTAACGTTTTGTATATTTAGAAACAAATATTTGTTTATAATTAATTAAAGTATTCCATGGTCGAAAAGTTCTATGTTCTCCATTAACTTAAGCTTTGTACCTGTAAGATCTACAACACGCAAAAAATTGGCTATGCAAGGTCTTTTTTGAATCGCTGCCCAGCATACATGCAGATATCCATCTTTTCTCTTTTCACGACAACCACAGTTCGTCTAGCTCTCACATAGAGGAAATGAAAATTACCATTTCTAAATTATTTGAGACAAGAATAAAAATTTGGCATATATTGAAAAAAAACAGATGTATACTTTTGCTTGAATTGTGCAGGCATTGCTAGGCAACAGAATCATATATACAAAACGTGTTTGTGCAGAAGCAGATTTTCAGGGCTTTCAGTCCAAAAACCAATACTTAAGAATTTGCTTCTGGATTCAACATTGGCTTCCGGTCCAAAGCAAAAGTCTTACTTCTGGATTGAGCAGTAGCTTCCAACCAAAAACATAACAGCCCGTTAAGCTCCTGCAAGAGTTCAAAATATGTCCAGTAGTCCCGGCATCTTCTAGAGACCGCAACACTCCAATAGCACGGCACAAAGTCATGACACTATGACAGCCTAAAGTTGGTGGAAGAACTTTTCCATTTGTTCATGTTTGATGGTATTGCAATATAGTTTTATAATTTTGTAAATAAATAAATACAGCAGAGCATTTAAAGGTGTAAAGTACTTAATTTTTATTATAAAAATAGGGACATGCACTTTGAATGTGTTTAAAAGTACAACACTTATATTATTATTATTTTAGAAAACTCCTTTACAAAAATTTATAATCACAATCACAATACATGTACTTAAAAACGTTTTCCTATTGTAGTATTAATTACTCGCATACTTCATTAACAAAGTTTTTCACCAATATGGGTTTTCATGTGTTGCTGTAAGTTATTCTTCCGTAAAAAACTATAATCACGTACATTGCATTTGAAGCGTTTTTCACCTATATGTATTTTCATATGCTGTTGTAGTCTGCTCTTTTCTATACATTTATATTCACATATGTATACTGCATTGATAAGGTTTTTCACCTGTATGTGTTTTCATATGCAGTCACAGCTTACATTTTTGTATACATTTATATCCACATATGTTGCAATGAAATGGTTTTTCTCCTGTGTGTATCTTTACATGTTGTTGTAATCCACTGTTTTCCATACATTTATATTCACATAAATTACATTTACTCCCTTATGTCTTTTCATACGCTGTTTAAGCTTATACTTTTCTATACATTTAAATAGACATATGTTGCACAGAAAAGGTTTTTCATACTCTTTTGTATACATTTATATTCACAAACACAACATTGAAAAGGTTTTTCTTGTGTGTGCATTTTCATATGGCGTAGAAAACCACTTCTCCATAGACCATCTATAATCACACATATTGCATTTAAACATTTTGTTTATTTGTTTGGTTTTCATGATTCTCTTCAACTACATTGCTTGTAGGCAACTCCTCACTAACGAATGGCCCAAGCTTGATGTAGATATCATCATTACCACACCTAACACTACTTTTGTTTTCAGATCAGAAACTTCTGATTTTATTTGAAGGTTTGACGATTGATTGCTGATATTTTCGTGTTTCACTGTAATTATGGAACAATGGCTTAAATATAATTAGATTAAGAAAAATTGGATACTATTCAGCCAAGCAGGCTCGCAATCTAAACTCACTGCGACCGCCCCTAGTAATAATATAAAAGGGTATTTGAAAATTGTCAAATAAATGACCAACAACAATGTAGTTGTAAATAATTAGAAATGCAACAATGTTTTTTGATAACTTCCCAACAGCATCGTCCACACACTTACTGTGTGGGTTTGGTTCAGAAAAAAAAAGTTCTTTCTTGATTTTCTTTAGATGAAGACCACTTGATGTTGAGTCAACGGTGGTAGGTAATGCGATTTCACTAGTGACTTCATCTTTTACGTATTCTTCCAACTCGAACTTTAAATTCGTACAATTTAAAATTTATTTGTATTGCATCTATATGGCCTCTATTTAATTAGACGTTTTCTGTTTTTACCACCTACCAACAGCGTGCTGCACAAACTCATCAGGTGGGTTTGGCTCCGACAATGAAAATTCTTTCTTGATTTTCTTCAGATTTTTAGCATTTGATGTGGAATCAACAACAGCAGCCAATGAGATTTCACTTGCAATATCAGATTTGAATTGTTCTTCCATTCTCAACTTAAAATTTCTACAAACAAAACGCGTGATTACTTTCTAGAGCATTTAAAGCTTTGTCTTGTACATTTTTCTACTGCAGATACTATAAGGGAGACAAGTAAAGTAAAAATTCCGTAAAATTAGTGTACAACTATTTTATTAAATATACTCACTTTTAACCTGGACCTTTCTAATGGTAATGTGGTTATTAGTTATCAATTTAGTAAACTAAAAGGGCTGGATGTGCTTCGTGTACACTGAATTTCAAATGATTGTTACATGGGGGTTAGAGTAAAGAGTTAGACCACAGTATACTTATATATACAGTAGCGAAAGTAAAGGTCATTTATGGTAATTATAGCACCAAGCGGCGAACAAGTTACACTAAAATCTGACAGCTGACGGTAGTAGTGTTTCTCTGCTTTTTGAACGTTATAAGAACAATTTTCAAGTTGTTTGCCAGTGTTTTTATAAAAATGTGATTAGTATGATACCAATCTATTATGAGAGTCTCGAAAGGGAGCGCATGTTCCCCCGTGAACTGCGAAAACAACAAAGGAAAGAATCCTAACCTTAGTTTTTTTACATTTCCCAAAGATCCAAAAAGGTAATAAATTCTAATAAATATTAATACATTAAAGTTTGACTTTCTCGTCGTTCTAGATCAAAACAGTGGGTTGTAAACTGTAGACGTGAAGATTTACGTGAAAAAGAGGTGGAATATTTGAATAAAAACTGCACTTTGTGTACGCTACATTTTGAAGATTCGCAGTTTATAAATGTTAATAAATCATATTACTGGCATTATCTTTGTATTATTTAAAAACCATTATATAATGTAGCCCGTAATTTTTCTGTTTTGCTCATTAAAAATATGGTAACAACAACGAACAGGATTAGAATTTAAAACCCGCCATAATTTAAACGATAGTTTAACTTGTCTACTGTGGTTAGACCACACCCCTCAAAGTAAGACTACACCTCTCAAAGATTGTAACTGGAATATTGTTAATTTGAACTACTTTAGATACAGGTTGAATCAACATTTTGGAATACTATTTTTGTTGTTTTAACGGTTTTGCTTTTGGTTAATTATGTATTTCCATTAGATGTATCATCTATGTGTATTTCATGTGTAAGTGGGCTAGTGAAACAAACAATGCTTGGAAAGGTGCAATTTTTATTAATCATTTAAAACTTTTATAATAAATTGGTAATATACACAGTGTAACAGGGAACTGATTCACCCCCGTTTTTTTGCTATTAATTAAAATAATCAAATAAAATTCTGAAAGGTTCATATAAGCTGGTATTTTCCTGTTTCACTGTAATTGTTTCATCGGATTCAACAATATTAGACAGATTACGATAAATGTACAACTGGCTGGCAATTAGTTTATTTGTGTGTTATTAAGGGATTAGTATTCTGTCGTATTGACAAAAGTACACAAAATGTTCTTTGTATTATGCAGGGATTTAATGGATATAATTAAAAATGGTGTTTAAAGTTTACGTTCTTCAACGGCATTTCATTATTTATCCTCAAAAAAATTACAGTTTTTGACTATAAATATGATGTTGATTTGCAGCTGAGCGGTTCGGCGGGACTTTAATGGAATCGGCATTCATTTCATTATTATGCTCTGACAGACGATGGGCGTTTGCATTTTCATCTTTTTTAATCACTGTTACATTTTATCAGAATTATTATACGTTTTATTGAAAAGTACTTAGTATCTTCGCAAGCTTACAATAGTTTGTTGCGAATTTCCATAAAAATGGACACTTCAGTGGTTTTATGAAAAGCATTTAAGTGACACGTTTTTGGAATCGATTAAACTGTTAAAAATAATTTGCACAATGCAATGACGTCGGCAGTTAGTAAACGGTGTTTTTCACCACTAAAAGGAATAAAAGCTTTCGCTAGAAACACTGTACAGGAAAAAAATCTAAAACTTTGCAAGCTTCTAAGCGTACCTACCCTAAAATCTCGCAGGCCCTTAAAACACGTTCAAGTAGGCCACGCCCACTTCTGAACAAATTTACGCATTTTTCACATACTATTATAACTTGCCCTCCCACTATGCCATACCACGAGCCGCTAGTAAGGTATAGCACTTCAAAGTTTATTGCATGTTGCATGTATACAACTTTGACTGGAACAATCACATTTAAAGCACCTACTTCCATCGTCTGCGTTGATGTTTCAAAACCGACGTCACAAATCCAACATAGGCGACGGACATTTAATACAAATTTTTATTCTCTGACACTTTAAGTTAAGTGAACTATAACCGGTTTCAGATCGCATTGAGTATGCTGATATCATTTTCATATACGTATTTTATGGCGGAATTTCACTTGAATCACAACATCTTGGTTGGCAGATGATATGCCGCCTCTGCATTCGCGTCGTTCATTTTCCTGCAAATTAGATAAGGTATGGAAGCCCAGTTGCCCCGCCGGCACGATCACTAGACTTGAACCTACTGGACTTGTATCAATGGCGCATATGAAACAACTTGTGTACAATCTGCCAATAACAACTCGAGAAGAGTTGCTCGACTGTACACACACTGACGCATAATTAAATAAGGAATGATCCTAATGTGATTGCTCGGAGTCAGTGATTCACCATAGTTAGAAGTTTTCATGAATGCATTCATTTCGAAAGACGACGTTTCGACAGTTCAACCGCAGACATTCTTCTTGCTTTGAATTTTTAATTAGTACATAACGTTTTAAAATTGTACACATTCAATAGATTTACCTATTTACTTAATAGTTCTTTGGTCATACATTACCCTGCGGATCTTGAATTGCCAAATGATACAGTGGGAAGTGTCAAACTAATGTAAGAGATAATATTAAAAGAAAAGTACCAAAGGTTGCAGCAAGTGCAGATACAACCACAAAGTCACGGAAATGATCTCCATTTGAAACAATGTAGTTGCTTCGTGTTAATCTTTTGGTCATTATGCTAAAATGTATCAAAAGAAGAAAGTCAGTGCGATTCAGGTTGTGGAGTCGGGCAGTGTAAAATATGACTTTGTAAAGAAATCAAATTGCATTGTGAAACTGCTAAACTGCAACTTTTATTTTCAAATTACATGACACGTAGTCACATAACTACAGATTTTATTTTCTAAACTCTACATAACATAACATTTTACTATTAAACTAAAGAGTACTGCGTCTATACCTCCCTCAATTTTATCATCAAATTGTAGGCACTGTTATAATTATAAAATATGTGTGGCTCAAATACCAAAACCAAGGTTGGAGCACTTTCTCTCGAGAAAAGTTGCCTGAAGCTATCATACCAAACAAAAGTAGCACGAATTTACCATATTTCCACCTAACCTATATTTTTATACTTTGTCTTATTTATTGTTAAGAGTTATTGTTTAAGTGATTCATGTTTAGTAAGTAACAGAAATGTCTGTAGAAGGCAAATCACTATATATTACCTAAAAATTAAATTATAAATCTATTATAGTTGCCGCACATATTCCGTCATGGATGTTCCTTTTATACCAATTAATGATGATAAACATGAAATGGGTATTGTAGAAACATTAGTTTATGTGTATCAAGAACCTTCGGATACTCTTTTATATGAATTCGATGAACAACATGTCAAACTATCTCAGTTATATGGTATCGTAAACAATCTAACTAAATACTAAATGAGGAAAAAATAAACTCCTGCTAATTTTAAAATTTTAGATAATGCTGTTGTAAAAACGGAGCCCGAAAATACTGGCACAAAATTAGAGTCCCTGAACGTTGAAGAATTTAATATAAAAGATGAAGTAATTGCAGCTACGGAAGCAATAAACAAGTCAATAAAAAAGTGTTACAAATGCAAACAATGTGCTTATGAAAGTTCACGACCAGCTCACCTTGCTGTGCACATGAGAGTACACACCGGAGAAAAGCCGTTTAACTGTAAAATATGTGGACATAAATTCTCGGAAAAAGGTAACTTACATAAGCACTTACAAATACACACTGGAGAAAAATCGATGGAATGTACATTGTGTGACTACAAGTGTTCCCGAAAGGATCACTTTAATAAACATATGAACACTCATTCTAGTAAAGAGCCTCCGAAATGTAACATATGCGGATATAAATGTACAGGTAACGTTGATTTACAAGTGCATCTGAGAAATCATGTTGAAGAAAAGTTTTTCAAATGCAAATTATGCAAATACCAATGCTCAAAAAAGAGCATTTTGCAAAGACACATAAGAACTCACGCTGGAGAAAAACTTTTTAAATGTACATTATGTGAATATGTTTGTCTAGAAAATAATTATTTAGAGACGCACTTGAAGATTCATACCGAGTATAAACAGTTTATTTGTGAAATTTGCGGTCATAAATGTCCAGATAAGATCAGTCTAAAATGTCACATCAAAGTTCATACTGGAGCAAAATTTTTCGAGTGTGAAGAATGCCCATACAAAATATCGCGAAAGTCTCACTTCCGTAGACACATGCTGAGTCATTCTGGGGAAAAACCCTTTGAATGTACAATGTGTGAGTACAAATGTATCGAAAAATTTAATCTCAAAAAGCACGTGAAAACGCATATGGGAGAAAAGCCAAATCAATGTGAAATATGTAATTATAGTTTTTTAGAAATAGATCAACTGAAAAGGCACATGTTCATTCATACCAAAGAAAAGCCTTTTGTATGTAATTCATGCGATTTTAAATCTTCACGTAAGAGTGACCTTACAAGGCATAGGAGAATTCATACAGGGGAAAAGCCATTTCAATGTATAATGTGTGAATATACTTGTTGCCAAAAGAGTCAGTTGACACCACACATGAAAACGCATGTTGGTGAAAAATTTTTTGAATGTACAATGTGTGAGTATAGATGTTTCGAAAAATGTAATCTCAAAAAGCACGTGAGAACTCATACAGGGGAAAAGCCTTATCAATGTGACACATGTGATTATAGTTGTTTAGAAGCAGGTAAACTGAAAAGGCACATGTTTATTCATACGAAAGACAAGGCTTTTGCATGTAATGTATGCGACTTTAAATCTTCAAATAACAGTGATCTAAAAAGGCATACGAGAATTCATACCGGGGAAAAGCCTTTCCAATGCATAATGTGTGATTACAGCTGTTGCCAGAAGGGTAAGCTGACAATACACATGAGAACTCATACCGGTGAAAAACCTTTTGAATGTCAGATGTGCAAATATCGGTGCTCTCGTAAAGATAAACTACTAAGTCATCTGAGAATTCATACTCGAGAAAAGCTTTTACAAACGCAAAATGTTCCCTTGTAAATATTAGAAATTTGATTTAATCAAGGTGTAATTATTATTATTTGGGAATTATTATATTGGTTTACTTACAAACTTCGTATTTTGTTCAAAGTTTTAGTTAAATATGTAATTTGTAAAACTACATTTGATACCAATTCCGATTGAAGACAAAAACGAGGTCTTCAACGTCGGAAAAATGAAGTACCCCCCATCCTATGGACCAGGATCGTATTGTGCGTCTTGAGAAACTTTATATAAAGTGTTATACGAAGTTTAGTGTTAGTTTTAATTTAACCAATAACATTAATTAATGTAGATTCAAATTTACCCTGCAGAATTTAACTGCGATCAACGATGTTCAATTATTTGTATATTAAACCAACTTTTTACTGACTTTGCTTTCTTCTAAGTATTGCGCAATTTTTGAAATTTGGTTTGTAACTTTATTATATGATTTAGAGCCCTGATGAAGAGGAACAAAAGCTTCTGAAAATTTTCGGAATCGTTATATAATAACTACCACAGTTTTGTAATGATTCGATAGAAAATTTTTCTTTGTGCACCAGTTGAACATCCTTCCAGACAGCTCAGTGCAGGATGTAAAAATGTTAAAATGATCAAAGAAAATTATTACCTGTCACGTTACTGTTCAAATTTTAAGATTTACTCCTAAAGAAATGTAAAACTCTGCAAGTTTCTATGGGAAGCCTAACAGCTCATGTGCACTTACAACACGTTCAAATAGGCTACGTCCACGTTTGAAAAAAAAACTTGCCTACAGTGAATTTTTCACATACTTTCATAACTTGCCCTCCCACTATGCCACATCACGGCCGCCACTGGTAACGGGCGCTAAATGTTGGTAAACGTATTTCTTTAGCGCATGTTAAGCAAGTCGCAGTTATGTTACAGGAGTGGGTTCAGAGCAACGAGGTCCACCAAGACGTGAATTCGATAGAATTGTGGACTATACAACCTAACCATCGCAGATGGATTTGCGAGGAACGGAAAGTCGAAATATGTCTACGACGTATTGTTTATACTTTATAGGCTTCTACTGGTTTACACAGTTTGATGCAATTTGTAAAGATAAATAAAAGTTTACTCGTAGCTGCTTATGGTTTATGGTCCTATAACGTCACTTTTTGGGAAGCTCTGAGTTATTAATATTGAGAACCTCTGAATTAGGTCTTCATTAGAGGTGGGCCTTGAACTAAACTAACCTCAAAGGTCAATGTAATTATTAGCTATGTTATTAGGTTTAAGTACGAAGTTGTTTATTTAAAGTGTAATTATTACTATACAAGTAAGTATGTTATAATTATTATTAAGCATATCAAGAATTATTTATAAAACCTAATTTTAGGAATAAAAATTCGTATGGTAACCCACAAGACTATGTGATATCATTTGTAAAACAACCAAAGAAGAAAAAGCCACAAGAAGTGTAAATTAAAGGAAGTGAAATGGATGATGTTAAAAAGGATTCATGCACATACAACATCACAGAAATTAACGGAGGTGTAAATAATGACGCATTTACTTTGAAGCATGTAAAACTTGAAGAAGACTATGATGCCAACATTTTGATTTCTAGTTTTAAAAACGTAATAGTGAAACAAGAACAGTTTAATTATGTGCATAGTGATGAGGCGGCAATCGTTAAACCCGAAGAAATTTTTATAAAAGATGAAATTCCATCTTTAAGCCAAGAAGAACCAAAAATTAATAAAGAACATCTTAATCCTAGTTTTAATACGTACAAAACAACAATGAACGTCAATATTCAGCAACAAAATCAAACTCAAACTGTGAAAACTCTATTTAAATGCACCCATTGTCCTAGTACAAGTTTAACCAAATTTAACTTTAATAAACATTTACAAATTCACACAGCTGAGACTCAATTTCACTGCCACATATGCAACTATAAAACAGCTCGTAAATTCTCACTGAAAACTCATTTGATAACACACACCGGCGAAAAGTCCTTTATATGTACAACTTGCAACTTTAAAACTGGAAATAAATATTCCCTAACACGACATGAGAATATTCACGCTGAAGATAAACTATTTACATGTGCTGTATGCAGAAGTAAGCTTGCCAGCAAATTTTCATTTAAGAAACATATGAGGATTCATAGTGGAGAAAAACCATTTCAGTGTACCGAATGCAATTTTACTACAACAGAGAGCTTTAAATTAAAAGTTCATTTGAGAATTCATTCGGGTGAAAAGCCTTTTGGATGTAACTTCTGCGAATATAGAGCACGTAAAAAACACCACCTTCAAAGACATATTGCTATTCATACCAAGCAATATTTATTCAACTGTACTTTTTGCAATTATAAAACTGTTGAGAAGTCACACTTCCATCGTCACTTGTTAATTCACACCGAGGAGAAGTCTTATGCATGTATCCTATGCGAGTACAGAGCAAATCAAAAGGGTACTTTGAATATTCATATGAAGATGCACGGAAGAGAAAATACAAAAAAGCTGTTTCAATGTAATTTTTGTGATTATAAAACTGCCAGAAAAGGTTTTTTAGCTAATCATGTAAGGACCTGTCATAAAAATAAAAAGCGTTATAAAGAGGTAGAATACAGCAATGAAAAATTGCAAAATTTTGCGGCTCAGGAGGAGGTTAACAAAGAAATTGTTACTAAAGTAGAATTTGTTAATGTTAAAGATGAAAGGTTACAATTTTTTGACTAAATAAATTGCAAATAAAATTTCTAACTGATTATTATTATTTATATTTAAAATTTTTTTTTTCACAATTTGTCATGTATGTACATTAGAGTTAAGTCAAATGTAAAAGGTTAGATGTCAAGATTGTGTGTATTGGTTTACCACAACACAACAAAATGCTTGCATTTTTAATTTTAAGCATTTTACTTGAGAAAATGTTTATTTAACACAATAACAAGGAAATAGCTGACCACATGTACATGTTTACTATACGTCGTCATATTGGTTTGGCTTGTGCGACGTCATGTTGGAAGGGTATCAGGGGTTAAAGGTAAGGTACAGGCTAAGTGCCAAGTTTTTAGTATAGGTTTAACGACGTAGAGTTTGGGTGCCAATATTTTGAAATATTCTTCAATGTAAAAAGGCAGGGACTACTGCATGGTCTGCCCAAACAGTAATTTTTCTCCAGGCACGGTAGTACATGTGCAGTACATATGCCATAAATTGTTTGCTGCTTATGAACTCCCACGCATGCACAACTGATAAGTAGTAATTTATCAGTTAGTGAATGCAACTTTGTTTTAGTATTTTTTTTGAAAATATAACTGCTCTTAACCATAACCTCGGCCAGACCGCATAGACCAACAACATTGTTTGAAAAAAGTAGGCGCACCCGGGATTCGAACCCTCAACCATTTATGCATTAAAAGGCTGTACACTTGTATTACCATCTGTGCCACAAAGTGCTTGCAGGCAAACGCTAAAACGTAATGCAAACACTCCTACCATGGCTGAAAAAAGATTAGTGTGTGATCGGACTGTTACCATTCTTTTTGTTGCTACACAGTCCCACCATGCAAAAAGAAAAAATTGCTGTCCGGTCAGACTGCACAGCAGTCACATTTATTAAAAATTAAGTTTCAAAATGTGGCAGGTGGTTAGGTGCTGATGATTGAAGGTTTGATGTTAAGATCTTTAACTTTGTATTTAGACATAAACGGCCAACATTGAGCTGAGGTAGCAAGATTTAGATACAGCAGGTCAGGATTAATGTTAGGTGTCCATACTTAATAACTAGGCTACATGGAGAGAATTAGGATTAACTACCAACTGCCTTTAAGTTTAGGTGCCAGCGTGTGAAACTGAAATCTACAGGACGCTACATGTCAACATTTAAGTTTCAAGTACTAACAGTTACATGTTAGTTTTTAAGGTTTCTGGCAAAAATGTAAACATTAAGTTCCACAGTATTAACATTTCTCACAACACCACACCGTAATAAACACTGGTTTACTGATAGGTACTAAAATGTGCATGAGGGTTTCTACTACCCATTACTATCTCCACTGCTGTACACTTGGGATGATGTCAAGAACACATAACACCGCATTATGCAAAGATGCTTTTGATGTTTAATCGCTCGATTTTAAACAAGATAAACATCCGGCACCGCCTACAAAAGTTTGACAACAGAGAAAATAGTAAGTATAATAATTTTATAATTCATATTAAAGTTAAGCATTTATTTTTTAAAATTGCAAAAATATAATTTGCTGTATTAGTTCTTCTCAGCCGTAGTAGTTCAAATATTTAACTATATAGAAATATATCATTTGGATCTAAAACAATTAATTTTAATCGTTTTAATAAAGTAAATCAAAAATTTAATTTTACCTATAATATTGTAATTAAAACATTTTTAATTAAATCTTAGCAATTTTTTTTGTAATTATGATACTTAAAAATAGTTCAAATTTTATTATGTTGACTTTACACATAACCTATTTTTTTAATTAATTATATTGGTTCATTCTCTGCAATATTTTATGTATTTTTACATCATTTAAACAAGTTATAAAGAAATTTTGTCTAATATTAAGCATGTTGCGGGTTTGCAGAACCTGCCTGCAAAAAATTCCGGACATTAATGTTGTTAGTTTAAGTGGTGGCATCCAGTCTTTGCAAATTAAAAGCGAATTAACACTTTGTGTACCTGAAATGGTAAGATTTCATTAATAATAAGTGCTTGTTTAATTAATTTAATTTTAAGGTCTTGGATGCGGTGGACGAATCAGTCATTTGCACTTTTTGTGTCGATGCACTTCACTCTGCTTACGATTTTAAACGCCAGTGCTTGCAAACGGAAGAACGTATCCAAAATTACATACAAAACGTACATTTAAACTTAGATCCTATCGACCTTAATAATGTATGTGATATGGAATCCAATGACACAAATTTTAAATCGAATCCGAGTGAATTAGAAATGATGCTTGACAAACCTGAAGCTTACCCAGATGACTTAGAACAAGACTCTATCATATTGGGATTTGAAAATGCAGAAAATATAAAGGAAGAGTTGCCAACTTCTGACGAAGAAGTCGAACCAGACGATTACAAAATCACCCATGAGTGTTTGGAAACCATTATGGGCCTTCCGGAAGATGATATGTCTATTAATTGTCACGAATTAGCACCACCAATAAAGGATGAAGATTGCAGCAATGAATTTAACACGGTACGAAGTGAAGTTGGTCAAAAACTTGAAAAACCGTACCAATGTACGAATTGCAACTACAAATCCGCAGAAAAAAGCAAATTAAAAAGGCACCTTCTTACCCATAACGCTATAAAGCCTTTTAAATGCATCATTTGCGATTTTGATACAAGGCGCAAGGATACACTGACAATTCATATGAGGGAACACAGTGGGGAAAAGCCGTACAAGTGCTCGTGTTGCGAATTTAAAGCCGTTAGCAAGTACACTTTAAATATGCACTGCATGCAAACACATGGCGAAGAAAAACCGCATAAATGCCCGAAGTGTAAATACAGTGCAGTGGAAAAAAGCACTTTACGCAGGCATATGGCTGTTCACAGCAACGATAAACCGTTTAAATGCGACCAATGCAATTTTAGCACTGCTTGGAAGTACACTTGGGCAAAACACCTGCAAGGACACAGTGGTATGACGTACAAATGTGATTTATGCGATTACAGCACAATTTACAAGAACAATTTGAGTTTGCATGTTGTTCGTCACAGTGGTGACAAACCTTATAAATGTAGCAAATGCGATTACAAAGCAGCGGAGAAAAGCAAGTTAAAAAGGCACGTCTTAACACATGAAAGTGTTAAGCCTTTTGTATGCACTATTTGTAATTTTGGTACTACTCGAAATGATACTTTAAAAAAGCACATAATACGTCATAAAAGTAAAAATTCCACTCAATTGTGTTAGAATAACTGGGTTTTTTGTCTCGTAGATCAGGATTTTATGATTGTCCGAAGCTGTATAAAGTTAGCAGTGATGTAGATAGCAGCGAAACGCCCATTGAAGCTTAGTTCCACCTCCTGCGTCAAGATGCAACTATTGGAACCTGATATGTAGTTTGGTTTTGCTAACATTTATTCCATATGCAGTGGCATATTAAGTAATATGCCCTGAAATACGTTTCCTGATTATCAACAAAAACAAAGTTAAACATATAAATCATATCTTAGGTTTGTAGCCGCGCTCTGGCTACGAAGGCGGAATCAATAGCAGTGAGCGTTATTTTCCTGTACACTATTGCTCAATTAATTGTGTACCGGTTCAACCCTTCTTATTTGAACTGGTTGAAACTTTACCCTGGGTAGCTAGAAGCCAGGGTTCGGTGAAACAAATACGAAGACAGAATAAAGAAATAATTATTTACACTGTTTATTATCTGGTTATTTACAAAGTTTTATATGTTAAAATTATACGTAATCCATGTACTTCAAATGTTATTTACAAAATCAAATCCATTACATAAAACAAAATATATGGTTCAAAATTCCCCTTTTTGACGACCCGCCTATGGCACGTTTGCCTCCTGGTATTTTCCTTCTGCTACTGGTTAAATTCTTGTATGTCTGTTGGTTGGGTTGCCTAACTGGTTGGTGGGATTTCTGGTCAATACTGCGCCGATCAATAATTGTTTCCCGCGTTATGCGCCGGTCCAATACATCGACTCACAATGGATTTCTGTAATTGCACACGACAAAATGGTGTCTGTTTGACAGTTCTGTAAAACTAAGATTAACAATTCTCTCGTTCATTAAAAATTCAGGAATCTCTGGAAAGAAATAACTTTGTAATTAATGTTCTGCAACGGTTGCTGTTCTACACTCGGCTGTCACAGGTTGACTCTGGTTACAACTGGAATTAAAATGTTTTGTGTGTGTGTTGTGGTTAAAGGAGTTCAGGTAAGAATTAAGGATAATTCTTGGTGATTTTAATTAAAATAAATTAATCTACTGGTCTAAATTCTCTGGGTCTACAAATCTATAAACGGGGCTGTCGAAAATATCGGGCTATTTTATTTACTGGAAAATTTCCATTAAAGAATGTAAATTCTAAACTAAAAACTGGATTCTGGTAATTAATAAAAATTAACGGTAAATTCAACTCTAATAATTACGAACGGAGCTTCAACTTCTCCCTGTCGTAATTATACCTTAGTTAAAAGCAGAATTATTTCGTTGGAATCAAAGAAGTTTACATCTCAGCAAACCAACGAAACAACTACTTTCTGGCAATCAAATAATTGATTCCAACAACAGATCTGGCATCTGTACGTTAGGGATCAAAGTATTCAATAGCTGGTTTATTTAATTTGAATGAAAGAACATCACATCCCAACTTTCAAATTAAATAACTGGTTCGAGTATTTTTCTAAGTTCAGGTCTAGATTCGTAAATTCAAAATTTACTAACAGTTGAAACTGTTCGGAATAAAAATAATTAGAAAATTTTCTAAGTTGTGATTCAAATTTATGAATTAAATTTATTAAACGTATCTGGATTTCAAAGTAATTTGAAAAGTTAATGTTTTCTAGAAAGTTCTCTTGAAGAGAAGTTTCTTAGCGGGTTTCTTGAAGAGAAGTCTCTCGACTGGGGCTGGTCAAATGGTTTTATACCCGGTGAAGAAGGAAGGGGTCGGAGAAGGGATACTTTCTGGGAGTAACGTCTCAGGTTGCGCTGTCGTTTCGGTCGCGTCGCGTATAAAGTTCCACTACCAGTGACTTCAGCGAGTTTTCATCGAACTACAACAAAATAAATCATTCTGATTTATTAAAAATTGTTGTTTACAGGATGCGTCGTTACAATTGTATATTAATATATTATATGTATTGTGTAGTTTTTAGGTGCCATAATTTTATGAATAGTTGCAGTTAAAAATAAGTAAATAAATGAAGTATAGATTTTTATTTTCATTTTTATGAATATGAACGATTAACATTTTTACCATAATATTATGGTTTAGAAAAACAATTGATTTTAAAGTAGAATTAAATATCTCGGTGGGATAAGTACTCAAAAAATTTGTACAATCACGGTTATTAATTTTATTAGCATTCATTCGCATTTGGTCGCTAGAGAACTCCAAATTTTGTTGACCAAAATATGTAAAAAATCAAAATTTACATTCATGGGGAAAAAGTTCATTCTTTGTACACATCTAACATTGAACCCCTACAACATTTTCAAACGTGATTCAAATCTGTTGACCAGCACACGAATGCCACTGATGAATATGAAAAGCATAAGGTTTGGGCAGCGCCATAGATTAACTTATTGCGATACTATTTTTTAATGTAAAGCCCATTGTTTTTTTTACAAAACCGCGAGTTAATAACGTGAAGGCACTGTAATTTGGTTGACACGAAAAGTCTGCAAATTGATCACTTCGGCAAACTATGGCAAGTTGCATAACCCCAGAGGTCTCAAATAAAATCACTTAATACATAAATTGTTAACTATGGGGATCTCGCTTATTTGAAGAGATACGACGATGGGTAAATTAGAAAAAAAATGTGATATTTTATGCCCACTAATAATCTAAAAAGAAATTGGGGCTATTTTGTATAGTTTCCGAATAAACTGATAAAAAAACTGAAATTTTGGATTTTTTGTTTTCCGCTATAACTCGTTTGTCAATTATATTACATATTCCCGAGAGATAAACCGCGAGTGGAAGTAGGTGGACAAAGTAGTGGAAGTATGTGAAAGTAAGTGGAAGTATGTAGAAGTAAAAGTGAAGTATGTGGAAGTAAATCGAAGCAAGTAGTATTAAAAGTACGTGTAAGCATGTGGAAGTAAGATGGAAGTTCGTGGCAGTATGCGGAAGTATCTGGAAGTAAAAGTGAAGTATATGTGGAAGTAAATAGAAGTAGTAGTGGAAGTATGTGTGAGTATGTGAAAGTAAGTGGAAGTATGTGGAAGGATCTATGTTAATGGAAGTAGGGGTACAAAATCTTTAAGCGCGATTTACCCCTCGCACAATTCTAGTTAATGCATTATTAAAACACTTTTTTATGCCGAATCTAAATTTTTTATCAGATTTGGTGTAATTGTTACCATTGCTCATTTTCGACTGACAACTTTATTTTTTAACATTGTGTCACACTTGGCATTTTCTTTAAGTTTTGAGCATTTTATTACAGAAAATAAAAATTTCATAAGAGTGCCATGGAAAGACCACGTCATTTAAAGTCCAAATTATTTTCCAGAAACTTTTTAAAACGCTTGTTCCCAGTATGAACTCTCATGTCGATTTTAAGGTGATACCTAACTAAAAACTAAAATTTCTAAATGTTATACCTCGGAAACCATTTAGGTTAAGTAGATACGTTTATATAGACTTTTTGTCTTCTTGTTTCATGAGGAATCATGTTATCCGTTTTAACATTTTCCGAAACATCCTGTATAAAAATATAACAAATAATTGATTGGATAATGTTGTATTATTTAATTTTTTAGATTTGCTTAGAAACTAGTCGTTTAAACTTACTTGCTTGGGCACGAATATTTTTTATGCGTTCATGCCCATGTTTAAATTGTTAAGGAACAAGTGGGATTTTTAAATTCCGCGCTCATCGTTCGGTGCAGAACGACGTCGCATGATTTCGCTCGACGCTCGATAATTTGCTCTTTAGTGGCGGCTACTACACCAGTCGCAAATGAAAGTGAACACTTCAAAATATTCACAGAATCGTTAATTGTGCGACTGCAACTAAATTCTTAGCCCAGGGGCTCCAAATTTCTTAGGGCGGCTCTGATTTGTTGCTTTTCATTGGACTTAGACCCGTTGGGAACAATAAATAAATAAGTAACTAAAAATATACCCTAATCCTATCTAATCAGTAATCACCTTATTTATATCTTTTTGAGTCGTGGATAAAAATGACAATCTCGATAATATTGAGTTTTTATAAAATATATCTTAATAAGACGTGTTATTTTACTGTAGGTCCGGAAAAAACAGTTTACAAAAAGGAACTAGTTAAATAGTTATTACTTATTAAGATACGTTTAGTTTAGAAAAAATTTCTTAAATATTAAACAGTTGTTGAAAAAAGAGGTAAGAAACAATTAATATTGCTATAATATTTAAAACCTGTAATCATTTTGCACTTTACTCGTCATATTACATTCGTTGTAACAGTCCAGATAAGATAAGTGGCGTGAATAATCCAAAACAGTAATTAACTATATATTATATGTAATATAGTTTATGATTTTTTGATCCGTTTTTTTTAAATAAATACATTTCTAGCTAAAATTTGTAATTCAAAAAACTGCATCAATTTCTCCTTAAATTTAAAAAAAGTAAAACTAGATTTTTTCGCATAAATTAAAGCAACTTGATGACATTGCGATTCTTTGAAAGTATGCATGAATAGAGTATAGAGAATGGTATGCTACAGCGCACAGTTTAAGAGCTACTGTGTGACGTCGTCAATGTAAAAACAACGGCAAATTTAAAAATTAAACAACATCAATATAATAATTTAGTTACAATGTTAGAATTCAGATAAAAATCTTCTGGGAAACTAAAATATTTCATATTGTGTGTAGCTATGCTTATAATAATATAAGGTTCAATACACAAAAAATTAATTTAGGTGGATGTGTAATTTAATACTTACTTTTGTCTTACTATTTTAGTTAGGGCAATTCTATACATAGGACTTCATAATAAAGTGTATAAAATTTATGAAAGTTCATTAAACACTCAATTGTTGACAAATTACATGCACCTAACCTCTATACCATTCCACATGACATTTGAAATTATCAGAAGTACTTATACTGCGCGTGCGCACCGAAGAATACCAACCAGGGTTTCTCAACAAGTGTTTACACTTGCGCAGAACTTGACGAAATTTGGTCCAAGAAACAGCATATCATCTTCTACACTCTATCAAGAAAAGTATCGAGTTTCAACTGTTTAGAAAATTGATACCTAGGTGTGTTATGATAACAAAGATTTGTGCAATGGCGGTTATTCGGAATTTTGATTATTACCGAAAAATCGTATTTTGAAAAAATGTACATAAGATATTTTGAAAATAGTGTGTGCAGATTAAAGGTGGGCTAGGTAGCAGTACAAAACATAGTAGTGTAACGTTACACTGTAAATTTTATAATCAAATTGTCGCTGTACCTATGTAATTTAGCATATGGTTAATACGATTTTAGATACAGAAAGAAGAAAAAGCATACGATTTTAATACAAAAAGAAAAACACTACTAATGCGATTCATTTTTCAATTGTTTTTTCGCCATCTGCCCACTAATCTATTGAACCAAAACACACCGTGATCGCCCGGCCACCAGCCAGCGCCGTTTTGCATTTTGTTTCCAAATATATTTTTTTTAAATATCCTGTTTTATAAACCGCGGATTATTTTTCCAAATACAGTACCTACTTGTTAAATATACACGTTATTAAATTGTGAAGTTGATACTAAACATTAACATATTTTTTAGACGGTGGGATATACATACTACCCCAACAGTCAGGGTACTAACCGCCTTTCTGCTACGGGAGTCGCGTGTTTATGTTCCATGTTGTAGCGCTTGCTTGAAACAGCCCGGTAGTTCAGTTAGAAAATGTGTGCACAGCGTCGGTAGCTGTCAGATTGAACCTCGGCAAGGGCAACTTTTTTAAAATTAAATAATGATTATTTTTTGCATAGTGCAATGCTACTGCTTATGCTCCTTGGGATAAGGAAACAATGAGTGCGACAAGGAAGGGAGATAATAGGTGGGTCAAGTTGGGATTTAGGTATGCACGAGTATTTTATTTTAAACGGATACGGAATTTTTTAAATTATATTTTTAACTATGCATGGATATGTGAATCCTCACTTGGTCCGCCAATTATCTCATTTCCGAGTCGCACTCATTAGTGCCTTATCCTATCCTCGTCCATATTTTATGTTCAATAGTAACAGTTTTATGTGCAAAATGGGTTAATAGTATTTATAAACTACAGCATTACTTGTATTAATATTTAGGGAGACCGCCCTACCTCTCTTGACTACCACTTGGAAGCAGTAATGCACTGTTACTGTGAATTGGAAAATTTTCAAGCTATTTCTCAAAACAGCCGCGAGATGTCAGCAGTGCCAAATGCAGTTTTGAACGTTATTGTTAAAATATTTATTAATGAGTGTAATATGTTATAACATTTGTGTTTTCTATGGGTTTAAATAATGAAACAAAAAATTGGTTTTTGTATTAAGCGAATCAACAAATGCCAGCATGTGATATCAGATAATCATATAGAAAATTTTGACAATTCCCGCGTTTGGTCCATGCAGCCCTCTAGTAGATAATACTTAGGGGAGGGATGGGTAATCACGAACAGCGGACAATGCCGAACACCTCTTAAAAAGTCTTGTCCACCGCTATCTGCGCCTGTGCGACACGCGGTGTGGTTGCATACAGCACCACAATCGCGTCAGTTCAATCGCAGACCCTCTAAGTAGCAAGTGTAAAATTTTACAGCGTCTTTTAAGTTTATTAGCATTGTGTTATTATTTTTTAGTGTGACACATTAAGGTATGTAGACCATACAAGCTATTTTTTTTGGAAAACTCTTAATATAGCTATGATTACTGAGTTATCTATTACGTCCTAGCATGTTTTTTTCTAATGTAGTCTTGTTTGTTTACGACATGTGAATTGGAATAATTAACCAAAACATTTCGGGTAATCACGACCAGTGCTGTTCGGCATTACCCGACATGTATTTCAATGCGAAAGAAAACCTTTCATTTCAAACAGTTGCGCCTTTACCAAAAAAAGGGCATAATCCAAAACAAAATATGCGGCGCAGAAAGCAAAGATCGGAAACCCTCACATCAACTCCATTAAAATCCATGTTGGAAGAAAAACAAAAGAAACGCCTTGTGAAGGAGGCAGATCTGAAGAAACAAGAAAGGATGGGTACATAAACTTTGTAGTGGTGCGGAAAGGCCAACAGGTTATACATGTGACTTTTGTAGATAAGCTGTTCGACATTGCCCACCACCTTCGAGTAATCCCGAAATTGTAATATGCAACTTTGGACATTGTTTTTATTTCTATGAATAAACTAAACCACTCTATTTATTGTAATTTACGTTCCCAATACCTTATCTATTCACCTCGACCAAGTCATATGATCATAATTATAATAATTTCTGAGTTATTAAGCTTTTCGCTTAAGTGTTCGCAATTACCCTTCGCTCCCCTAAAGCAATCTTCTATTACAAACATTGTCTCAAGCAGGTCTCAAAACTTCGATACGAAGTTTAATGTTTCAAACATTAAGACAAGCCTAAGTTTAGACTATATTTTACTATGCATTAAGTATATTTGATCTTTTTCAGACATATTTCCAAATGGAAGATCACAAGGAATACAAATTAAAAACGGCCATTTTGTTGTTTTTACGCTCTATTAATCAAGACGACCCGGGGAAAACAGTTATTCTTTTGGATGTCAACGACTGTGGGGCTTTTGGCAATATCGTGCTGTACAGAAAAACCGTTAAAGGTCACGAATTGATTAGTCTTGTTCAAGTTATTTATCAAACGGAACAGAAACTTATAGGATCAAGTGAATTGAATAACCAAAACAGTCCTTTTTGGTTTAAACATTTTTTAAGCGGAGTTAGTAAGATACAAAGCAAATTTAAAGAACTCCCACAAACAGAATTCGTCACAAACTTGCAAGACAATCATAAAAATACGGCGTTTGTTCTATTTAGCAACTGTAAAATTGAAAATAATTGCAGCTTTCTAAGGAACATTACTGAAGAATTAAAAATTGCTTATAATGGGTTACTTTATCCAACTCTCAACACCAGCGATTACGGAAGTATTTTCCAATTGGATTTTGATGATACTTCAAACGGTTTTCAAATTGAGGAGAATGCCAGAAGCTTACCAAATATCTTTTGGTTTACTAACCAGCTCAGTATTGCTGATGTAGAGAGAGACATTCAGAACCAAGTTGAAACGATTGTCCAAAATTCAAACCAACAAGCTGACCCAAAAGTAACGGCCAAGGAATTCATTGAGTTTGTTAATGAATGGTTGGAAGAGCATTCGAGTGATAACTTTGCTTCTGAAGCATATCAAGTATTCAACAAACTCGAAGAGCTTTTATTGAAACACGAACCCGAAGAAAAAAGCATTGTAATTTGGAACAGTAGGAATAAACAAGAAAATTTTAATTTGGACAAAAAGTGTATTATTGAGGAATTGAATAAGTGTATCGCTGAAAGAAGAACGATTGGTACAGACGAAAACACCTTGCATGGTGCTGTAATGAATGGTGACGTGCTTAAAGCATCTTTGCTGATTTCCACTGGAACTAACATCAACGAAGAAGATGGCTTTGGATTTGCACCACTACATATTGCAACTATGTTTAACCATACCATTATTATTCAACTTTTGTTAAGCAATGGAGCAGACGCTAATGTGAAGGATTGTACCGGTAAAACCCCCTTGCACTGGGCTTCTGCGATGGGCCAAGCAAACAATGTATCGTTATTACTGTCTAACCATGTGGATGCTAACATCACGGACAGTAAAAGCATGAGTGCCTTACATTACGCAGTAATAACTAGCCAGTTAAATCACAATTCAATCGTATCAGAGTTAATTCAAAACGGATCGAGTATTTCCCTAACAGATCACTACATTAAAACACCATTACATTATGCTCTTGAAAATAAACAAACAGAAACATTAAAAATACTTTTGAAGTATGGCGCAAACATAAACTTAACTACAGATAATGCAAGTGATTTAGATATACTTTTCTCTGGAAGAGATCTTGAAGGTGGTACAATATTACATTGGGCAGCGCGTCGAGGGTTTACAGATATTGTAACGCTGTTATTAGCAAATAAAGTTCATGTCGAGTCCAAAGACGATGACGGAAAAACTGCCCTGCATCTAGCTGCTGAGAATGGTCACATTAAAGTTATCATGGCATTGTTGAGCTTTGAAGCGGAAATCAATTCCAGAGATGGTTTTGAAAGCTCACCTTTATGTTTGGCTGTTATCAGTGGTCATATCGATGCAGTTCGTCTGCTGTTGCAAAATGGAGCTGATATACAGGTGATGGACAGCATGGGAAGGACGCCTTTGCATTATGCAGCATATGGTGGTTACATAAGTATATTGGAAGAGTTGTTACAAGCTAAAGCAGCTACAACACTGGAAGATTTTAAATCCGAAATTGAAGCAAAAGACAATGAACATAAATCTGCTCTACTTCTAGCATCCCATGCTGGTCATTCAGCAATAGTAGACTTGCTTTTAGCCAAAGGAGCAAATATAGAAGTCATGGATAATGGAAAGACCAGGGCTTTACACCAAGCGGTTTACAATGGGCATATAGACACAGTTAGACTACTGTTGGATAAAGGAGCAAATTTAGAAGCAACAGATGGTAAAAACATGAATGCACTTTTATGGGCAGCTCATAATGGATATACCGAAATAGCAAACTTGTTACTCAGCAAAGGAGCTAACCTTGAAGCTCTTGATGAGCAAAACATGACCGCGTTACATTGGGCTGTTTGCAATAATCATACAGAAGTTGTGAATTTACTAGTTCTAATGGGAGCTGACATGGAGTTAAAAACAAGAAATGGCAAAACCACTTTAATATGTGCTGTGGAGTATAATCGTTCAGCTATAGCAATACTGCTGATGTCCAAAGGAGCAAATGTAGAAGCGAAAGATAGTACAGGCACAAGCGTATTTCTTTGGGCGGTATTACTTGGCCAAAATGAAATGGTAGACTTACTTCTGACCTATGGAGCAGACTTGGAAGTAAAATCTGATTTTGGTATAGGTGCGTTGCACATGGCAGCGATGAATGGTCATACAACTACTGTAAGTTTACTCATATCTAGAGGAGCAAATCTTGAAGTGACAGATGATAAAGGTATAAATGCATTACAGTATGCAGAATACAAAGGTCATACAGATACAGCGACTTTGTTACGTTCTGAAATGTCTAAGAAGAAAAAGGATGCTAAGAAGACTAAAGAAGCTAGAATGAAAATAGAAACTCGAAGAGCTCTAACTTTTAATTTAGTAATGTTTGGTGTAGTGGTAGGAATTATTCGTATCGCTCCGTTTGTTGTAAAGTTCATGTACTTAATACCTTGTAAATAATAAAATAATAAATCTTTACACAAAAAACAATGCCTTAATGATCTTACAGTCAATAGCCCAACTGAGGTCTGAAGCGCGACACTCTAAAACAGTTCTGACAAGTAACAAAAACCCTATGAAGGTTAGGTTGAGTTATGTTACGTTGGGTTATATTGGGTTTTTTACGGCAGCTTCTGTTGCACTCAGAAACGCTAACGTACAACGTATGACACTTCACAATCATTTAATGTTTAATGATTTGCATGGCAATTTCTATTTTTATGAGATTGGCACTTCAGAGTCAGAGTTGAATATATTTTGTGAAAATTAAATTCTACATCGAAATCTAGCATCAAAAGTCAGAAAAAAAGAACGTCCAATAAAGGGGAATGTAAGAGATCAATTTGTTCATTCATTAAAGGTGCAGTTTATTGAACGTTTTGGAATGAGATAAAATAATCTGCAAACACAGATAACCAAGATCAAGTCACCAAGTTCGATTGTTCCTATAGCAACATCTACTGTTTACTTTTTACTTATTTGTTCTGCTGTTACAAATAAATAAATATTTGATAATTGTTATCATACTGAAGAACTTTAATTGGGTCGCTCTGTATATATTACACAATGTAAGTAGTTAGTTTTTAAGAATGTCCGTAATGTTTATTTCGGTTCAAAATTTAGTAATTGGTTATAAAAACCAACAATTCAGCTACAATCAAATTTCATTAGTACTTATTGCGTTACATTAAGTTAAATGTATCTAACCAAAATTTTTTACAGCTGTCAACATTTGACAATTGGCTTATATTAAGTATTGCCAACTTTAACACTTCGGTCATGGCCTGCTCTGAATAATTTTTTTTTTACGATCACCCGGTAGATTAATACACAGTCAGAATATTTATAAAATAAACCACTTCTTCTACTGGAATATTTTCCACCCATTTCACATCACAAAGTATTCTATAAGTATTCGATCATTAAAACATTAAACTAATTCTGATTTTGTATGAGTATTCATATGTCGTAGCAAATGCTGCTTCCGTAAAGCTTTATAATCACACCGATTGCACTCAAACGGCCTTTCTCCGGTATGACTCATCATGTGTTCTAAAACATGACATTTCCTCGAACTCCTGTACTCACATAACTCACACTTAAAACGTTTTTCCCCCGAATGAGCTGCTATGTGTCTTTGTAAATAAGTCTTTTGAGCTGCTCTGTAGCCACAAACATTACATTCAAAGGGCTTTTCTCCAGAGTGTATTCGTACATGCTGTGTTAACCAATTTTTCTCCAAAGATTTAAAATTGCACTGGTTACACTGAAACGGTCTTAGTCCCCTATGGTACATGTGATGCCGTTGTAAATCGCCTTTCCTGCTAGTTCTGTAAGTGCACAGGTTGCAATGATAAGATTGATCATTAGAATGAACATGCTTGTGTATTTTTAAAGATGGTTTTGAAGCTGTTCGAAAGTTGCAGCCGTCACATTTGAACGGCTTTTCGATAGTATGTACCGACATGTGTCGTACGAGGTCGCGTTTTCGGACAGTTTCGTATTTACATTGATCACATTTGAAAGGTCTTTTACCAGTATGAAGAATGAGATGTTCTTCGAGATTCTTTTTCCGTAGAGTTTTGTAGTCGCATTCGTCACATAAAAGAATGTTCTTATCAGATTTTGGGTTGGGATTATTTATTTCATCGTCTACTTTAGGTTTACTTAAGTCATCACTCCTTACTTCATCTTTTATGTCAACTTCGTTAATCATCGTAGTTTCACATTTAATGTTATCAATTTCATTTTTTACAATGTTTAAGTCTGGAGGTTCATATTTTATTTGTCCATCGGTTGTATCAACTAACGGGCTTGCTCCTTGTTTTACTGCAATTAAAAATTGTTGGAAATGTTATTCTTTTAATATAGGGTACTCACTTACTTTTGGTTGTATTTGCACATAAAGAGATATCGCAAAGTTGTGGTTCATTGCTTTCATTATCGAATTCGGTTTTTATGTTTAGCTCTTCTTTTAGTGCAAGAGTCATATTTTTAAATACAACTTTATTATCCACTTCCGAAAATTTCAATTTTGTGGAAGCCTGTCCGAGCATAAAAATTAATAATTTAATTACTTATAGGGTAACAAATAATCGTTATTTACGTACTTCGTTTATAGGTTAAATTTAATCAGTAAAGCAGACACCATGCAAAAAGCTGCAAGCAGTGGGTACCAACATGAACGCTACTAAAATGAATATCCCTAATTAAAACATTGTACACCTCGGTTCAAAATGTTTCCAATTTTTTACTAATTTCCATTTTACAAACATTGCTGTATTCGCTTACAATAAGAAGGAAAACAAAGTGTATAGCCATTAGATGCAAAACACTTGTTTTAAATGAAAATTTAAAACTAACTACATATAAAATTACTTCTACCTCAAAAAGTTCTTCTGTATCTCAGTGTTAACACCTATTGAAGTAAAAAAACTTTCATTGCATTAACTTAGGCATAAAACCCTAAGAGTTGTGCAAGGCATGAGCCACTGCAGCAAGCAGAATTTCCGGCTTTACAGATACACTTTAAAGTGTTAACACTCCCACTTGGCGGCTTTTGTATTACTTGAAATAGTAATATTTTCACGAGGAGATTAATAAAGCGCCTAAGCTTGTCAATATAAGCCGAAAATTACATTGCCCGCTTCTATTTTTATAACCAGGAATTATGAGAAGCGGATTGCAATAAAAAGTGCCTCTCCTTCTTCAATTGCTTTGTTCGTCTAAATATTCCAAAATCAAGAATACTTTTATGCAAGCCATACTAATTTTGATTCTTTAAATTTTAAATAACTAATTAACATACGATAGAAATAGCAATTTATCGCAAACGGTTTGTTTTTCTTCTTAAAGTCAACCTTTTTAAATTTAGCAGCGCCATCGATTTGCAGGTGGCGATCGCAGATAGGAAACAACCTAAAATTTTCTTAAACCCAAACGTGTCTTTCAAGATATTTTGAACGTAGTATTTGCAGTGTGTGGAGAAGTGTCGTCTGAATCAGCTTCAAGGATAACACGCGATCTACATGGTGAGCGCTCTGGTACCGACACATTTTAGAAGTCATCACTTTAGGGCAGGGATTCCCAAAGTTTTTTGTTGAAGTGCCAATTGTGAAACTAAGCAGATTACACCTTTATTAGTAGCTATCAGGTATTTATTTGAAAGACATACATACATTTTAATAAGGGTTAACATAAACAAACACAAAAATCAATTAATTAATTTGAATGAATAACCAAGTTTTACATAAAGAAATTAATTCAAAGAACAAATGAATTAGGAGCTCCGGGCTGGAGCTTCGGAAGGTTGGCTCTGCATAGGGACCGGGCCTAGTGCAGCCGCTGCTTTGCTCTTGAAGGGGCTTCAATGGGATCTGGTCAAGCTGCTGCTTGGCTTTGGAAAGAATCGCCTTTTGGTAAGTAGTGGATTGATAAGTACCATGGAGAACACTGGTAAAAGGATTGGTTGCACAAGACACCTCTTTACGAGGCAGAGGTCACGACACTTGGAGGTGCATTGAGAAATTCAGTTTAGAATCTCCATCTCCAAATACTTTGGAGACGTTAGCCCTGGCTGAAGTTGAACAAGAGAAGAAAGAATCAAGAAAATTTTAACCATCCTTTTCGAAATAAATGATGATAAAATATTTGAAGTACTAATTGATCTTTACAATATTCAAGAACAAGCCACAATATCTGTTTCGGCCATATAAGTGGAAAGCCAACCGAATGGTCTATTTTTTTTTATAATGGAACCGTGGAAACTACTGTCAAATAAAATCTCCCATAGAAGTCACCTGTCCAGAAGTTATACAGGATTATATTAAACATATGGGTGGCGTCAACTGTGAAGACCAATTAAGGACCACATATGGTTTGAACCGTCATTCCAGGAAATGGCGACACTGATTGTTTTGGGGGATTCTTGACGTATCATATACACTGCACATATAATATATCGCAAGCTAGTTGATAATATTACAACGTTTCAGATTAGAAGATTGCATAGTATCGGTGTCATTGCGATGACCGGTGGCAACTCCAAAAAGGAAATCTCAAGATCCGAAGCCAGTTGCAAAAAGGTATAGATACAAGTATAGTGTGTCTGATGATGTTAGATTAGCAAAACGTGGAGGGCACTGGGTGAAATTGAAAAAAAAAGCGAGCTGTGAACGATGTGGTTCGAATGCTATACAGTACTGTAATGTTATGTTTGGTGTTGTAAATAAAACACTAGTTTGCAGGAGGAATTTTAATGTGTATTCACTTTTGCAAGATTATCTTGATAACTATACATAGCGACGTAAATAGCAACGCAAGTCGCTAAGTTACTAAATACAATTGAACAATATCTAAAACCAAGGGCTGCTACAGTACAATCTAGTATACACAGCAAGTGTATAGCATGCGGTATTTATTTATGTTATAATAATGAAAAAATTTTTTGTGGAATATTTCAACATTAATTTCGAAATATGTCTGTATTTACTTGCCTTATATAATTAAGTAAAACATAGTTTTCTTAGAAGTTCACTTTGTTCATTACAGTGTTCATAAAACAATATTGGCATGACTTAGTTGTAATTCTTGATGGTACTTTACAACTATTGGCATGACCCGTTTTGATTCCTGATGGCACTAACAAGTTCATAATTTTTCAAGTTTTAATTGAATTTCAAAGAAATTCAAAAAATTTACTGGGTCATTTTAGACCATATTAATGAGAGAAAAAAACGTATATAGAAAAAATTTATATATTTTCACTAGTTAGGCAGTAAAGGGTTAAAGGTTTCTAAATGCCATAACTGCTTGCAAAATCTAATTTTACTACTTTGAAAAGAATTGAAATATTAGCGTGGGGTAGGGCATCTAGCTAAACTACTTGGTGTAGCATTAACAAGGTTATCCTCGAGTATGAATTTTAAAAATGTGTGCTTTTAAATTGCTCTTCTCTATACAACTATAATCACATAAACTACATTTTAAAGGTCTCTCTCCAGTGTGAGTTTTCATATGTTGTTTTAAGCGGCTCTTCTGTACACATCTGTAATCACATATACTGCATTTTAAAGGTTTCTCTCCAGTATGAGCTATCATATGTTGTGTTAAGCAACTCTTCTGTATACATCTATATTCACATACACTACATGTTAAAGATTTTTCTCCAGTGTGAGTTTTCATATGTTGCATTAAGGCACTCTTCTGTATAGAACTATAATCACATACAGGACATTTGAAAGGTTTTTCTCCAGTATGAGTTTTAATATGTTGATTTAAGCGATTCTTCTGTGTACATCTATAATCACATATACTACATTGAAAAGGTTTCTCTCCAGTATGAGTTCTCATATGATGTTCTAGGGTACTCTTCAATATACATCTATAGTCACATATACTGCAGTTTAAAGGTTTCTCTCCAGTATGAGATTTTACATGTAGCGCTAAGCAAGTCTTCTGTATACATCTGTAATCACATATACTGCATTGTAAAGGTTTCTCTCCAGTATGAGTTTTCATATGTTGCGTTAAGCTACTCTTCTCAGCACATCTATAATCACACACGCTACATTTTTGAGGTTTCTCTCCAGTATGAGTCTTCATATGTCGCATTAAGTTACTCTTCTGTATACATCTATAATCACATAATCCACATTGGAAAGGTTTCTCCCCGTTATGAGTTTTGACATGTACCTGCCAGGCACTCTTCCGTATAAATTTATAATCACATATATTGCACTGATACTTTTTTTCCTTCGTATGATTATTGAGATGCCGCTGTAAATCTTTCTCAAAAGCAAATTTATTGTTGCATAACCCACAATAAAATTGTTGGACTTGAGCAGACCTCTCTGTTGTTTGCTCCACAAAACTATCGGCAGTTTCATCTTTTACAAATAGCTCCTCACTCACCAAAGACTCAGGATTGATGTAGAAATCATCATTGTTACTCTTGTTACCATACTTCAGATCAGGAACTTCGGATTTTATTCGGAGGTTCCACGATTGAATGCTGGCATCTTCGTCTTTCACTGCAATTATTTAACTCTTGTTTAAATAAAATTGGATGACGTTAATGCTTACTACTAGCTAACTTTGAAAACAGCGTTTTAAAAATCATTAAAAAATATTTTCAACATTTTACTTAACATTTGTTTGCGTTAAGTAAACCAGAGCTGGATATTCAAATTTAGCTTCCGCTTATGTTCTTCTGTTACAAAACAAACCAAGTTAGTAGCTTCCATGTGTAATGAACTCGAACGTGAGAGTACAACAAATTTATTGTTAGCAAAACAATGTTGAAAGAGATAGCAGCTCACAAAGAATTTCACTTACTGTGAAACAATTAAGCTGCCTTTGAAGCAATATCATCCTTTCAAAAACTAAACATACGAACCACAATGAACAGAAACAAAAATACAAATTCGTCAACTCACATTGTGAATTCGGCTTAAAGAATGAAAACTCTTTCTTGATTTCATTTACATGGGAAATGCCAGGTTTGGAATCGACAATAGTAAAAAACGAGACTTCATTACTGACTTCAGGATTTTCTTCTTCTTCCATCTTCAGTTTTAAATTTGTACCACTATATGCACCTCCTGAAACATTTAAAATATATATTTGTTGCAGTTATATTCTACAAATATTAACCGGTGGGTCATTTCAACAGCGAACAACGCCACTTCAGCAATTCTAATCAGCTGTTTTAACCACTTGAGATGCAGAATGAGGCATGGGGGGATGCACGTTCATTATTTCTCAGTTAATGTACTGAATAGTTATAAATAAAACATGCTTTAATTGTTTCAGGAACTGCTGTTGTCTTTAACGGTGTACCATCATAGTAATTTTGTTTTAAGTTAAGTTTTCAATTAGTTCTATGTCACATAAAAATAAAACTAGAATGTCTAAAATTGTCCTAGCCAATACATAGAATTGCATAGGAAAGTACGTGTCCAAAACTATTTCATTAGTATTTGAAAAACGCGAAATGCATTGCAGCTTATGAGCAACAACAAAAAAAACGAGTGTTTCTCGGTGTAAATGACTGCACAAATCAATTATTTTTAGCTAAGTTTTGCTTTACAAACTATTATCTCGATAATCAATCATTTTACCGAAACATTTACCTCTCCCTTTTTTGTTGCTTCAACATCAAGGACGCCAACAGATTTTTTTGTGTTTCAGATTTTTAAAGCTAATAATAAACGATTGTGTTACAACAAACTCAAACCGAGAAGAGCCTGTCACGTGATGAAACGTGCTGTGAGAAACTTATTCTACATTTGTTCAGTCATAAAGTTGTTGTCTGCGTAGGCACTTGATAGTCAGGTGACAAGCTCTTTTCTGTTCGAGTCCATTCTAAAACTCACACTTTTTTTAGTTTTAATAGGAATTGTCCTAAGCACGTTTAAATGTCGTAAAAATAATACCATGGTATTTCAGATTTCGCCTCAAAATAGTTTTCTGTGTTTCCCTTAAAATGCATTCATTTGAACATGCCGCGCTTTGCATCTCTACGCTTCATATTCAAATACTAAACTTTTTGTACTATACCCAACAACGAATCTCTATCGTAATGATACTGAACTATGTATAAACTATTAATCATTAGTAGTTAGTACACAACTTGTGGCACTTAAAATGTTTGAGCGTCTTCACACCGAATTACCTCTAACCGAAACAATGCCACACCGAAAGCTACACCATCCTTCCGGTGATTAAAAACAAGTTGATTTAAAAAAGTGTTTGTTATGTTAGGCATAAATTAATATGTATTTATTTGTTTAGTAGTTACTTATTAAAAATACTGAATACTTATACAAAATAAGAAGTAACGTAACAAAAAATTTAATTATTTTTAATTAAAAAATTATACTAAAATAATAAAGAAAATAAACGCCACTTATTTATAAGCACCCAAACATTCGACGTGACAAAGCTTCGAGAAGATGCAATTTGGAGTGATAGGATTCGGTGTGCTAGATGACACTCACTTGTGGCTACATCTTATGTTTGTAATCACTTACCAGCAGGATGCTCCGCAAACCCATCATGTGAATTTGGTTCAAAGAGTGAAACTTCTTTCTTGATTTCGTTTCGATGAAGAACATCAGATGTAGGATTGACAAGATCAAATGAGATTTCACTACTAACTTTTAGGTTTACATCTTCCATCTTCAATTTTTAATCAATACCGCTAGCTTATAAAATTTTACATCCTAAACATTTATGTTATGTTAATAAATAAGTTCATTGCACTCATGCTATAAGATTTGCAGCGCGAAAATTCGAAAAATAATGTACTAGAATTGTACGAAAATTGAAACTGTAACTTGTTATTGATATGGTGATTATTACGCATGTGTTAAGGCAAGTAAGACATGAACTTTGTTACACGACTTTTATTCATTTTTGAGAATTTTATAGGTTATGGATAATTTGATTAACAGTTGAACTACTTTAGCTACAGGATTAGTCTACTTGTTGGGAGCAGTGTCGCCAGCAGCAAAGAACCTAATTACCTACAACTTTTCTCAAAGGTCTCCTCCCCTACTCACGGCGCCAATTTTAATATCTTTCTACATTTCCCTACTAAATGTATCACGTTTGGTGCTCGAATCGGTAGTGTAACCAATTTGTAACGGCACCTACTACATTTTGTCGTTAAATGCATTATACGAAGGTTATTTTTATTAAAATAAAGTAGGCATACTCGAAAAGGACTTTATTTCAAAAACAAAATACAAGTTTAAAAAAAATCATTCATAAAAACTACACTAACAAATAAACGTAAAATTCTTAAAATGTTCTTTCAAGTTTCAACTATAATATTTCAAACAAAAATAGTGTTTAAATAATCATTCCTAAAAATCATGCCCTAACAAATGAACATATGTTAGTTTTACCAACAGCGAGTTCGTAAAAATCTTAGCTCTGCCAGGAGCTCTCAAACTTTTACCATTCTCATTTTACAGAATAGCGACAAAAAAATTGAAAGAATTTTAGTTTTAAACAAATAGATTTTTTTAAAGTGCGATAACTCCTTGCAGAATTGAAATTAGAGTGGGACAGGGCATCTAGCTGAATTACTTGGTGTAACTTTGAAACGGTTATCCTTGAGAATGAATTTTAAAAATGTGTGTTTTTAAGTTGCTCTTCTCTATACAACTATAATCACATCTACTACATTTCAAAGGTCTCTCTCCAGTGTGAGTTTTCATATGTCTTTTTAAGGCGCTCTTTTGTACACATCTGTAATCACATACACTACATTTGAAAGGTTTCTCTCCAGTATGACCTATCATATGTTGTGTTAAGCAACTCTTCTGTATACATCTATATTCACATACACTACATTTTAAAGGTTTCTCTCCAGTGTGAGTTTTCATATGTTGCATTAAAGCACTCTTCTGTATAGAACTGTAATCACATATACGACATTTAAAGGGTTTCTCTCCAGTATGAGTTTTAATATGTTGATTTAAGCGACTCTTCTGTATACATCTATAATCACATATACTACATTGAAAAGGTTTCTCTCCAGTATGAGTTCTCATATGTTGCGTTAAGCTACTCTTTACTACACATTTATAGTCACACACGCTACATTTTTGAGGCTTTTCTCCAGTATGAGTTTTCATATGTTGCATTAAACTATTTTTTTGTATACATCTATAATCACAGATGCTACATTTTTGAGATTTCTCCCCAGTATGAGTTTTCATATGTCGCATTAAGTTACTCTTTGGTATACATCTATAATCACATAAACCACATTGAAATGGTTTCTTTCCATTATGAGTTTTGACATGTACCTGCCAGGCACTCTTCCGTACAAATTTTAAATCACATATATTGCACTGATATTTTATTTCTTTCGTATGATTATTCAGATGCCGCTGTAAGTCCTTCTCGGATGCAAATTTATTGTTGCATAAACCACAATAAAATTGTTTAACTTGAGCAGACCTCTCTGTTGTTTGTTCCACAAAACTCTCGTCAGTTTCGTCTTTTATAAATAGTTCCTCACTCACCAAAGACTCAAGATTGATGTAGAAATCATCATTGTCACTCTTGATTGACTCAGGAACATCAGATTTAATTTGAAGGTTCCACGATTGAACGCTGGCATCTTCCACTGCAATTATTTAACACTTGTTATAATAATAAAATTGGATTACCAAAAATGCTTACCACTAGCTTAGTGTAGCATTGTTTTGAAATTATTAACTAATTCGTAAGTTGTATTTGCAATAGTATGCAACATGTTGATTTTCCTATAAAGAGTTTTAATTCAAACAATTTCAAATTATGCTGCAGAAAATTACTAACCACGGGGTAATTGTTAAAATCATAGCAAATGTGGTCATACAAAACTTACTAGCTTAGCACCTTCAGAAATGCCTAAAATCCAAGGTTGGATTGGACCCGTGGGATGATGGGATATTTCTAACCGGGCTGGTGGCCTTTGGCACTTTCATATTTTTTAAGTTTCGTTATATCAGTTAATTACTCGATTCAATTTTTTGGCTTAATACAGAGCATTGCTCAGTTTCAGACATTATTTTATTTACATAGTGGCGTGTCGAAAAGCCGCTACATTGTGTTGCCCTCATAATGTAATATTTATTATATAACATGCAAAAATAAACTACCTGTAGAAAGCCATATGTTATAAATATAAAACCACGCACGAGCTTCTAGCTGTTCTGTTAATAAATTTAGAAAATATGTAGCACGAAGTATGGTATAGGGCCATATTATCTACGAAATTCACATAAAACGGCATTTCGTACTTCCGAATATAACCAGAAGTCGTTTACCAAGTTTACTAACATAATTAAAGACTAATCTTACTAGATAAAATTACTGATTATTATCAATTAGAATGTTCCTGATCTTCTGTCAAAATTTAAAATACCTGATCTACGCACTAGCTCAAGCAGTACTTTCACGTATATCGTTTTAAATTAATAGTCACCTTTTTACCTTGCTTTTCACAAACTATTCGTTAAAAAGCCAGTTCCAATACTCGGGGTGTGAGGCTGCACTCCACCGATATTCCTAATAAATGGTAAATCAAGACGTACTTCTTCAGTTTACTACGACACAACAATAAACACAATTTTTCCTCACACAACGAGTTTTGTTCATAACTAAATCAATACAAGCTACTGAACAAACATAGTAAGAAAACAAAAGAAATACAATTTGCAGCAGTGACAACGGTAAACCGCCGTGCGTTGGAACCGTATGATACGCTATCCACCGCCCTAATCCCACTTCATTAAATAAACACAGACAAAATAGTGCAAACTTAAACAACTTCCGCTGCACAAAACACAACTATGTCTTGTTTGGTATCAACAAATGGGGAAAATTGAGACCGTCAATATTTTACATAAATAAAATCACTAACAAAATTAAGCGATTCTTCAGGAATATGTAAAGAGGCTATAACTCACACTGTTCGTTACGCAACTAATAAGTTACAGTTTAACTTGAAAACATAAAGGTTAGCCTTAAAAATCACGCCCAACAGCCATCAGACAAAGCGAGAGGTTTACATTCGGGAGGCCTGGGTTCGATTCCCGGTCTGGCCCGGTCGACTGTCCTGGCTCAAACTCTTCCTGCGGCCACTGGATGAATAATGGAACTGTAATATCCACGGAAATCCTCCTTTATGAAAATTCCTTGCTCTAACCGATTCTTAGAATATTTCTCTGTTCAAGAGGGGCCCCTATAGCGGCCCGCCCTATCACAGGGCAATGAAGAAACCTAAACTTTACTTTTTTCCAATCAGACGACACTTCCCTCCCTACTGAGTTCAACTGACGTTATCACCGTCAACAGAACAAAACCCACCATCCGGAACATTACACCAACGCCGCCGCCTGCAACCGCGAACACGACGGCCCTTTTTAGCTCCACACTGCAATGACCACCTCACGAGTTGCTAACCACGAAAAAACCGCCTAGAGAAGGACGCACCTTGACTCCTACGCATCTTACGCATCCCCGCCGTCGCAGGATGCCTTCGCGCCACACTCGAAGCCCACGCTGTACTCACCATCTCCTTCACCGCTCTACCCTGCGACATCTACGTAAGAGGGGCCTCAGAGACCGACAACGCCGCACAGCGCCACCCTCCGCATTCCACGGGAACATCACCAGCGACTGCTGAGGTTCTTGGGCGTAATCCAACTCCCACCCCCACTATCTGCCACCATTACAGGTCAGCCCGACTGCAGTTCCCAGCCCAATTCCCGTTTGGAAATCAACATCGTGCCGCCGCGCCGCCTGCCAGTCCTCTGGAGTCATTAACCAGCGAGTTTACAGTCCACGTACACCTCGAGGCATACACTGCCCTGTTTGGGCGACACCTCCGGTGTCTAATTCCCCGAGTTGCCTACCCCAGGCCTCGCCTCCTTGCCGCGCACGATCCGAAACCAACGTTCATTCTGTAACAGCGACGGTACCACCACTATGCTGCCCTGTACCACGCAGGATAGGCGTACTCGACCTCCAAAGGATAGCTCCAAACCACACCGTCAGCACAGGATCAGGAACGTCATTCCTCCCGCACCTGTCTTGTTTATAATTTTTTTGTATAGGCTAGTAAACTCAAAACATAAATAAACGATGTTGACAGAATCATTTTGTATGACTCTTTTCGTGTAGTGATTAATTCAGATTGAACCCCAGTCGACATTTCTGAGGCACCACAGCCCTCACCGTTTACCGTTGACATTGGAGACATATAAGATGTGAAATCAGGTTCATAAGACTCCAAATATTAGCGAATGTGATACGATTGATCGGTAATAGTGTACATTGGTGTTGAAATCAACATGGATAACAGTTTAAACACTTAATGTAAGGAAGAGTAATGTAATAGAATCGTTTGTATAATAATTGTTGTTGTTCGATTGTTTTAAATAATTTTTTTTCCTAGATTGTTTCCATAGTCGACTTATAATTAAAACAATTTTTAGTAACCATCCACGGCTTACAAACAATCCGACAATAAATTGTAAATAACTCGAAAACGATTAGTTTTTTTCGATATATTGCCCTTACACTTTTACATTCAGAACGAAAAGGGCAAGCCGATTCTGTGAAATACCATGCTGTCAATTAAAAATAGTATATTATGTATGTATGTAGTATACACACGAGTGAGATTACGACACGAACGGCACCGAGTTTTTTCTACGACTAGTTAACTTAAAAAAATTATTATTAAGAAAATTTATTTGAACATTATTTGTATCGAAATGGGTATCATTATAGCATAGGCAGCACACACTTGATAAATAAATTAAAACATGGGAGTAAAAAAAATATTTTTTTCGACGGGAGCCATCTTGAAAACAAAAATGCGAGTTTTTTCGTTATTTTTCTTTGTTCTTTAAATATATGCTTAAAAAACTATTTTATGTCTATCTGTTCAAATTAAAATGTTAGCTTATAGCCACTTTTAAATGAATAACGTATATAATCTTACTTCTGTAAAGTATCGCAGTTATTACTTGAATTCATGTATTTCTCTACTCTAGCAAGCTTAGTGTAAAACGTTAAAAGTTTTGATATTTTATTATATTTTTCATTCAATTTATTGCTTCATATGTTTGTGGTAATACGTACTTCTAGTAATTGGGTTTGGCCTGTTTGAAAATAAATATTTAAATAGAACGTCCTGTATATTGGTACATATTCTGAAAGACCTTTTCTATATAAAGATAACAAGTTTTTCGGAAATTTTGTACCATAAAAAACAACGATTTTGGAGCGTATTAAAAAGAAAAATTGTAAACTCTCATAGATCAGAGTTGCCATGAATATTATAATAGAAAAGAAAGAAGAATTTAATATAAAATTGTTTCTCATTACAAATGTAGTGTCTTAAAATTTGGGTATTTAATATAATGCCAAAAATTGTTTTCTATTATTTAATAAATGTGCCCCTGTGTTGGAATTTTTCAATTAACTTTTATAACGTTTTTCACAGAAACTTGGTTTTGTAAAATATGCTTCTCATAACTTAGAAAACAACGTTTTAAAAATCAATGAAAAACATTTTTAACATATTAATGTTTGTTTATGTTAAATAAACCACAGCTGGATATTAAAATTTTGCTTCTACTTATGTTCTTGGAAACAAAAATACAAATTCGTCAACTCACCATGTGAATTCGGCTTAAAGAATGAAAACTCTTTCTTGATTTCATTTACATGGGAAATGCCAGGTTTGGAATCGACAATAGTAAATAACGAGACTTCATTAGTGACTTCAGGATTTTCTTCTTCTTCCATCTTCAATTTTAAATTTGTACCACTATATGTACCGCCTGAAACATTTAAGATATATATTTGTTACAGTTATATTGTACAACAATCAACACGTGCGTCATTCCAACAGCGAATAATGCCACTTCAGCAATCCTATTCAGCTGTATAAAATACTACGTCAAAGTTTGTGTTTAAGATTTTCAAAGCTAATAATAAACGAAAAAAAGTAAAAAATCCAAAGTAGTGCACAAATTACGGTGGTTGGCCTGCATAAAATATACAACCGCCACAGACAACCCTACTGAAAATCACCTCAGTTGCCTCATAAAACCATACCTAATGAACCCGGTTGTTTCAAAAACCGCATAACCGCATAACACCACATACATCCTGATAGAAACATATAAGGTCATATGAAGTTTCTACAAATTTTTTCACTAGGGAAGCTAACAAAAATAAACGTATTGATAGTTTTGGACACGTACTTCTCGGCTATGTATGTAGTTCAATTCCTTGTGCCGTTTCAGACAGGACAGTTTTGGACAGATTTTAGTTGTAGAGTACGGAAAATATGCTTAAAAAATCTGGCTACTTCGTTGCTTTTAACTTCAAACTGCCCACGAACTCGCTTATTTAAAAGAAGGGTTTTGTTGCCTGAAGCACTAGACTATCCTTGTTTGCTGGTGTAATTTATAAAAATTTAATTATACAAAGCCACAAAACAAAAACTATAGGGTGCTGCTTTTAATTTTGCTCATTACTGGGATCTACGACAAAGTTTGATCATATATGAAATGTACGATATTGTCAGAAATTACAAAAAACGCCACACCGAAAGCTACACCGTCCTTCCAGTGATTAAAAATAAGTTACTTTAAAAAAAGAGTTATTTATGTTAGGCATAAATTAATATGTATTTATGTTTAGCTACTTAAAATTGCTGAATTCTTATATAAAATAACGATTAACATAACAAAAGATATTATATATTTTCATTAAAAAAATTAAATGAAAATTACAAAGAAAATAAACGCCACTTGTTTATAAAAGCACCCATACGTTCGATATGACAAAGTTTCGAGCAGATGCAATTTGGGTTGGTAGGATTTGGTGTGGTAGACTATATTCACTTGTGGCTACATCTTGTGTTTGTAATCACTTACCAACAGGATGCTCCTCAAACCCATCATGTGAATGGGGTTCAGATAATGAAACTTCTTTCTTGATTTCATTTAGATGGAGAACCTCAGATGTAGGATTGACAAGATCAAATGAGATTTCACTACTAACTTTAAGGTTTACGTCTTCCATCTTCAATTTTTAATCAATACCACTAACTTATAAAATTTTACATCCTAAACATTTACCTTATGTTAATAAATAAGTTCATTGCACTCACGCTGTAAGATTTACAGCGCGAAAATAATGTACTAGAACTGTACGAACATTGAAATTGTTACTTGTTGATGATATGGTGATTATTATGTATGGATTAAAGCAAGTAAGACATGGACTTTGTAACACGACTTTCATACATTTTTGAGAATTTTATAGGTTATGATTTTATGAACATTTTGATTAACAGTTGAACTACTTTACCTACAGTATTAGTCAACATGTACAGATCACATGTCGGCAGCAGCGTTGCCAGAATCAAACAATTAATTCCCTACAAATTCTCAAAAGTCTCTACCTATCCCCACGGCGCCAATTTCAATATCTCCCGCCCTACTAAATGTATCACCTTTGGTGGTCGAATCGGCAGTGTAAACGATTTGTAACGGCACTTACTATATTTTGTCGTTAAATGCATTATATGAAGGTTACTTTTATTAAAATAAGGTAGTTATACTTGAAAATGACTTTATTTCAAACACAAAATATGAGTTTTTTGTAAGAAAATAATCATTTGTAAAAACTATACTAACAAATAAACATAAAATTCTCAAAATGTTCTTTCAAATTTCAACTATAATATATCAAACAAAAATATAATTTAAAAAAAACATTCATATAAACTATGCCCTAACAAATGAACATATGCTTAAAAGCGCCTACGTTTTAGTAATTCTTTGCATATTCTCCCTACAAAATTTCTTGGGTTCATTTCCCCCTCCTCTGTATATAGCCCTAAACAGGTTCTTCTCCAGTGTGACTTTTCATATGTTCTTTTAAGCTGCTCTTCTGTATACACCTGTACTCACATACACTACATTTTAAGGGTTTCTCTCCAGTATGAGTCATCATATGTCGAGTTAAGTTACTCTTCTGTATACATCTATAATCACACATACTGCATTTTAAAGGTTTCTCACCAGTATGAGTTTGCATATGTTGCTTTAAGTGACTATTGTGTATACATTTATAGCAACATACACTACATATTAGCGGTTTATCTCCAGTATGACTTATCATATGATGTGCTAAACTACCCTTATATATACATCTATAATCACATATACCACATTTAAAAGGTTTGTCTTTAGTGTGAATTTTAACATGTTGTATTAAACTACTCTTCTGTATACATCTATAATCACATGTACAACATTTAAAAGGTTTTTGTTCAGTGTGAGCTTTCAGATGTTGTGTTAAGCTACTCTTATGTCTACATCTATAGTCACAAATACTACATTTGAAAGGTTTCTCTCCAGCATGAGTTATCATATGTTGTGTTAAGTTACTCTTAAGTCTACACCTATAATCACATACACTACATTTGAAAGGTTTCTCTACAACATGAGTTGTCACATGCTGTGTTAGGTTACTCTTAAGTCTACACCTATAATCACATAGACTACATTTGAAAGGTTTCAGGGCAGTATGAGTTATCATATGTTTCGTTAAATTACCCTTAAGTCTACATCTATAATCACATATATCACATTTGAATGGTTTCTCTCTAATATGAGTTTTTATATGCATCAGCAAGTTACTCTTCTGTATACATTTATAATCGCATATATTGCACTGAAACATTTTTTCCTTCGTATGATTATCCAGATGCTGCTCAAAATTATTTACAGATGCAAATTTATTATTGCATACACCAAAATAAAATTGTTCAACTTGAGGAGACCCCTCTGTTGTTTGGTTCAAAAAACTGTCGTCAGTTTCATCTTTTAAAAATAGCTCCTCATTCTCCAAAGACTCACGCTTAATGTCGATATCTTCATTACAACTGTTGATAGCACATTTCCGATCAGGAACTTTGGATTTTATTTGGAGGTTCCATGATTGAATGCTGGCATCTTCTTCGTGTTTCACTGCAATTATTTAATATTTGCTTTAATAAAATTAGATTAACATAAAATTAGCTTACAGCTAGTTAGTGCAGGTTTGTTTTAATATTACTAAACTAGTAAATTATCATATTGCTAAAAGAAAATAAGATGTTATTTTTGTAAAGACATTTAATGTAAACAATTTTAAATAAGCAAAAGCACATTCTAAAAGTTTCACGAAAAAAATAACTATTTTTGAAGAAAAGATACCTTAGGATTTATGAAAACCAAAAGTGGAAGGACAAATTCGTCCACCAAAAAATTGGTGTGAGGGGATAGTTAACCCCCTAAATATTGCTGCACCTAAAAAATTAAGTTGTGTTTTTATTCTACTATCACTCGTGAGCAATTTAGCGTCCACAAAAAGTTTTTATCGTCTCTCTATAAAAATACATAAAAGGTGTCACAGAGAAATTAGCACACTGGGACATGAACTAAACTGTAGCTCATCCTTAGCTCTATTAGCCTTTAGAATTAAAAAATAAATAGTTTTTCCAGTTTTTTGGCAATATCTTTTTGAAAAAGTCACAACTTAGGATATTTTTTTGATTAGTTTAATAACAAATAGCTATTAATAAAATGTGCTTCAGTAGATTCAGGAACTGTTGTTGTCTTGAACTACACTTACTCATGTTATTTATTTAGTTATTAAAATTACAAAACAGGCATTGCTTAATTACAATATTCTTAACAAATTAGTATACAAAAAAGTAATTAATACGTTGGTATAAAAACCCAAATCCAAACCCATTTTTCTTTAAAAAAAACCACTGTTTTAGAACCATAACCTCCTGTAGATCGCCTAGACCGACATTGTTTTAAAAAACAGTATACATTTAAAAAAAGGTACCACCGGGATTCGATCCCAAAGCCACCTATGCACTAAAACGCTATACACTAGGGTGGAGGCTGTTATATGGGGAAAAACAAAATTACGAGTATCGTTTGCGCGGGGTGCGGGATTGATGCTATGTCACTTACTTATTATGGTTGTAAAATATTTTGGAAAAATATTATGATTTAGTACTGCCGCAAGATCATCAAAGTGTTTAAAATTACAAGAAAAATAATTCTGTTTGAAGGCATATTTTTTAGTTTAAAAACAATATTTATACGGATTTGTTGAGTTATCTAGAGAAAACTGTTCAATTATCAAATTAAACCAACATATTTTGAGCGATAGTCCTAATATTTGCAACTATTGCCAGCCCCACTTATGGCGTATTTCGCTCATGCGCCCGTGTGTGCGCCGTGCAGTGCATCGCATGATTCATTGTTTTAGTACGCGTTGTTCTGTGGTGGTGAGCTTTTGTTTGTCTTTCCATTACTCTCATTATATTATGGCTTTACGTAGTAGTGACGCAAAATGTCCTGTATTTGGTTCGAGGAGCGAATTACCAAATAACATCTTACCAACTTACGATGATGTTATGAAGCTATTCATTTTGGTAGCCAATAGTGCAGAAAAAAAGCAATATAAGAACTTGGTGCATGACACTAGTGAAATCGTAACTACAAAAGTGCAAGCAATGTGGCGTAAATCTTCAATACCCATTGTAGAACATCGCACAATCGTAGCGCGGATTAAAGCATATCACGACAAGTATAGAAATATTTTAAAATCGTACAAAAACAGAAAGAATGTGCACAGTTACAAAGATAAATTATTAAAATTTATAAACGAGAGCAATAGTCTATTCGACATTGCAACTTGTAAATGTAAATCATTCGATGAGTGTTCCTGTGAAAAAAGCCGAAAAGTACCTACCAAAAGAGCGAGAGTTTTTAAGCGATCAGCGAGGTAACCGAAAAATGATGATAGGTTCCTTAGACCGAGTCTCTACAAAGAAAAACGAAATTAATATGTCTAGAAAACATACACAGGAAGCATTAAGAAAAGCGATATTAATGTCTGATGCTGGAGCCAGTACCAGCTCCACTACAACAAGTTCGAGGGTAAGAACAATTGCACAAAATGACAGTCTAGTTTCTCAAAATAACCCACCTTCGCTTCCGTCTGAAACCACAGTTACTGCCACCACTACCAGCAATTTATTTCCGATTGTGGCCAGAACATTGGACCGTTATGGTGTTTCTGATCGAGCGGGAGCTGCTATCGTGTCTGCCACTTTACAAGATATCGGTTTGATCACCCAGAATGATACAACAAAAGTTGTAGATCGTAGTAAAATTCGTCGATCTCGTAAAGATAGAACTACATGAATAAGCACTCCTCTCGATTTTAAGCAAGAATATTTTGGAATATTTTATCATGGTCGAAAAGATAAAATTTTAATTAACGAAGAGAATCGTCGAAGAGTTGTTATCGAAGAACATATTAGTTTGCTAAAGGAACCCTGCTCTGAATACATAGGACATATTTCTCTGAAATCTGGCGACGCAAGAACCATATTTAGGCACATTCTTTCATTTCTGTCCTTGAAATCGTTTTATTTTAAAAATATTTTAGCTATTGGCTGCGATGGAACCGCAGTAAACACTGGAAATAAGGCTGGGATTATTCGCCTTCTGGAAGGGAAGCTTCAGCGACCCCTACAATGGCTTATTTGTCAGTTGCATGGCAACGAACTAACATTGCATCATCTTTTCGAACACCTTGATGGAACAACAACTGGTCCTAGAAGTTTCACGGGGCCCATTGGAAAATCGCTATATAATGGCGAACAACTACCAGTTGCAGATTTTCGTGCAATTGGATGCGCGTTGCCAGTCATCACTAAATCTAAACAAGATTTAAGTACAGATCAGTTATATTTACTGGAAATCTGCCAAGCTATTGATACCGGATCTTGTAAAGAAAACTTAGCCAAAAGAAACCCAGGCAAAATTTGTCATTCATGGTGGCTTACAACTGCTAACCGAATTCTAAGGCTGTATGTTTCTTCCAATGTACCTTCTGAAAATCTACTTACTCACTAATTTTGTTTTAAAAGTATATGCACCAATGTGGTTTAAAATAAAAACTGAGCCATTTTGCGTTTACGGTGCAAAACACCTATTCGAAACTATAAAGTTATCCCGATATTTACTAGACAACTTGAAATCGGTCATAGACCCTGTAATTCAGCGTAATGGGTTTTTTGGCCACTCCGAAAATATATTGATTGGGATGTTAGCCGACGAAAGAAAACATATTAAAGAGGATTTTAAAATTCCGCCGAACATCCTCAGGACTTGCACCGATTCGCGTTTTTAAAGTACCTACTTTAAACTTTTTTGCCGAGGACTACGTCGATTTAATAGATTGGAAAAATACGAATGAACCTCCACTAACTAAAATAATAAATACGCAAGTGATTTCCGAGGCAATTAGTGACCTAAACCTCATAGAGAGAGAAATTTTGGAAAAATTTCGTCTGATGCCCTGTCACACTCAAGCAACTGAAAGATGCGTAAAATTAGTAACTGAAGCCTGTGCTGCCGTTTGTGGTCCTGAAAGGAGAGAGGGATTTATAAAAAATAAACTAGAATCTGAGCGTATTATGCCAATTTTCAATACAAAGAAAGACTATCGTCCCCAGTAATTAAGTATTTTTCAGTTCATATTTTTCTTTCAGAAAGTAGTCAAAAACATGTCGTTATTTAATTTTTCATAATGTATGATATTTCCCTAACCTACAATTCTAATAAAAACCTAATTATTGTTAAAAAAAAAGTTGTTTTATTTCATATTGTCTAACACCACAACTTTGAAGAAAAAAAAAACCTTCATTCTCATTGCGGCAGTACTTAAAATATCAAAAAATGTTCAGAATAATTTCCATTTGTATTCCTATCGAGCATCTTTTCCACACCCCGCCAAATTATTTTTCAAAAAAATTCGCTCCACCCTACTATACACGCAATTCCCATTTACGCCACGGAGAACCTTGCTGGGTAACGCTAAAACATATAATATAATACAGTTATCACACTTAGAAAGCCCATGCGGACGCCTACGCAGTGACGGAATTGGCATTACTAATTTCAAGTTTCCTATTTTACCAAATCAGCGGCCATTTTGAAAACAGCAGCAATTTTGAGTTGACGGTCCTTCGATAATCCATAATAAATTTTGGTGTAGCCGCTCTACTAAATCTAAGCAAGTATTTATCATTGCACAATGACTAGAGAGCTGATACCGGCTATCAACATTTTGCCGGTACGTCATCGGATAGCGTGCTATGTAGTTTACCAGCTATTTAAATGTTGCCGGCAGATGATGTGTTGTTTATGTATGTGTTCCATATTCTAACATCTGCTATCAACAGCCGCCGAGGTTCTATGGTTCAATACAATTGAGATGATATGAGCTTTTTTATATGAAGCAAGAACATCGTGTTGAAATTATTAAGCACAATAACATCAAATATTGGATAATCTAATTGAAATCTCTCTTACTCTTTTTTCTATGTACCTTGAAGTCTCTTAGAAGTACATGGGAGATATCTCACAGTAGCTTCAAAGTATTCGAATTATCTTGAAGAACTGGCAAAATTCGAGGTAAGTGTATATATTGTTAGGGAGTGAAACACCTCTCGCCGATAGATTCAGTGTGACAAAGCTTTGAGAAGATGCTACATCTTCTGTTTTTAATCACTTACCAACAGGATGCTCCACAAACCCACCATGTGAATGTGGTTCAGAAATTGAAACTTCTTTCTTGATTTCGTTTAGATGGAGAATGTCAGACGTAGGATCGACAAGATCACATGAGATTTTACTACTAATTTCAAGTTTTACTTCTTCCATATTCAATTTTTAATGAGTACCACTAATTTATACTAGAATTATATTTCCTAAACATGTATTACAATTAAAAAACATATCACTGTTATGTTCATTGCACTCAAGCTGTAGCACAAAACACAGGAGTGTAGTGTAAATGTGATACTTAAACGCGAAAATTCGAAAAATAATGTACTACAACAGTTGTACAGACACTAAAATTGTAACTTGGTGATGATATAGTGGTAATAATTAACATGTATTAAAACAAAACATGGACTTTGTTTCACGAAGTTTTTGATAATTTTAAAGGTTATGGACGTTTAGATTAGCAGTTGAACTACTTTTGTACAATATAAGTCAACATGTCAGTACCCGCAACAACCAACAAAGTGGCAGACGTGCGGCGGGGTGAAATTTGGAACTACAATAAGAAGACAAAGTGTTTAGCCATTAGATGCAACACACTTCTTTTAATTGAAAATTTAAAAATAAATACATTTTAAATGACATCTAGCTCAATAAAACTTTGTTCGGCATCTCAGTGTAACGCCTATTTACGTTTGTAAATATAGACCCTTCATATAAGAGTGCAATACAAAACTAATGTTTTTGTTTTGATAGAACACACTGCATATTTTTAAAATTATTATTCGGTTTTTCATTATCATTTTGAACATATTTTGTTTTTAAAATTTCGTTGCGACGTTGCCAAATTAAACAACTCTTTTTGAAAGATTTGTCATTTGCAGACCTCGCTAATAAAATCTGCACAAGCCGTATTATGCAAGATTAAACAAACACCACAACGGGCTGTCTGGCACGTTTGTTATGACAAAAGGTCGGGACAACTTTTCTGCCATCTCTTACTAAGCTACATTTATGTAACTTCATCACAAAAACACAAATTTTCTTTTTTTGTCAATTTGTGCACTTGTAATGCTAATTTGGCAATCAAATGATCGTTGGGGTCCTTTTAAGTGTACCTCATTCACATAAATTAAAATGCACGTGGAGGTGCAAGCGATACAGGCATAAACAGAGAAAATAAAAGAAGCACATGTATTAATATAGGTACTGAAAATTTACATTAACAAGGAAAATATAAAAATTGACCTAGCGCGGGTTCAAATTAAAAACTTGCTAACATATAAAAAATTTCTCCACTTCATTTGAAGCCCCAAGTCAATAATTCTACTTTTGGCCAAATGTGTACTACTATGCTATTTACATTACAAAGTACAATTAAAAACAATAACAATTATGCAATTAAGAGAAATTAGAAGAAATACACACAAAGTTAATATTTTTCACTCAATAACCAACGCTTGTATTTAATCATTGTTTTTTTAGCTTTAATGCTCTTTTAGTTTTTAAACTTATGTTTAAACTTAGAATTACTATAGAACGGTAACCAGGTTTTTCTCCAGTATGAATTTTTACGTTTTTTCAAGCAGCTCTTCCGTTTACATCTGTAATAACATGCACCATATTTTTGTTTTTTCTCTAGTATGAGTTAACCATAGGGTGAATTACAGCACTCTTCTGTATACATCTATAATCACGTATTCTGCATTAGAAAGGTTTCTCTCCAGTGTGAGTTATCATATGTTCTGATAAGCTACTCTTCTCTATACATCTATAATTACATGTACTACATTTTAAAGGTCCCTTTCCACTATGAGTTTGCATATGTTGTGTTAAGCTACTCTTCCGTATACATCTATAATCACATATACTACATTTTAAAGGTTTCTCTCCAGTATGAGTTAGCATATGTTGTGTTAAAGCACTCTTCTGTATACATCTATAATGGCATACACTACATTTAAAAGGTTTCTCTCCACTATGAGTTTTCAGATGTTGTGTTAAGGTACTCTTCCGTATACATCTATAATCACATATACTACATTTTAAAGGTTTCTCTCCAGTATGAGTTTGCATATGTTTCTTTAAGTCACATTTCTGTATACATTTGTAGCAACATACACTACATTTTAAAGGTTTCTCTCCAGTATGGCTTATCATATGTCGTGTTAAGTTACCCTTCTGTATACAACTATAATCACATATACCACATTTAAAAGGTTTCTCTGTACTGTGAGCTTTCAGATGTTGTGTTAAACTATTCTTATGTCTACATCTATAATCACATAAACTACATTTGAAAGGTTTTTCTGCAGTGTGAGTTTTCAGATGTTGTGTTAAGGTAGTCGTCCGTATACATCTATAATCACATATACTACATTTAAAAGTTTTCTCTTTAGTGTGAGCTTTCAGATGTTGTGTTAAGCTACTCTTATGTCTAAATCTATAGTCACATATACTACATTTGAAAGGTTTCGCTGTAGTATGAGTTATCAGGTGTTGCGATAAGGCACTTTTCTGTATACATCTATAATCACATATACTACATTTTAAAGGTTTCTCTCCACTATGAGTTTTCAGATGTAATGTTAAGTTGCTCTTCCGTATATACCTATAATCACATATACTACATTTAAAAGGTTTCTCTTTAGTGTGAACATTCAGATGTTGTGTTAAGCTACTCTTATGTCTAAATCTATAATCACATGTACTACATTTAAAAGGTTTTTCACATACGCCAAAATAAAATTGTTCAACTTGAGGAGACCTCTCTGTTGTTTGATCTAAAAAACTGTCGTCAGTTTCATCTTTTACAAATAGCTCCTCATTCACCAAAGACTCAAGCTTGATGTAGATATCATCATTACCACTGTTTTTAGCACATTTCAGATCAGGAACTTCTGATTTTATTTGGAGGTCCCACGATTGAATGCTGGTATCTTCCTGTTTCACTGCAATTATTTAATATTAGTTGCTTCAATAAAATTAGATTAACATAAAATAGCTAGTGTAAGTTTGATTTAATATTACTAAATTAGTAAATTATCGTATTGTTAAAAGAATACAAAATGTTACTTATAAAAGACTTAATAATCACTAAAGCACATTCTAATTTTTTTGGAATCACAGCAAATGTATTCATACAAGATGTCGAAAATTAAGGGGCGGATTGGCATAGGAGAGGATGGAATATCGCTCACTGGGCCGTCCGACAGTCTTTGGTCACCCAGTCATAAACTCTTACCGCTAGCTAATGTAAGTTAGTTTATAAATCATTAAAAAATTCGTAAGTTGATGTAATAGCAAAAGAATGCAAAATCTTGATTTTCTTATAAAGAAGATTAAAGAAAACAATTTTAAAGTATGGGGTATAAAGTAATATAAAGAGCGAAGCACTTTACCTTTTCGTATTTAAGTGCTAACGTCTTACATGTCAACAATGACAAAATAAAATCTGATGGTAGGATTTTCAATAATATACATATACAGCCTATTACAAGCAAGCGCAACTAGCCATGTAATTTCCTCGCAGAGAAACTCCACCCTGCCTGAAAAAACAATGTTTTTGGAAAAGATTCGTTGGGGTTTTTGAAAATCAGAAACGGAAGGGCAATAATTATAATAAATAATAATAAAAAATAATTAAGCCCCCTAAATATTGCTGCACCTAAAAGTTAGGTTGTGACTTTTATTCTACTATCACTCATGAGCAATTTAGCGTACACAAAAATGTTTCTACAACTCCCATTTATTAAACAAAGACGCATAAATTTTCGATTTTTGTTAATTCATAAAAAGCGTCACACAGAAATTAGCATCCTTAGCTCTATTAGCCAACAAAATTCAAAAAAATCATACGGCCAGTTTTTTGAAAAAGCCAAAACTGATATTTTTTCACTTCAAAGTTTTAGTAGTTCCAGTATCAAATGTTTCAAAATAAATTTCACTTCATAGCTTTCACCTTTTCAAACATTTTTGTGCACAGTACTATTTCAATACCAAATTTGATCCCGATCTGTCACCTCGTTGTTGAGTAATAAAGCATTAAATTCGCAGTTTTTAAACGATCGTAGTGGCCGCCATTCTCCCCTAACAATACAGAAGGGGTGCTAACTACTGATAGTAATAGCAGTTATTTTTGAGTTACCTAAACCTACCGACATATACAAATTCTAAATAATTATGTACGGAGTATAAGCTATTTGTCATTAGTAATTAGCACACAACTTGATATTTTGTTTATAATCACTTACCGACAGTATACTGCACAAACCCATCACGTGAATTTGGCTCAGAATGTGAAACTTCTTTCTTTATTTCATCTAGATGGGGAATGTCAGATGTAGGATGCACAAGAGCAGATGAGATTTTACTACTGTCTTCGAGGTTTACTTCTTCCATCTTCAATTTTAAATGAGTACCAGTACCTAGGTGTATAATTATACTTCTTAAACATTTAAAATTTATGTTAATTGCACTTCCACAAGAAAATGTACTAGAATTGTACAAACATTGAAATTGTAACAGAAACAACACAACTTTGTTGTCACTTTTAAATGAACCACCGGTATAATTGGAAATAGTTTTGAAATGTGATCCTGTTGGTTCCCTACAATTTTTATTTAAAACAATTTTTTTAATTTTAAATAGAAAAAGAGATACTGACCACAGCGGCCATGTTGACATATGCAATAATTTATTATAGCAAAGCTATTGATCAAGACCTTGTAGACTATCTGTGGTTCATTTTTAATTATTAATCACTTACCAACAGCATGTGAATGCGTTTCAGAAAGTGGAAATTCTTTCTTGATTTCATTTGGCTGGGAAGTCTCAGATTTAGGATCGACAAAAGCAGTTAACCGGACTACACTAGTGACTTCAGGTTTCACTTCTTCCATATTCAATAATAAATTGGTATTGGTATATGCAGTACCTGTAAGACATTTAAAAATTCTGTTTATCCTTTTTATTAATGGCGCCACACGTAAGCTGTTAGACAAAGACAGGCCATGCTCATTCCAAATATTGAGTTGCAAAGTCTTGTGTTGTGACTGTGTGTTTTGCAGTATTAAATAACAAGGAGTTGTTGTTTTGATGTTAGTGAATTTATAGAATACTTTGCTTTTCTTATAATGGGATTTAATGCGTATAATTTAAAATAAAACTTGAAATAACTATTACGTGTCTGATCAGCACTACTATTTCAAAGTAGTCTAAGTAATGACCAACGTCATATAGACATTTTAAGTGAATAATGTTACCGCTAATATTTAAAATATTCTGTTACAGTTAGGAAAGGTAGCATTACAGTTGATAGACTAAAATGTAGTGATAGAATCGAAAAATGATGTTCATTCAGTGCAGTTAAATTTGTTGATAACTACTTTATTCAATATATTACACACTTATTATCCTTCGTTTTCATTTTGGACAATGACAAATAATAATGAGTGGAATATAGGCTATTTATCATTAATTAGTAATTCCTATATAAAGGTGTACTTACAGTTTTTGATTTTAATTACTTACCAAAAGCATGCTGCACAAAGCTATCATGTGAATTTGGCTCAGTAAGTGGAAATTCTTCCTTGATTTCATTTAAATAGGAAGTATCAGATGTGGAATTGGTAATAGCAGATGAGATTTCACTGGTGACTTCTTCCATCTTCAATTTTAAATTCCTACCAGCACAAAATACTATTTAGAAGTATTTAAAACGTACCTATATTTAATGCATTTAATGTCACTGTGCAGATAACTCCACTCTAACGCAAAATTTCGTTGTAATATACCTTAATAGTTCGAGATTGTCCTACTGCTTTTTATTAGTCTACTTCAGAATCATAAAGGTTATTTGCTTCAGTGACATTCCCTTCGTTTGTCGAACCTACGCAAACAAAAATTGTAATGGAATATTTGAACTACTTGATGTACAAGATGAGTCAAAACACTTTGAATAACCCTTTGAGTAAATTTCCCGATTAATTACTACTATAATTTGCTCGTAACTGTTTCAAGATTTGGTGTCTTTAAAAGTTTATTAATTGTTGTTAGTAGTTACAAAACCGATTCCAAAAACTTTTTTCTTTAACTGTGCTGCAATATCTAATGTACTGGCAGACACATTTAAAATTTTACGTTGGTTATTTATTTAGTTTCTACTTTGTAATAGTTTCAATAAATCAATAGAAATTCTTGTAAGGAACATGTTTTAAAATAAACAGTTATCTTTTTTCTTTTAAAATACTTTCTCATTTTTTATTGTTGTATGTGATATTTTGCAGTCCTGATACCATGATAAAACTAGCCAATATTTTATTCAAAAAGTTAAAAAATTTATTCAAAAATACAGTTTCTTGGAATATCATTCCAAACTGTGATCCAACTAAAAGAGTTCTGAATCGAAATATTAGGTTCAAATTGCAAATACTAACGAGTGTTCTAGTTCCACTCTAAATACCCTCTAGTAAGAAACTTCTTCAACCAGATAATAAATTAAAGACAACCCCGTTGCCACATAAAGCCACCTGTTTCTCCATAGAGTGACTTTTCTTTCAGCCACTGATTTGAAGCCTGTTTGTCGTTACCTTCTACATCGAGTTGGTGCACCGTGTAATTCCTTCTGTTTCCATTATTATTAACATTATTGTTGTTAATATTTTTATTGCTATATAAAATAGGTCACAGGGTCAATTCGCACAGTCAAAGCAAAAACGTCCTTGGATGTCGCAGTTTTGGTACGAATAACAACAAGAGGAGGATTACAAGCACACTAGATAAATAACTAGTATATTCTATATATTGACACATCCTGTACACGAAGTTGTTCAAATAGCTCGTTCAATTTTTACGCATGCGTGTGCAGTCCGAGGTCACCGTAACTGTGTCAGGGTTGCCGAAGTTCGAAGTACCTAAACTTGTACAATTGAGAAGTGCATATAAAAATCGTGCCACAAATTGTGAATGTTTGGCCTTATTACATGTTAATTAATAATTACCTAATCATAAGGTATTTTTTAAATTAAAAATTTGAACAAACTATTGAAAGCTTTTTGTATATTAGTTGTCCGAATTCCAGGGTTGGGAATGAGTAACCTCAATCTTTAGTGGTACCTATATAAAATGCGTTAAATATAGTTTTGCATGAGAAAATTGATCCATCTGCCAAAGTGGAATTCGTAGATTAAATAGAGACTTGTTTTATTTTAAGTTTTACACGTTTTAGGAAGTACATACTATCGTAGTACGAATTTAAAATATAAGATGGAAGGAGAATACCATGAAGTCACTAGTGATATCTCATCTGTTATTGCCCATTCTACACACGATGCTTCTCATCCAAATGAAACCAAGATAGAATTTCCACTTTCCGAGCCAAATTCAGATGGTGGGATTGTGGATAACGCTATTGGTAAGTGACTAAAATAAGAAACATGCGATCACCCATAGATTGTGTACCTACGAACTAATGATAAAGCGCTAACCTGATTATTTATAATTTCAATACGATGTTGGTCATTTTTTGGACAAATTTGAAATGACTGCTCTTACAATTTTCACTTTCACTACAAATATGAAACCACTACTATATGCACACATCAATAGAAAATGTAATTTTCTAGTTACGTAATGAAATGCTGATCAACAACGGAAAAGTTTTTTCAAATTTTATTTTTAATTATATGCATTTAATATAAAAAACCAAAGTTTTCCATCTTCCTCTACTAACATCACAATTTAACGATTTGTCAATAAAGCTTAACAAACCATAGTAGCTAATTATACATTTATATTTAATTTAATTTAATTAAGGAAGTGGCGGTGGCTCAGAAGATGAGATTTTAACGTGGAACGTCGGGGTTAAATTTGCCAAAAATACAAAACCAAAAAACTAGCAATAAATTTATGCTGCAAACCAAATATGTAACGTAGATCTCCCCCATGCTCCACCTTATCGCTAAGAGAGTAGCTGGCAGAGAAGAGTGCCGAAGCCTAGTAATGGGCCGTTATAGGCTTATTATTGCGATGAAATTTACTGTAACATATTTTCAATAACTTTCAAGGCCTACCTGTTAAAAATGGCTAACGTAAATATTGATATCATATCTATCTTCCTACAGCATTTCGGGTTTGACAAAGATATATAAAATGTAACAAAATAAACAAAATGTAATAAAATAAACAAAACAATTAAAACCTAAACTGCTTGATTTGTGAGGTATACATCATCTAATACTTTTTTTTATGTATAATTAAACATTCCAAGTTTATTTTCAATAATTTAAATATTGTGAACAGAAAGGGGGGTGTACCTAGTTTCGTTTACAATCGGTATACTTCGTATTCGTTAATAATACCACAAACGAACTTTATAACACCACTTTTGCAACTCGGTATTCGAAATTACACATTCTGTTTTTGCCTAACAACTTACATGTCATATCGCCGCTAATGAAAAGTTTAAAAATAAATATAAAAAATGTTTTATTGCAGGTATTGCATATACTGGTGTGAATTTTAAAATGAAGAGGGAAGAAGTACAACCTGAAGTCACTAATGAAGTCTGGTTACATACGTCTGTTGATTCTAAATGTCAGAATTCCTATTCAGAGGAAATCAAGACAGAATTTTCACTTTCTGAATCACATTTACATGGTGGGTTTACTTAGTAATTTTTGCAGATTCTTTATAGATTGTTTAGTGTAAACGGTGGTGGTGAATATTGATGTTATAATAAAAAAATGCATTGGCAAAGTGTATATACAGGGTGAGTCAATAAGTCCGCGGTGGTTGAAGCTGTATTTCCACCTCGCATTAATTACAGCCCGACATCGTCTTGGCATGCTCAAGATTAAGTTGTCAATCTAATCTTCTGGTAACAATGCTTATTGTTCTCTGAAAGCATTTTCAAACGCGGGGGGCGGGTGTGGTCGTGCATTGTCATGCATAAATAGAAAATTCGGCTCTGCTTGTTCTACGACTGGATGCACTGTATGTTTTTCGAACGTTTACTGAGCTATCTATGATCGGTTTAATATGTTGTTTTGATTTCTTTTGATTAAAGCAAGCCTTATTTAATTTCAGTGAAACATGGAGATACCAGCAGCGTTGAGTCGTTGGACCTCCAAATTAAACCAGAAGCATCTGATCTGAAAAGTGATATGAAGAATGATAATGATGATATGTACAGAAAGTTTGAGCCATTGGTAATGGAGGAGCTGCATATAAAATGTGAAACATGTACAGAAGAAACCCCTTTTAAATGTAGCATATGTGATTATAGGTTTGCAGAAAAGTTTAACTTACAAATCCATATGAAAATTCATACTGATGAAAAACCTTTTAAATGTAATTTATGTGATTATAGATGTACACAGAATCGTGATTTGCAAGACCATATTCAAAATCACACCGGCGAAAAGCCATTTAAATGTAATTTATGTAATTATAGATGTAGCCGGAAAAAAAATTTAGAAGGTCATTTGAAAATTCATACTGGTGAAAAACCTTTTAAATGTAATTTATGTGAATATAGAAGTAGACGGAAGTGTAATTTGGTAACCCATATGAAAATTCATACTGGTGAAAGACCTTTTAGTTGTAATATATGTAATTATAGATGTACACAAAAAGGCGACTTACAGAGACATATGAAAACCCACACTGGTGAAAAACCTTTTAAATGTAATTTATGCGATCATAGATGTATACAGAATCGTGACTTGCAAGACCATATTCAAACACACACCGGCGAAAAGCCATTTAAATGTAATTTGTGTAATTATAGATGTAGTCGGAAAAAAATTTTAGAAGACCATTTGAAAATTCATACTGGTGAAAAACCTTTCAAATGTAATTTGTGTGATTATGGATGTATACACAAGTGGTACTTAGAAGACCATATGAAAACTCATACCGGCGAAAAACCTTTGAAATGTAATTTATGTGACTTTAGATGTATACGGAAGTGCAACTTGCAAAGCCATATGAAAACTCATACTGGCGAGAAACCTTTTAATTGTAATTTATGCAGTTATAGATTTACACACAAGGCTGGCTTACAGAGACATATGTTAACTCATACTGGTGAGAAACCTTTTAAATGTAGTTTCTGTGAATATAGCTGTATACAGAACCGTGAGTTAAAAAACCATCTGAAAACCCATACAGGCGAGAAACCTTTTAAATGTGATTTGTGTAATAGTAGATGTAGCCGGAAAAGTAGCTTAAAAGACCACATGAAAATTCATTCTAGTGAAAAACCTTTTCAATGTAATTTATGTGATTATAGATGTATACACAAGCGGTATTTACAAGACCATATAAAAACTCATACTGGTGAAAAACCTTTTCAATGTAATTTATGTGACTATAGGTGCATACAGAAGAGTGGCTTACAAATACATATAAAAACTCATACCGGTGAAAAACCGTTTAAATGTAATCTATGTGATTATAGTTGTATACGGAAGAGTGACTTACGAAGACATCTGAAAACTCACACTGGTGAAAAACCCGCTAAATGTAATTTATGTGATTATCGATCTGGAGTAAAGAGTAACTTGCATACACATATGAAAACTCATACTGGTGAAGTATTCTCAAAATAAAATGTATGTAATTACAGGTGTATTCAAGGTATTTACACATTATTATGTATTATAAAACATAAACAAAATGTCTATTTTGCAGTTGACTTTTTTGTCTCGACAAAGCACTTTGGTTGACATAATTACATACAAAGTTTTCAGTGGCTATTATCACAAAATAGCACCATTCAATCGTTGGACCTCTGAAAACTCACACTGGTGAGAAAACATTTTCATTGTCATTTATGTGATTTATATAGAAGTTTGGCTTAGGGAGATATGAGAACTCATACTGGCGAAAAACCTTTAAAATGTAATTACAGATGTACACAGAAGGGTCACTTACAAAGTCATATGAAAACTCACACTTTGAAAAAACCATTTGACATTAGTCACTAACATGTGAAAATTCATACTGGTGAAAAACCTTTAAAATGAAATGTATATGACTATAGTGATGCATTAGTCCAAAATGCGGTAAACATTTGAGTACCTTTTGAGATACAAAAGGTGCACTTGTATTATGTTAAAGTGTCTATAAACATACGACAAAAACAGCGTGTCTTCTGATTATAAGTGGGAGCATTAATTTTTCGGGGGTGCTTTAGAAAGGGGTGAAAATTCGGTTTGAGTAGCTGCTACAAAAAAAATTTTTTACCGTTTGTGGTCCTTTAAGCTGTTGACGAAAATCTGCAATAAAAGACGTCTTTCGGCAGCGTAGTCACAACAGACGTCCATGGACATGAAATATCCTTTGAGTATCCTTGTTACCAGCAGTGATGGTTTCTATAAGGCAGATACAAACATGTCTGGGCAACAACACCACTCTTTAGGCTGTTACAAACCAAGCGTTTGATCATCACTTTTAACTCTAGGTGATATGTGTGAATTATGTAGCAAATGCTTTTATATGCAACTTGCAAATAAAATTGTAAGTTATTAAATCGCAGCAACAAACAACAAAGTATGGTTGTGAAGTGGAGATGTGATAAAAATTATTCAAGACATGAAACAATTAGCAAAACTTCCTTTTGTTCAAGTGAATTTATTTTGTACTGCGAAATTCTTGAAAGAACTTCTAATTTGCATATCAAAAGAATGGGAAAAATTCAGAGATTCCCAATACGGAGTTAGTTTTTAAGAATTTATGCACATTATTTAAATATCTAAGGATTTTTGTAAAATTTACTTGTTATAAAAATTGATGTTTAATTATTTCAAAAATGCTGCAACTTGATTGGTCCATTTTATAGCTTGGATAGATTTTGTTTTGTATATTCAGTCTTTCTTGAGAACTCAAAGAGGCCACTTGTTTTTTTCTTTGACTCCCAAAATAGTGTGTAATTTTTTTAATAAAATTTGTTAATAAAAGTGTGTTAAATGTTATAAAATATTTGTTTAACAATTAGAAAGTGTGGAGAGAAAGGGGTTGAAGGTTGAGGGGTTGAAGGTTGAGAGATTGAAGGTTGAAGGTTCGCCAAATTCAAAAATTTGTAACAAATTGTGGTTAGTCCTTAGCCACCCAGTTTCAATTAATGATTATCTTTAGAAAAAAAAAAGATTTATTTTCATGATACATGCATGCATAGTTGCATACATACAAACCTGCTAAATAGTTAACAATACACTATTTTTATTTAACAAATGAAAACATTATTTTGCGAAACCCCTATCGGCCAGGTCACCTACAAACATTTGCAGCAGGAAAAACGAAAAAATAACATTTAATCGCAACATTTATTTAAAATTAAGAAACAATTGCAAAGGGATCTGCACTTGTAAAAAAATAAAAAATATATATATGCAGAAATATTTACAACCTGATACCTATTTTAAACATACCATTTTTTTTATTGATCTTTAACGTCATTTGATTAAAGGACACCCTCCACTAACCCCCTCTGACCGACCTTTTTTGCCTATAAACAAACACCTAATGGTAAATTTAAATAATTTTCAAAACTAAATTGAATTTGAAAACGCTCACCACTTCAGTTTTTATTAGGATAATACGTCTGCTTGTCTATTTTTCTCTTCTTGCATATTTTATTGGTCTTCTCACGCTCCAAATTATTCTTAAAAGTCCTGAACATGCCCATAAGCTTCTCAAATGATTCCTCGTCTAAGTTCTTGGCATAATCAGTAACTTCTTCCAATGCAATCTGCAAAAATTATTTAGATGGAATATTTACGTTTTTACCTACGTATTATGTTTAATTCTTTAACACACCTGTTGCCGTTTTTCAAACTTAATAGATTTGTTTGCTTCATTTTTAATTTTCTCCTCTGCATATAACTGTTCCACTATCACTGCCCGTTCTCGTTTCAACAACCGTTTTGTTCGTATTCTTAATATGTCTTGATGGCCCACATGTGTTTCGATAAATTTCACACTTACCCCTAAAAATTTCACAGTACTATAATTATTGCTAATAGCAAAGATTAGGGAGAGTTGCTAATAGTTCTGGAAACAATTTATTAAATAGTACCATTTTTAAAAATTTTTGCAGATATCCTTGATGGACATACACCTGAAATTCGAATACTGCCTCCAATTTTCATAGCCCTTTTGGTACAACTGCTATGGAATCCTAAATTAAAATATTTTAATTACCTATTGTTAATGTTCATTTTAAAAATTATAACAAACCATGAGTTACTTCGATTACAATTGTAAACAACATATTGGTCACCGTTTGGACGTGTTCTTCTTCTATAACATGCGTAATTAATTTCTCTATTGTCTTTGGCTCTCCAAGCATCAAATTTCTCGACGTTCTCGAAATTTAAATTAGATTGTTTAATGTTTACGTTGTGCACCTGTGTTAAATGATTAAGTAGATTGACATAATTTCCAAGAGCTTCCCTTTCTTCTGCTGGGCATAACGGACAACGAATGTGTAGAGACTTCTTTTCATCTACCTTATTGTTATTGTGTATCATCTTCAAATGTCGATTCTTCGTTGAAACACTACTAAAACCCCTCTGACATACGCCACAGATCAGTCTACTGTCACTAAAATATAAAAGTATAATGTTTAAAACGTTGCATTGTTTTATTAATTATAAAAGATGTATTATACCTTTCCATCCTGCAATTTTCTAACCTAACCTAAAACTCAACAAAAAATGCTGATTAATAATATTCAATGGTTGGTTATAACAAGCACCAATTGACGAAAATCACACTTAGAGTTAGTCTAAAAGAATTTAGGGCCTCAAGCCAAGGTATTTGTCAAAAAACTTCATATGAAAAAAAAGTATTTCTGCTAATTCCACGCGTTATGAGATGGTGTTAATAATGCTGTTCACTAATTGGTTGTAAAATTTTGAACTTTGTGATCTATGTCAACAGGCAAAATTTAAATAAAAAAGTATTTAATTAAAATTTTTAATTAAAATTAGATAAATAAATAATAAATAATTTTACTGTATTCGCTCATAACCCTTTAATATAATTTAAATGTTTTTGAGTGAATGTTTCGACTTCAAAATCAGAATAAATTCAAATAGCGGCGCGGTTTTACAACCTATCAGTGAGCAGCATTATAAGTTTTATCCTTTAACGCGTGAAATTAGAAAAATACAACTTTCAAGCTTAGGCGGTTTTCTTGTTTACTAAACGTAGCATCGAATCTACAAAATCATAACAAACGAGTCGAATATTTTCATTCATTAGTTACACCATAATTACCAAGAGATCTTGCCATGCATGCCTTTGCTCGTAAAATTTGTATTAAGTACCACATAGCACATATATTGTATTGAAACAACAAACTAATCACACCTTTAGTCCTTTGGCCATAGCAAATTGTGGTTGATTAAGGTTAGCTTGCGTTAGGGGATGATTAGATTGAAATGATACTCCCTGAATTATATCTACGTGCCTTTAATTTTTATAAGGCGTAGTTGAAATGGCGACACAATCGTACTCCCTGCCACAGAACTTGGAAAAAACAAGCAGAGGTTAAATATCTAAAATTATACAGTACCTTCCATAAACATCGACTACAGACTTCTACAAGAAAAGATTATATATGATAACTTGTCATAAGTTGGCGTTATTTATTGCTTTTTCTAATAGTTAGTTTAATTTTTTTAAATTTCTCTCATTTCTACTCATTTAACTGTATTTAAATAGAAGAAGAAATGTATTTATTAACAATTTAAGGAAAACTTAATACTTACTTTAATAAATGATACTCAAATCAAATGCAGTTAAAAGAGAGAAATTTTTTAAAATTAAATTGATAATTACAAAAAGCAATGACAAACGTTAAGTTATGGCAGATTATCAAATAATAATCTTTTGTTATAAACTCTTGTTGGAAAAGTAATTAATAATGGCTGCAGTACCCAAAAGCCTTTATCCCGTGTTTTTAGAAGCTACTTTGTAGTTTTGGATATTTTTTCCGTATTTCCTTTCGGTATTTTTTACTTTCCTATACTTTCAGTATAGGGAAGTATTGATTTCATGCAAATTTTCAAAATCGAGATTTTGACGGAAATACATGTTTTGGGCTTCCAGGATCCTAAAAAAGTGGTTTTTAAAAAATGTCTGTCTGTGGGTGTGTGTGTCTGTGGGTGTGTGTGTGTGTGGGTGGGTAACGCTCATATCTCCGGAACGGCTGGACCGATTTCGATGTGCTTTGGAATGAGGAGGTATATCAAAAATTCATCGACAAAATAAGCTTTTAAAAAGAATCCGAAACCGGAAGCGGAGGTTAGACATGTTTTTTTTGTAGCATTTTTTTTAGGAACGGAATTTTGGAAATTGGAATAGTGAAATTTATAGAAAGCCTTAGAACAAATCAAACGTTTTTTTACCGAAATCTCTAGCTTCAACATGGCGGCCGCTATTCCCGAACAGTTTAATACTTATTTGTTGTTCCGTTTAATGTAATTAAGAAATTGTTGTTTATTATATAATTATTAATTGTTTTATAATTTTTAAGTCGGTGCCAAGTAAAACATAAAAATTCGAATCTAATTTGTTATTGCAGCAAGGTATATAATTTTTATGTTTTACTTGGCACCGACTTAAAAATTATAAAACAATTAATAATTATATAATAAACAACAATTTCTTAATTACATTAAACGAAACAACAAATAAGTATTAAACTGTTGTATAAAAAACATTTATTTTTTGCTTTTTAGTTAACTTATGTCACTTTTGTGTTTTTATTTGAAGTCGGTTCCCTTTTTTTTAAAGTTAATTATTTATACAACAGTTTAATACTTATTTGTTGTTCCGTTTAATGTAATTAAGAAATTGTTGTTTATTATATAACTATTAATTGTTTTATAATTTTTAAGTCGGTGCCAAGTAAAACATAAAAATTCGAATCTAATTTGTTATTGCAGCAAGGTATATAATTTTTATGTTTTACTTGGCACCGACTTAAAAATTATAAAACAATTAATAATTATATAATAAACAACAATTTCTTAATTACATTAAACGGAACAACAAATAAGTATTAAACTGTTGTATAAAAAACATTTATTTTTTGCTTTTTAGTTAACTTATGTCACTTTTGTGTTTTTATTTGAAGTCGGTTCCCTTTTTTTTTAAAGTTAATTATTTATTTTGATAGATAGACTCGCAAACCCAAGAGCAAAGTTGTAGGGCAAATTCTTCTCGATTGTATTTAAGAAAAAAACTTGAGTTTTCAATTTTAATATGGCGGCCACGGTAAAAAATAACTTTTTACTTTCCTATATTCCAAGCCCCTTTACCTGAATTGAAATATTTTAACTACGGGTAAATTTGGGACTACAGCTTTAAATTTATAAGCAGCTTAGTGCTAACAAAGAATTATTTTAACTAAGTGAACCTTCTTGAGTGCATTTGCATGTTGAACCACAGATAATTACTTAAGATTTTCCTTATCAGTTAAGCCTGAAGGTAATGGTCAAGTTACTTTCTTACAGTGTCACTCACTTACTATTGTATTTCATCTTCAACAAATAATTTGTCTTCGTCTGGAAGTTCTTGCAATTTCATTGGTTACAATTTTGCTAAAACATAGTGGGGGGTTAGGTTTGCAAAAATAGTGTACACTTGTCGAATACATTACGTTTAATTTGATTTTGAATTTTGAAGCGTTCGGAAGTTTCGAAAGTCTTTAGTTTCTAAGTGAATATTGTATTTATTCGGTTTCTGCTTTCGTAACAAGTTTCTTCGGTTCAGGTAAGTTGTATTATATAATATTTTGTGTTTTTATTGGTATTATTATTGTAACATTTTTCTCAGGTTACCGCTGGTACTTATAACTATAAGTTTAGTGAGTTTTACAGAAAGCAATCACTACTATTATTATAGCTATTCTTATTAAATTAAGTTGCATTAGGTTTGACTAGTATTGTATCTTGTGACTAACAGTTTTAATAAGCCAGCAAGGAACCTTATATTTTTATATATAAAATAATTTCTTTTTAGCATACTTTTTTTTTATTTGCTTTCGTGAAAATAGTGCGTTTTACTAACAATTTTTTGTACTATTGTTTTTTGTCCTTTTTTTTGAAGTTTTCGTTTTCGTTAACCTATATATTGCATTTAGTTTATTCACGTTTTGGTACTATTTTCTTTTCCATTTTAACTTAATTCATTTTATAATATTTTTTTCCTACATTGCTTTTTAGTTTATTTGTACACGTTTAACTTAAATTGAGAAAATTATCCATGAGTACAGGTATATTATTATACTGATTGTGAAAAAGAAAAGTTTGTGATTAAATTTCTTTAAACCATTCTAAAAAAGATGAAACCAAAACGTCTAAATTTAAGAGTTAATTCTAATTTCAAAAATCCGAAGCATATATTAGCAGGAACTACTCAGCATCGAAAGAAAGCTTTTCTTGAGACTACTCATTCTACAAATCTCGGATCGGCTGTTATTGCTTCATGCTATAGAATTTTCAAATCTCCTTATTTATGGACTGCCGACGATATTAATAACATTTTGTATTTAGGGCGGGACACAAAATTTCAAACGACAGATTTTGTTTGTGAAAATTCAAATAGTTTATTGATTCAATATGAAATGATAAAAATTAAAAATATGCGTTACAAGGTAAATGCAAATCACTTAGACATATACGAAGGGCAATTTTTGGGGAATATTAGCGTAACATTTAGGAATTTTTTTGATAAATTTTAGGGTGGTATATTATCATGCAATAATAAATCCGTAGCTTTGTTTAAAGAGATAGCGAATGACACTAATGAGTACTGGATGTTTAGTTCTCAAAGCAGCTCTTCCGTTACCGGCAAAAATGTAAGTAATGGGGTTGCGGTAAGCTGCAGTTTTGAATCGTTAGATGATTTAATGCTTTTGTTAAAATATAATTTCATTGAACGTTTACATGTTCCTGAAAATACCGCTTTCAAATTATGTCCATATACAATAATTCAGACAACCGCTAATAAAAGAAAACATGCACATACCGTGCTAAAAAATTAAGCAACAAATATACGACGGCGAGTGCAAAGTTTCAGAAATAATTCCCAAAATAAAATGAAAGAGTTAATTAAGAGGAAAACATGTATGAAAAAATTGAGGGAAAATGTAGAGTATAATAAAAAAGAATTGATCAGGAATAAAGTAGGTATGAAAAAATTGAGGGAAAATGTAAAGTATAGTCAAAAAGAATTAATCAGTAGGAAAACATGTATGAAAAAATTGAGGGAAAATGTAGAGTATAAGAAAACAGAATTGATCAGGAATAAAGTAGGTATGAAAAAATTGAGGGAAAATGTAGAGTATAATAAAAAAGAATTAATCAGTAGGAAAACATGTATGAAAAAATTGAGGGAAAATGTAGAGTATAAGAAAACAGAATTGATCAGGAATAAAGTAGGTATGAAAAAATTGAGGGAAAATGTAAAGTATAGTCAAAAAGAATTAATCAGTAGGAAAACATGTATGAAAAAATTGAGGGAAAATGTAGAGTATAAGAAAACAGAATTGATCAGGAATAAAGTAGGTATGAAAAAATTGAGGGAAAATGTAGAGTATAATAAAAAAGAATTAATCAGTAGGAAAACATGTATGAAAAAATTGAGGGAAAATGTAGAGTATAAGAAAACAGAATTGATCAGGAATAAAGTAGGTATGAAAAAATTGAGGGAAAATGTAAAGTATAGTCAAAAAGAATTAATCAGTAGGAAAACATGTATGAAAAAATTGAGGGAAAATGTAGAGTATAAGAAAACAGAATTGATCAGGAATAAAGTAGGTATGAAAAAATTGAGGGAAACTGTAGAGTATAATAAAAAAGAATTGATCAGGAATAAAGTAGGTATGAAAAAATTGAGGGAAAGATGAGGGAAATTGAGAGTAAAGTATAGTCAAAAAGAATTAATCAGTAGAAAACATGTATGAAAAAATTGAGGGAAAATGTAGAGTATAAGAAAACTGAATTGATCAGGAATAAAGTAGGTATGAAAAAATTGAGGGAAAATGTAGAGTATAGTCAAAAAGAATTGATCAGGAATAAAGTAGGCATGAAAAAATTGAGGGAAAATGTAAAGTATAGTCAAAAAGAATTAATCAGCAGGAAAACATGTATGAAAAAATTGAGGGAAAATGTAGAGTATAAGAAAACAGAATTGATCAGGAATAAAGTAGGTATGAAAAAATTGAGGGAAAATGTAGAGTATAATAAAAAAGAATTGATCAGGAATAAAGTAGGTATGAAAAAATTGAGGGAAAATGTAAAGTATAGTCAAAAAGAATTAATCAGTAGGAAAACATGTATGAAAAAATTGAGGGAAAATGTAGAGTATAAGAAAACAGAATTGATCAGGAATAAAGTAGGTATGAAAAAATTGAGGGAAAATGTAGAGTATAATAAAAAAGAATTGATCAGGAATAAAGTAGGTATGAAAAAATTGAGGGAAAATGTAAAGTATAGTCAAAAAGAATTAATCAGTAGGAAAACATGTATGAAAAAATTGAGGGAAAATGTAGAGTATAAGAAAACAGAATTGATCAGGAATAAAGTAGGTATGAAAAAATTGAGGGAAAATGTAGAGTATAATAAAAAAGAATTGATCAGGAATAAAGTAGGTATGAAAAAATTGAGGGAAAATGTAAAGTATAGTCAAAAAGAATTAATCAGTAGGAAAACATGTATGAAAAAATTGAGGGAAAATGTAGAGTATAACAAAACAGAATTGATCAGGAATAAAGTAGGTATGAAAAAATTGAGGGAAACTGTAGAGTATAATAAAAAAGAATTGATCAGGAATAAAGTAGGTATGAAAAAATCGAGGGAAAATGTAAAGTATAGTCAAAAAGAATTAATCAGTAGAAAACATGTATGAAAAAATTGAGGGAAAATGTAGAGTATAAGAAAACTGAATTGATCAGGAATAAAGTAGGTATGAAAAAATTGAGGGAAAATGTAGAGTATAGTCAAAAAGAATTGATCAGGAATAAAGTAGGCATGAAAAAATTGAGGGAAAATGTAAAGTATAGTCAAAAAGAATTAATCAGCAGGAAAACATGTATGAAAAAATTGAGGGAAAATGTAGAGTATAAGAAAACAGAATTGATCAGGAATAAAGTAGGTATGAAAAAATTGAGGGAAAATGTAGAGTATAATAAAAAAGAATTGATCAGGAATAAAGTAGGCATGAAAAAATTGAGGGAAAATGTAAAGTATAGTCAAAAAGAATTAATCAGTAGGAAAACATGTATGAAAAAATTGAGGGAAAATGTAGAGTATAGGAAAACAGAATTGATCAGGAATAAAGTAGGTATGTCAAAATTGAGGGAAAGGCCCATATATTAAAAAAAGGAAACGGTATCCAGACAACGAGGAATGCAAAAATTGATAAAAATAATCCTGCCTATAGAAATGCGGAAAAAACAAAAGAAAAGAATCGCAAACGGGGAATTAGGGAGAACAAGGAAGAAGTTAGATTATTGGAACAACAATGTGATATACAAAGTAAACGAAAAAAGCGCGATATTAACTCCAAATTATGTATGTTGCTGTTGTGAAGGACTATTCTTTCAACACTCTGTTATCAACTTCAAAATTGAAAAATTGGAAAAATTTACCGGCTATCCACTAGATACTTTAGTTAGTTTAATAGTTAATTTTGATTCGCCTTATATTTGCAGAACTTGTGATAGATACATAAGTATGTCAAAAATACCAAAGCTAGCAACCAGTAACGACTTAAAGTTTGTAAATTTGCCAGATTGTGTCAAAGAAATGTCACCATTAGAAGAACGAATGACTGCCCCTTATATAAATTTTATGCAAATTCGTTCCTTAAAACCGTTTGCTTTAAATCCGCAATTAGGTCTTAAAGGCAGCGTTGTCAATATTTCTGTTGAAATCGCTGATATGCTACAAATTCTTCCGCGATCTTTTGACAATATGGCTACTGTCCAGGTCAAATTAAAAAGGCATATTGAGCATAAATCAGATTACATGTATGAAACTATTAGACCAGCAATAGTTTGCGATGCGCTCTATTATTTGAAAAACGCCCCTTTATACAAGAAGTATAACATTCAAGTAGATGCCGAATTTTTTGCGCGCCACAACCGTCAATATAGCGAAAATGTAGATTTTGTTGTTGACAATAGCGATTTAATTGAGGATAATTTTATGTCGATCGAGGAATCATCTATAAGCAAAAGTACTTCTGGAGAGACCTTTTTAACCAATTTTCCGGAAGATGAAGTGGGAAATGATGAGGTATTAGTAATGGATAGAAACCAAGAAATTGTAAATAACGTTCAAGTTATAGCGCCCGGACAATGTAAGAAACCAGTACCTTGGCATATGATACCACACATTGACGAATTGTGTTTTCCTAAAATTTTCGCGGGTCACGCTTTTAACGACAGTTTAAAAGTTTCTTACTCCGATCGCGTCAAATCGGAAATTCGGCGTCGAGATCGCAGATCGTGCGTTCCTACTCGGTTACTGTTTATGGCGAAAAAAAAATTAGAATTGGCTTGTTTATCAAAAATTAATATTTGCATGCGGAAAACGAAAAACACTAAAACCGTTAGAGTCGAAAATGTATTAAATACCGAGTTTGTAGAAAATATGATAAAATTTGATGACGGCTACAGGTTTTTAAAGCAAATTAGGTCTTCCCCTTCCTATTGGGAAACAAGAAAAAAAGAACTGTTGGCTACTATTCGGCAATTAGGTAAGCCTACCATATTTTTAACATTATCTGCGGGGGAAACTGTTTGGCCCGAACTACTTCAAACTTTAGCAAAACTGATTTATTCTAAAAATTTGTCAATTGCCGAAGCAATGAGCCTTACGGACTACCAAAAATCTGATTTAATAAAAAGCGATCCTGGAACGTGTGCGCGATATTTTGATTTCAAAATTTCCAAATTTATGTGTTACTTAAGGCAAAAGGATGGCCCTTTCGAGGAGTATCACGTTGAAGACAGTTCGGAACGGGTAGAATTTCAGAACAGAGGGTCACCCCACGAACATATTTTGTTATGGTTAAAAGGCGCTCCAGAGTACAATCCTGAAATTCCGAACAGCGTGGAAAATTGCATTAACTTTATAGATAGGTTTATTACATGTGAATATAACGAAAACGATCCCTATATTTTGCTGCAAAAACATAGACACACACATACCTGCAATAAAGGTAAACGGAACAAATTCAAATGTCGTTTTAATTTTCCAGCGTTCGTTATGCCTGCAACAAAAATTTTGGAACCTCTTCCGGAAGAAGAACAAAACAATAATTTGAAAAATATTTTAAAAGAAATTAAAAAGCTAATGAATATTTATTATAAACAACCGGAACTAGTACAATTTAATGATATTTTATCAAAATTGTCAATATCTGAAGAGCAATATTATCTCGCGATTCGAAGCCCATTAAAAAAAACTCAAATATTTTTGAAACGCAATAGTTTGGAAGTCGGAATCAACAATTACAATAAAGATATTTTGCATTTATTTGAGTCGAATATGGACATTCAATTTGTTTTGGAGCAATACGCGTTGGCTTCTTATATTATTAATTACATTAGTAAAACTGATGCTGGACTTTCAAAAGTGTTACGGGAAACGGCATCAGACATAAATAACGGATACACAAGTGTTAGGGAAAAATTTAGAAAAATTTCTAACGTATTTTTAAATAGTAATTTAATGTCCGCGCAGGAAGCCGTATATCATGCTTTGTCTTTACCTTTGTGGAAAAATTCACGTAAAAGCATTTTTATTAACACTCACCCGCAACAGGAGAGAGTGTTAATGTTAAAGTCAAAAAAAGAATTAAATACTTTAAATTTAGAATCAGATGAGGTATTTATGGAGGATATATTCCGTAAATACAGTAAAAAACCTTTATCGCTGGAAATGGTGTGTCTAGCCGATTTTGCTTCAAATTATACTAAATTTTATATAAATGATAATGACAACGAAGACGACGACGACGTTGATGAAGATAGTAAAAATTATAGAAGACGACAAAAACCGGCTATTATTAGATATAGGCGCTATAAACTTATTCAAGATCCGCTGAACTATTATAGAGAAAACGTACTTTTATTTTTACCGTGGAGAAACGAATATTCAGAGGTGGAAAATTCTAACTGCGAAGAATTTTTTTTAAAATCAAAATACTATTAATTGCAATCGCAAAAAGTTTCAAATTTTGGGGGATGATGTTTTAGACGAAGCAATAGAAACTGCACAAAATAATGTGCTAGAAATCGAAGAAGACGATATTGATGAATTCTCAAAGAGTGAATTACCTGCCCACCAACAAATAGATATATTACAGCAAGGGGGCTCCAAAATTATTAAAGATCGCAGTGTTAATCAATTTAGTAGTTGTCCTCCCAGAGTATCCTCACAAGACATTTTTCAATTAATGCAAAAATTAAATTCGCTTCAAAGGAAGTTTATAATGCATATATTACATTGTTTCAAAACAAACCGGTTACCTTTAAGAATATTTTTAAGCGGATCTGCCGGCGTAGGTAAAAGTACGGTTATAAACACTATTTATCAATTAATTACAAATTATTTTGATAAACTCCCGGGTTCAAACAAAGAAGAAATTGCTGTATTATTGTGTGCACCGTCCGGCAAAGCAGCATTTTTAATAAACGGTCTTACTTTGCATACCGCGTTTGCTTTACCTGTAACACAGTTTGGTGGACAAATGCCAGAGCTATCTAGTGACCTAGCAAATAAAATTCAGGCAAAATTAGTCAATTTAAAGCTGCTTGTTATTGATGAAATTTCGATGGTCGGAAGCCGTTTGTTATCGCGGGTCGACAGTCGGCTTCGCCAAATCATGGGTAATCACGAATCACTTGGAGGAATATCGGTTTTAGTTGTAGGGGATTTGAATCAGTTGCCTCCTGTAATGGATCGCCCTGTATTTTGTTCACCAAATAGTACAAATTTAAGTATTTTTCACGTAGATTCAAATCCACTGTGGGACGAGTTTCAGTATTTCGAACTAACAGAAATAATGCGGCAACGGGATGAAATAAAATTTATTAACTGTTTAAACAATTTAGCAAAAGGCATTATGAGCGATGAGGATATAAAATTAATTAGATCGAGAGAGGTGGCAGAAACTGAAATCCCCGAAACTGCGATTCGGTTGTATGCAACAAACGCTAACGTGGATACGTATAATGAAACTCGTATAAACAATACACCAGGGCATGAATATGCATCTATTGCGGACGATATTTAGGCAAAGTCTCTGAATTCACAAAAAATAAGATATTAAGCGCATTAAAGAAGAAAAAAAACGTCAGAACTTGGAGGTTTGCCAACACATTTACGCATAAAATTAGGCATTAAATACATGGTTACTTCGAATATTGATATCGAAGATGGACTAGTAAATGGATCTTGCGGTATACTACGACATGTTTCATTTGAACGAAATTCAAAATCTCCAAGCAAACTTTGGATCGACTTTCATTCAGGCATAGTAGGTAGCAAAGTGCGAAAATCATTTGTTGGGTTAATGAATGCGGAAAGTATTGATACAAAATTAACTCCAATAACTAAAAACGCGTATCCTTTAAGCGTATCTAAAGATTTGCAATATCAAATCATCATAATCATCATAACCCTTTGAGTAAATTTCCCGATTAATTACTACTATAATTGGCTCGTAACTGTTTCAAGATTTGGTGTCTTTAAAAGTTTATTAATTGTTGTTAGTAGTTACAAAACCGAATACCAAAGACTTTTATCTTTAACTGAGCTGCAATATCTAATGTACTGGCCGACACATTTAAAATTCTACGTCAGTTATTTATTTAGTTTCTACTTTGTAATAGCTTCAATAAATCAATAAAAATTGTAAGAAACATGTTTTAAAATAAACAGTTATCTTTTTTTCTTTTAAAATACTTTCTCATTTTTTATTGTTGTAGGTGATATTTTGCAGTCCTGATACCATGATAAAACTAGCCAATATTTCATTCCAAAAGTTAAAAAATTTATTCAAAAATACACCTTCTCGGAATATCTTTCCAAACTGTGATCCAACTAGCAAAGTTCTGAATCGAAATATTAGGTTGAAATTGCAAATACTAGCGAGTGTTTTAGTTCCACTTTAAATACCCACTAGTATGAAACTTCTTCAACCAGATAATAAATTAAAAGCACCCTGTTGCCATCATGAAGCTACCAGTTTCTCCATAAAGTGACTTTTATTTCAGCCACTGATTTGAAGCTTGTTTGTCGTTACGTTCTACATCGAGTTGGTGTGGGTGTGCAGCGTGCAATTCCTTCTGTTTGCATTATTATAAACATTATTGTTATTAATATTTTTATTGTTATATAAAATAGGTCACAAGGTCATTTCGCACAGTCAAAGCAAAAACGTCCTTAGATGTCGCAGTTTTGGTACGAATAACAACAAGAGGAGGATTACAAGCAAACTAGATAAATAACTAGTATATTCTCTATTTTGACACATCCTGTACACGAAGTTGATCTGATAGCTCGTTCAATTTTTACGCATGCGTGCGCAGTACGAGGTCACCGTAACTGTGTCAAGGTTGTGGATGTTCGAAGCATATAAACTTGTGCATTTGCGAAGTGCATATGAAAATCGTGCCACAAATTGTGAATGTTTGGCCTTATTACATGTGAATTAATAATTACCTAATCATAAGGTATTTTTTAACCGACTTCAGAAAAAGGAGGAGGTTCTCAATTCGTCTGTATATATGTTTTTTTTTTTTTTTTTTTAAATTTTTTTTATGTATGTTCGGGCATAACGTTTTTGTTTATGAACCGATTTTAATGATTTTTTTGTGATAGGTTCAGTATAGTTCCAAGGTGGTCCCATTGTAATTTCATTGGTATTGGAGCTTGAACTTCGAAGATACTCCTCAAAATCTATTTTTTTAACCGACTTTTTAGTGTTTCCGTATTTCATCTTCCGTTTCAACTAGCCGTCATTTCCTCATTCGAGAAGCATCTTTACTAGGTCTACCCATCACTTAAAATTGTGAAATAATTAACTTTAAAAAAAAAAAAGGGAACCGACTTCAAATAAAAACACAAAAGTGACATAAGTTAACTAAAAAGCAAAAAATAAATGTTTTTTATACAACAGTTTAATACTTATTTGTTGTTCCGTTTAATATAATTAAGAAATTGCTGTTTATTATATAATTATTAATTGTTTTATAATTTTGAAGTCGGTGCCAAGTAAAACATAAAAATTCGAATTTAATTTGTTATTGCAGCAAGGTATATAATTTTTATGTTTTACTTGGCACCAACTTAAAAATTATAAAACAATTAATAATTATATAATAAACAGCAATTTCTTAATTATATTAAACGGAACAACAAATAAGTATTAAACTGTTGTATAAAAAACATTTATTTTTTGCTTTTTAGTTAACTTATGTCACTTTTGTGTTTTTATTTGAAGTCGGTTCCCTTTTTTTTTTAAAGTAAATTATTAAATTAAAAATTTGAACAAACTATTAAAAGCTTTTTGTATATTAGTTGTCCGAATTCCAGGGTTGGGGATGAGTAACCTCAATCTTTAGTGGTATATAAAATGCGTTAAATATAGTTTTGCATGAGAAAATTGATCCATCTGCCAAAGTGGAATTCGTAGATTAAATAGAGACTTGTTTTATTTTAAGTTTTACACGTTTTAGGAAGTACATACTATCGTAGTACGAATTTAAAATAGAAGATGGAAGGAGAATACCATAAAGTCGCTAGTGAAATCTCATCTGTTGTTGCCCATTCTACACACGATGCTTCTCATCCAAATGAAACCAAAATAGAATTTCCACTTTCCGAGCCAAATTCAGATGGTGGGATTGTGGATCATGCTATTGGTAAGTGACTAAAATAAAAAACATGCGATCACCCATAGATTGTGTACCTACGAACTAATGATAAAGCGCTAACATGATTATTTATAATTTCAATACGATGGTGGTCATTTTTTGGACAAATTTGAAATGACTGTTTTTACAATTTCCACTTTCACTACAAATATGAAACCACCCCTATATGCACATGTCAAGATAAAATGTAATTTTCTAGTTACGTAATGAAATGCTGATCAACAACGGAAAAGTTTTTTCAAATTTTATTTTTAATTATATGCATTTAATATAAAAAACCAAAGTTTTCCATCTTTCGCTACTAACATCACAATTTAACGATTTGTCAATAAAGCTTAACAAACCATACTAGCTTATTATACATTTATATTAAATTTAATTTTATTAAGGAATTGGCGGTGGCTTAGAAGATGAGCGCTCCCTTTTAACGTGGAACATCGGGGTTTGATTTGCCAAAGATACAAAACAAAAAAACTAGCAATAAATTTATGCTGCAAACCAAATATGTAACGTAGATCTTCTTCGTGCTCCACCTTAGCGCTAAGAGAGTAGGTGGCAGAGAAGAGTGCCGAAGCCTAGTAATGGGCCGTTATAGGCTTATTATTGCGATGAAATTTACTGTAATATATTTTCAATAATTTTCAAGGCCTACCTGTTAAAAATGGCTAACGTAAATATTGATATCATGTCCATCTTCCTACAGCATTTCGGGTTTGACAAAGATGTATAAAATGTAACAAAATAAACAAAATGTAATAAAATAAACAAAACAATTAAAACCTAAACTGCTTGATTTGTGAGGTATACATCATCTAAAACTTTTTTTTATGTATAATTAAACATTCCAAGTTTACTTTCAATAATTTAAATATTGTGAACAAAAAGGGGGGTGTACCTAGTTTCGTTTACAATCGGTATACTTTATGTTCCTTAATAATACCACAAACGAACTTTATAACACCACTTTTGCAACTCGGTATTCGAAATTACACATTCTGTTTTTGCCTAACAACTTACATGTCATATCGCCGCTAATGAAAAGTTTAAAAATAAATATAAAAAATGTTTTATTGCAGGTATTGCATATACTGGTGTGAATTTTAAAATGAAGAGGGAAGAAGTACAACCTGAAGTCACTAATGAAGTCTGGTTACATACGTCTGTTGATTCTAAACGTCAGAATACCTATTCAGAGGAAATCAAGACAGAATTTTCACTTTCTGAATCACATTTACATGGTGGGTTTACTTAGTAATTTTTGCAGATTCTTTATAGATTGTTTAGTGTAAAAGGTGGTGATGAATATTGATGTTATAATAAAAAAATGCATTGGCAAAGTGTATATACAGGGTGAGTCAATAAGTCCGCGGTGGTTGAAGCTGTATTTCCACCTCGCATTAATTACAGCCCGACATCGTCTTGGCATGCTCAAGATTAAGTTGTCAATCTAATGTTGTGGTAAAAATGCCTGTTGTTCCCTTAAAGCATTTTGAAACGTGTGTGAAAATTCGGCTCTGCTTGTTCTACGACTGGATGCACTGTATGTTTTTCGAACGTTTGCACTGTGCTATCTATGATCGGTTTAATAAGTTGTTTTGATTTCTTTTGATTAAAGCAAGCGTTATTTAATTTCAGTGAAACATGGAGATACCAGCAGCGTTGAGTCGTCGGACCTCCAAATTAAATCAGAAGCATCTGATCTGAAAAGTGATATGAAGAATGATAATGATGATATGTACAGAAAGTTTGAGCCATTGGTAATGGAGGAGCTGCATATAAAATGTGAAACATGTACAGAAGAAACCCCTTTTAAATGTAGCTTATGTGATTATAGGTTTGCAGAAAAGTTTAACTTACAAGTCCATATGAAAATTCATACTGATGAAAAACCCTTTAAATGTAATTTATGTGATTATAGATGTACACAGAATCGTGATTTGCAAGACCATATTCAAAATCACACCGGCGAAAAGCCATTTAAATGTAATTTATGTAATTATAGATGTAGCCGGAAAAAAAATTTAGAAGGTCATTTGAAAATTCATACTGGTGAAAAACCTTTTAAATGTAATTTGTGTAATTTTGTATGTACATGGAAGTGCAACTTACAAACTCATATGAAAATTCATACTGGTGAGAAACCTTTTAATTGTAATTTATGTGATTATAGAAGTAGACGGAAGTGTAATTTGGTAACCCATATGAAAATTCATACTGGTGAAAGACCTTTTAGTTGTAATATATGTAGCTATAGATGTACACAAAAAAGCGACTTACGGAGACATATGAAAACTCACACTGGTGAAAAACCTTTTAAATGTAATTTATGCGATCATAGATGTATACAGAATCGTGACTTGCAAGACCATATTCAAACACACACCGGCGAAAAGCCATTTAAATGTAATTTGTGTAATTATAGATGTAGTCGGAAAACAATTTTAGAAGACCATTTGAAAATTCATACTGGTGAAAAACCTTTCAAATGTAATTTGTGTGATTATGGATGTATACGCAAGTGGTACTTAGAAGACCATATGAAAACTCATACCGGCGAAAAACCTTTGAAATGTAATTTATGTGACTTTAGATGTATACGGAAGCGCAACTTGCAAAGCCATATGAAAACTCATACTGGCGAGAAACCTTTTAATTGTAATTTATGCAGTTACAGATTTACACACAAGGCTGGCTTACAAAGACATATCTTAACTCATACTGGTGAGAAACCTTTAAAATGTAGTTTCTGTGATTATAGCTGTATACGGAATCGTGAGTTACAAAACCATCTGAAAACCCATACTGGCGTACAGGCGTGAAACCTTTTAAATGTGATTTATGTAATAGTAGATGTAGCCGGAAAAGTAGCTTAAAAGACCACATAAAAATTCATTCTAGTGAAAAACCTTTTCAATGTGATTATAGATAACTTCCTTTTGTTCAAGTGAATTTATTTTATACTGCGGATTTCTAGAAAGAACTTCTAATTTGCATATCAAAAGAATGGGAAAAATTCAGAGTTTCCGAATATGGAGTTAGTTCTTAAGGATTTATGCACATTATTTAAATACAGGGTGTTTCTTAATAACATGCTAATATTGAAGGAGGTTATTCTTGGGTCCATTTTAAGAAAAAAACTTCATATGAACATATGTCCTAAAGGTCTTAACTTTTGAACTACGGGGTGCTAAAGTATTAAGAAAAAATTATTTTTTTTATGATAACTTTGGTATGACCCTAGATATTTTTGTGAAACGTAGTACGCATCTTCTACGCATCAAAAGGCATTTTCTGCTCTACAACATAATTTTTTATTCTTGCCAGTGGCGTTCGTGCAGGATTTGCACTGAATCATTTTAAAGAGAAAAGTGGTACGCCACTGCTTTTTTTTAAGTAAAAATTATGTTTGAAATCCTCATTCCTTTCTGAGCAAATCTGGTCTCTTGATTTTTTTTCGTTTGACGTACGGTTTTCGCATAAAAAAATAAAATTCATTCATTTGCATCTCGCTAGACCACTTACGACAAAAACCAATTTATGTAAGTTTAAACAAAAATTTATTTAAGAGAATAATTTTTAAACGGTAAAATTATAAAATTAAAGTAATCTAAATACATTTTGGAATGCTAACACAAAATTACCCTGAACGCACAAAGAAATAAATTAAATCAGATGTTCAAAATGTGAACCTCCTGCAAATATGCATGCCTCTGCTCTTTTTCTCGTGGACTCACGTACTCTTTGGAAAATGACAACTAGACTAGGTAGACAACTGTCAAAACTGTTTATGTTTACAAAACAAAATCTGCTTCTTACCTACTAGATACGTTTTTAATCCTTGATAATACCCAATTTCATAACAACGTGCAAATGAATGAATTCTATTTTTTTATGCGAAAACCGTACGTCAAACGAAAAAAAATTAAGAGACCAGATTTGCTCAGAAAGGAATGAGAATTTCAAAAATAATTTTTACTTTAAGAAAAAGCAGTGGCGTATCACTTTTCTCTTTAAAATGATTCAGTGCTAATCCCGCACGAACGCCACTGGCAAGAATAAAAATTATGTTGTACAGCAGAAAATGCCTTTTGATGCGTAGAAGATGCGTACTACGTTTCACAAAAATATCTAGGGTCATACCAAAGTTATCATAAAAAATATAATTTTTTCTTAATACTTTAGCACCCTGTAGTTCAAAAGTTAAGACCTTTAGGACATATGTTTATATGAAGTTTTTTTCTTAAAATGGACCCAAGAATAACCTCCTTCAATATTAGCATGTTATTAAGAAACACCCTGTATATAAGGACTTTTGTAAAATTTAGTTGTTAAAAATTGATGTTTAATTATTTCAAACATGCTGCAACTTGATTGGTCCATTTTATAGCTTGGATATTTTTTTTTGTAAATTCAGTTTTTCTTGAGAACTCAAAGAGGCCACTTGTTTTTTTCTTTGACTCTCAAAATAATGTGTATTTTTTTAATAAAATTTATTAATAAAAGTGTATTAAATGTTATAAAATATTTGTTTATCAATTAGAAAGTGTGGAGGGAAAGATTCATCCCATTTAATAAAAATAAAATAAATAATAAAAGTGGTGGGAAGTTCCAAAGTTGGCGAAAAATAATAAAATAGTTAAAGTTTTTTTTGAAAAATTTTTGATTCATAAAAAAAGTGAGGATTGGATAACCGTAGAATTTAAAAAAAAAGTTTTAATTCCAATTTAAGGAATAAACCAATCATTTAACAACAAAATATGAACGTTGTATAAGATGATTAATCAAGAAGTAAATAAACTGGTCTTAGCATCGAAAACAAATAAAATTACACTGCGCAACAACTCTACGACGACGATCAGCTGTTTTGAAGTACTGGGTCAACAGCCCAGAAATTTTGGCAATAAAACAAAGAACCATTGAGAACAGGACCGGAACTAAATAAATTTCATCGTTTGAAGAGAGGCCAAGTAAGATCATTTTAAAAGCATTTTAATAAAGACTGTAAATAATTTGTTTGTCTAATTATTTATACAGGGTGATTCTAAATATATGCGACAAACTTTAAGGGCTGAATCCTGGGGTTATTTCGATCATAAAAGTTCATATGAATAACAGTCCAAAACGGCTTAGTTTTAAAGTTATAGGATGTTTAATAATAAATTAAGAATTTGTATAGTACATATAACTTACACCATCTAATATCATAGGTGGCTCAGCAAAAACAATCGTTTTGAAGTGAAAATATTTGTTTGTCATTTCAATATTATTGTGTCAAAGCATTGGTTCATTAAAGTTTATTGCCAGCTTTTGTTCTTTAAAATGAATTACACGAATGCTGAGATGTGCGATATGCATTATGCTTACTGTCTTGCTAATGGCAATTCACGTGCAGGTAGACGTCTTTATGAAGAACGATACCCGAACCGTGTAATCCCGCATCATTCGATATTTGCCCGTCTTCACCAACGTCTTAGTGAAACGGGAAGTTTTAAAAAACATACACGGCTGATAACGGACACCCTCGCAGAGCTAGAACTCCACAACTGGAAGAAATGGTGCTAAATGAAATCGAGGAACATCCTACTACAAGCACTAGAAAAATTGGCTCTGCCTTAAACATAAGTCAGCCCACAGTTTGGAGGATATTGAAGAGTCAACAGTTGTATCCATATCACATCCAACGAGTACAGGCACTTTTGCCAACCGATTTCCCGCAAAGAGTGGCTTTGTGTCAATGGATGCAACATAAAATCGCACAAAATCCTCAGTTTTTGGCGCAAGTATTCTACACCGACGAGGCTACTTTCTCTAGAAACGCTATTATTAATTTCCATAATAATCACATATGGGCCGAAGAAAACCCGCACAAAACAATGGATGGCCGTCATCAACACCAATTCCCTGTTAATGTGTGGGCCGGAATTGTTGGAGATCACTTGGTAGGTCCACATTTTTTGCCGATGAGGTTAAATGGAGAAGTATACCGCCATTTTCTTGAGGAAGAGGAACTGCCACTACTGTTGGAAGAAGTCCCATATCAATTAAAATGCCAAATATATTTTATGCACGATGGTGCTCCAGCACATTTCAGTTTAGTTGCTCGTGAGTTTTTGGATGGTGCATATCCAAACTGGTGGATAGGGCGAGGAGGTTCACAGCCGTGGCCGCCTCGGTCTCCAGACTTAAATTCTCTAAATTTTTTTCTCTGGGGTCACCTTAAATCACTAGTTTATACGACTCCCATTGAAAATGTTGATGAGCTGAGAAATCGCATTGTTGCATCATTTGAGACAATTCAAAACACCCCCGGTATTTTTGAATGTGTTTGCCATTCAGTACGACGGAGAACAGAAGCCTGTATTGCAGTTGGCGGCGATCATTTTCAACAATTTCTATAAGTTCATTTTGTTCATTACCCGCCCTTTATTGTATTCTTAATTTATTACTAGTGTTGCCCCAGCGCACAATGCACTGACAGAACCTGGGAAATGTCAAGTCACGTGATGCATTAGTTCCAAAAATGACGCGACGTTATTGTAGATGGCGCCCCAAGTGACGCGCGTCTAGCCGACCTTCATATATATTATAAATTAAAATAATTATTATAGAACAATCGACGTAGAATAAAAATATAAAAATGTTTCATGTTCCATCTGAGGATAGAGACCTTTCATTAAAAAGAAAATGGTCCAAATTGGTGAAGCGGTAGCCGCTGAAGGAACCGGAGAAAAAAACCCTTTGTGCTTTTATATATGTATGGATTAAACAACCTATAACTTTAAAACTAAGCCGTTTTGAACTGTTATTCATATGAACTTTTATGATAAAAATAACCCTTAAGGTTTGTCGCATATATTAGAATCACCCTGTATATGCCAAATGTTATGTTTCCATGTAAGATTTGTATTTCTGAAAATGATACATATGAAAATATATTTGGGGGAAGGTGTACAAGACAAGGTAAATCAATATTGTTTGAGTTACATGGGAACCCTGAGAAATTCATTTATTTGAAAAAATTTTACACATATATTAAGAGTCTCAAATCTTCTAACAAAATTTTCTCTTTCTTAATTGTTGAAAATAAATTGCCTGGTATAATAATTATATGTTAAGATTATCCAATTATTTAATTAAGTAAATTTTTAAATTAATTAATAAACAAGAAAAAACAATCCATAGCAATATGTATAGGTATTTTCTTATTTTTTTGCCAGTAGGTGTGTTTGTATGTAACAACGTTAACTTTGTTAATTTGCGTTTAATATTATAACAGTGTTTTAGTCTAAGTTGCAGGCTTCCGCGGCCGTTGTTAATAACATCTAGGCTTCCGGGTTGGAGCCGCGTCATCAGTGCATGAACTGCCAGTTCATGCACCCATGACGCGGCTCCAACCCGGAAGCCTAGATGTTAGTGTTTTAGTCGTCTGTAGCTGTGAATATTCCAGTTCATAACGTTGCAAAGATTTTAATGGCCACTTTAACATTTTGGTTACAGCTGTCATAGTCTGGCTTCTCTCCTTGTAGCATTTCTGCTTATGTAAGAATTTTCATTGCGAGATAAAAACTGTAGTCCCAGGTGCAGCTTGGATACATTAATTTCTGCGCCATGTCGACCAATCACGAAGAAGGGGCCGAGTCTACTGATTGCATCAAATTCAAAAATTTGTAACAAATTGTGGTTAGTCCTTAGCCACCCAGTTTCAATTAATGATTATCTTTAGAAAAAAAAAGATTTATTTTCATGATACATGCATGCATAGTTGCATACATACAAACATGCCAAATAGTTAACAATACACTATTTTTATTTAGCGAATGAAAACATTATTTTGCGAAACCCCTATCGGCCAGGCCACCTACAAACATTTGCAGCAGGAAAAAGGAAAAAATAACATTTAATCGCAACATTTATTTAAAATTAAGAAACAATTGCAAAGGGATCTGCACTTGTAAAAAAATAAAAATATATATATGCAGAAATATTTACAACCTGATACCTATTTTAAACATACCATTTTTTTTTATTGATCTTTAACGTCATTTGATTAAAGGACACCCTCCACCAACCCCAACTGACCGATGTTTTTTGCCTATAAACAAACACCTAATGGTAAATTTAAATAATTTTCAAAACTAAATTGAATTTGAAAACGCTCACCACTTCAGTTTTTATTAGGATAATACATCTGCTTGTCTATTTTTCTCTTCTTGCATATTTTATTGGTCTTCTCACGCTCCAAATTATTCTTAAAAGTCCTGAACATGCCCATAAGCTTCTCAAATGATTCCTCGTCTAAGTTCTTGGCATAATCAGTAACTTCTTCCAATGCAATCTGCAAAAATTATTTAGATGGAATATTTACGTTTTTACCTACGTATTATGTTTAATTCATTAACACACCTGTTGCCGTTTTTCAAACTTAATAGATTTGTTTGCTTCATTTTTAATTTTCTCCTCTGCATATAACTGTTCCACTATCACTGCCCGTTCTCGTTTCAATAACCGCTTTGTTCGTGTTCTTAATATGTCTTGATGGCCCACATGTGTTTCAATAAATTTCACACTTACCCCTAAAAATTTCACAGTACAACTATAATTACTGCTAATAGTTCTGGAAACAATTTATTAAAAATTACCATTTTTAAAAATTTTTACAGATATCCTTGATGGACATACACCTGAAATTCGAATACTGCCTCCAATTTTCATAGCCCTTTTGGTACAACTGCTATGGAATCCTAAATTAAAATATTTTAATTACCTATTGTTAATGTTCATTTTAAAAATTATAACCAACCATATGAGTTACTTCGATTACAATTGTAAACGACATATTGGTCACCGTTTGGACGTGTTCTTCTTCTATAACATGCGTAATTAATTTCTCTATTGTCTTTGGCTCTCCAAGCATCAAATTCCTCGATGTTCTCGAAATTTAAATTAGATTGTTTAATGCTTACGTTGTGCACCTGTGTTAAATGATTAATTAGATTGGCATAATTTCCAAGAGCTTCCCTTTCTTCTGCTGGGCATAACGGACAACGAATGTGTAGAGACTTCTTTTCGTCCACCTTGTTATTGTGTATCATCTTCAAATGTCGATTCTTCGTTGAAACACTACTAAAACCCTTCTGACATACGCCACAGATCAGTCTACTGTCACTAAAATATAAAAGTATAATGTTTAAAACGTTGCATTGTTTTATTAATTATAAAAGATGTAATATACCTTTCCATCCTGCAATTTTCTAACCTAACCTAAAACTCAACAAACACATAGTATGCTTAATTAGTACAAAAACTGCAAAATTTCGCAGTAAAAAATATTCAATGGTTGGTTGTAACAAGCACCAACTGACGAAAATTACACTTAGAGTTAGTCTAAAAGAATTTAGGGCCTCAAGCCGAAGTACCTGTCAAGAAACTACATCTGAAAAAAAGGTATTTCTGCTAATTCCACGCGTTATGAGATGGTGTTAATAATGCTGTTCAGTAACTGGTTGTAAAATTTTGAACTTTGTGATCTACGTCAACAGGCAAAATTTAAATAAAAAAGTATTTAATTAAAATTAGATAAATAAATATTAAATAATTTTACTTTATTCGCTCATAGCCCTTTAATATAATTTAAGTGTTTTTGAGTGAATGTTTCGAGTTCAAAATCAGAATAAATTCAAATAGCGGCGCGGTTTTACAACCAATCAGTGAGCAGCATTATAAGTTTCATCCTTTAACGCGTGGAATTAGAAAAATACACTTTCAAGTTTAGGCCCTTTTCATGTCTGCTAAAGGTGGCATCGAATCTACAAAATCATAACAAACGAGTCGAATACTTTCATTCTTAGTTACGCAATAATTACATGCCAAGAGATCTTGCCATGCATGCCTTTGCTCGTAAAATTTGTATAAAGTACCACATAGCACATATATTGTATTGAAACAACAAACTAATCACACCTTTAGTCCTTTGGCCATAGCAAATTGTGGTTGATTAAGGTTTGCTTGCCTTAGGGGATGATTACAGATTGAAACGATACTCCCTGAATTATATCTATGTGCCTTTAATTTTAATAAGGCGTAGTTGAAATGGCGACACAATCGTACTCCACAGAACATGGAAAAAACAAGCAGAGGTAAATATCTAAAATTATACAGTACCTTCCATAAACATCGACTACAGACTTTTACAAGAAAAGATTATATATGATAACTTGCCATAAAATGGCGTTATTTATTGTTGTTTCTAATAGTTAGTTTAATTTTTTTAAATTTCTCTCATTTCTACTCATTTAACTGTATTTAAATAGAAGAACTGTATTTATTAACAATTTAATGAAAACTTATTACTTACTTTAATAAGTGATATTCAAATCAAATGCAGTTGAAAGAGAGAAATTTTTTAAAATTAAATTGATAATTACAAAAAGCAATGTCAAACGTTAAGTTATGGCAGATTATCAAATAATAATCTTTTGTTATAAACTCTTGTTGGAAAAGTAATTAATAATGGCTGCAGTACCCAAAAGCCTTTATCCCGTGTTTTTAGAAGCTACTTTGTAGTTGTGGATATTGTTTCCGTATTTCCTTTCGGTATTTTTTTCTCGAGGTATTTTTTGCTGTTTATTTCTTCCGTAGGTATTTTTTCCAAATTCGCTCCTTAATCCGTAAGTTAACGGTACGTTAGCGTGTCCGTAGTCACAGCTGGCATAAAATGTCTACATAACCTACAACAGTCTTTAAGTGAAACGGATATTGGAAATGTTTTTTTCTTTTATTTATTTTTATTATCACTACCTAGCAATCACAATCTCACCAAGTAGTTTCGATTTAAAATTTTCTACACCGTGTGCAGAGCTTGTACACCAGTTCTCTCCCTTTCCGCGTTAAAAGTAAGTCACGCATTTAGTAGTTAGGCACATACTACAAGCAACAAACAGAAAATTTAAACGTTTCAGGACGTATATCTATTTATACGGATTTAAAATTGAAGATGGATGAAGAAAAATTGAAGATGGAAGTAGTAAAATCTGAAATCGGAAGTGAAATTACTTCAGCTGCTATTCTCGATTCCATACTGGATGAACCTCGGCCAGAGGAAATCGCAGAAGAATTTTCGCTTTCTGAACCACATTTATATAGCCATTTTGGGAAGCATGCTGTTGGTAAGTGATTAAAAACGAAATACAACCACAGGTTGTGTAGTAATTCACATTATTTATTTACCGTTAAATGCAACGTTGGTGGTTATTTGACAAAGGACTATAATATACCATCCTCTACCATTGTTGTAACTTTACCCGTTTGTATTGACGTGAAACGTTCAAAAGGGTTCAGAAACAGCATTCAACCTGACCTGATCTGACCTTGATTCATGTAGACTTCAGAGGTCTCGTACGCCATCCTTCAATGATAGTTAATTTTAAGTTAATGGTATTGTCACACCAATTTTATTAATGCAAGCATTATTTAATTACAGTGAAACATGAAGATATCAGCATTGAATCGTTGGACCTCAAAATAAAATGTGAAGCTCCCGATCTCAAATGTGATATCATGAGTGGTAATGACGATATCCACATCAAGCTTGAGCCATTTGAAAGTGAGGAGTTACATATAAAAAATGAAATTGACGAGTGTTTTGTGGATCAAACTGCAACGAGATGTTCCCAAGTAGAACATTTTTATTGTGGATTATGCAACATTAAATTTGGATCTAATAAAACCTTGCAGCGGCATATAAATAACCATACTCGAGCACAACGTTTTCAATGTAATATATGTGATTATAAAAGTATAGAGAAAAGTAATTTAAAACGACATATGAAAACGCATACCGGAGAAAAACCTTTTCAGTGCAATGTATGTGATTATAGATGTATACAGAAGATTGAATTACAAAAACATTTGAAAACGCATACAGGTGAAAAACCGTTTCAGTGCAATGTATGTGATTACAGATGTATACAGAAGAGTAACCTACAAAAACATACAAAAACTCACATCGGCGAAAAACCTTTAAAATGTAATATTTGTGATTATACATGCATAGAGAAAAGTTCTTTACAAAAACATACGAAATACATTCATATTGGGGAAAAACCGATTAAGTGTAATGTATGTGATTATAAATGTATAGAGAAAGGTACTTTACGAAGACACATGAAAACCCATACTGGTGAAAAACCAATTAAATGTAATGCATGTAATTATAGATGTACACAGAAGTGTGATTTACGAAGACATATGAAAACCCATACTGGTGAAAAAACAATTAAATGTGATGTATGTAATTAGAGTTGTAGACAAAAGTGTAACTTACTAAGGCATATAGTAACTCATACCGCTAAAAAACATTTTAACTGTGACTAATGTATGATTATCAATGCATAGAGAAAGGTAGTTTACGAAGACATAAAAACCTGTACTGGTGAAAAACTAATTAAATGTAATGTATGTAATTATAGATGTACACAAAAGTGTGACTTACGAAGACATATGAAGACCCATAATGATGAAAAACCATTTAAATGTAATGTACATAATTATAGTTGTAGACATAAGTGTAACTTACAAAGGCATCTGTTAACTCATACTGATGAAAAACCTTTTAAATGTACTGTATGTGATTATAGATCTGCTCGGAAGTGTTACTTATGAAGTCATATGAAAACTCGTACTAGGGAAAAATCTTTATAATGAAATGTATGTGCTTATAGATGTATTGGTTTAAGAGGTGGTAAACATTTCAACGCATGACAAAACCCGAGCGTCTCTTGATTATAAGTGGCAGCATTAATTTTTCGGTGTGCATGTGGGGTGCAAAAAGAAGTGAACGTTTGTTTTGTGTACCCTTTGACAATATCATTTCAATGCTGTGCTCAAATCGCGAGGATCTAAGCATAATGCGTTATTTATTCGGCTTTTTTATTATTACCAAATTGCCGATGACCCACCTCGATAACTTTTTTTACAACCCTTTGTTGACAGTTCGTCTAACCAAGGTTTTTTAAATGCACTTTTCAAGGACATGGGTAACCAATTCTTGCCTGATTCACTACACTGTTGATATTCTGAATAATTATTTAAATTTTTCAAGTCAGATTTTGATAAGTTATTACTAGGATCACAGGAGACCCGCAGTGCAAAAAAATGTTAGGAACACTTTCTTGCCTTGCACAATTACATTTTTTAAGAACATCCAGTGGCGTAACAAACACTCCCGCCCCGCGAGAGGGCCAATCCTGACAGGGGTCCAGAGCGATCACAGGCTGTCAAAACGAAAAAGAAAATTGAAAAAAAATACACTTCCAAACAAACAACCATAAAAATTCAGTAGGTTCAAAAATCTGTTGCCTAAAGAAAAGCATAAAACCCCATGTCAGTGAAATAACTAGAAACTTGAATTCAGTTTCGGTTTCAATCGCGAACGTGCACGTATATTAAAAAATAATAAAATTGTGGTTACTTTTTAGGTATATGCATATCAAATATGATTCTAGCTAAACCACTAGGAGGCTATCAAAAGAGAAAATTGAGCAAGGAAAAGGACAAAAACTTTGAAAAAACTCCTATAAACTAACTGTTTCTGCATATGAAAGTAGAGTGAAGTAGAAAATTCTAAAAGGTTAAGCAGCGACGAAATTATGAATGAATTCGCCATATCTGCTGGGGTGTTATAGTTGTAGTAATGCTTAAAATTTAAATTTTTTCATAATAGTTTTGGTATGTGACCGGTAAACGTAGATATGCCTTATTTTTAATTTGCCTATAACAAAACTGGAGGTAGGGGTGGGGGCTTATTATGAAAATCTGCAGGGGGGCCCTTACGGTTGCGTTACATCACTGAGAATATCACCAGCAAACAAACAAAAGTGATCAAGCGTTTGAAAGAAAAAAAGATAACTGTGTTCAAATAAAATATGTTACATAGCAAAAGATTTGTTGATGTATTTGACCTATAATGAAGTAGCAACTGATGTAGAATTTTAAATTTCCTATGCGGAGTGTCACTGAAATGTATGTAAGGCGCTGTAGAGCTTCAAACTTTTTGGAAAAAAATCGCATCTATTATAAAATCGATTTAGATAAAAGTTAGCTTATGAACATTGATGAATAAAAGACACTTTTTGATGTAACTAGTTTTATTATCGGCATATTTCAAGTAGCCCAAATTGGGTACCGCTGTAAAAAATGTAATGTATTTTTTGTATGAATTGTTTAATTGCCACGAAAATATTTGTGACGAAAGGTGATATCTTTATGAACCATTTTTGTCTCTTACAATATTTTGATTATTTACCGTTGTCGCAAAAAATAAAATTTGGATTATTGTGGGGGCTCATCTTTGCAAATCTGTGTCTATATAGTCACCCCCCCCCCCTGCTTGCTTTTTACGGGGATAGTTTAGAAAAACAAAAGTAAAGTTATGTAACCAACAGCTAAAGTACTACATTTTAAGCGAACAAACATTTCGATCTGCCTTATAGCGTCGCGATCGTCACCCAAAAATGGGGTCGAGTGACACATCATTTAAAAGCTCTTTCCATACTGGATATAATAATATATTTTCTGTTTTTTTTTCGTTAAAAAAAATTAACTACCATCTATCATTTTAATTTTCAAAAAAAAATAGTGGAATGTCGCGATAAGGCGAATGGAAATTTTTATTCGCATAAAATGTAGTACGAGCCCAAACTCATATAAGAGTACAGAGTTTTCATTCTTTGACCTCGGTAGCATATTAACAGTGTGTTTATATATAGATAAGTTGATTTTAATCGACTAATTTTGACCCCAAGAACCCGTAGTTGTTCGGTGGTACATGCATTTCGGAGACACCCTGTGTTATTAACTAGTAACTAATCGGATATGCAGAAAGGGTTATAACATGTTGACGTATCCTGTACATGAAATTGTTCAATAGTTATTTAAGTAACAAGGAATGTAAAGACGTAATAACATTCGAGGTAGGTAAATACGAGCCGAGGCTTGTGGCCTGCAGATAATGTTAATAGTCCTAGGAATGTAAATAATACTATTAAGTTCTGCAGTCGAGGGCAATGAATGAAAAGTGAAAAGAATATTATACTATTATTTCGGTGCGCATGAGCAGCCGCATAGAACGTGTCCTACTCTTGAATAAGAAATAGTTGTCATACTTCACATAACCTCTAAAATTAACACTACACATTTCGCAATTCTTAATCGTTTTAAATAACAAAACCCGTTTGAATGCGAAGGTTTTACTACGAACAAATTTAATTTTCAGGTAATTTTATGGTTATACGAAATTTATTTATTTTATCTACTGTATTGATTCATGCTCGTCATTAGATCCCATTTTTTGACAGAAGTACTGGATTTGGGATGCTTTAAACATGATTGGGGCGTTCCCGTTTTATAACAGATAAATGATCCTGTACTTAAAGTAGATCAAATATTACCATACAATAATATTGTGGTGCCTTTGAGCAGCAATATCGAGCTTGTCATCTACACATAACCTCTGAAATTCTCGGGTGAAAAGAAAGTTTCGACGGTTTGTGCTTATTACATATTAACTAATAATTATCCTATTATAAGGATGTTTTAAATTTGTACAAATTAAAATGTTTTTTCTAAATTAGTTTTTTGAATTTTAGCGTCAGGAATGCCACCTGGTATAGGACCATTATTCAATGCAATGAATAAAGAGTAGGCAAGTTTTAAATGATTTAGGAAGTGTTATATGTTGGTACGAATTTAATATTAAAGATGGAAGAAATAAACTCTGAAGGCAGTAGCGAAATCTCATCTACTATTCTCCATTCCACATATGACGCTTCGCCTCCAAATAAAATCAAGATAGAATTTCCACTTTCCGAGCCAAATTCAGATGGGTTTGTGGAACATGCTACTGGTAAGTGTTAAAAATAAAAAACATGTGATCACGGTTGTATATAGGAAGTGCTACATGTTTGTAATTTCTATAGGATGGTGGCCATTTTTTGGCTATCTTTGAAATGCCGTCTCTTACTACTTCTACTAGAAATATGGCTGTTACCAAACCACTATCATATGTACTCATCAAGAGAAAATTTAATTTTGTGAATAAATAATGAAATGTTGATCAACAACGGAAAAGTTGTTTAAAGTTTCGTTTTAAATTGTATACATTTAATGCTTTTTATAAGAATACCAGAAATGGATGTTTATGCCCAAAACCTTCTCAGCTATTAGTTTATTAGATTCACCTTAGCGTTTGGGGAGAGTATGTGGCAGAAAAGAGGAATTAAACAACTTAATTGCGTTGTAAGTAAAGCTTCTTCTATACACCGCTGTGTGGGAGTGTCACCTGTACCTTGTTTAGTTTACAACCTGTATAATTCTTGTTTGTTAATAATATTTGTACAAAAAACAGATTTCACAAAACCACTTTTAGAAGTCAGTATTTGAAATTAACACAAGTTGTCTTTATTGAACAGCTTACGTGTCCCACTGCTGGGCTCTGGTACTCTTCTCTGCCACGTACTTTCCTTAGCTCTAAGGTGGAGTATGGGGGACCTACAGTTTAACGTCGAATCCGAACGACTAAATAACGAGAAGGTTTTAGGCATGAAGACCCCACGGCTGCTTACACCGGATTGGGGAATGTGAGTGGCGGGTTGCGGGATAGAGTTTTATTGCTGCATGGCTTTGGCGGGGCATCGAACCCCAGACCTTTAGCGTTAGAGGCCAACGCCAGAGTATAAAAATAAATTTTAAATGTTTTATCATAGGTAGTGCATATACTGGTACGAATTTAAAATTGGAAGTGGAAGAAGAAGTGAAACCCGACGTCGCTAGTGAAGTCTCCTTACCTGCTGTTGGCTATCTCAAATCTGAGACTTCCGATCCAAATGAAATCAAAAAAGAATTTCCACTTTCTGAACCACATTCACATGGTGGATATGTAGAACGGTCTGTTGGTAAGTTATTAACAACAATAAGTGAATCACAGATATTGTACATAATTACGTAATGAATTTCTTCCAAGTTTGTGGAGGGGTGTAAGGTTGCCTGCCGATAAATTTAATTTTTTTGTTCAAACATTCTCTACCATTTTTATTGACTCATTCCCAATAAGAAAATTTAAGTGGCAAGAACTCAAAACATCTTAAACTTGATTTTATTCCATTCTATAATTACAATAAATAAAAATCTTCATCTGCAAAAGCCAACTTGTAGTTTATTCAAGCATTCGCCGCATTATGTGGAAGAGTTTTTTACAACAGAAATATTCAATCGCAACACTTGTTCATAGAACACGTCTTATCTATGTTTACTGAATTAGCATTTTATATGATACAAGAGTATATGATTTTAACACACAGTATTGACTTGGGTATTTCTTCCACTGATTTGTTTCTTTTATTTAATTTTTAACATTAACCTACATTTTTTAAATGTTGTTTATGTATTGACCTTACGCAATAAGTATGTATGTGTTTTTTACATTTGCACTGTGGTGTTGATGTTTGAATTAAATAAATAGATTAGATTAAAGCGAACTTAATTCAATTACAGTGAAACATAAAGATACCAACATTCAATCGTTGGACCTTCAAATAAAATCAGAATTTCCTGATCTGACATCTGGTATCGAGAGTGGTGCTGATATCTACATAAAATGTGAAAAATTGATAAGTGAGGAGCTACATATAAAAAATGAAACTCATACAAGAGAAAAACCTTTTAAGTGTAATGTATGTATTTATAGTTGTGTACGGAAGAGTAGCTTACAAGACCATATAAAAACTCATACTGGTGAAAAACCTTTCAAATGTAATGTTTGTGATTATCAGTGTATACAGAAAGGTTCTCTGCATAAACATAAGAAAACTCATACTGGTGAAAAACCTTTTAAATGTAATTTATGTGATTACAGATCTAGACAGAAAAGTAACTTACGAACACATATAAAAACTCATATTGGTAATAAACCTTTTAAATGTAATGTTTGTGATTATCAATGCATACAGAAGGATGCCCTACAGAAACATATGAAAATTCATACTAGTGAAAAACCTCTTAAATGTAGTACATGTCATTATACAACTGCAGTTAAGGGTAACTTACGAAGACATACGAAAAATCATAATGGTGAAAAACCTTTTAAATGTACTTTATGTGATTATTGCTGCATACAGAATTGTGACTTACAAGATCATCTGAAAACTCACACTGGCGAGAAACCTTTAAAATGTAATGTTTGTTCTTATCGATGTATACAGAAGGGTGCCCTACAAAAACATCTGAAAACTCATACTGGTGAAAAACCTTTAATATGTAATTTATGTGGTTATAGATCTGGAGATAAAAGTAACTTACGAACCCATATGAAAACTCACACTGGTGAAAAAACTTTTAAATGTAATGTATGTAATTATCGTTGTACTTGGAAGAGTAGCTTAAAATACCATTTGAAAACTCACACTGGTGAAAAACCTTTTAAATGTATTCTATGTAATTATAGTTGTATATGTAAGAGTAACTTAGAATACCATATGAAAACTCATACTGGTGAAAAACCTTTAATATGTAATTTATGTGGTTATAGATCTAGAGAAAAGAGTAACTTACGAACCCATATGAAAACTCACACCGGTGAAAAACATTTTAAATGTAATGTATGTAATTATGCATGCATAGAAAAAGCTAACTTGCAAAAACATTTGAGAATTCATACTGGCGAAAAACCTTTCAAATGTAATATATGTGATTATAGATGTACACAGAAGGGTCACTTACAAAGACATATGAAAGCTCATATGGGTGTAAAACCTTTTAAATGTAATGTATGTGACCATACATACATACAGAAAAGTAATTTACAAAGACATATGAAAACTCATACTGGTGAAAAACCTATAAATTGAAAAGTTCATGACTAGAGACGTATTGATCTAAGAGGGGGTAAAACATTGGAGTACACTTCGAGGTACAAGAGGTTCCTTTGTATTATACTAAAGTACCTATCGTCACATGACGAAAACCACCGTGCTTCCTTTGATTATAAAAGTAGCAGTGTTAATTCTTTCGAGATGCGTTGACTGGGTACATGAAAAATATTTTTAAAACATGTGGGCTTTGATGTTGGCTGTTTTAAACTCGAGAACTTGAATTTAAATGTTGAGATCTCGAGTAGAAAGTAAAGCTATCAAGTTGAGAGTCGAGATTTTGACTGTAAACTGGAGATTGGTGAATAAAATATAGAGTAACCTTTCTACAGTTTCATAGATAAGGATAACAGCAATATTTTATCTTCTACAAAACAATTTATTCAGGCAGTTTTTATATATTTGCCTTATATTGCAATGTAGGCTTCTTCAAAAATATTTTTTGAGGGGAAGGGAGAGGGTTTATTTGATGCAGTGCACTGCACGTATAACATGTCTTAGTCGCGTGACTGCCAGCACACGATTCACAATATGCCGTTTCATGGTAAAGTTCAGATTTACATTGGCTATGGTGAATTACAAGTGAAAGGTTTCCATAATAACAGTTTTGAAGTGGAAACGGGAGTTATTCAAGAAATTATGCGGTTACTAGAACATTTGTTCTTTTTTGCCTTGTTAGGCTTTATAGGAAATCACAGAAATTGCACTTTTGTAAAATTTAATTTGAAGTCCTTTTAAAATTACGTAATTCTTACATAAAGAATTGGTTTGATTCCACACTGGCGACTGATTATTCGGTTATCTATATGCCACTATTTAAGAAAATGATAAAGTAGTACTGTAGAACTCCAATTATCCGAACTCCGACCATCCGAATTGCTGATTATCCGAATCGCTTTAGGACACCGTCTCATATTGCAGTTCTAAATTCGCTGACTTGGTAAGCATATACAACTTCTGACTGTCAAGCGGATGCGCGACTTGGCTGCCCGAAAACGGGTTAAGGCAGCCAAACAGCTTAATTTGACGGAGATGTTTAGTAAGCAATAACTGTCATTTACCAAAGTATGTATATAAATTTTTTTAATTAATTAATACATAGCTCTTTTTCTTTATATATATTTAGTTTTTTTCTCCCATTTTCAATATACATACAGAAGTTAATTAATAGACCCTTTCTACGGAAAAAAACTTCAATTATCCGAATTTTCGATTATCCGAATGGGGTCCGGTCGCAATTGATTCGGATAATTGGAGTTCTACTGTAGTATATTATAGACTTAAGTTCTTAAATTGAGAAATTGTTCGTGTTTACTCCCTGATTAAGATCCGATTTTTTTTAAATGTTGTGAATGTATGCATTATTTTTGTATATATCATATATCAAAGCGTTTTTTTTTTACAGCCTCATTGGCCGTCTCTCGCAACCTAATATCCAGGTTTGCCTATCCATATAATCATTTTCCTCTAACTCTCGCTTCTGCATTGCTTCCTTTATTCCTAGATTCCAGCTTCTCCTTGGTCTTCCTTCCTTCCTTCTTTGTGTAGGCTTCCATTCCCAAATTTTTCGTGGTAACCTATCTTCTTCCATCCGCCTCATGTGGCCTACCATTTTAACTGTTTAGTTTCTATTTGATCTATCAATGATGTTTCCACTTGCATAATTTCTCTTATTCTGTAATTTCTTATGTGGTCTTGCAATGTAAATCCACAGCATCTTCTCCAGTACATCATTTCCGTTGAACTAAGTTTATTTTTTGCATTTTGGTTTAAAGTCCATATTTCTGCTCCATAGGTAGTACAGCTTTCTACCATAGATTTCAACATGTGGTTCTTTGTTTTATTGGAAATACTTTTACTCCATAGTACTGAATGAAGTTGTTTTATAATCATTTTTCCTTTTGAGATTTTATTTTTAATATCTGTCTCGTCCCTCCCATCCGATGTCAAAGTAACTCCAATAATTATACCGTTTTGTGTATGTAAGTCTTGTCCTGGAGCTCCAATAACCATGTATTTTGTCTTGGCATAATTTATTTCCAGTCCCCACTTTTCATACTCCTCTAATAACTTCCTAAACATATAGTCTATGTCGTCCTCGTCTTCCGCTAATATTACTTGATCATCGGCAAATAATAAGCTATACAAATTTTGTTCTAATATTTTGACTACCATTTTACTGCACTTTCTAGACCACTGCTTTAACGCTTCATTAATATACACTTTAAACAATGTGGGAGAAATGCAGCAGCCCTGTCTCAGCCCCTTATTCACTATAAAATCACTTGAGTAATTTTGTCCAATTTTTACTATACTTCTACTATTTTTGTATAGGTTTTTAACTGCATTTACATAACATTTCTCCACTCCGTTATCTTTCAGTGCTCTCCACAACTTATTCACAGGTACACTATCATATGCTTTCTTTAAGTCTATAAACATTGTATGTAACTGTGTACCGTATGCTACTGTTTTTTCCATTAACTGCTTTATACAGAAGATATTGTCAATATATGACCCGGTCTAAACCCGCTTTGTATTTCTGTTTCCGTTATTTGCTCTTCTATTCTTGTTTTTAAAATTTTAAGTTTTATTATTTTCGTATAAGATTGTAAAAGTATAGCAGTGTCCGTATTTTGTAATTTAAATGTTATAGTTTTACACTACACTCATAATGATTTAAATCTGTATTTACAAATTTATTGAAATTATTTATTATACCTGTTTGTTACACCTACCTATCATATAAGAACAAGACTTTATTATAATAAAATTTCATTGTAAAATAATAACAAACTCAATGTTTTTGTAAAAAAAAAATTGTTACAACAATTTAACTACAAAATGAATCTGGACCACAATAGTCGATCTGGTATCAGGGTCACAGCAATGGGGAAAAGTCTTCTGAGAAATTTTCTGAATACTTTTTTTACACTTTTCAAGTCAGACTTTGACAAGTTAGCTTCAGAATCACAGGAGTGTAAGATTTTCCGAAAATTTATTTTCTTGAATTTTGACTCCCAGTTTGGCCATTTAGCATTAGAATCGCAGAAGTGGGAAATTCAGGAATTCAGTTGTTGCTTTCTCTAACGAAATTCTCAATTTTAAAAATGGTTACAATTAAGTAAAAATTGCAATAAATTAAAGTCTTTCTGTACAGCATATTTGACCAGCTTTAGCAATAATAATGAAATGAACAACTACATTTTACTTTATATTGTGGTTTTTTTTCCTTGGGCTATTTTTCCTCTGGATATTCTTTTTCTTAGATTTTTCGTATGAATTTTTTCCTTGGAATATTTTATCTAGATTCACTCTTTACAAAGGAAAAAAATGTTTTATAATACTGACAAGCAGGTACCTACACACATTTCTTCATTTGTACTCGTGGCAAGTTAATAGAATTCAGAAATCATAAATCAAATAGAAATACTATAAATAACATACACCCTTTCTGTTAGAAAGCAGATAGCGCAATTCGTAAGTGGAAGAAAGCCGTGGAAAACAAAGCCGCAGAAACAACAAACAAAAGGCCACGAAAAAAAATTGCGTAAAAAATTCTGGGGAAATAAAACCCAAGGAAAAAACGAATAAAAAAGCCAATAAGAATGTCCATATTTTATGTATGTTGGGAAATTAAAAAATAAATATTCTTGTCTTAGTGTAAAAGCGCAATTGCTCGAATTAACCGTAAGAGGACTTAAAAGTATTGTTGAGAATAATGAGATCAATAAATGAGTTCAATTTGATATTGTTGCGAATTGACTTAGTCCTATTTAGAATATTTAATATTATTATAATTCATTATCAAAATTAGTAGTGATTTCAATATGTGTTCCAGTACTTAGTTATTGATCTGGTATCATGGTCATCAGTTTATATTAAGAAGCTATGCAGTGACTCACATGAACACATGCATGAATGTGTTGATTATTATTAACCAACCCCACCCTGCTTCACAAAAGTATAAAAGGCTAAGAGTTGCCATACAGAAGATAGTTGACAGTTGAGAATAGCTGAGAGTTCCAGAATTCAAGAGTTTTACCAAGCCACGTTAATTACCTCTCACATATATAGGGTCCTTGAGCCCAGATTATTAAATGGTATTCATGTAAGTAGTTTAGTTTAGTTTTTAGATAACATTGTAAATAATTAAACGAATATATCTCTGTTTATATTTTGGTTGTTGTTCTATTATTCCTAGGCATTTATGTCATACGCTACTACCCCCACGTGACAATATGTAATCGACTAATACTTAATGTTTATTTCTTTAACTTGAGAAGTTAATCATGCAATTTATCTTCTTAGTGTTAATTGTTAGTAGTTGAAGTTTAATTAAACTGTCATCCTACCAATTTTTGGGAGCATAAATAAACTGCTATCTTGCTACCGATTACTATGATACTGTTACTATAATCAGCTGAGCATTATTCATCCAGCAGAGAAAGAGCGCTACCTGGTAGCGTTTACACCTGGTCAATGCAACCATTGCCAGGTTAGTACTAGTTGCTACAGTATTTTAAAACTTAGGGATAATGTGGTACTATAATTCGGAAAACTAGTACAAAGAAACTATTGTTTATACAACTTTTTATATTAAACTACCTAATGAATTGGAATTATTAGTTAATACGTAAGAAGCGCTTAAATTTCAGAATTTTTTTACACGATTTTCAACAAAGGTAGAAAATTGTATAAGTTATGTGTATCGTGTGTATCAGTTTCTAAATGTTATAAGGTGGAATTTGAACTATTTCATGTACAGGATGAGTCAACGTGTTGAATAACCTTCTTTAATCAAACTGCTTTCTCATTTTATTGGTTGCTGGTGATATTCCCAAAAATCTAATGTATAAAGACGCAAAGTTTTCGAAACCCGCTTCTTATCTTCTGTGATTCTGATATTAACTGACCAAAATTTGACTCAAACAGCACAAATTATTCAGAACACAAAATTTCTATCGTAATGGTCCTAAAATGTTTGTTATAATATTCTATTTGTAATTAATATATGAAAAATTTGACATTTTTTGTAATTATTACGTAATTTAAAAAATACCGCTTCAACTTGTTATTCACACTTTATAAATCGTTTATCCTGTGAAAGACAGTTTTATATGCAGCACTCAAATTTAAGTGTGGAATTGAATATTTTCAAAATTAAAATCATTTAACTATAAGTTAATTTTTGGTACATATTCCATGGTTAACTCGGATTGTATAATATCAACTTTGGGTATCAGTTACATTAGAATCATTTAGGATATATTAAACCAGGCCCGACTTTAGGTGTCTTTTTACCACAAATTTAGTAACCCTCTATAATAACATTTTTGACAAATTTCAAAATTATTTGGTTCTCTTTATTAATATATTAATTCATTTTACTGAAATCGTGTATCAGAGTTGTTCCTTTAAATTTTAAAACAGGTAGAATTGTGATTCCAACAGAATGAAAATATACTCCCTGTTTATACACAAAAGTTAACCTGCATTATATTAATTTGTGTAAGTTATTTATTGATTATTTTTTGTTGTAATTCTGTTTATTTAAAATACACATGATAGGAGAAGTTTAGACCTATGATAAATTAACGCAATATTAACTACGATTGTATGAGGCTAAAAATAAATTTTCCCTTTCCCCATAATTATTACTTTAATATTCATTTATTTTATATTTTATAGGGATGTTAATCATTACTTATCATTTGTCTAAAGAAACATTTGAATCTTGATAACTAGATACATGTATATTTTAAGTATGTTATCTATATCTAGATAGAATTTGGGTAATGTATCTAATATCTATTTTTAGATACTAATTTCCCTAAGTATTTGTATCTGCATCTAGTTACAAAAAAAGTATCTATGCACAACACTGTCTGCATATAAAAGAACATCTTTAAAAGAAAGTCCCATTTCATATTTTTCAACCAATCAGATTTGAATATTTTTAGCTTATCTGCAAATCTGACAATGATTTTACGGAAATTCAACTCGCCATGGTGATTTTAGAAAATCACCACCATTAATTTAATTTCTCCCATGTTCCCGTATTGTTTCCTTAGTTTTGCACAAAACACTCTCTTGATATTTTAAAGTGAATAAATTGACAATTTTTTAAAATTCAAATTGCGAACATAAGCTGCGATTTTCTAGCTGAATCTATTGCATGCTGATTTTGATGAATTTTTAGCCAAAAACAACTCGACAATCCAGGCGGCAAATTTCCCGAAATCAAAACCATCACGTAGTTATTCTGAGTTAAGAATAACCTTTTATTTTTAATTGTCCCGCTAGAATTTGGTCGCGTACGCACGCGATGTCCACGCATGGGGCTTTGCGCAGTTACAACTTTCTACCAATTTACATTCAAGGTGGTGTGGTTGAGGGCGACTACTGTTTTTGTTGAGGCGATATACTGTGGCTGAAAATTACGTCACAGTAGCAGTAGCACAACCACGTCCAATAAGCATAACCTATACGACGCCACAAATCTTCGTGTATGTTTTATGCCACAAATATCGTGTATCAAATTCTGAATGTTTTGTGGTTCGAGCTTGTTATATGTATATTAACTAATAATTGCCATATAATTAGGAAGTTTTAATTTAACATTTGTACAGACTGTAAAACTTTTGTACATTCGTTTTCTTAATTCTATTATAAGGGGTGAGTCACCTTGTGTAGTGTCATATAAAATGCAATAAATAAGTAAGTTTTAAATGTTTTAGGAAGTATAATATATCCTGGTACCAATTTAAAATGATGGCAGAAACAAACCCCGATCTCGAAATTAATAGTGGTATCGCGTTATCTGCTATTCACGATTCCACATATGATGCTTCACATCCAAATGAAATCAAGCAAGAATTTCCATATACCGAGCATAATGCTATTGGTAAGTGATTAACATTAAAAAATGTACCCACGGTTTGTGTACTTACGAACTGCTAATAATAAGTAGCTTATATATATCCTGTCCAAGATTAATTACAATTTCTATATGATGGTGGAGAGCAGCCGTAGCTCAGTGGTAAGAGCACGGGCTACCAATGCAGCGGATCCGGGTTCAATACCCGGCCCAGTCGTTCTCCCTCGCAAGGCAGCGGGAAACCAGTGAGGTTGATTTTTCCTCAGGAAAACCTCTCTGGAGAAGAAGTGCATGCACTTCCTGTGGTTCAGAGCCCGCGTTGAACTGTAGGTTCCCTATGTCTGTCTGTGCAAATTATCTATCTCCACGCATCAAACAGGCACAGGAGAGAGATAGCCAACGCCCTGAATAGGGTATGCCACTATAAGAAGAAGAATATGATGGTGGTAATGTTTTAGACAATTTTAGAATGCCTTTTTTTACTACTACTGTCACTTTTACTAGTAAAATGACTGTTACCAAACCATTATAATATATATTCGTTAAGTATAAATCCAACTACGCTAAACACTTACTAGAACAAAATCATTCAATGACATCTAATAACACCATAAAATGTTTACACTTTTGTGATGATAAATGTAAATTAGATATACTAGAAGCTTTTGAAATTCACAAACATTTAAAAACTGCACCGTTAATGAATGAGCAAATTGATCTGTTAAATTCTCCTCTACTGGACGTTTTGGAATAAGAAATCAAGTCATCTGCAGACGATTACCAAGATAAGTAAAAAAGTTCTATTGCTATAACAACGCTAACTGTTTACCTTCATATAACCTTTGACAATGGCATGTTAACATGCTGAAATACGTATAAGGTTTAAATAAATAGATATTGTTAAAGTGATTAAGTATTTTATATACAGATACTCATTAAATATGGACTTTAACGAAGTAAAGCTGGAATTGATAAATAAAGTGATGTCATCTTCGTTAGAAGAACAAGCTAAAATGTACAAGAAGATCATGATCAAACATGGTGTAGCAACACAGAACGTTTGGTTTAATCAACAATGTCAGAAAAAGAAGCTCATTCCAAACTACATTAATATCTCCACCAAAACCAAGAACAGCATAACTGAGAAGATAATCAGAAATGCTAAACAAAGATGGTTGAAAGAAGAATCAAAAAGATGGTTTAGAATTAGAGACAATTTGCACATTTATTTAAAGGTACTTTACACAGAACTTATTCACAAATTACATCCAATTGAGTTTGACGTATTTGACAATGACATTAGAGAATTAGTTAGTAGAATAAAATTTAAAAAATACACAATACAGAAAAATAAACTTTCCAGATTAGAACAACACACACGTGCACTTCAACCACACACAAAACCTGACACAATAATAAATTTTCATCCTCGTTTTCTAAATTTATCAAACACAGATTTCAATGACCAACAGATAAAATTCCTAAATAAGGGTTTTAAGTTTGCCCCTTTTCCAAAATTTACCAATAATATTAAAGAAATTTTAGCAGTCAATTCTGAACTGATTCTTAAAGAAAGACATTTCCTATATGCAAAATTTCAAATTGCTAATTTATTAAAAGAGATGTCAATCAATACCAATAAATCAAAAAATAAAATAAATAATCAAAATAATTTATTACTTAAATCGATTAAAGAAAAAATTTCAGTAAATAATCTGATTTCTGTCAAGGCAGATAAAGGAAACACATTAGTTATATTACCCAATGACATTTACTTACACAAAATTAATGATTTCATAACCAATTCAAACTTAAAAACTTTAACTAGTAATCCTACCAAAAATTATCAAAAAGAATTAAAACAAACATTAGAAAATTGCCAGGTTTGTTTAACAGATTATCAAAAAAGACAAATAATAAATCCAAATCCACAACCACCAAAACTATACGGTTTATTAAAAATACACAAACCCAACATGCCCATTAGACCAGTAGTATCATACATAAATGCACCCAACCATATGCTAGCAAAAATACTAAATAATATAGTTACCAGTTTTGATTATAAACCAAAATATTCAGTTAAAAATTCTTCCGAATTAATCAAAAAGTTGTCTAACTTACATTTACCACCACAAAGCAAGCTAGTTAGTTTTGATGTTACTAATATGTTTTCCCAAATACCTCCTCAAGAGTGTATTCCTTTGTTAAATGATATTCTTATTAACAAAAATGTTGAGTTAATAAAACGGACTGAGTTGATTCAATTATTTGAACTTTGCACCAATCAAAATTATTTTACTTTTAATAATAAAATTTATTTCCAAAAAGATGGTTTACCCATGGGAAGTCCAATTTCACCTCTTTTAGCTAATATATTTATGGAAAATCTAGAAGATCAAATATTCGAATCAAATCAATCTGAGAAAGTTATATTTTGGTTTCGTTATGTTGATGACATTTTAGCATGTTTTAATAGTTCATTTGATTTAATTAATGAATTTTTAATTTTTATTAACAGCTTGCACCCAAACATAAAATTTACACTAGAAACTGAACAAAATAAGTCCATTAACTTTTTAGATTTAAACATAAAAATTAATTCAAGTAATAAATTTGAGTACTCAGTTTATAGAAAACCTACACAAACAGACATTACAATACCACACGATTCTTGTCACCATAAAACACATAAATTAGCAGCATACAGGTCCCTGATACATAGGGCTTTGACGGTCCCTTTAGATGAAATTAATTATAATAGAGAAATTTCAATTATTAAACAAATTGCATACAGTAATGGTTATAATACTAAACTTATTGATACATTAATTAAAGAAAAAGATTATAAATTAGCCATTCAAAAAATTTATCCGAATATCCTAACTTCGTTCGATACAATTAAATATGCTTCGATCCCATATTTTGGTGAGAAATCAGAACAAATTGCTAAAATTATAAACAAAACAAATAAATATAAAGTAAGCTTTAAAACAACTAGGAACATCTTAAATACTTTGTTTAATGCTAAATCAAAAACAGACGATTTGTTAAAATCAGGCATTTACAAATTAAATTGTTCGCATTGTAATTCGGTTTATATAGGCCAGACTATTAGAAATTTTGATATTAGGTATAAAGAACACGTACGTTGTTACAAATACAAACACCCACATAAATCCAACTACGCTAAACACTTACTAGAACAAAATCATTCAATGACATCTAATAACACCATAAAATGTTTACACTTTTGTGATGATAAATGTAAATTAGATATACTAGAAGCTTTTGAAATTCACAAACATTTAAAAACTGCACCGTTAATGAATGAGCAAATTGATCTGTTAAATTCTCCTCTACTGGACGTTTTGGAATAAGAAATCAAGTCATCTGCAGACGATTACCAAGATAAGTAAAAAAGTTCTATTGCTATAACAACGCTAACTGTTTACCTTCATATAACCTTTGACAATGGCATGTTAACATGCTGAAATACGTATAAGGTTTAAATAAATAGATATTGTTAAAGTGATTAAGTATTTTATATACAGATACTCATTAACAATGTAGAAGTTGTTTTAAGTTTAATTTTAAATTGTATATGCATAAATATGAAAACCAAAGTTTTTCATACTTCATTTCTAACATCACAATTTAATGAATGTCAATAATGTCGAAAACAACCAATGCTAGCTAATTGTTTACATTAAATCTAATTCTATTAAGGGAGTGGCGTTGGCTTAGAGTATTACCGCTCGCATCTAAGGCGAACGGTCTGGGGTTCAATTCCCTATGGATACCAAAAGAAAAAATGCAGCAATAAATTTATGCTGTAACCCGCCACTCAATTCCGCAATTTGCTGTAGGCAATCGCGGAGTCTTAATGCTTAATACCTTCCCGGATATTAGTAGTTCAGATTTGACGTATAATTCCTCCGTGCTCCACTTGAGTGCTAACGTAAAGTACTTGGCAAAGAAGAGTGCCGTAGTCAAGTAATGCGCTGATTATTATGATGAAGTTAACTATAAGATATTTACCGTAATTTGCCTGCCCTACTAGTTAAAAAGTAGAAGAAAAGGAGGATCGACCTAGTTTGGGTTACTCCCTGCATACTTCTTGTTAATGATGACCATAAACATAAATTTTAAATGTCTTACAGGTACAGCATATACCAATACCAATTTAAAATTGGAGATGGAAGAAGAAGTAAAACCTGAAGTCACTAGTGAAGTCTGGTTACCTGCTTATGTCAATCCCCAATCTGAGACTTCCGATTCAAATGAAATCAAGATAGAATTTCCACGTTCTGAACCGCATTCACATGGTGTGATTGTGGAGCATGTTGATGGTAAGTGATTAAAAAGAATAAGTGAACCACAGACAGTGTTCATAATTACATAGTTATTTAATTTCTCTATGGATTGTTTAATCTAAAAGGCTCTAATGGTAATGCGGCTTTCTAATAAATTAATGCATACGCTAAATTTATATACACAGGTGGGTAAACAAGGCCACGGTGTTGTCGATATCTCTTTCAAAATATGGAAAAATGTTTCAAATAAAAGTTGTAGGTTACCAAGAGGGCCACATTTTAAAATTCATTTTAATTATGCAGTGGGTTTGATATAAGAGTGGCACAACTAAACTTGTTTTTTTTTAATACATTGCGTTGTATAGTTTTGTATATTCTTATTCGCCTTTTAATTGCCTGTCTGTGAATATTTTGTTTTTGAATTCATGTTTCGGCGTTGCCAAGTTATTCATGTTCGTTTAGAAAAATTTTACATTTGCAACCTTGCTACAAAAATTTGTATGAGCCATATTTTCACAGATTAAACAAACTTTTTCTATTAGGTGTTAGTGAAGACCATGTCATATCCTCCAGATGTTTTAAAGTTCAATTTGGTTATACAGGGTGTTATTTGGAACACTTGTATAATTGAAATAAATGGACTGTCGCGGCTTTGTTGACTCACTTTGTATTTTTAAACTGCATTTTCATCTAGTCACCTATTGTTCTTGAATTGAATACCCTGTATATATTTGAATTTTAATTTTATTATGAATATACCGTAACATATTAAACTGCCTTATTGATTTTGACGCTTTTATTTCATTTGAAAGATTATTGAAGGTTTTTACTCTCAAAACAAACAGAAATTTGCGTTGTAGTTTTTACAACGCCGCCTAATCTGAAATTATTGTTTCGACCTGGTTGGACATTGTTTCAATGTAATCTTGAATATAATAAATATCATTGTATATAGATATATTTAAAATATGATAGATAACCAGTTCAATGTGTCCAACATAGCATTTATTGGTCTATATTTATTACGTTGAAGAATAATTTGCATTGCTCGGTTTTGAAGAATTCGTAATCTATTTTTCTTTGTATTATGTAACAAAAATAATATTAAACAACATTATTGGTATCGAGGTCTTATAATAATATTGTAAATAATGATGCGGTTGTACATAGAAACATTACTGGAAATTCGTTTTAAGAATCCTATAGCTTTTTATTTATTTTTTTACAGTGTGATGCGAATTATCTTTAATTTTATAATTTTTTGGTCTTAATTTCAAGATTAAATATTCTTGGCTGTGGGAGTTTTTCCTTGGTAGAACTACACTTTTTGATGGAGGTTTTCGCCAGTACAACATCACTTTTTGTTAAAGACTCTTCTCTAGTTTGACTTTACTTTTTGGGGAAGGCTTTTCACTAGTTTGTCTGCACGGTACCTTCATACTTGGTTGAAGACCTGGGTAATTGTAGTAAAGGTGACGGTTTCCAGGGGTGTAAATAGTTTTACTTACCGAAACCATTTGTGCTCAAGTAATTATTAAGAAAACAACTATAGCAAAAAACCATATATATATATTGTTATATCCACGATAAGAGTTCAGAAAACAGGATAGAGAAAGAAAAAGGAAGAAGCGCTCGTTGGGAATTAGGAATAAAATAAAAGTCCTTTACATATTTTAAAATTGCATTTTATTTGAATTGCAGCAATCGAGTGATGCTTAAGAACTAACTATTTTATCGCTCTAAAAGTCGTAATACACCAAGAGCCAATTTTGTTGAAACAATAATTACAAGACATAACACCGTTAATGAGGTCTTAGTGATTAGTCGTCAGGCTGATGTCAGCGGTTGCTGGAATTTTGTTTTGCCCATTGGCAAATTATCGGGTCGTTGTAACAGACTTTAGAAAAACGGATAGAGTGAGAAACAGAAGGAAGGGCTGCCCAGTGTCGTGTCACCCCGACAGACTTTAGTAAAACGGATAAAGAGAAAAAAAGAGGCACTGCTCTGTGTCGGGTGACCATGGATGACTTCAGAAAATCGGATAAGAGAGAAAAAAAAGCACTGCCATGTGTCGGATCTCCGCAACAGACTTCAGAAAAACAGATAGAGAAAGAAAGAAACACTGCCTTGTGTCGGGTTTCCGCAACAGACTTCAGAAAAACGTCCCTATTTAATTCAAAAATGTATCAGGATAGCGGAACAAAATGTTAATAAAAGCTTTTTGGTAAGAATTGACCTACCTTTCTTTATACTTGTAAAAATTTAACCAATGCTGTAAGCGCTGTGACGCGGTCGTCCTTTTTTAAATAGCAACCTACCAATTTTTAGGCTTATCCGATACAGAATTTTTTTCTGTTTTCAATGGTATAAAACTTGTATTCTTCTTCTTCTTCTTCTTCATGTGCCATCTCCGCTACGAAGTTTGGCCACCATCATGGAAATTTTTACTTTGGATACAGCTGCTCTAAATAGTTGAGTAGAATTGCAACTACACCACTCCCTTAGGTTCCGCAGCCATGACATCCTTCTTCTACCAACACTTCTGTTTCCCTGGATTTTTCCCTGCATAATAACTTGCAAAAGTTGGTATTTCTGTCCCCGCATAATGTGCCCAAAATATTGTAACTTTCGTTGTTTGATGTCTAATGTGATTTCTTTTTCTTTATTTATTCTTCTGAGCACTTCAACCTTAGAAACTCTGTGTGTCCATGAGATTTTCAAAATTCTTCTGTAAATCCACATTTGGAAAGCGTCTATTTTATTCATGCAGTATTTGTTTACAGTCCACGCTTCCATTCCATATAGAAGAATAGAATAGATATAGCATTTAACTAATCGAGTTGGTTCTTAATTTCAATGACAGGTCCCTAGAGCAGAACACTTTTTTCATGTTTACAAACGCGCTTCTCGCTTTTTCTATTCTTACGATTATTTCTTTTGTGTATTCATTCTTGTCATTTACTATTGTTTCAAGATATTTGTATTTATTTACTCTCTCGATCTTTTCGTTTTGAATGTACAAATTGGCGTCCCCGATGTTTCGTTTGGTTACAACCATAAACTTCGTCTTTTTAGTGTTTAGTGTTAGTCCATATTCTGCGCTTGTCTGGGTAACTTTGTTCATTATTCTTTGCAAATCTTCTAGGGTTTCAGTTGTAATAGCGGTATCGTCCGCATATCTTATATTATTAATCGGTACCCCGTTGACTTTGATACCCGTGGATTCATCTGCGATTGCTTTGTGGAATATGAGCTCAGAATAGAAGTTAAACAATGTTGGCTATAGAATACAGCCCTGTCTGACTCCCCTTTTTATTTCAATCTCTTTTTGATTATAATATAAATTACTAATAATTTTGATATCTCGCTGATCTATGTCTTTATTTTCTAGGAGTTGAACGAGTTGGTCGTGTCTTACTTTGTCAAATGCCTTATTGTAATCTTGTATACCCTTACATAATAAAATTTTCGAGAAACACCCAAAAACTTCTTCGTATTTGCAAGCCCTGAATTTGAACAAAAGCCTCAAAACCTGTACATAGTTTCGGTTTTGGTTTATATTCAGTTCACGTGTAGCCCATGCGATGTGAAATTTTTTTGTGTTAGAATACAATTTAGGTTTTTAAATTTTATATCTTTGTTTATTTTTGTCTTTTCTGTTTTAGTTATGGCGATGTACAAGGCTTTGTGTATGTGGGATATAAATTTGTTTAGAATATTAAGTCTTGTCAATCGGGGCAGTTACAACAATAACGTTAGTTTTTTAAGCATGTTTAACGATTTCATTATTTCAGAATCACTTAATTTAATTGATCTTATTGCATTGTTACTGCTAGCCATTACTACTACGAAGTTGTTTTTTTCCAAAAGTTTTCTTTAACTTCTCACTGTCAAATAACACCTGAGTAAAAGCCGTGTTTGGTTTGAAAATAATGTGTACTGAAAATTTATCTGAAGGAAACATGCTGGAAATCATTTCTGACATACCACGACCGTGGCTGTCAAGCAGTAGCAGCACACGAGAGATGTTAGTATGAGAGCTAAAAGACGTAAATTGTTTGTTGCAACTTTTTAAAAAAGGAACTTTTGATTCGACTTCTTTGGGGTCGCTTTTAGTGGAAATACTTTTAATAAATATCCCGTCCTTCGTAATTATGACTGGTGTAAAATTAGCAAAATGTCTTTTTTAAGTTCAATTCAATTTTTCATTTTATTTAGTTTGCCACTTTCTTTTGTACACGAACCACCAATAACAACCTTTTCTTTTTTTGCACGAAGCAGACCATGGTATTCTTAAAATGTGATACCCTTGCTTCACCATATTCTCCTTTTCTAACCAGCAAATAGAACAAACGAGATATTCTTAAAAAAGTTTTTACTATTATTTTTACATGCAACGATAGGACTGGTGCGATCTCATAGTCACTGTTGGCGCCAAAAAAGTTTATACAAAAGTACTTTTGAAAATATGATAAGTAACAATAAGTATTACTGAAGTATAGGAAAGTCTGTGAATTGTTTCGCTGATCTTTAGAATTGTTCTACGAATAATTACTTATTACCTTAGTTATTTTATTTCTTCGAAGCAAAAACATAATTTTAACAACCAGCTGCAGTTTGCTTAAAGTAAGCAGCTGGCGAGTAAAAGTTAAGATTTTAGGAATGAACCTAAATTTTTCCATGTATCCTCAAAGCTGCTGTAATCTGATTATATTTCGTGTGATTACAACAATTAGCTTGTGGCGCTATAATGTGAAATTGTATGTACGCATTTTATTCTTCTATTAAAGATATTTTGCAGAAGTAGTTTTCCAAATATGGAAATTTAATAATGCAGAAACAAACCTATGATAGCCTATTGTTAGCATTTATGTGTATGATAACATTATTAATGCAAGCGTTGGTTAATTACAGTAAAACATGAAGATACTAACATTCAGTCGCTGGACTTCCAAATAAAATCAGAGGTTCCTGATCTGGAATGCGGTATCAAGTGTGATAATGATGACGTCTACATAAAGTTTGAGCCATTGGTGCGCCAGGAGCTGCATGTGAAAAGTGAAACCTGTACAAGTGAAAAACCTTTTAAATGTAGCATATGCGATTATAGCTTTATACGGAAAGGCGACTTGCAAAGACATATGAAAACTCATGCTGGTGAAATGCCTTTTATATGTAAAGTTTGCGATCATGGATGTATACGAATGTCAGACTTGCAAAGACATATGAAAACGCATACTGGTATAAAACCTTTTAAATGTAATCTTTGTGATTATACATGCATAGAGAAAAGTAACTTGAAAAGACATCTGAAAATTCATAGTGGTGAAAAACCTTTTAATTGTAATGAATGTGATTATACATGCATACAGAAAAGTAGCTTGGAAAGACATATAAAAACCCATACTGGTGAGAAACCCTTTGAATGTACTGTATGTGGTTTTGCATGCAGAGAGAAAGATCACCTACAAAGACATATGAAAATTCATACTGGTGAAAAACCTTTTAATTGTAATATCTGTGATTATGCATGCATAGCAAAAAGTACCTTGAAAACCCATATGAGGACTCATACCGGTGAAAAGCCTTTTAAATGTAGCATATGTGATTACAGCTTTATACGGAATTGCGACTTGCAAAGTCATATGAAAACTCATGCTGGTGAAAAACCTTTTATATGTAAAGTTTGCGATCATGGATGTATACGAATGTCAGACTTGCAAAGACATATGAAAACACATACTGGTGAAAAACCGTTTAATTGTAACATCTGTGATTATGCATGCATAGAGAAAATTAACTTGAAAAGACATATGATGAAGCATACTGGCGAAAAACCTTTTACATGTAACATATGTGATCATGGATATAGACGGATGTCTGACTTACAAAGACATCTGAAAACTCATAGTGGTGAAAAACCTTTTAATTGTAATGAATGTGATTATACATGCATATACAAAAGTAGCTTGGAAGCCCATATGAGGACTCATACCGGTGAAAAGCCTTTTGAATGTAGCCAATGTGATTATAGATCTGGAGCGAAGAGTAACTTACACGCACATATGAAAACTCATACTGGTGAAAAACCTTTTAATTGTAATATCTGTGATTATGCATCCATAGAGAAAAGTAGCTTGAAAACCCATATGAGGACTCATACCGGTGAAAAGCCTTTTGAATGTAGCAAATGTGATTATAGATCTGGAGCGAGGAGTAACTTACGAACACATATGAAAACTCATACTGATGAAAAACCATGATATAAATTGTATGTGATTATTAGATGTATTAGTTCCAGAGGCAGGAAACATTTTTGGCGGTATCGGCATCTAGCAAAAAAACTGGAGTTGAGGTAGGGTGCTTATTATACAAGTTATACTTCATCATTGGTGTTATTTAATAATATGGACACCTGAAGGAACACTAGTTAAGAGAATTTCATTCAATGAAACAGTCAGTGGAGATGTTTTAAAAAAATTACTTTAATTAACGAACATGTGCTCGTTCGTTCCGGAAATTTTGCAAATTTGCCTCCAATTCTCAAATAGATTCATTCTTGTGTTTGTATTAATTTGTTATATTTTTATTGTATTACTATGTTTGAGCCTTACTATTTATTCGTTACTGAAATTTGTACTTGCATCATTTGTAATACTTTAACCTTAAAATTAAATTGGATATTATTGTGTTTATTCTGTTTGTGTCTCTAATTTTATATATAACTTTACAAAGTACTTCAAATAATTTTTGGATTTTTACAGAAAAATGAGTAGTTCTTGTCAGATACGTGTCTGTCACCTAAAATGTTCAAATAACCACTTTTTAGAATTAATTTTAGGTATTGCAAAAAATAAATGAAAAGTTACACTTACATAAATATCAGTAGGTTACAAATATGAAGAAGGTAGCTCTGCCAATGATTATGGTTTGATCTGTCAACTTGCCTTGTTAAATTTATATAAACTTCAAAGTAGGTCACGCAGACACTTTCATGTTTTAATACTTCTGACACATTGTAAAATATTATAAAATCTAACTAAGAATTAGTTATCAAAATAATTAATGGTTTGAGGAAACCAATTCTAGCAGCGTGACAAAAATTCTTGTCTCCGTGGATCTGCCTAGCCATTTTATAAAAAAGTTTATAATCATACTTCCCTTAAAAACGATTTTCTCTTTTGTAATTATATAAATAACACTGAAAAAGTTATTCTTTAACATGCGCTTTCATATGTTTTTGTAAGTCACAATTCCGCATCCACCCACAACCACATACAATGCATTTGAAAGGTGTTTCTCCCATATGCCTTGTCAAATGTTTTTGTAGCTGAATCTTTTGATTAAATTTATAATCACAAATGGTGCATTGATATATTTTTGCGCGGATATGAGTTTTTTTATGTCTTTGAAAATCACATTCCCCCATCAACTCACAACCACATACACTGCATTTGAAAGGTCCCGTATGTTTTTTTAAATGGTTTTGTAGATGAGTGTTTTGAATACATCTATAATCACATATGTTGCAATGAAAAGGTTTTTCTCCTGTATGTGATTTTACATGTTGCTGCAGCCTACTTTTACATGCACATCTGTAACCACATACCGTACAGTGAAAGGGTTTTTCTCCAGTATGAACTTTCATATGATTATGTAAAGAACTTTTCCGTATACATTTGTAAGCACATATCTTGCATTTTAAAGGTTTTTCACCTCTATGCGTTTTTATATGCGCTTGTAAGTCAGTATTCCTTATACAACTATAATCACATAGAGTGCATTTTAAAGGTTTTTCACCTGTATGTGTTTTTATATGTCTTCGTAATTCACTCTTTTCGCTACAGATCTATAATCACATACTCGGCACTGAAAAAGTTTTTCTCCAATATGAGCTTTTATATGTTGTTGTAGGTTACTTTTCTGTATACATCTGTATCCACATACATTGCATTTGAAGGGTTTTTCACCTGTATGAGTTTTTACATGTACTTGTAAATCACCCTTCGTTCTACATTGATAATCACATATATGGCATCGAAAAGGTTTTTCACCTGTATGAATTTTCATATGTTTCTGTAACCTACTGTTCTCTGCACACCTATAACCACATGCACTGCACTTTAGAGGTTTTTCTCCGGTGTGTGTTTTCATATGACTTTGTAACCAACCCTTCTGTATACACCTGTAAGAACATATATCACATTTTAATGGTTTTTCTCCTGTATGTGTTTTCATATGTTGTTGTAAGTGACTTTTTCGTATACATCTGTAACTACATACACTGCATTTTAGAGGTTTCTCTCCAGTGTGCGTTTTGATATGTTGAATTAGATAAGACTTTCGTGAACAAGCATAATTACATGTATGACATTTTAAAGGTTTTTCAGCAGTATGAGTTTTCATATGTTGTTGTAAGCTACTCCTCCGTATACATCTATAATCACATAGAGTGCATCTTAAAGGTTTTTCCCCTGCATGTATTTTCATATGTTGCGAAAAGTAACTTTTTCGTAGACATGCATATGCACAAACAGTGCATTGAAAACGTTTTTCTCCTGCATGTATTTTCATATGTTGTTGTAAAATATTCTTCGATTTATATTTGCAATCACATATATTGCATTGAAATGGTATAGCTCGAATATTATTATCCACAAAACTCTTGTCGATTTCATTTTTTATACACAACTCCTCAGTTACCAATGGCTCAAGCTTGATGTAGATGTCGTCGCTACCACTCATGATACTGCATTTTAGATTGGAAATTTCTGTTTTTATTTTGAGGTCCAACGTTTGAATGTAGCTATCTTCGTGTTTCACTGTAATTATTCAAAACTTGTTTTAATAAAATGAGACTAACATAAATGCACAATTGCTTAACATAAGTTTATATTTGCATTATAGAAGTTGGTAGACTACCATAATAATCAGCAATGTAAAATTTTGATTTGCAAAAATTAAAACAAATTGAAACGACTTTTACGTTCATTATCAGCATTTTATTTGGTATAAGCAAAATTTACATTTTCTCTCGATAAATATATAAATGGTGTTGCTTTAGCAAGTCATTTATGAGGGTATACACCAGTGGTCTCAAAATCAAACTATACAAGGACCACAAAGGCAATTCCACAAGTAGCGGGCCAGACAGAATATGTATTGAGTTATTCCAACGCAGTGAGAGAAACAATTGTTGTGTACATAAACGAGTCTTCGCCCAGCTTTGTCGTGAGATTTGACAACATTTCGCAATTGATTATATGCAGCTCACAAGTTTGAAACCGCTGGTATAAGCCACATTATTTATTAGTACACAACCTGCGACTACATTTTTTTCATTACTTACCAACAGCGTGCTGTGTAAAATCATCATGCGATTGTGGTTCAGAAACTGATAATGCTTTCTTGATTTCTTTTAAATCGAGAATGTCAGTAACGGGCAATAAGTTTTCACTAATAACTCCAAGGTTTACTTTATCCATCGTCAATGTAAATTCTTAGCAGACACAAAGCTAGAAAAATTAGCAGTAGAAATAACCACTTAAAACATTTAACATGTATGTTGGCTGTATTAATGGGACAGTTAGAAAAGCGTCTTACTTTTAAAGAGCAAATTCGGTTAATCAGTGTGCAAAAACTTTATGAAATTAACAAACATTTAAATTGGATCTTGATTAATGCAATTTAGTTAATTAACGTAATCGGCAGAAGCGTTTAAGGTTAATTATTAGGTTAGCACCAATCCCGGCCCTTTTTCTATATTAATTTATATGAACTACTTCTGATACAGGATGAGTCAACATTATCGGCCGACTGCATTTTTATAATTTTTTTCTACCGTTACTAAATAGTACCTAACAAATTTAACTAAACAATGTAACCCCGCTTTGATACCATTTCCATGGTGGAGGTCAAGGAATCGTTTTTAACCAATAAATATATAAAATTGTTTCAAAACTCCTATAAGGTATAGACTTTTATCAAATTCTTTTAAAACTTTACTGTTGCATTACTTAATTTACTGTACAGGGGAACCCACTTAATTTTTACAAAATCATGCCCTCACAGCTGACTGATGGGAGCTCAACGGTGCATTGGAATCATAGCTCGCAGGAGTCTAAGCTCTATTCTATTTACATACAGATGTTGCAGAAAATACAAAAATTGCGCCATCACAAAATGTTGCAGTGGAAAAATTTAAAAAATAAAAAGTATTTAATGCAGAAATTACCAGTCTAGAAGTACCAGTACATATTCAGAAAATTACCTTGAATTTGCAGCTTATAGGTGCTAGTGATACCTAATACATAATACAAAAAACTCTTAACACATTGACAAAATAACCCCATAATAATAAACTTAATGCTGCTATAACAATAATACACGTGTAGTTTCAAGAAAGAAATTATTACATTGGTTAGCTGATAGGTGGTGGGGATGTAGCTTCTGCCGGTGAAAACAACATTTTCTTCCACTCTTGCGATCCTGATACTAATTCATCAAAATGTGACTCGAAATGTCGTAAGAAATAAAATTCATCCTGAAACATATTTCCTAGAAGGCCTTTTCCGGCTCCTGTGAAATGTTAAGGTATTTATTTGGGAAAAAATATTTTCAAAATTTTTCTTTTCACTCTTGGAATCTTGATATTACTAACTGGTAAAAATTAAACACAAAATGAAAATTCTATCTTGAAAGGCCTTTTCCCACTTCTATGATCCTGATAATAACTTGGCAAATGTTGAGTCCAAATGTAAAAGAATTTAATCAGGAAATATATTTTCGAAATATCTTCTTGCACTGCTGCAATCCTGATACCAACTGGGTAAATATTTAACTGGGAAAGTTACGAAATTCATTCGGAAAATTGTTTTCTGTTAGAACTTTTCCCACTCCTGTGATCCTAACACTAGCTTGGCAAATGTTGAGTCGATATGTAAAGAAATTCATTCAGGAAAATATATTTTTGAAATATCTTCTTGCACTCCTGCGGTCCTGATACCAACTGGTTAAAAATGTGACTGGGAAAGTTAAGAAGTTAATTCGGAAAATTGTTTTCTGTTAGACTTTTTTCCACTCCTGTAATCCTGACACTAGCTTGACAAATTTTGAGTCGAAATGGTAAGAAATTTGTTTAGGAAAATATATTTTCGAAATATCTCCTTACACTCCTGCGATCTTGATACCAACTGGGAGAAAATTTGACTGGAAAAGCATTGGAAGATCAAATGTAGGAGTTGCTACAGTTGAACTGCACCTCGTGATTTTCTCATTTCATTTGCATGTTGTTTTTTATTATATTAAATATTATAATTATTATTTTTCTGTATTTTTTTGTATAATTTTCTCTTTTTGTTTTTGAATGTGGAAAATAAAGATATTTTTATATATTACATATTAAGAAATGCATTCAGAAAATTGTTTCTTGTTAGGCCTTTTCCCACTCCTGTGATCCTAACACCAGCTTGACAAATTTTGAGTCGAAATGGTAAGAAATTTGTTTAGGAAAATATATTTTGGAAATATCTTCTTGCACTCCTGCGGTCCTGATACCAACTGGGTTAAAATGTGAGTGGGAAAGTTAAGAAATTAATTCGGAAAATTGTTTTCCGTTAGGCTTTTTTCCATTCCTGTAATCCTGATACTAGCTTGACAAATTTTGAGTCGAAGTGGTAAGAAATTTGTTTAGGAAAATATATTTTGGAAATATCTTCTTGCACTCCTGCGGTCCTGATATTCCAACTCGAAGGAGCAAACGATCGACCTGAAATATAAGTCTACCTAAAATTTGGCTGGGTAAGTACATTTTTATCAAAAAATATTTTAAAATGACCCCCCAGTACGCCACACCACGAGCCGCCACTGCTCTAAATACTCACTAGTAGTAAGCAACCTTTTTAGCCAGTCAATAAATTAGAGATAACCCTGGAGAAGATCAGAAACAGGGTACATAAAAATTGTATTGCAAATTTTTGAACAATATACTAACTGATTTCGGTTTTTCATTAATCAGTCATTATTTTCACATTGTCTTTATTATTTACCGTTTGTTGGGATTTACACTAAAATGTGCCATTTAGCATCATGCATTAGAGATAGCAGCACATTTAAAGCAAAAACGTCCCCAAAGTCACAGTTTGCTAATACTAACAACCATTAATAAACAGTTAAAAGTAGCTAATTATAGTTCTAGCAACAATTACGGTCAAAGTACTATTAAATTATTAACTATTAACTAATCAGTATATTAAGAAAAGGAGTGTTCAATATATTGACGCATCCTGTACATGAAGAGTTATCGCCTTGAGATTCTTGACGATGCTTGCGCAATAGTTCTGTAACTAACGTCATAGCTGCACATAGTTTAATGTTTTGTGTTCTCAAGGCAAATTCTGTATGTTTGGGCGTATTACATTGTTAACTACTAATTACCTTATGATAAGCAAGTTTAATCGAATAATTCATACAGACTTACAAGTTTTTGTACATTAGTTTTCTGAATTTTTGCATTAGGGGTGTCACCAGTACAGTGCTATATTAAAATGCAATAAATATTGGCAAGTATTATATCTTGTTACGAATTTAAAGTTGAAGATGGAAGAAGGAAACCCTAAAATCACTAGTGAAGTATCATTTGCTGTTATTGTCGATTCCACATCCGATACTTCGCATGCAAATGAAATCAAGAAAGAGTTTCCACTTTCTGAGCCAAATTTATATGGTGGGTTTGTGGATCATGCATTAGGCAAGTGATTAAAATTTAAAAAATGCAAGCACAGTTTGTCTACGAATTACTTAAGATGAACGGCTTATACTCCGTACATGAGTTTTTACAATTTCTATGCGATTTTGGTCATTTTCTTCAGACAACTTTCAAATGCTCATTCTTGCTACTTCCACTTTTACTTGAAATGTGGCTGTTAACAAACCATTAGCATATGTACTCGTTACGAGAAAATGTAATTTTGTTGTTACATGGTGAAGTACTGACCAACAACGGAAAAGTTGTTTCAAGTTCTATTTTAAATTGTATGCTGCGGAGAAAACCAAAGTATTACCTTTTAGCTGCATCAAAATATAACCACTTCTTGTTCGTTACTAATTAGGGTTGGGAATATTTATCGATGTATCGTCTATCCGCCATAAAAGTTAAAAATCCGTCTCAAGTTTAGCGCTGTCAGAGGATCAAAGTTGAGATTTTGGCTTTTTTTCTAAATTTAAAATCGCTTTAACATTCCGACCGACCTCGACTAAAAGTCCCCCGTGGGATCGACTTTTGCTCCAGAAAGTACCCATTTCGATCTTGACAATCTTCAGGATTTGTTCAGCTTTTTTTACTTTGGGTACTTGCAGCTCCGCCAGGGGTCCGGAGAAGAACACTAAAATCGCAAAATTTTTTTGCACGGTGGGCATCGAAATCTGCATAAGAGGTGTGCGGGGAGGGGCAACGTGGTTTTCGTACGATATCAAAAATCTGAGCGGGAGGAAAGTATGTTCTCGTTTAGGCCCTTACGACCGTATGTGATTTTAGTTTGTCTGATTAAAAATAAGCCTGCTAGAGGGCGCCAAACTTTTTTGTTTCTTTTGCTCGCCGCTTGGTTCCATATTGAGCTAGGAAAACGAGACCCGCGCCATTCGACGCTCAAAAGGACCGGACAATATGAGTTATACGAGAAGTCAAAGTTGCAAAGCTTTTGCTGTGGTTACGGGCAAAAATAAAATTTTTGGGGGAAAAAAATTTGCTAAAGTTGGAAATTTACATTTATAAACAAAAAGTTTAAACTCGGTGAAAATTTAGCCCTTGCTCCTGACTTTGACATATAGAAGGCAGAACTGGATCGGTACCACCCGTTCACGAACGGTACTGGTTTGAATGAAGCTCCAAAACCAAACCTTTACACCCATACATCTCTCACCATGTTTGGCGCACAATTACGAACATTTCCGTGTTACGGACGGTCCCGGTGACGGTAGCTTCCGATAGACTTTTATTACTTAACAATTTTTATAATCGAAACCAATTTCTAAAAAGGCCATCTTCAGCGTGGAAAATGTCGAAACGCGTTTCTCTAGGTAAGGCAGCGCTAAAAATCGATTTTCGACATTAAAAAAACCAGATAGGACGATTTTTGGCCATATGCAAAGACGTACTGCACAAACCGCATCGAAATATTTTGGAAAATTAATTAATTTTCAATTGCTTAAATAAACTAAATCACTTCCTATCTCTAAGTAACAAAACAGTAAAAACATACACAACTTTTGCAACTCAATATTCGAGTGAACACAACAACACAGGCTGTCTTTGACTAACAGCTTAGATGTCGCTACTAGTGTCAAGTATAAACATAAATGTTTAATGTTTTGTAGGTAGTGCATATACCGGTACGAATTTAAAATTGGAGATGGAAGATGAAGTAAAACCTGACGTCACAAGTGAAGTATCGTTACCTGCTGTTGTTGATCCCAAACTTGAGACTTTTCATCCAAATGAAATCAAGCAAGAATTTCCATTTTCTGAACCACATTCACACAGTGGATTCGTGGAGCGTGTTGTTGGTAAGTGAAAAACAAAAAATGAACCACGAGGACTGTACATAATTACATAATTATCTACAGTTTCTTCACAGACTCTTTTGTTTAATAGGCCGCAATGAATAGCGGTGTTACAATTAATTAATGCATACACAAAGTGGCACATTATTAAAGCAAGCATTATTTAATTGCAGTAAAACACGTTCAATCGTTGGACCTCCAAACCGAGTTCGAAGCTGGTGATCTGAAATGGGGTATGAAGAGTGACATGGATGACATCTACAAAAAGTTTCAGCCATTAATGAGCGAAGAGCTAGAAATAAAGAATGAAACTCATACAGAAGGAAAATGTTTTAAATGTAGTGTTTGTGATTATAGATGTATACGGAAAGGTGATTTACAAAAACATGTGAAAATTCATACCGGCGAAAAACCTTTTAAATGTAATGAATGTGATTATAGATTTACACAGATGGGCACCTTACGATCACACATGAAAACTCACACTGGTGAAAAACCTTTTAAGTGTAACGTATGTGATTATAGATTTGGAGCAAAGAATAACCTACAAACTCATATGAAAATTCATAGTGGTGAAAAACCTTTTAAGTGTAGTGTATGTGATTATAGTTGTATACAACAGAGTAATTTACTAAGACATACGAAAACTCATACTGGTGAAAAACCTTTTAAATGTAGCATATGCGAGTATAGATTTAGAATGAAGAGTAACTTACGAAGACATATAATAACACACACTGGCGAAAAACCTTTTAAATGTAGCGTATGTGATTATAGTTGTATAAAAAAGAGTAGTTTACTAAAACATACGAAAACTCATAGTGGTGAAAAACCCTTTGAATGTTATGTATGTGAGTATAGGTGCATAGAGAAGGGTACTTTACAAAGGCATATGTTAATTCATACTAGTGAAAAACCTTTTAAATGTACCATATGTGATTATAGGTGCATACAGAAGTGTTACTTACGAAAACATATGAAAACTCATTCTGGTGAAAAACCTTTTAAATGTAATTTATGTCTTTACAGATCAGCAGATATGAGCAACTTACAAAGACATATGAAAACTCACACAGGTGAAAAACGTTTTAAATGTAATGTTTGTGATCATAAAGCTGCATTAAAGAGTAACTTACAAACTCATATGAAAACTCATAGTGGTGTAAAGCCTTTTAAATGTAGCGTTTGTGATTATAGATGTGCAGTAAAGTGTAATTTACAAACGCATATTAAAACTCATACTGGTGAAAAACCTTTTAAATGTAATTTATGTGATTACAGATCAGCAGATGCGAGTAACTTACGGATCCATATGAAAACTCATCATACTGCTGAAATACATTTAAAATAAAATGTTTGCGATTATAGATGTATTAGTCCAACTAAAATCGCTGTATGCTTACTCTTTCCGGTCCCAGCAGGCCACCACGAGCAATACTACTATATATGCCAAAACCAGAACTTATACAGGGTGATCATGGGGCCACTATTGCCAACTTTTTTATTTTTAAAGATACAAAGCTGGTTAAATTAGGAAAAAAGTGAAAACGAAAAAGCAACAGTGTTTTCGAGTTATTTGTCAATATGACTTTGTTTAAACGGAACGCCCTGTATTTTTTATTATTTTTAAATTGCACATTTTATTTTCTTTGAAAAGGTATAACGTCAAACTATTATTAAATTGACAAATAACGCCATATTTTAACTTTTAATTGTTTAATAACATAATCGTAACAGTTGTGAGACAAAAGCTACTTGTTTTGTGATGTAGGTCAAAATATCATTAAATTGATAGTCATTTTAACAAATAACTCGAAAACACAATGCGCAGTTGTTTTTTTGTTTTCATCATCGTAACCAGAAGAAAAAGTTACACTTTTCCTTATTAACCAACGTACGTTGTACCTTTAAAAATAAAAAAGTTGGCGGCCCGGTTCCCATGATCACCCTGTATAGTGACAGTGGGTTTTGTGACGCAATTATTGTTATGTATATTAACAATACATAATCGTTTTCGTCGAAACCGTTCACTTGTTATTCTAAATGGCAGATGTAAATGTTCAATGGACCATAAAATGGCGTATTATAGTTTAATTTCTCGCTAATGTTTCACATTAATGAAGGCCGGCTGAAATTTAATGCAAACTCGGCCTATAGTTTCAAGAAAATACATCCAAGAAGCCGCACGTATTTGAATAGGCTAACCATTTTAAAGAGACAGAGACTGTTTGTGACAATCCAGAATGAGAAGGTTCAGGTGGAACAAGAGTCATTCCTGGTGATTTGCCTTCATCAGAGCTTTAATACGTTTAATGACAGCGGTGAAGAAGGCAATTAGTGAACTTAAACCAAGGGCTGCAGTCGGTCCAGATGGTTCTATGTAAGAGAGGTTTGGGGTCATAATAGCGAATGATGTTGACATAAAAAACAGCGCCAGTAAAAATGGCGACAGGAAACAATGTCGCTGGCACATAATGTCGAAGTCGAAAATGTCGCCGGGGAAAAATGTCGCCGGCAAACACAGTGCCGATAACAAAAACTAACTCTTCAATAATTTAAATGTTAATGTACGTGTAAAAAATTTTTATAACCGTTCATTTATTGTTCGTAGATTAGTTTAGGTATAGTGTAGTTATATAATTAAAGATTTATTTATGATGAAAAATACTTTATTTACAAGTTCTAGATTTACTTCCTTGAAAGTCATATTTAAGCACTTTGTTTAATGCTAAAGAAAAGACAGACAATTTACTAAAATCAGGCATCTACAAATTAAATTGCTCGCACTCTAATTCGGTTTATATAGGACAAGCAATTGGAAATTTTGATATTAGGTCCAAGGAACACGTACGTTGTTACAAAAATAAACACCCACAGAAATCGAATTATGCTAAACACTTACTAGATCACAATCTTTCAATGACATCTAATAACATTTTAAAATTGTTACATTTTTGTGTTAGATATACTAGCAGCATTTGAAATACACAAACGTTTAAAATCTGTACCTTGAATGAATTAGCAAATTGATCTCTTAAATTCACCATTATTGGACGTTTTGGAATAAAAATCAAGTCATTTGCAGACATAGATTACCAACATCAAGTTAACAAGTTTTGTTGTTACTACAGCTAGTAGTGTTTTGTTTTACTTCTATCAGTTCATGGCCTACTAGAATTTCATCAAAATAAATTGAATGACGTGGTTTTTCCATGGCACTCATATGAAATTTTTATTTTCGGTAATAAAATGCTCAAAACTTATACAAAATGCAAAGTGTGACACATCGTTGAAATCAGAATTAAAAACTCTATACAAATATGAAAAAATTTTAAATGCTATCTATAAGAAAAAAAAAGTTGACAGTCGAAAATGAGCAATGGTAATAGTTATATCAAATCTGATCAAAAATTTAGATTCCGCATATACAAGTGTCCTAATTATGCGATTTATCGATTCGAAAACAAGTGACAGCACATTTGTTTTCGAATCGATAAAATTTTCCCAAAATCTAAGATTATACTGTATTCAAAAACACCTTCTCCCGAAAAAAGCAACTTTTTGGAAAACCGCTTTTGTATAGTTCTAGACGAAGGTTTCTTCTACCACGCCCTTTCAATGGTTTTGGTGGGCAAAGCTTTATAATCGAGTAAACGAATTTTGAAGTTTGTCAATTTTTACGATTATTTCTGGTGCAGAGTCGAGGGAAAAAATAATTCTCCCGAAAAAAGCCACTTTTCGGAAAACCGCTTTTGTAGAGTTCTAGTCGAAGGTCTCTCCTACCACGCCCATGCAATGATTTTTTTGTGCATATGCCTAAAACTGTTTAATGAAATTTTTAATTTTATGTCCTATATTTCTGAAAGGAATACTCAATTATTTATATATGTATTAGTATTAGCCTTGAAAATAATTATCTAATTTTGTTGCAACACATAAATCATCAATAATTTGTTGCATTGCTGTTATTAAAAGTAAATTAAATTGCCATTTTACCCAGTGGCGTAGCTACCATAGTGCTAGGCGGTGCCGTGCACCGGGGCCCCCAAGCTCAGGGGGCCCTCGGACCCTGACCAGCAAACCTCAAATTGAACTAGCCAAAAATTCTCCTATTTTCGGAATGTAAATAAAATAGGTTGCAACCTTTAATCATGGCAACTCATTTTAAAGAATACAGGGGAATTCCCAACAAGTTTCGAACTTCTGTTCGAAACTTGTGGGGAATTCCCCTGTATTCTTTCTGTTGTTTGTGCAGTGTTTCCGGGGATTCCCCAATGACGTTTTGTAGCGTAGCATTACATTACGTTTCAGTTTCTTGTTAATCTTGTTAGTTGTTGGTTGTTCCCTGTTTTGCATAAATTAGAGAATAAGAGAACTAAAATTATTCATAAAAAAAGAAACCTAGTGGTGCGTTTAAGCGCAAACAACGCCAGGAAAGAGATGATAGTAAACAAAAATTACCAAAAATTGACAAATTTTTTAGTCAGCCTTCTACAAGTAGTTTTGGCCCAAATATTTCTGTTGATAGTGACTCAGATAATGTGACCACTGCAGTGCCGGTTGAGAAGCCTACTGAAGAAGATTTGATCATCATTGCAGTTAAAGATACCGCCGCCGGTGACGATGCCGCCGATCATATCAACGACGACGATGTCTGCACGGCACAGGTAACAGCGGAGGAACCATCGACCTCATCATTTATCGAAAATGTGTAATAAATTAAAGTCTTTCTGTACAGCATATTTGACCAACTTTAGCAATAATAATAAAACGAACAAATACATTTTACTTTATATTGTGTTTTTTTTCCTTGGGCTATTTTTCCTCTGGATAAAAAAATGAAAAAAAAAATGTTTTATAATACTGACAAGCAGGTACACACATTTCTTCATTTGTACTCCTGGCAAGTTAATAGAATTCAGAAATCACAAATCAAATAGAAATACTATAAATAACATACACCCTTTCTGTTAGAAAGTAGATAGTGCAATCCGTTAGTGGAAGAAAGCCGTGTAAAACAAGGCCGCAGAAACAACAAAAAAAAGCCCACGAAAAAAAAATGGCGTAATAAATTCTGGGGAAATACAACCCAACGAAAAAATGAATAAAAAAGCCAATAAGAGTGTCCACAAATTGTATGTTGGGAAATTAAAAGATAAATATTTTTGTCTTACTGTAAAAGCGCAATTGCTCGAATCAACCTTAAGAGGACTTAAAAGTATTGTTAAGAATAATGAGATCAATAAATAAGTTCAATTTGATATGTAATGAACTAATACTTAATGTTTGTTTCTTTAATTTGTAAAAACTAAATTATAAAGTTAAAACGATGTACAATTAAACTATGAAAGTATGCATTTTATGTAATAAAACTAAACTAAGATAAAAGTTGGTTATCTCATAGTTTTTTGTAATTTAACATTAAACTTGTGTACAAAAATAAAACTAAGTTAATCATGCAATTTATCTTCTTAGTGTTAATTATTGGTAGTTGAAGTTTAATTAAACTGTGATCGCTACCCATTTTTGGGAGCATAAATAAACTGCTACCTTGCTACCGATTACTATGATACTGTTACTATAAGCAGCTGAGCATTATTCATCCAGCAGAGAAAAAGCGCTGCCTGGTAGCATTTACACCTGCTCAACGCAACCATTGCCAGGTTAGGAGAAGTAGCTGCAATATTTTAAAACTTAGGGATAATGTGGTATTCGGAAAATTAGTACAAAGAAACTATCGTTTATACAACTTTTTATATTAAACTACCTAATGAATTGGAATTATTAGTTAATACGTCAGAAGCGCTTAAATTTCAGAATTTTTTTACACGATTTTCAACAACGGTAGAAAATTGTATAAGTTATGTGTATCCTGTGTATCGGTTTCTAAATGTTATAAGGTGGAATTTGAACTATTTCATGTACAGGATGAGTCAATGTGTTGAATAACCCTCTTTAATCAAACTGCTTTCTCATTTTGTTGGTTGCTGGTGATATTCCCAAAAATCTAATGTATAAAGACGTAAAGTTTTCGAAACCCGCTTCTTATCTTTTGTGATTCTGATATTAACTGACCAAAATTTGACTCACAAACGCAAATTATTCAGAACACAAAATTTCTATTGTAATGGTCCTAAAATGTTTGTTATAATATTCTATTTGTAATTAAGATATGAAAAATTTGACATTTCTGTAATTATTACGTAATTTAAAAAATTCCGCTTTAACTTGTTATTCACACTTTATAAATCGTTTATCGTGTGAAATACAGTTTTATATGCAGCACTCAAATTTAAGAGAGGAATAGCCCATTGAATATTTTCAAAATTAGAATACTCGGATTGTATAATATCAACTGTGGATATCAAAACTGTGTTGGTTACATTAGAATCATTTAGGATATATTAAACTAGGCCCGAATTTAGGTGTCTTTTTACCACAAATTTAGTAAGCCTCTATAATAAAATTTGTGACAAATTTCTATTTGGTTCTCTTTAAATTCATTTTACAGTAATCAGAGTTGTTCCTTTAAATTTTAAAACGGGTAGAATTGTGATTCCAACGGAATGAAAATATACTCCCTGTTTATACACAAAAGTTAACTTGCATTATATTAATTTGTACAGGTTATTTACTGATTATTTTTTTTGTAACTCTGTTTATTTAAAATACACATGATAGGAGAAGTTTAGAGGTATGATAAATTAACACAATATTAACTACGATTCTATGAGGCTAAAAATAAATTCTCCCTTTCCCTATAATTATTACCTTATTATTCATTTATTTTTTATTTTATAGGGATGTTAATCATTACTTATCATTGTCTAAAGAAACATTTGAATCTTGATAACTAGATATATGTATTTTTTAAGTATGTTATCTATATCTAGATAGAATTTGGGTAAAGTATCTAATTTCTATTTTTAAATACTAATTTCCCTAAGTATCTGTATCTGCATCTAGATACAAAAAAAGTATCTATGCACAACACTGTCTGCGTATAAAAGAACATCTTTAAAAGAAAATCTCATTTTATATTTTTCAACCAATTAGATTTGAATATTTTTAGCTTATCTGCAAATCTGACAATGATTTTACGAAAATTCATCTTGCCATGGTGATTTTAGAAAATCACCACCATTAATTTAATGTCTCCCATGTTCCCATAATGTTTCCTTAGTTTTGCACAAAACACTCTCTTGATATTTTAAAGTGAACAAATTGCCAATTTTTTAAAATTTAAATTGCAAACATAAACTGCGATTTTCTAGCTGAATTTATTGCGTGCTGATTTCGATGAATTTTTACCAAAAACAGCTCGACAATCCAGGCGGCAAATTTCCCGAAATCAAAACCATCACGTAGTTATTCTGAGTTAAGAATAACCTTTTATTTTTAATTGTCCCGCTAGAATTTGGTCGCGTACGCTCGCGAATGTCGACGCATGTGTCTTTGCGCTGTTCAACTTTCTACCAAAGTACCAATTTACATCAAAGGTGGTGTCGGTTGAGGGCGACTACTGTTTTTGTTAATGCGATATACTGTGGCTGTAAATTGCGTCATAGTAGCAGTAGCTCATCCACGTCCACATAAGTATAACCTATACGATGCCAGGAAAATCGTGTATCAAATTCTGAATGTTTTGTGGTTCGAGCTTGTTATATGTATATTAACTAATAATTGCCTTATAATTAGGATAAGTTTTAATTTAACATTTGTACAGACTGTAAAACTTTTGTACATTCGTTTTCTTAATTCTAGTGTAAGGGGTGAGTCACCTTGTGTAGTGCCATATAAAATGCAATAAATATAAGTAAGTTTTAAATGTTTTAGGAAGTATAATATATCCTGGTACCAATTTAAAATGATGATGGCAGAAACAAACCCCGATCTCGAAATTAATAGTGGTATCGCGTTATCTGCCATTCACGATTCCACATATGATGCTTCACATCCAAATGAAGTCAAGCAAGAATTTCCACATTCTGAGCAAAATGCTTTTGGTAAGTGATTAACATTAAAAAATGTACCCACGGTTTGTGTACTTACAAACTGCTAATAATAAGTAGCTTATATATACCTTGTCCAAGATTATTTACAATTTCTATATGATGGTGGAGAGCAGCCGTAGCTCAGGATCCCCAGCCTGGTCGTTCTCAATTTATGCTGTAAGCCGCCACTCAATTCCTCAATTTGCTGTAGGCAATCGCGAAGTCTTAATGCTTTATATTTTCCCGGATATTAGTAGTTCAGATTTGACGTATAATTCCTCCGTAATCCACTTTAGCGCTAAGGGAAAGTACGTGGCAAAGAAGAGTGCCGTAGTCAAGTAATGCGCTGATTATTATGATGAAGTTTACTATAAGATATTTACCGTAATTTGCCTGCCCTATTTGTTAAAAAGTAGAAGAAAAGGAGGATCGACCTAGTTTGGGTTACTCCCTGCATTCTTCTTGTTAATGATGAGCATAAATATAAATTTTAAATGTCTTACAGGTACTGCATATACTGGTACAAATTTAAAATTGGAGATGGAAGAAGAAGTAAAACATGAAGTCATTAGTGAAGTTTGGTTACCTGCTTATGTCGATCCCCAATATGAGACTTCCGATTCAAATGAAATCAAGACAGAATTTCCACTTTCTGAACCGCATTCGCATGGTGTGTTTGTGGAGCATGTTGATGGTAAGTGATTAAAAAGAAAAAGTGAACCACAGACAGTGTTCATAATTACATAGTTATTTAGTTTCTCTACGGATTGTTTAATCTAAAAGGCTCTAATGGTAATAGCGGCTTTGTAATAAGTTAATGCGGTACCTTCATACTTGGTTGAAGACCTGAGTAACTGTAGTAATGGGGACGGTTTCCAGGGGTCTAAATAGTTTTACTTACCGAAACCATTTGTGCTCAAGTAATTATTAAGAAAACAACTATAGCATTAAACCATATATATTGTTATATCCACGATAGAGTTCAGAAAACAGGATAGAGAAAGAAAAAGAAAGAAGCGCGCACTCGTTGGGCATTAGGAAGTAATAAACGTCCTTTACATATTTTAAAATTGCGTTTTATTTGAACTGCAGCTGTCGAGTGATGCTTAAGAACTAACTATTTTATCGCTCTACAAGTCGTAATACACCAAGAGCCGATTTTGTTGAAATAGTAATTCACAAGACTTTGGAAAAACCGATAGAGTGAGAAACAGAAAGAAGGGCTGCCCAGTGTCGTGTCACCCACAGACTTTAGTAAAACGGATAAAGAGGAAAAAAGAGGCACTGCTTTGTGTCGGGTGACCATGGATGACTTCAGAAAATCGGATAGAGAGAGAAAAAAAGCACTGCCATGTGTCGGATCTCCGCAACAGACTTCAGAAAAACGTCCCTATTTAATTCAAAAATGTATCAGGATAGCGGAACAAAATGTTAATAAAAGCTTTTTGGTAACAATTGACCTACCTTTCTTTATACTTGTAAAAATTTAACCAATGCTGTAAGCGCTGTGACGTGGTTGTTCTTTTTTAAATAGCACTCTACCAATTTTTAGGCTTATCCGATACAGAATTTTTTTCTGTTTTCAATGGTATAAAACTTGTATACCCTTACATAATAAAATTTTCGAAAAACGCCCAAAAAACGTCTTCGTATTTGCAAGCCCTGAATTTGAAAAAAACCTCAAAACCTGTACATGGTTTCGGTTTTGGTTTATCAAAATTGGAGACTGCTTACCTATTCAGTTCACATATAGCTCATGCGATGTGAAATTTTTTTGTGTTAGAACACAATTTAGTTCTTTAAATTTTATATCTTTGTTTATTTTTGTCTTTTCTGTTTTAGTTATGGCGATGTACAAGGCTTTGTGTATGTGGGATATAAATTTGTTTAGAATATTAAGTCTTGTCAATCGGGGCAGTTACAACAATAACGTTAGTTTTTTAAGCATGTTTAACGATTTCATTATTTCAGAATCACTTAATTTAATTGATCTTATTGCATTGTTACTGCTAGCCATTACTACTACAAAGTCGTTTTTTTCCAAAAGTTTTCTTTAACTTCTTACTGTCAAATAACACCTGAGTAAAAGCCGCGTTTGAGTTGAAAATAATTTGTACTGAAAATTTATCTGAAGGGAACATGCTGGAAATCATTTCTGACATACCACGACCGTGGTTGTCAAGCAGTAGCAGCACACGAGAGATGTTAGTATGAGAGCTAAAAGACGTAAATTGTTTGTTGCAACTTTTTAAAAAAGGAACTTTTGATTCGACTTCTTTGGGGTCGCTTTTAGTTAAAATACTTTTAATAAATATCCCGTCCTTCGTAATTATGACTGGTGTAAAATTAGCAAAATGTCTTCTTTAAGTTCAATTCAATTTTTCATTTTATTTAGTTTGCCACTTTCTTTTGTACACGAACCACCAATTCCTTTTCTTTTTTTGCACGAAGCAGACCAAGCTATTCTTAAAATGTGATACCCTTGCTTCACCATATTCTCCTTCTCTAACCAGCAAATAGAACAAACGAGGTATTCTTAAAAAAGTTTTTACTATTATTTTTACATGAAAGCTCCTGATGCAACGGTAGGACTGGTGCGATCTCATAGTCACTGTTGGCGCCCAAAAAGTTGATACAAAAGTACTTTTGAAAATATGATAAGTAACAATAATTATTACTGAAGTATAGGAAAATCTACGTGAATTGTTTCGTTGATCTTTAGAATTTGTTCTACGAATAATTACTTATTACCTTAGTTATTTTATTTCTTCGAAGCAAAAACATAATTTTAACAACCAGCTGCAGTTTGCTTAAAGTAAGCAGCTGGCGAGTAAAAGTTAAGATTTTAGGAATGAACCTAAATTTTTCCATGTATCCTCAAAGCTGCTGTAATCTGATTATATTTCATGTGATTACAACAATTAGCTCGTAGCGCTATAATGTGAAATTGTATGTACGCATTTTATTCTTCTATTAAAAATATTTTGCAGATGTAGTTTTCCAAATATGGAAATTTAATAATGCAGAAACAAACCTATGATAGCCTATTGTTAGCATTTATGTGTATGATAACATTATTAATGCAAGCGTTGGTTAATTACAGTAAAACACGAAGATACTAACATTCAGTCGCTGGACTTCCAAATAAAATCAGAGGTTCCTGATCTGGAATGCGGTATCAAGTGTGATAATGATGATGTCTACATAAAGTTTGAGCCATTGGTGAGCGAGGAGCTGCATGTGAAAAGTGAAACTTGTACAAGTGAAAAACCTTTTAAATGTAGCATATGTGATTATAGCTTTATACAGAAAGGCGACTTTCAAAGACATATGAAAACTCATGCTGGTGAAAAACGTTTTATATGTAAAGTTTGTGATCGTGGATATATACGGATGTCTGACTTACAAAGACATCTGAAATCTCATAGTGGTGAAAAACCTTTTAATTGTAATGAATGTGATTATACATGCATACAGAAAATTAGCTTGGAAAGTCATATAAAGACCCATACTGGTGAGAAACCTTTTGAATGTACTGTATGTGGTTATGCATGCATAAAGAAAGGTACCTTACAAAGACATATGAAAACTCATACTGGTGAAAAACCTTTTAATTGTGATATTTGTGATTATGCATGCATAGAGAAAGGTACATTGAAAACACATATGAGGACCCATACCGGTGAAAAGCCTTTTGAATGTAGCAAATGTGATTATAGATCTGGTTCGAAGAGTAACTTACGAACACATATGAAAACTCATACTGGCGAAAAACCTTTCAAATGTAGCATATGTGATTATACATGTACACAGAAAGGTGACTTACAAAGGCATACGAAAACTCATTCTGGTGAAAAAATTTTTAACTGTAATGGGTATGATTATACATGCAAAAAAAAAATTAGTTTGAAAATACATATGAAAACGCGTACTGGTGAGAAACCTTTAAAATGTAATGTGTGTGATTATACATGCAAAGAGAAAGGTACCTTGAAAAGACATATGAAAACTCATGCTTGTGAAAAACCTTTTAAATGTAGCAAATGTGATTATAGATTTGGAGTGAGGAGTAACTTACGAACTCATATGAAAACTCATACCGATGAAAAACCGTGATATAAAATGTATGTGATTATCAGATGTATTAGTTCCAGAGGCAGGAAACATTTGTTGACGGTATCGGAATCTAGCAAAAAAACTGGTTTTGAGGTAGGGTGCTTATTATACAAGTTATACTTCATCATTGGTGTTATTTAATAATATGGACACCTGAAGGAACACTAGTTAAGAGAATTTCATTCAATGAAACAGTCAGTGGAGATGTTTTAAAAAAATTACTTCAATTAACGAACATGTGCCCGTTCGTTCCGGAAATTTTGAAAATTTGCCTTGTACACATTTGCTTCCAATTAAAATAGTTTCATTCTTGTGTTTGTATTAATTTGTTATATTTTTATTGTATTACTATGTTTGAGCCTTACTATTTATTTGTTACTGAAATTTGTACTTCCATCATTTGTAATACTTTAACCTTATAATGAAATTGGATATTATTGTATTTATTCTGTTTGTGTCTCTAATTTTATATATAACTTTGCAAAGTACTTCTAATAATTTTTGGATTTTTACAGAAAAATGAGTAGTTCTTGTCAGATACATGTCTGCCACCTAAAATGTTCAAATAACCACTTTTTAGAATTAATTTTAGGTATTGCAAAAAATAAATGAAAATATTTAAACTAATTCCGTTTCACTTGTTGACCTTTCCTACTGTCCAGCATGTACTCATTATATCCTGTTCACGCAAACAAGCCTCCGACGACCGAATCGAAGAGGTACAATTCAAAGACAGCAACAAACTTGATTTCTCACATTGAAGACAAACACAATCGACTTTCTACTAGCTCGTTACGAAAAGGTTGTATACGTATTGTCATGTTACGGTTTATATAAAATAAATTATAATTCGTAGTTCGTGATTATGTCTGGAATGAACACACATCTCCAAAATACAAGGATAATATATTTGTTACATTTGATACATGATTACTTAAACTAAGTTACACTTACATAAATATCAGTAGGTTACAAATATGAAGAAGGTAGACTGCCAAAGATTATGGTTTGATCTGTCAACTCGCCTTGTAGGGAGAATAAATTTATATAAACTTCAAAGTAGGTCACGCAGACACTTTCATGTTTTAATCAATAAAATACTTCTGACACATTGTAAAACCTAACTAAGAATTAGTTATCAAAATAATTAATGGTTTGAGTAAACCAATTCTAGCAGCGTGACAAAAATTTATGTCTTCGTGGATCTGCCTAGCCATTTTATAAAACAGTTTATAATCATACTTCCCTTAAAAACGATTTTCTCTTTTGTAATTATATAAATAACACTGAAAAAGTTATTCTTTAACATGCGCTTTCATATGTTTTTGTAAGTCACAATTCCGCATCCACCCACAACCACATACAGTGCATTTGAAAGGTGTTTCTCCCATATGCCTTGTCAAATGTTTTTGTAGCTGAATCTTTTGATTAAATTTATAATCACAAATGCTGCATTGATATATTTTTGCTCGGATATGAGTTTTTTTATGTCTTTGAAAATCATTTTCCCCCATCAACTCACAATCACATACACTGCATTTGAAAGGTCCCATATGTTTTTCAAAATGTTTTTGTAGATGAGTGTTTTGAATACATCTATAATCACATATGTTGCAATGCAAAAGGTTTTTCTCCTGTATGTGATTTTACATGTTGCTGCAGCCTACTTCTACGTGCACATCTGTAAGCACATACCGTGCACTGAAAGGATTTTTCTCCAGTATGAACTTTCATATGATTATGTAAGGAACTTTTCCGTATACATTTGTAAGCACATATCTTGCATTTTAAAGGTTTTTCACCTGTATGTGTTTTTATATGTGCTTGTATGTCAGTATTCTTTATACAACTATAATCACATAGAGTACATTTTAAAGGTTTTTCACCTGTATGTGTTTTTATGTCTTCGTAATTCACTCTTCGCCACAGATCTGTAATCACATACACGGCACTGAAAAGGTTTTTCTCCAATATGAGCTTTTATATGTTGTTGTAGGTTACTTTTCTGTATACATCTGTATCCACATACATTGCATTTAAAGGGTTTTTCACCTGTATGAGTTTTTACATGTTGTTGTAAGCTACTCCTCCGTGTACATCTATAATCACATAGAGTGCATCTTAAAGGTTTTTCCCCTGCATGTATTTTCATATGTTGTGAAAAGTAACTTTTTCGTAGACATGCATATGCACAAACAGTGCATTGAAAACGTTTTTCTCCTGCATGTATTTTCATATGTTGTTGAAAAATATTCTTTGATTTATATTTGCAATCACATATATTGCATTGAAATGGTATAGCTCGAATATGATTATCCACAAAACTCTTGTCGATTTCATTTTTTATACACAACTCCTCAGTTACCAATGGCTCAAGCTTGATGTAGATGTCGTCGCTACCACTCATGATACCGCATTTTAGATCGGAAACTTGTTTTAATTTTGAGGTCCAACCGCGGGTCCAACGATTGAATGTAGCTATCTTCGTGTTTCACTGTAATTATTCAAAACTTGTTTTAATAAAAGTAAACTAACATAAATGCACAACTGCTTAACTAAGTTTATATTTGCATTATAGAAGTTGGTAGACTACCATAATAATCAGCAATAATGTAAAATTTTGATTTGCAAAAATTAAAACAAATTGAAACGACTTTTACGTTCATTATCAGCATTTTATTTGGTATAAGCAAAATTTACATTTTCTCTCGAAAGGCATTAGCATCAAAGCAGATAAGATCCAAGCTAGTCTGGGAATGCCTGCAAAACCTGAAAACCCTGGCAAAACACAACCAAGTAACACTGGTGTGGGTGCCAGGTCATAAGGGCATAGCAGGCAATGAAAAAGCAGACCAACTAGTGAGGAAAGGATCTGAGGCAACCTTTATTGGTCCTGAACCAGTACTAGGTATCACAAAGGCGACAGCACGTGGGGTAATAACTGAGTGGATCAAACAACAACACCAGCAATATTGGAACCACGTGCAAGGACAAAGACACAGTAAACTGATGATGGGAAGACCATCACAGAATCTAACAACTGAAATACTGAAACTCAACAGAAATAATCTTAGAATTGCGACGGGGCTACTAACCGGTCATTGCAGTCTAAGGAAACACATGCACAGAATGGGCGTATATACAGAAGAACCCATATGCAGACTCTGTAATGAAGAGGAAGAAACTGCCTCTCATGTAATCTTTGAATGTGAAGCATTAAACCGCCAACGTCACAACCTGTTGGGCGAAATAGACCCACAGGTAGGCATACCGGAAAAAGATCTGGTCCACAGGCTACTAAACCTAGTAAAGGGTCTTAACCTGTTCGCCTAAATCAAAACGCAAAGGCAGAGAAACACAATAGGCCTTATTGGCCGGGGTGTTCAGGGACTCACAAAACCGCGCTCTGCAATTGCTACAACCAATAACCAATAACCAGCTTTGTCGGGAGATTTGACAACACTTCGCAATTGATTATATGCAGCTCACAAGTTTGAAACCGCTGGTATAAGCCACATTATTTATTAGTACACAACCTGCGACTACATTTTTTTCATTACTTGCCAACAGCGTGCTGTGAGAAATCATCATGCGATTGTGGCTCAGAAACTGATAATGCTTTCTTGATTTCTTTTAAATCAAGAATGTCAGTAACAGGCAATACGTTTTCACTAATAACTCCAAGGTTTACTTTATCCATCGTCAATCTAAATTCTTAGCAGACACAAAGCTAGAAAAATTACCTGTAGAAATAACCAACCATTTAAAATATTTAACATGTATGTTGTCTGTATTAATGGGACAGTTAGAAAAGCGTCTTACTTTTAAAGAGCAAATTCGATTAATCAGTGTGCAATAACTTTATGCAATTAGCAAACATTTAAATTGGATCTTAATTAATGCAATTTAGTTAAAAACGTAATCGGCAGAAGCGTTTAATGTTAATTATTAGGTTAATGGTCAGCACCAATCCCGGCCCTTTTTCTATATTAATTTATATGAACTACTTCTGATACAGGATGAGTCAACATTATCGGCCGACTGCATTTTTATAATTTTTTTCTACCGTTACTAAATAGTACCTAACAAATTCAACTAAACAATGTAACCCCGCCCCGATACCATTTCCATGGTGGGTCAAGGAATCGTTTTTAACCAATTAATATATAAAATTGTTTCAAAACTCCTATAAGGTATAGACTTTTATCAAATTCTTTTAAAACTTTACTGTTGCATTACTTAATTTACTGTACAGGGGAACCCACTTAATTTTTACAAAATCATGCCCTCACAGCTGACTGATGGGAGCTCAACGGTGCATTGGAATCATAGCTCGCAGGAGTCTAAGCTCTATTCTATTTACATACAGATGTTGCAGAAAATACAAAAATTGCGCCATCACAAAATGTTGCAGTGGAAAAATTTAAAAAATAAAAAGTATTTAATGCAGAAATTACCAGTCTAGAAGTACCAGTACATATTCAGAAAATTACCTTGAATTTGCAGCTTATAGGTGCTAGTGATACCTAATACATAATACAAAAAACTCTTAACACATTGACAAAATAACCCCATAATAATAAACTTAATGCTGCTATAACAATAATACACGTGTAGTTTCAAGAAAGAAATTATTACATTGGTTAGCTGATAGGTGGTGGGGATGTAGCTTCTGCCGGTGAAAACAACATTTTCTTCCACTCTTGCGATCCTGATACTAATTCATCAAAATGTGACTCGAAATGTCGTAAGAAATAAAATTCATCCTGAAACATATTTCTTAGAAGGCCTTTTCCCGCTCCTGTGAAATGTTAAGGTGTTTATTTAGGAAAAAATATTTTCAAAATTTTTCTTTTCACTCTTGGAATCTTGATATTACTAACTGGTAAAAATTAAACACAAAATGAATAATTGTATCTTGAAAGGCCTTTTCCCACTTCTATGATCCTGATAATAACTTGGCAAATGTTGAGTCCAAATGTAAAAGAATTTAATCAGGAAATATATTTTCAAAATATCTTCTTGCACTGCTGCAATCCTGATACCAACTGGGTAAATATTTAACTGGGAAAGTTACGAAATTCATTCGGAAAATTGTTTTCTGTTAGAACTTTTCCCACTCCTGTGATCCTAACACTAGCTTGGCAAATGTTGAGTCGATATGTAAAGAAATTCATTCAGGAAAATATATTTTCGAAATATCTTCTTGCACTCCTGCGGTCCTGATACCAGCTGGTTAAAAATGTGACTGGGAAGGTTAAGAAATTAATTCGGAAAATTATTTTCTGTTAGACTTTTTTTCCACTCCTGTAATCCTGATACTAGCTTGACAAATTTTGAGTCGAAATGGTAAGAAATTTGTTTAGGAAAATATATTTTCGAAATATCTCCTTACACTCCTGCGATCTTGATACCAACTGGCTTTTTTCCACTCCTGTGATCTTGATACTAGCTTGACAAATTTTGAATCGAAATGGTAAGAAATTTGTTTAGGAAAATATATTTTGGAAATATCTTCTTGCGCTCCTGCGGTGCTGATACCAACTGGTTAAAAATGTGACTGGGAAGGTTAAGAAATTAATTCAGAAAATTGTTTTCTGTTAGGCTTTTTCCACTCCTGTAATCCTGATACTAGCTTGACAAATTTTGAGTCGAAATTGTAAGAAATTTGTTTAGGAAAATATATTTTCGAAATATCTCCTTGCACTCCTGCGATCTTGATACCAACTGGGACAAAACTTTACTGGAAAAGCAGTGGAAAATCAAATGTAGGAGTTGCTACAGTTGAACTGCACCTCGTGATTTTCCCATTTCATTTGCATGTGTTTTTTTTTATTGTAAATATTATAATAATTATTTTTTTGTATTTTTGTGAATAATTTTCTCTTTTTGTTTTTGAATGTGGAAAATAAGATATTTTTATACATTACATGTTAAGAAATGCATTCAGAAAATTGTTTCTTGTTAGGCCTTTTCTCCCTCCTGTGATCCTAACACCAGCTTGACAAATTTTGAGTCGAAATGGTAAGAAATTTGTTTAGGAAAATATATTTTGGAAATATCTTATTGCACTCCTGCGGTCCTGATACCAACTGGGTTAAAATGTGAGTGGGAAAGTTAAGAAATTAATTCGGAAAATTGTTTTCCGTTAGGCTTTTTTCCATTCCTGTAATCCTGATACTAGCTTGACAAATTTTGAGTCGAAGTGGTAAGAAATTTGTTTAGGAAAATATATTTTGGAAATATCTTCTTGCACTCCTGCGGTCCTGATATTCCAACGCGAAGGAGCGAACGATCGACCTGAAATATAAGTCTACCTAAAATTTGGCTGGGTAAGTACATTTTTATCAAAAAATATTTTAAAATGACCCCCCAGTACGCCACACCACGAGCCGCCACTGCTCTAAATACTCACTAGTAGTAAGCAACCTTTTTAGCCAGTCAATAAATTAGAGATAACCCTGGAGAAGATCAGAAACAGGGTACATAAAAATTGTATTGCAAATTTTTGAACAATATACTAACTGATTTCGGTTTTTCATTAATCAGTCATTATTTTCACATTGTCTTTATTATTTACCGTTTGTTGGGATTTACACTAAAATGTGCCATTTAGCATCATGCATTAGAGATCACAGTTTGCTAATACTAACAACCATTAATAAACAGTTAAAAGTAGTTAATTATAGTTCTAGCAACAATTACGGTCAAAGTACTATTAAATTATTAACTATTAACTAATCAGTATATGAAGAAAAGGAGTGTTCAATATGTTGACGCATCCTGTACACCCTGTACATGAAGAGTTATCGCCCTGCAATTCTTGACGACGCTTGCGCAACAGCGCTGTAACGTACGTCATAGATGCACATAATCCCAATAATGTAATGTATAAAGACGCAAAGTTTTCGAAATCCGAAATTTGATTCAAAAAGCGTAAATTATTCAGAACACAAAATTTCTATCGTAATGGTCCTAAAATGTTTGTTATAATATTCTATTTGTAATTAAGATATGAAAAATTTTACATTTTTTGTAATTATTACGTAATTTAAAAAATACCGCTTCAACTTGTTATTCACACTTCATAAATCGTTTATCCTGTGAAAGACAGTTCTATATACAGCACTTAAATTTAAGAGTGGAATAGCCCATTGAATATTTTTAAAGTTAGAATACTCTGATTGTATAATATTAACTTTGAATATCAAAATTGTGTTGGTTACATTAGAATCATTTAGGATATATTAAACTAGGCCCGACTTTAGGTGTCTTTTTACCACAAATTTAGTAAGCCTCTATAATAACATTTTTGACAAATTTCAAAATTATTTGGTTTTCTTTATTAGTATATTAATTCATTTTACTGTAATCGTATATCAGAGTTGTTCCTTTAAATTTTAAAACAGGTAGAATTGTGATTCCAACGGAATGAAAATAAACTCCCTGTTTATACACAAAAGTTAACCTGCATTATATTAATTTGTATAGGTTATTTATTGATTATTTTTTTGTAACTCTGTTTATTTAAAATACACATGATAGGAGAAGTAAATAAATTCTCCCTTTCCCTATAATTATTACTTTATTATTCATTTATTTTATATTTTATAAGGATGTTAATCATTACTTATCATTGTCTAAAGAAACATTTGAATCTTGATAACTAGATACATGTATATTTTAAGTATGTTTATCTATATCTAGATAGAATTTGGGTAAAGTATCTAATATCTATTTTTAGATACTAATTTCCGAAAGTATCTGTATCTGCATCTAGATACAAAAAAAGTATCTATGCACAACACTATCTGCATATAAAAGAACATATTTATAAGACAATCCCATTTTTCATTTTTCAACCAATCAGATTTGAATATTTTTAGCTTATCTGTAAATCTGACAATGATTGAACGAAAAATCATCTCGCCATGGTGATTGCAGAAAATCACCACCATTAATTTAATTTCTCCCATGTTCCCGTATTGTTTCCTTAGTTTTGCACAAAACACTCTCTTGATAAATTAAAGTGAATAAATTGCCAATTTTTTAAAATTTAAATTCCAAACATAAACTGCGATTTTCTAGCTGAATTTATTGCGTGCTGGTTTTGATGAATTTTTAGCCAAAAACAACTCGACAATCCAGGCGGCAAATTTCCCGAAATCAAAACCATCACTTAGTTATTTTGAGTTAAGAATAACCTTTTATTTTTAATTGTCCTGCTAGAATTTGGTCGCGTACGCTCGCGAATGTCGACGCATGTGTCTTTGCGCTGTTCAACTTTCTACCAAAGTACCAATTTACATCAAAGGTGGTGTCGGTTGAGGGCGACTACTGTTTTTGTTAATGCGATATACTGTGGCTGTAAATTGCGTCATAGTAGCAGTAGCTCATCCACGTCCACATAAGTATAACCTATACGATGCCAGGAAAATCGTGTATCAAATTCTGAATGTTTTGTGGTTCGAGCTTGTTATATGTATATTAACTAATAATTGCCTTATAATTAGGATAAGTTTTAATTTAACATTTGTACAGACTGTAAAACTTTTGTACATTCGTTTTCTTAATTCTAGTGTAAGGGGTGAGTCACCTTGTGTAGTGCCATATAAAATGCAATAAATATAAGTAAATTTTAAATGTTTTAGGAAGTATAATATATCCTGGTACCAATTTAAAATGATGATGGCAGAAAGAAACCCCGATCTCGAATTTAATAGTGGTATCGTGTTATCTGCTATTGAGGATTCCACATATGATGCTTCACATCCAAATAAAATCAAGCAAGAATTTCCATATTCCGAGCATAATGCTATTGGTAAGTGATTAACATTAAAAAATGTACCCACGGTTTGTGTACTTACGAACTGCTAATAATAAGTAGCTTATATATATCTTGTCCAAGATTATTTACAATTTCTATATGATGGTGGAGAGCAGCCGTAGCTCAGGATCCCCAGCCTGGTCGTTCTCCCTCGCAAGGCAGCGGGAAACCAGCGAGGTTGATTTTTCTCCAGGAAAACCTCTCTGGAGAAGAAGTGCATGCACTTCCTGTGGTTCGGAGCCCTCGTTAAACTGTAGGTCCGCTATGTCTGTTTGTGCAAATTATCTATTGCCGCGCACCAAACAGACAGGAGAGAGGTAGCCAACGCCCTGAATAGGGTATGCCACTATAAGAAGAAGAATATGATGGTGGTAATGTTTTAGACAATTTTGGAATGCCTTTTTTTACTACTACTGTCACTTTTACTAGTAAAATGACTGTTACCAAACCATTATAATACATATTCGTTAAGAGATGAACGATGAACAATGAACTGCTGATCAACAATGTAGAAGTTGTTTTAAGTTTAATTTTAAATTGTATATGTATAAATATGAAAACCAAAGTTTTTCATACTTCATTTCTAACATCACAATTTAATGAATGTCAATAATGTCGAAAACAACCAATGCTAGCTAATTGTTTACATTAAATCTAATTCTATTAAGGGAGTGGCGTTGGCTTAGAGTATTACCGCTCGCATCTAAGGCGAACGGTCTGGGGTTCAATTCCCTATGGATACCAAAAGAAAAAATGCAGCAATACATTTATGCTGTAACCCGCCACTCAATTCCTCAATTAGCTGTAGGCAATCGCGGTGTCTTAATGCTTTATACCTTCCTGGATATTAGTAGTTCAGATTTGACGTATAATTCCTCCGTGATCCACTTTAGCGCTAAGGGAAAGTACGTGGCAAAGAAGAGTGCCGTAGTCAAGTAATGCGCTGATTATTATGATGAAGTTTACTATAAGATATTTACCGTAATTTGCCTGCCCTATTTGTTAAAAAGTAGAAGAAAAGGAGGATCGACCTAGTTTGGGTTACTCCCTGCATTCTTCTTGTTAATGATGAGCATAAATATAAATTTTAAATGTCTTACAGGTACTGCATATACTGGTACAAATTTAAAATTGGAGATGGAAGAAGAAGTAAAACATGAAGTCATTAGTGAAGTTTGGTTACCTGCTTATGTCGATCCCCAATCTGAGACTTCCGATTCAAATGAAATCAAGACAGAATTTCCACTTTCTGAACTGCATTCGCATGGTGTGATTGTGGAGCATGTTGATGGTAAGTGATTAAAAAGAATAAGTGAACCACAGACAGTGTTCATAATTACATAGTTATTTAGTTGCTCTACGGATTGTTTAATCTAAAAGGCTCTAATGGTAATAGCGGCTTTGTAATAAGTTAATGCGGTACCTTCATACTTGGTTGAAGACCTGAGTAACTGTAGTAAGACGGTCTCCAGGGGTCTAAATAGTTTTACTTACCGAAACCATTTGTGCTCAAGTAATTATTAAGAAAACAACTATAGCATTAAACCATATATATTGTTATATCCACGATAGAGTTCAGAAAACAGAATAGAGAAAGAACAAGAAAGAAGCGCACGCTCATTGGGCATTAGGAAGAAAATAAAAGTCCTTTACATATTTTAAAATTGTGTTTTATTTGAACTGCAGCAATCGAGTGATGCTTAAGAACTAACTATTTTATCGCTCTACAAGTCGTAATACACCAAGAGCCGATTTTGTTGAAATAATAATTCACAAGACTTTAGAAAAACCGATAGAGTGAGAAACAGAAAGAAGGGCTGCCCAGTGTCGTGTCACCCACAGACTTTAGTAAAACGGATAAAGAGGAAAAAAGAGGCACTGCTTTGTGTCGGGTGACCATGGATGACTTCAGAAAATCGGTTAGAGAGAGAAAAAAAGCACTGCCATGTGTCGGATCTCCGCAACAGACTTCAGAAAAACGTCCCTATTTAATTCAAAAATGTATCAGGATAGCGGAACAAAATGTTAATAAAAGCTTTTTGGTAACAATTGACCTACCTTTCTTTATACTTGTAAAAATTTAACCAATGCTGTAAGCGCTGTGACGTGGTTGTTCTTTTTTAAATAGCACTCTACCAATTTTTAGGCTTATCCGATACAGAATTTTTTTCTGTTTTCAATGGTATAAAACTTGTATACCCTTACATAATAAAATTTTCGAAAAACGCCCAAAAAACGTCTTCGTATTTGCAAGCCCTGAATTTGAAAAAAACCTCAAAACCTGTACATGGTTTCGGTTTTGGTTTATCAAAATTGGAGACTGCTTACCTATTCAGTTCACATATAGCTCATGCGATGTGAAATTTTTTTGTGTTAGAACACAATTTAGTTCTTTAAATTTTATATCTTTGTTTATTTTTGTCTTTTCTGTTTTAGTTATGGCGATGTACAAGGCTTTGTGTATGTGGGATATAAATTTGTTTAGAATATTAAGTCTTGTCAATCGGGGCAGTTACAACAATAACGTTAGTTTTTTAAGCATGTTTAACGATTTCATTATTTCAGAATCACTTAATTTAATTGATCTTATTGCATTGTTACTGCTAGCCATTACTACTACAAAGTCGTTTTTTTCCAAAAGTTTTCTTTAACTTCTTACTGTCAAATAACACCTGAGTAAAAGCCGCGTTTGAGTTGAAAATAATTTGTACTGAAAATTTATCTGAAGGGAACATGCTGGAAATCATTTCTGACATACCACGACCGTGGTTGTCAAGCAGTAGCAGCACACGAGAGATGTTAGTATGAGAGCTAAAAGACGTAAATTGTTTGTTGCAACTTTTTAAAAAAGGAACTTTTGATTCGACTTCTTTGGGGTCGCTTTTAGTTAAAATACTTTTAATAAATATCCCGTCCTTCGTAATTATGACTGGTGTAAAATTAGCAAAATGTCTTCTTTAAGTTCAATTCAATTTTTCATTTTATTTAGTTTGCCACTTTCTTTTGTACACGAACCACCAATTCCTTTTCTTTTTTTGCACGAAGCAGACCAAGCTATTCTTAAAATGTGATACCCTTGCTTCACCATATTCTCCTTCTCTAACCAGCAAATAGAACAAACGAGGTATTCTTAAAAAAGTTTTTACTATTATTTTTACATGAAAGCTCCTGATGCAACGGTAGGACTGGTGCGATCTCATAGTCACTGTTGGCGCCCAACAAGTTGATACAAAAGTACTTTTGAAAATATGATAAGTAACAATAATTATTACTGAAGTATAGGAAAGTCTACGTGAATTGTTTCGCTGATCTTTAGAATTGTTCTACGAATAATTACTTATTACCTTAGTTATTTTATTTCTTCGAAGCAAAAACATTATTTTAACAACCAGCTGCAGTTTGCTTAAAGTAAGCAGCTGGCGAGTAAAACTTAAGATTTTAGGAATGAACCTAAATTTTTCCATGTATCCTAAAAGCTGCTGTAATCTGATTATATTTCGTGTGATTACAACAATTAGCTTGTGGCGCTATAATGTGAAATTTTATTTTTCTATTAAAAATATTTTGCAGAAGTATTTTTCCAAATATGGAAATTTAATAATGCAGAAACAAACCTATGATAGCCTATTGTTAGCATTTATGTGTATGATAACATTATTAATGCAAGCGTTGGTTAATTACAGTAAAACACGAAGATACTAACATTCAGTCGCTGGACTTCCAAATAAAATCAGAGGTTCCTGATCTGGAATGCGGTATCAAGTGTGATAATGATGATGTCTACATAAAGTTTGAGCCATTGGTGAGCGAGGAGCTGCATGTGAAAAGTGAAACTTGTACAAGTGAAAAACCTTTTAAATGTAGCATATGTGATTATAGCTTTATACAGAAAGGCGACTTTCAAAGACATATGAAAACTCATGCTGGTGAAAAACCTTTTATATGTAAAGTTTGTGATCGTGGATATATACGGATGTCTGACTTACAAAGACATCTGAAATCTCATAGTGGTGAAAAACCTTTTAATTGTAATGAATGTGATTATACATGCATACAGAAAAATAGCTTGGAAAGACATATAAAGACCCATACTGGTGAGAAACCTTTTGAATGTACTGTATGTGGTTATGCATGCATAAAGAAAGATACCCTACAAAGACATATGAAAATTCATACTGGTGAAAAACCTTTTAATTGTAATATCTGTGATTATGCATGCATAGAGAAAGGTACATTGAAAACACATATGAGGACTCATACCGGTGAAAAGCCTTTTGAATGTAGCAAATGTGATTATAGATCTGGTTCGAACAGTAACTTACGAACACATATGAAAACTCATACTGGCGAAAAACCTTTCAAATGTAGCATATGTGATTATACATGTACACAGAAAGGTGACTTACAAAGGCATACGAAAACTCATTCTGGTGAAAAAAATTTTAACTGTAATGGGTATGATTATACATGCAAAAAAAAAATTAGATTGAAAATACATATGAAAACGCGTACTGGTGAAAAACCTTTAAAATGTAATGTGTGTGAATATACATGCAAAGAGAAAGGTACCTTGAAAAGACATATGAAAACTCATGCTTGTGAAAAACCTTTTAAATGTAGCAAATGTGATTATAGATTTGGAGTGAGGAGTAACTTACAAACTCATATGAAAACTCATACCGATGAAAAACCGTGATATAAAATGTATGTGATTATCAGATGTATTAGTTCCAGAGGCAGGAAACATTTGTTGACGGTATCGGAATCTAGCAAAAAAACTGGAGTTGAGGTAGGGTGCTTATTATACAAGTTATACTTCATCATTGGTGTTATTTAATAATATGGACACCTGAAGGTACACTAGTTAAGAGAATTTCATTCAATGAAACAGTCAGTGGAGATGTTTTAAAAAAATTACTTCAATTAACGAACATGTGCCCGTTTGTTCCGGAAATTTTGAAAATTTGTCTTGTACAGATTTCCTTCCAATTAAAATAGATTCATTCTTGTGTTTGTATTAATTTGTTATATTTTTATTGTATTACTATGTTTGAGCCTTACTATTTATTCGTAACTGAAATTTGTACTTGCATCATTTGTAATACTTTAACCTTATAATTAAATTGGATATTATTGTATTTGTTTGTGTCTCTAATTTTATATATAACTTTACAAAGCACATCAAATAATTTTTGGATTTTTACAGAAAATCTTGTCAGATACATGTCTGTCACCTAAAATGTTCAAATAACCACTTTTTAGAATTAATTTTAGGTATTGCAAAAAATAAATGAAAATATTTAAACTAATTCCGTTTCACTTGTTAACCTTTCCTACTGTCCAGCATGTACTTGTTATATCCTGTTCAGCATGTACTTGTTATATCCTGTTCACGCAAACAAGCCTCCGACGACCGAATCGAAGAGGTACAATGTAACAGGGAAAATTTAAACACAAAGATAAGTGTGCGTTTAATTCGCCATGTTTGTGAATTTTTTAAATTTTCGACAGTCAACGAAAATTTAGTTCACGAAGGAGGCGCACGCGGCGCTTTAATTCACGATTTTCGCAGCATGACCGCGCCGGTCAACCAGCCCTGCCAAGAAGGGGGGAGCTACGATTTTCGTGCGCTGCAATGTTATGTGGGTTGCCTATAAAAGCGTTTGAAGACCACAATTTAAAACAGAATCTGACAGAGCCTGCCTGCGACTGCCAACAACTAGAAGTTGAAGACAGAATCTGACAGAGCCTGCCTGCGACTGCCAACAACTAGAAGTTGAAGACAGAACCTGCCTGCAACTACCGACAACTGCAAGTGCATTGGTTTTGCATACTTTGTTAGTAAAGCTTAATTCAAGTTTAAATTGAATTAAGTTCAGTAAAGTCAATAGTTAAAATATAATTTGAGTTCATACCGATCAGCCAGTACCGTTACAGAAACCACTGTACTTGTTAACAAGCGATTATAACAACCGTTATTTATTTTCAATTGTTTCAGCGAGTCCAGTGTACCAGAAACCAGTCCGACGAGTTATTTGAATTCAAGGGATCCAACTAGGCAAGTATTAACCTACGTGCCTATGTTCGGTAATCGCCTGCAAGGTAGAATTCATTTAATAAACGATCCAGAAACGTTTAAGCATAAAGCATTGTATTCGCAGTACAGCGAAGTGGTTATTACCTGTTCAAATAAATACGGCCAGAATTCAGTAAATAAATCACAAGTGAGGAACGTGTAGATGTTACTCTGGTGTTTTATATCTCCCGGTGGCTGCAATCAACCCGAAATTCGCATGCGTAGGAATTTGTGATTCGAGTTGGTTTGTCACCCTTGTTTTAAATAATGATTTGGGCCAGGGCAAGCGAAGGTGTGTCCGCTCAATGATTGTTTACAGGTGATCTAAAAGTAAGATTTACCGAAGTTCAATTTACAAAGTAAATTGCATTCATTTTCCCCCGAAACAGAATATAAATAAGCCGAATACAGTAAACCACTCAGCTGACTAAGCAAAGACAAGTTCAATTATAAATATAAACCCGTTGGGGTAAAGATTAATGCAGGGGCGAATAACTAGGCAACGTAAGTTCATACCTGTAGTATTTTAAATCCAGTCATCGTTATTAAAGATACTTGCAGGGCTAGTTTTTGTACACATAAGCGACACAGAAAGTCACAGTAAACGTGGTGTATAATGTGGAAACACCCACTAACGTTATATTCGCTTCAGTGTGTCGCAAATAATGCTTATTTGCTTGCTTAGCCCACATTCCGTTCACCAGTGACATTTTGGAATTGTCAAGAAGTCAAGATTACAGTTCGAAGGTGCAGGTGCACTGAATCCAATTCTCACCAGTTCTAAACGCCAACCCAAGAAACGTGTATTTAACAATATTATAAATTTGTTTCTTTATTATACAAATTTTGTAGACAATAAGTAAATTTTTAGTAATAATTTATTGATGTACATAGTTATACAAATTATAATTATTTTACACCCGTTAATGAGTTTCAGTCTAATTTTATTTCCTAGTAAGGGATTACCGTTGAACCTTGGACAACTCCATGCAGCTATCCGACAAAAATATAAATAATTTAGCGTACAGCAAACCACCCAGAGGTTTGAAACGTTACAACAATTCAAAGACAGCAACAAACTTGATTTCTCACATTGAAGACAAACACAATCGACTTTCTACTAGCTCGCCACAAAAAGGTTGTATACGTATTGTTGTCTTGTTACGGTTTATATAAAATAAATTATAATTCGTAGTTCGTGATTATGTCTGGAATGAACACACATCTCCAAAATACAAGGATAATATATTTGTTACATTTGATACATGATTACTTAAACTAAGTTACACTTGCATAAATATCAGTAGGTTACAAATATGAAGAAGGTAGACTGCGAAAGGTTATGGTTTGATCTGTCAACTCGCCTTGTAGGGAGAATAAATTTATATAAACTTCAAAGTAGGTCATGCAGACACTTTCATGTTTTAATCAATAAAATACTTCTGACACATTGTAAAATCTAACTAAGAATTAGTTATCAAAATAATTAATGGTTTGAGTAAACCAATTCTAGCAGCGTGACAAAAATTTATGTCTTCGTGGATCTGCCTAGCCATTTTATAAAACAGTTTATAATCATACTTCCCTTAAAAATGATTTTCTCTTTTGTAATTATATAAAGAACACGGAAAAAGTTATTCTTTAACATGCGTTTTCATATGTTTTTGTAAGTCACAATTCCGCATCCACCCACAACCACATACAGTGCATTTGAAAGGTGTTTCTCCCATATGCCTTGTGAAATGTTTTTGTAGCTGAATCTTTTGATTAAATTTATAATCACAAATGGTGCATTGATATATTTTTGCGCGGATATGAGTTTTTTTATGTCTTTGAAAATCACATTCCCCCATCAACTCACAACCACATACACTGCATTTGAAAGGTCCCGTATGTTTTTTTAAATGGTTTTGTAGATGAGTGTTTTGAATACATCTATAATCACATATGTTGCAATGAAAAGGTTTTTCTCCTGTATGTGATTTTACATGTTGCTGCAGCCTACTTCTACGTGCACATCTGTAAGCACATACCGTGCACTGAAAGGATTTTTCTCCAGTATGAACTTTCATATGATTATGTAAGGAACTTTTCCGTATACATTTGTAAGCACATATCTTGCATTTTAAAGGTTTTTCACCTGTATGTGTTTTTATATGTGCTTGTATGTCAGTATTCCTTATACAACTATAATCACATAGAGTACATTTTAAAGGTTTTTCACCTGTATGTGTTTTTATATGTCTTCGTAATTCACTCTTCGCCACAGATCTATAGTCACATACACGGCACTGAAAAGGTTTTTCTCCAATATGAGCTTTTATATGTTGTTGTAGGTTACTTTTCTGTATACATCTGTATCCACATACATTGCATTTAAAGGGTTTTTCACCTGTATGAGTTTTTACATGTTGTTGTAAGCTACTCCTCCGTATACATCTATAATCACATAGAGTGCATCTTAAAGGTTTTTCACCTGTATGAATTTTCATATGTTTCTGTAACCTACTGTTCTCTGCACACCTATAACCACATGCACTGCACTTTAGAGGTTTTTCTCCGGTGTGTGTTTTCATATGACTTTGTAACCAACCCTTCTGTATACACCTGTAAGAACATATATCACATTTTAATGGTTTTTCTCCTGTATGTGTTTTCATATGTTGTTGTAAGTGACTTTTTCGTATACATCTGTAACTACATACACTGCATTTTAGAGGTTTCTCTCCAGTGTGCGTTTTGATATGTTGAATTAGATAAGACTTTCGTGAACAAGCATAATTACATGTATGACATTTTAAAGGTTTTTCAGCAGTATGAGTTTTCATATGTTGTTGTAAGCTACTCCTCCGTATACATCTATAATCACATAGAGTGCATCTTAAAGGTTTTTCCCCTGCATGTATTTTCATATGTTGTGAAAAGTAACTTTTTCGTAGACATGCATATGCACAAACAGTGCATTGAAAACGTTTTTCTCCTGCATGTATTTTCATATGTTGTTGTAAAATATTCTTCGATTTATATTTGCAATCGCATATATTGCATTGAAATGGTATAGCTCGAATATTATTATCCACAAAACTCTTGTCGATTTCATTTTTTATACACAACTCCTCAGTTACCAATGGCTCAAGCTTGATGTAGATGTCGTCGCTACCACTCATGATACCGCATTTTAGATTGGAAATTTCTGTTTTTATTTTGAGGTCCAACGTTTGAATGTAGCTATCTTCGTGTTTCACTGTAATTATTCAAAACTTGTTTTAATAAAATTAGACTAACATAAATGCACAATTGCTTAACATAAGTTTATATTTGCATTATAGAAGTTGGTAGACTACCATAATAATCAGCAATGTAAAATTTTGATTTGCAAAAATTAAAACAAATTGAAACGACTTTTACGTTCATTATCAGCATTTTATTTGGTATAAGCAAAATTTACATTTTCTCTCGATAAATATATAAATGGTGTTGCTTTAGCAAGTCATTTATGAGGGTATACACCAGTGGTCTCAAAATCAAACTATACAAGGACCACAAAGGCAATTCCACAAGTAGTGGGCCAGACAGAATATGTATTGCGAGTTATTCCAACGCAGTGAGAGAAACAATTGTTGTGTACATAAACGAGTCTTCGCCCAGCTTTGTCGTGAGATTTGACAACATTTCGCAATTGATTATATGCAGCTCACAAGTTTGAAACCGCTGGTATAAGCCACATTATTTATTAGTACACAACCTGCGACTACATTTTTTTCATTACTTACCAACAGCGTGCTGTGTAAAATCATCATGCGATTGTGGTTCAGAAACTGATAATGCTTTCTTGATTTCTTTTAAATCGAGAATGTCAGTAACGGGCAATAAGTTTTCACTAATAACTCCAAGGTTTACTTTATCCATCGTCAATCTAAATTCTTAGCAGACACAAAGCTAGAAAAATTACCTGTAGAAATAACCAACCATTTAAAATATTTAACATGTATGTTGTCTGTATTAATGGGACAGTTAGAAAAGCGTCTTACTTTTAAAGAGCAAATTCGGTTAATCAGTGTGCAAAAACTTTATGCAATTAGCAAACATTTAAATTGGATCTTGATTAATGCAATTTAGTTAAAAACGTAATCGGCAGAAGCGTTTAAGGTTAATTATTAGGTTAGCACCAATCCCGGCCCTTTTTCTATATTAATTTATATGAACTACTTCTGATACAGGATGAGTCAACATTATCGGCCGACTGCATTTTTTTAATTTTTTTCTACCGTTACTAAATAGTACCTAACAAATTCAACTAAACAATGTAACCCCGCCTCGATACCATTTCCATGGTGGGTCAAGGAATCGTTTTTAACCAATAAATATATAAAATTGTTTCAAAACTCCTATAAGGTATAGACTTTTATCAAATTCTTTTAAAACTTTACTGTTGCATTACTTAATTTACTGTACAGGGGAACCCACTTAATTTTTACAAAATCATGCCCTCGCAGCTGACTGATGGGAGCTCAACGGTGCATCGGAATCATAGCTCGCAGGAGTCTAAGCTCTATCCTATTTACATACAGATGTTGCAGAAAATACAAAAATAGAATTTGGGCCATCACAAAATGTTTATTTAGGAAAAAATATTTTCAAAATTTTTCTTTTCACTCTTGGAATCTTGATATTACTATACTAACTGGTAAAAATTAAACACGAAATGAATAATTAAATCTTGAAAGGCCTTTTCCCACTTCTATGATCCTGATAATAACTTGGCAAATGTTGAGTCCAAATGTAAAAGAATTTAATCAGGAAATATATTTTCGAAATATCTTCTTGCACTGCTGCAATCCTGATACCAACTGGGTAAATATTTAACTGGGAAAGTTACGAAATTCATTCGAAAAATTGTTTTCTGTTAGAACTTTTCCCACTCCTGTGATCCTGACACTAGCTTGGCAAATGTTGAGTCGATATGTAAAGAAATTCATTCAGGAAAATATATTTTCGAAATATCTTCTTGCACTCCTGCGGTCCAGCTGGTTAAAAATGTGACTAGGAAGGTTAAGAAATTAATTCGGAAAATTATTTTCTGTTAGACTTTTTTCCACTCCTGTAATCCTGATACTAGCTTGACAAATTTTGAGTCGAAATGGTAAGAAATTTGTTTAGGAAAATATATTTTGGAAATATCTTCTTGCGCTCCTGCGGTGCTGATACCAACTGGTTAAAAATGTGACTGGGAAGGTTAAGAAATTAATTCAGAAAATTGTTTTCTGTTAGGCTTTTTTCCACTCCTGTAATCCTGATACTAGCTTGACAAATTTTGAGTCGAAATGGTAAGAAATTTGTTTAGGAAAATATATTTTCGAAATATCTCCTTACACTCCTGCGATCTTGATACCAACTGGGAGAAAATTTGACTGGAAAAACAGTGGAAGATCAAATGTAGGAGTTGCTACAGTTGAACTGCACCTCGTGATTTTCCCATTTCATTTGCATGTGTTTTTTTTATTGTAAATATTATAATAATTATTTTTCTGTATTTTTGTGAATAATTTTCTCTTTTTGTTTTTGAATGTGGAAAATAAAGATATTTTTATATATTACATGTTAAGAAATGCATTCAGAAAATTGTTTCTTGTTAGGCCTTTTCCCCCTCCTGTGATCCTAACACCAGCTTGACAAATTTTGAGTCGAAATGGTAAGAAATTTGTTTAGGAAAATATATTTTGGAAATATCTTCTTGCACTCCTGCGGTCCTGATACCAACTGGGTTAAAATGTGAGTGGGAAAGTTAAGAAATTAATTCGGAAAATTGTTTTCCGTTAGGCATTTTCCATTCCTGTAATCCTGATACTAGCTTGACAAATTTTGAGTCGAAGTGGTAAAAAATTTGTTTAGGAAAATATATTTTGGAAATATCTTCTTGCACTCCTGCGGTCCTGATATTCCAACGCGAAGGAGCGAACGATCGACCTGAAATATAAGTCTACCTAAAATTTGGCTGGGTAAGTACATTTTTATCAAAAAATATTTTAAAATGACCCCCCAGTACGCCACACCACGAGCCGCCACTGCTCTAAATACTCACTAGTAGTAAGCAACCTTTTTAGCCAGTCAATAAATTAGAGATAACCCTGGAGAAGATCAGAAACAGGGTACATAAAAATTGTATTGCAAATTTTTGAACAATATACTAACTGATTTCGGTTTTTCATTAATCAGTCATTATTTTCACATTGTCTTTATTATTTACCGTTTGTTGGGATTTACACTAAAATGTGCCATTTAGCATCATGCATTAGAGATAGCAGCACATTTAAAGCAAAAACGTCCCCAAAGTCACAGTTTGCTAATAGTAACAACCATTAATAAAGAATTAAAAGTAGCTAATTATAGTTCTAGCAACAATTACGGTCAAATTACTATTAAATTTATTAACTATTAACGAATCAGTATATTAAGAAAAGGAGTGTTCAATATATTGACGCATCCTATACATGAAGCGTTATCGGCCTTAGATTCTTGACTACGCTTGCGCAATAGTTCTGTAACTAACGTCATAGCTGCACATAGTTTAATGTTTTGTTTTCTCAAGGCAAATTCTGTATGTTTGGTATTCGTGTATGTTTTATGTTTGGGCGTATTACATTGTTAACTACTAATTACCTTATGATAAGCAAGTTTAATGGAATAATTCATACAGACTTACAAGTTTTTGTACATTAGTTTTCTGAATTTTTGCATTAGGGGTGTCACCAGTACAGTGCTATATTAAAATGCAATAAATATTGGCAAGTATTAAATATTTTAGAAAGTATTATATCTTGTTACGAATTTAAAGTTGAAGATGGAAGAAGCAAACCCTAAAATCACTAGTGGAATATCATTTGCTGTTATTGTCGATTCCACATCCGATACTTCGCATGCAAATGAAATCAAGAAAGAGTTTCCACTTTCTGAGCCAAATTTATATGGTGGGTTTGTGGATCATGCATTAGGCAAGTGATTAAAATTTAAAAAATGCAAGCACAGTTTGTCTACGAATTACTTAAGATGAACGGCTTATACTCCGTACATGAGTTTTTACAATTTCTATGCGATTTTGGTCATTTTCTTCAGACAACTTTCAAATGCTCATTCTTGCCACTTCCACTTTTACTTGAAATGTGGCTGTTAACAAACCATTAGCATATGTACTCGTTACGAGAAAATTTAATTTTGTTGTTACATGGTGAAATACTGACCAACAACGGAAAAGTTGTTTCAGTTCTATTTTAAATTGTACGCTGCAGTTATAAGAAAACCAAAGTATTACCTTTTAGCTGCATCAAAATATAACCACTTCTTGTTCGTTACTAATTAGAGTTGGGAATATTTATCCATGTATCGTCTATCCGCCATAAAAGTCAAAAATCCGTCTCAAGTTTAGCGCTGTCAGAGGATCAAAGTTGAGATTTTGGCTTTTTTTCTAAATTTAAAATCGCTTTAACATTCCGATCGACCTCGACTAAAAATCCCCCATGGGATCGACTTTTGCTTCAGAAAGTACCCATTTCGAACTTGACCATCTTCAGGATTTGTTCAGCTTTTTTTACTTTGGGTACTTGCAGCCCCGCCAGGGGTCCGGAGAAGAACACTAAAATCGCAAACAAAAATTGCAAAATTTTGTTTGCACGGTGAGCATCAAAATCCGCATAAGAAGTGTGCGGGGAGGGGCAACGTGGTTTTCGTACGATATCAAAAATCTGAGCGGGAGGAAAGTATGTTCTCGCTTAGGCCCTTACGACCGTATGTGATTTTAGTTTGTCTGATTAAAAATAAGGCTGCTAGAGGGCGCCAAACTTTTTTGTTTCTTTTGCTCGCCGCTCGGTTCCAAATTGTGCTAGGAAAACGAGACCCGCGCCATTCGACGCTCAAAAGGACCGGACAATATGAGTTATACGAGAAGTCAAAGTAGCAAAGCTTTTGCTGTGGTTACGGGCAAAAACAAAATTTTTTGGGGAAAAAAAATTTTCTAAAGTTGGAAATTGACATTTATAAACAAAAAGTTTAAACTCGGTGAAGATTTAGCCCTTGCTCCTGACTTTGACATATCGAAGGCGGAACTGGATCGGTACCACCCATTCACGAACGGTACTGGTTTGAATGAAGCTCCAAAACCAAACCTTTACACGCATACATCTCTCACCATGTTTGGCGCACAATTACGAACATTTCCGTGTTACGGACGGTCCCGGTGACGGTAGCTTCCGATAGACTTTTATTACTTAACAATTTTTGTAATAAAAACCAATTTCTAAAAAGGCCATCTTCAGGGTGGAAAATGTCGAAACGCGTTTCTCTACGTAAGGCAGCGCTAAAAATCGATTTTCGACATAAAAAATACCAGATAGGACGATTCTTGGCCATATGCAAAGACGTACTGCACAATATTTTGGAAAATTAATTAATTTTCAATTGCTTAAATAAACTAAATCGGTTCCCATCTCTAACTAACAAAACAGTAAAAACATACACAACTTTTGCAACTCAATATTCGAGTGAACACAACAACACAGGCTGTCTTTGACTAACAGCTTAGATGTCGCTACTAGTGTCAAGTATAAACGTAAATTTTAAATGTTTTTTAGGTAGTGCATATACCGGTACGAATTTAAAATTGGAGATGGTAGATGAAGTAAAACCTAACGTCACAAGTGAACTGATGTTACCTGCTGTTGTTGATCCCAAATCTGAGACTTTCCATCCAAATGAAATCAAGAAAGAATTTCCATATTCTGAACCACATTCACACAGTGGATTCGTGGAGCATTCTGTTGGTAAGTGAAAAACAAAAAATGAACCACGAGGACTGTACATAATTACATAATTATCTACAGTTTCTTCACAGACTCTTTTGTTTAATAGGCCGCAATGAATAGCGGTGTTACAATTAATTAATGCATACACAAAGTGGCACATTATTAAAGCAAGCATTATTTAATTGCAGTGAAACACGTTCAATCGTTGGACCTCCAAACCGAGTTCGAAGCTGGTGATCTGAAATGGGGTATGAAGTGTGACATGGATGACATCTACAAAAAGTTTCAGCCATTAGTGAACGAAGAGCTAGATATAAAGAATGAAACTCATACAGAAGGAAAATGTTTTAAATGTAGTGTTTGTGATTATAGATGTATACGGAAAGGTGATTTACAAAAACATGTGAAAATTCATACCGGCGAAAAACCTTTTAAATGTAATGAATGTGATTATAGATTTACACAGATGGGCACCTTACGATCACACATGAAAACTCACACTGGTGAAAAACCTTTTAAGTGTAACGTATGTGATTATAGATTTGGAGCAAAGAATAACCTACAAGCTCATATGAAAATTCATACTGGTGAAAAACCTTTTAAGTGTAGTGTATGTGATTATAGTTGTATACAACAGAGTAATTTACTAAGACATACGAAAACTCATACTGGTGAAAAACCTTTTAAATGTAGCATATGCGAGTATAGATTTAGAATGAAGAGTAACTTACGAAGACATATAATAACACACACTGGCGAAAAACCTTTTAAATGTAGCGTATGTGATTATAGTTGTATAAAAAAGAGTAGTTTACTAAAACATATGAAAACTCATACTGGTGAAAAACCCTTTGAATGTTATGTATGTGAGTATAGGTGCATAGAGAAGGGTACTTTACAAAGGCATATGTTAATTCATACTGGTGAAAAACCTTTTAAATGTACCATATGTGATTATAGGTGCATACAGAAGTGTTACTTACGAAAACATATGAAAACTCATTCTGGTGAAAAACCTTTTAAATGTAACATATGTGATTATAGGTGTATACAGAAGTGTTACTTACAAAAACATATGTTAACTCATACTGGCGAAAAACCTTTTAAATGTAATTTATGTCTTTACAGATCAGCAGATATGAGCAACTTACAAAGACATATGAAAACTCACACAGGTGAAAAACGGTTTAAATGTAATGTATGTGATTATCGATGCATACTAAAGAGGTCCCTACAAAGACACATGAAAAATCATACTGGCGATAAACCTTTTAAATGTAATGTTTGTGATTATCGCTGTATAGAAAAGCGTCATTTACAAAAACATACGTTAACTCATTCTGGCGAAAAACCTTTTAAGTGTACCATATGTGATTATAGATTTGGAGCCAAGAGTTATTTACAAACTCATATGAAGATTCATAGTAGTGAAAAACCTTTTAAATGTAATGTTTGTGATTATCAATGTAGACGGAGGAGTGACTTACAAAAACATACAATAACTCATACTGGCGAAAAACTTTTTAAATGTAATGTTTGTGACCATAAATCTGCATCAAAGAGTAACTTACAAACTCATATGAAAACTCATAGTGGTGTAAAGCCTTTCAAATGTAGCGTTTGTGATTATAGATGTGCAGTAAAGTGTAATTTACAAACGCATATTAAAACTCATACTGGTGAAAAACCTTTTAAATGTAATTTATGTGATTACAGATCAGCAGATGCGAGTAACTTACGGAACCATATGAAAACTCATCATACTGCGGAAATACATTTAAAATAAAATGTTTGCGATTATAGATGTATTAGTCCAACTAAAATCGCTGTATGCTTACTCTTTCCGGTCCCAGCAGGCCACCACGAGCAGTACTACTATATATGCCAAAACCAGAACTTATACAGGGTGATCATGGGAACCGGGCCACTATTGCCAACTTTTTTATTTTTAAAGATACAAAGTTGGTTAAATTAGGAAAAAAGTGAAAACAAAAAAGCAACAGTGTTCTCGAGTTATTTGTCAATATGAGTTTTTTTAAACGGAACCCTGTATATTTTAGTCCCTTTGAAAAAGTATGACGTCAAACTATTATTAAATTGACAAATAACGCCATATTTTAACTTTTAATGGTTTAATAACATAATCGTAACAGTCGTGAGACAAAAGCTACTTGTTTTGTGATGTAGGTCAAAATATCATTAAATTGATAGTCATTTTAACAAATAACTCGAAAACACAATGTGCGATTGTTTTCTTGTTTTCATCATCGTAACCAGAAGAAAAAGTTACACTTTTCCTTATTAACCAACATTTACCTTTAAAAATAAAAAAGTTGGCGGCCCGGTTCCCATGATCACCCTGTATAGTGACAGTGAGTTTTGTGACGCAATTATTGTTATGCATATTAACAATACATAATCGTTTTCGTCGAAACCGTTCACTTGTTATTCTAAATGGCGGATGTAAATGTTCAATGAACCATAAAATGGCGTATTATAGTTTAATTTCTCGCTAATATTTCACATTAATGAAGGCGTCAAACCGGCTGAAATTTAATGCAAACTCGGCCTATAGTTTCAAGAAAACACATCCAAGAAGCCGCACGTATTTGAATAGGCTAACCATTTTAAAAAGACGGAGACTGTTCTTGACAATCCAGAATGAGAAGATTCAGGTGGAACAAGAGTCATTCCTGGTGATTTGCCTTCATCAGAGCTTTAATACGTTTAATAACAGCGGTGAAGAAGGCAATTAGTGAACTTAAACCAAGGGCTGCAGTCGGTCCAGATGGTTCTATGTAAGAGAGGTTTGGGGTCATAATAGCGAATGATGTTGACATAAAAAACAGCGCCAGTAAAAATGGCGACAGGAAACAATGTCGCCGGTACATAATGTCGAAGTCGAAAATGTCGCCGGCAAACACAGTGCCGATAAAAAAAACTGGCTCTTCAATAATTTAAATGTTAATGTACGTGTAAAAAATTTTTATAACCGTTCATTTATTGTTCGTAGATTAGTTTAGGTATAGTGTAGTTATATAATTAAGGATTTGATAATAAAGATTTATTTATGATGAAAAATACTTTATTTACAAGTTCTAGATTTACTTCCTTGAAAGTCATATTTAAGCACTTTGTTTAATGCTAAAGAAAAGACAGACAATTTACTAAAATCAGGCATCTACAAATTAAATTGCTCGTACTGTAATTCGGTTTATATAGGACAAGCAATTGGAAATTTTGATATTAGGTCCAAGGAACACGTACGTTGTTACAAAAATAAACACCCACAGAAATCTAATTATGCTAAACACTTACTAGATCACAATCTTTCAATGACATCTAATAACATTTTTAAATTGTTACATTTTTGTGTTAGATATACTAGCAGCATTTGAAATATACAAACGTTAAAAATCTGTACCTTGAATGAATTAGCAAATTGATCTCTTAAATTCACCATTGTTGGACGTTTTGGAATAAAAATCGAGTCATTTGCAGACATGGATTACCAACATCAACAAGTTTTGTTGTTACTACAGCAACACTGTTAGTGTGTTAGCCGTTTGTCTATTGGTGAATAGAATTATTATAAAAATAAAGTAATTCAAATCCATAAGAACTACCCTTTAATGTTTGGCAATTGTAATCAAACCCTTTTCATAACTGCATGTGCATCCACACTATTTTTCTATTAAACTAGATCTAAAGCGGTGTAGCCGTTTTTGAGAAATCGTGTCGACAGATTGACAGAGTACACACAGACTTCTTAGCTTACTTACATAGTCGTTTTGAATTTGTAATTTAATTGTTCAAGAACGGTTTGTTCAATTATTGCTTTCCCTTGTACATATCGTAAGTATCTTATTTTTCAGTAATTTTGTCTGACATTTCTGTAAGTGCGTATTGCAAGCGCACGCTTTGTCGATTTCGCTGACCCCTTAAATACGCGTCCGCGTCGCCGCGAGATAGGTTTGCTAATGAAGGCCTCCCGTACAAAAATCCAATCGTACAGTATAAATTTTCCTATTTGCATTGGAAACAGTATTGGGGTTATACATAGTCGTACACAAAGAATTCACTGTATACAATGGATGCGTAAAGAGCTTGCTATTAGTAACGGGGACCTACCTTCACTTAAAGTTGAGACAGGTAAAGGGAATCGGGATTTAGTATATAGAAGATTATGTATAAGCTAATATGATCAAATTTTCAACTCCTTGTACTTATTTTATCATTTCATTTAAATTTTCATAAACTTGTTCTATTTCATTATCTTCATGTTGGGAGGTGGGCATGCACATCTGTATTATTACTGTGCCTGTTGGCTTTGTTCCTAATTTAATCATAATAATTCTTTCGTTGTACAGAAGGTAACTCTTTACTTTTATTCCAAATTCTGCATATCCACTTACCGCAGCTGTGTTTATGATTCTGTGGTTTTCACTCCAGAAGTCACCCTGTTGTGGCCATCGGTGTTCGCCTAAGCCTAGGATATCTATCTTTAGTCTCTTCATCACCAATTTGACTTTGTCATTGTTGCTGCTTAAACCGAAAAGCGACAGTTACTTTTAAAAATTAGCGGCAACTTCAACCACCATTGTTTATTTTATTTCTTATTACTTTTCATTTACATAAGTTAAAAAATGATTAAAGTAGATTCTATTGCATAGAACCATTATAATAAAAGTGTAAACAATAAAAAAAATATGCCACTTGTACGTTTTGCAATGCAAAATATGCTTAAATACAATAATTTTAACTAAATGGATTCTGAACTAATTTACAGGATAATACTCGCATTATAAATGATTTAATGCATACATTTCAACTAGATAATTAAAACAGATCACTAGTGATAATAACATTTACACCTCTTTTATTTCTTTTAAATATAGTAATTTTTAATTTATTGTACATAAAACAATTATAACTTCAACAGGTTTTGTATTTTAGCTTTATATGTATTTCAACGTGTTTACAAGTCATTATTAAAAGTAAACAGTTGGTGTTGCTATAGGAACAATAAATCTTCATAACTTGATCTTGGTTTTCTATATCTGCGTCCAGATGACTTGATTTCTCATTCCAAAACATCCAATAAAGGTGAATTTAAGAGATCAATTTGTTCATTCCTTAAAGGTACACATTTTAAATGTTTATGAATTTCAAATGCTTCCAGTATATCCAGCTTACGTTTGTCATCACAAAAGTGTAAAATTTTTTATAGTGTTATTACATGTTATGGAATGATTGTGTTCTAATAAGTGTTTAGCGTAATTGAATTTATGGGGGTATTTATACTTGTAACAACGTACGTGTTCCTTGTACCTAATATTAAAATTTCTAATTGTTTGTCCTACATAAACCGAATTACAGTGCGAGCAATTTAATTTGTAGATGCCTGATTTTAGTAAATTGTCTGTTTTTTCTTTAGCATTAAACAAAGTGTTTAAAATGTATTTTGTTGTGTTAAACACTTTGTTTTTTATTTGTTTTGTTTATAATTTTGGCGATTTTTTCTGATTGATTGCCAAAATATGGAATTGAGGCGTATTTCAATTTATCTGATTAGGTAGTTTGATAAATTTTCTGAATAGCTAATTTATAATTTTTCTCTTTAATTAGTGTATCAATAAGTTGAGCATTATAACCATTATTGTGTGCAATTTGTTTATTAATCGATATTTCTCTATTATACTGGTAACTAATTTCACCTAAAGGAACCATTAAAGCCCTGTGTATCATAATTTAGGTGTTTTATGATGACAAGAATCGTGTGGTATTGTAATGTCTGTTTAAATCTAAAAAGTTAAATAAATATTGTAATTTTTAATGATCGTCACAACAACGCATTATTCTGAAAAATTTGTTATGCACGCATATGAAAATGATACACCATTTGAAAAAGAAAAAAATTCTCTTTACCACGGCATGTTTAAAAACATATGGCCCTGATTAAAGAAAAATGAAAACATTTAAAAATTTTCATCATTGATTTGGATTAAAGCTTAAAGTGTTTTGTAATAAGAATAACTATTAAAATCGTATCTCTTAAAATAAAGAAGTTATAAGGCTGGGTAGTTATGGCTGGGACACCAGTATATAAAAAAAACTATATATGATGAATTGATGATATAGTAACCAGAGAAAACAATAATTTAGCAGCTTTTAACACTAAAATTTTAGTATTAAATGAAAGGCAAAGCTTTTTTGTATTAAAATAAATAAAAACACATCCTTTTAAAATGTATTGTTATCATGTTTGTTTATTTAACTTTTCAACACATATACAGGACGTATCAAATTGCATGTTAACTTTGGGAATTTTGCTTATTTGAAGAGATACGACTATGGTTAAATTAGAGAAAAGTTGTGGAATTTTATGCCCACTAATAATCTATAAAGAAATTGGCGCTATCTTGCTTAGTTTCTGAATAAACTGGAAAAAACTGTAATTCTAGATTTTTTTGTTTAACGTATTATTAGGACATTTGTTCATGCTGAATCTAAATTTTTGATCAAATTTGGTATAACTATTACCATTGCTCATTTTCGACTGTCAACTGTTTTCTTCTTATCGTCTGCATTTTAAATTTTTTGGTATTTGAATAGAAGTTTTTAATTCTGATTTCAACGATGTGTCACACTTTGCATTTTGTTTAAGTTTTGAGCATTTTATTACAGAAAATAATAATTTCGTAAGAGTGCCATGGAAAGACCACGTCATTTAATTTATTTTGATAAAATTCTAGTAGGTCATGAACTGATGGAAGTAAAACAAAACACTACTTCTATTTACTTTAGCCTTTAGATAGGTACATTAGGTATGCGAAAATTTCAGGAAACTGTTTTGAGCGTAGGCAGCAGTTTAAGTTATTTTTTACAAAAACAAATGAATGACACACAGCTTAGAGAGTTCATTTTAGACGAGATTCTGAACATGTTATACAAAGGTGTCAAATGTTTTGAACATTTGTTTAATAATTGTTTGTATTAGTGCAGTTCTAGTGTTATCTGTTGTATTTATTTAACCTGTTATTCAAATTTGTTATGTCAGTTGCAAACATAAAAACTGCAAGTGGAATTTTCAGTAAATTGTGTATGTTAGAAAATTTGTCATTCATTTGTTTTTATAATAAATAAGATAACCTGCTGCCTACACTCAAAACAAAGTTTGCTGAAATTTTCGCGTACCTAATTAGTGTATCTAAAAGTAAAAGTAAATAAAAGTAGTGTTTTGTTTTACTGCTATCAGTTCATGGCCTACAAGAATTTTATCAAAATAAATTAAATGACGTGGTCTTTCCATGGCACTCTTATGAAATTTTAATTTTCTGTAATAAAATGCTCAATACTTATACAAAATGCAAAGTGTGACACATGGTTGAAATCAGAATTAAAAACTCTATACAAATATGAAACAATTTAAAATGCTGACTATAAGAAAAAAAAAGTTGACAGTCGAAAATCAGCAATGGTAATAGTTATATCAAATCTGATCAAAAATTTAGATTCCGCATATACAAGTGTCCTAATAATGCGTTAACTAGAAGTATGTAACATAAATGATAAATGAGTCATAAATAAGGGAGATCCCCATAGCTAACACACAATTTGATACATCCTGTATAGAAAATATCGTTACATTTTCTATTTGTACTTATATACTTTATACATAAAACAAAAAAATAAACCAAAATTTTTACAATTATTACAAAATTTTATGTACTTCTGAAAACACTTTGTAGATTATATTATATATAATTTAATATTTTAAAGCTTATGACAATCGTTTGAGTGAAATGCGTATTTCTAAATTTCAAAAATGAGTTTTCATATGTTTTTACAAGTCAGCTTTCAGTATGCATGAATAATCACCCATATTACATTTCAAAGGTATTTTCCCAGTATGAGTTTTCATATGTCCTTGTAGGTTATCCTTTCGTATACTTCTATAATCGCATATATTACATTTAAAAGGTTTTTCGCCTGTATGAGTTTTCATATGTCCTTGTAAGGTATCCTTTCGTATACTTCTATAATCACATATATTACATTTAAAAGATTTTTCACCAACATGAGCTTTCATATGGACTGGCAAATGACTCTCTCGTTTGGATCTATAATCACATATATTACATTTAAAAGATTTTTCACCAACATGAGTTTTCACATGGACTTGCAATTGACTCTTTCGTATAGATCTATAATCACAAACATTACATTTGAAAGGTTTTTCGCCAGTATGAGTTTTCATATGAACTTGCAAATGACTCTTTCGTATAGATCTATAATCACAAACATTACATTTGAATGGTTTTTCGCCAGTATGAGTTTTCATATGTCTTCGTAAGTTACTATTCATTCTAGATCTATAACCACATATACTACATTTGAAAGGTTTATCACCGGTATGAGTGTCCATATGTTTTTGTAAGTTATCTTTCACTATGCATGTATAACCACATCTATTACATTTCAAAGGTATTTTACCAGTATGAGTTTTCATATGTCCTTGTAAGCTATCCTTTCGTATACTTCTATAATCGCATATATTACATTTAAAAGATTTTTCGCCAGCATGAGTTTTCATATGTCCTTGTAAGGTGTCCTTTCGTATACTTCTATAATCACATATATTACATTTAAAAGATTTTGCACCAACATGAGTTTTCATATGGACTTGCAAATGACTCTTTCGTATGGATCTATAATCACATATATTACATTTAAAAGATTTTTCACCAACATGAGTTTTCATATGGACTTGCAAATGACTCTTTCGTATAGATCTATAATCACAAACATTACATTTGAAAGGTTTTTCGCCAGTATGAGTTTTCATATGAACTTGCAAATGACTCTTTCGTATAGATCTATAATCACAAACATTACATTTGAAAGGTTTTTCGCCAGTATGAGTTTTCATATGAACTTGCAAATGACTCTTTTGTATAGATCTATAATCACAAACATTACATTTGAAATGTTTTTCACCACTATGTGTTTTCATATGGTCTTGTAAGCGAGTCTTCCGTATACATCTATAATCACATACATTACATTTAAAGAGTTTTTCGCCAGCATGAGTTTTCATATGTGTTTGTAAGTTACATTTTAATGCAGATGTATAATCACATACGCTACATTTAAAAGGTGTTTCTCTTGTGCGAGTTTCATTTTTCATATGCCGATCCTCACTCACCAATGGCTCCAACTTTATGTAGATATCATCATTATCACTCTCGATATCACCTTTCAGATCAAGAACTTCTGATTTTATTTGGAGGCCCAACGAAAGAATGCCGTTGGTATCTTCTTGTTTCACTGGAATTAAACAACGCTCGCTTTAATAATATTATCATAAAGAAAATGCTGACTGTTAGTTGTTTCAGGTTTGTTTTGTGAATTATTAACAAGTTATTAACAAACTGTCGTATCTGGATAAGTACTTATGCAAAAATGTTTTCATTTATATAATTATTATGGAATGTAAAAAAACAGGCAGCAAAGAAATTGGGTTCATGCTTAAAGTCTCAACTTTTCGTCGACAACGGCTTACTTTAAGTCAAAGGAATTTATTAAAATTTTATTCTAATTGCTGGATGTTAAACAGAGAAAATGTTGAAGCAAAGCTGTCTCGTTTTAACACCAGCTTGGTCTGCGTAATTCAGTCATGTGCCCTTAGACTGTATGCTTCCGTCTACAAAATATCTTCCACAATCATCAGAAAAGTTTTCATCCATAGTTTATACGAGGTAATTCAGGATGGAATCAGAATCTAAACACAATGAAAAAAGGTTGTATAAACATGGGCCCGGAAACGCCTCCTTGCAGAGTTACAGCCTTCGGAAGAGACAACAATTTGATCGTTTAAACTGTTTTTAATTCTGGAGGTTGTAACTCTGTAAGGACGCGTTTCAGGACCCATGTTTATAGGACCATTTTTCATTGTGAATCACCCTGTATAGGAAATTTTTTGTAATTTAAAACCTACTTCACATCTAGTTCCTATGATCCCAATGCTAAGCAAAATTAAAATAAACACCTTGTACATTTTACCACCTAAATGGCCTAAAAATGACGACAGAACACAATTAAAATAAAAATTAAATGACACGGGGGGTTAAGTGACCCCTCATTTGATAGATCTCTTTGCGTAGACTACAATCCTAGATTCTGGGAAAATTGTATCAATTCAAAAACAAATGGTAGGCTTCCAAATTATCTGTTTCTGGTATTAAAAAAACCACTACAAAAATGTACTAGGCGAAACAGCACAAACAATTGAAATAATTGTTCTTTCTATTCTGCCACTCTATTCAGATATTGTGTATTGTTCACGTTTGAATTTTGAGTGTGAATGATTGAATGTTGTCATTTGTTTTCGAATCGATAAAATTTTACCAAAATCTAGGAATATACTGTATTCAAAAACACCTTCAACCCCCTGTGCAAAATAATTTTTTTTTAAGATGCCCTCGCCAGTTTGTAGGTTCAAGTCGACATATGTAGCTTCACATCAAGCCGTACAAAAGTTAGTAGGGGAGGGGGAGAAAGACATTATATGACCTCACTGTATGTAATAATTTATTATAACAACGCTATTGATCATGGGCTTTGCAGACTATCTGTGATTCACTTTTTGTGTTTAATCGCTTACCAACAGCATGCTCCACATATCCACCGTGTGAATGAGGCTCAGAATGTGGAAATTCTTTCTTGATTTCATCTAAATAGAAAGTTTCAGATTTGGGATTGACAATAGCAGGTAACGAGACTTCACTAGCGACTTCAGATTTTACTTCTTCCATTTCCAATTCTAAATTCATATCGGAATGGGCACTACCTATAAGACATTTAAAATTTATGGTTATAGTTTTCACTAGTGATCCAAATGTATGCGAGCGTTCAATTCAAAAAAACAAGTTGAGTAATGTCAATACACAGTTGCAAGAATTTTGGGTTGAATGCTTGCTTACTGGGAGATGCATATGGAGAAGCTATTTTGAAATATAGGGCGAGTCAACAAGACCATGGTGGATGGTATCTCCGTTACTTTTAAAAAAACGGAAAATTTTTCAAATAAGGGATGTAGGAAGCCAAAAGGACTACATTGTAAAATTTATTTTAATTATACAGGACAACACACTTGTTTTTTTCGCATTTCTCAAACAGGTTTTGCTTTTGATATTTCATTGCGACGTTTGACATTTGCAGATCTCATTAATACAATCTACATAAATTATTTAGGTCACTTGGTGTAACGAACGGAATACGATGAGTTCTCCGCTTACTTTAGCAGGTGTAAACGCAACCCAAAGATATTCGACCTAAGTAACGCGTTATCTATTTTACCGGCTGCATTGTGTTAAACAGTGTTAAACTCAAAATTTGAATTTTTCCTGCAAATAAATAAATTCGTGTGAAGAAAAAAAAACAATGAATTGATCTGATGAGGAAACTCACGCAACAAAACTATAATGTAAGCAAAACCTTTAGAAGACTTTCCAGTATACATAAATCATTAACAGATGGCGCAAATGTTGGGATCAAAATGAGACTATATCAAACATGGTCCTAGCTAACAAGAAGAAGATGTAAATGCTTGGGGCTTAGAGTAAATTTGGGTCAGGGTAAAGGTTAGTCCACAAAACATAACTGGGTGTAAACGTACTTATTGTGACATTCATTTCTATTAAAAATGAATTAATCTAAGCAAGAAAGGATCAACATGATTTATTGTATAGGAAAGAGTGCTGCAAATGTCAAATTTTATAAACTAGTTGAACAAATAACAACGCCGCAATGGATTTTGAAAAAACAAAATATATTTAGAAAGGCAATTGAAAAGAAAACCAGATTATGCAAAAATATACAGGGTGGTTTATTGAAAAATAACAAATTTGTTATGCCACTCTTACATGAACCCCCTGTATAATTGAAAATATTGATGAAATATGGTTCACTTGGTTCCCAACAACTTTTCATTTGAGGCATTTTTCTTGATTTTAAATAGGACGGGAGATACTCACCTTGTTGGCTCACCATGTAGAATACACTTTGCATACAGTGAGGTTGAAAAATATCCCCCTACCACCTACTAACTTTTGAACAGGTAAATTTAAAAAATGGCACGGGGGGGTCGAGTGACCTCACTGTATGTAATAATTTATTATAACAACGCTATTGATCATGGGCCTTTTAAACTATCTGTGATTCACTTTTTGTGTTTAATCACTTACCAACAGCATGCTCCACAAAAAATCCATCGTGTGAATGAGGCTCAGAATGTGGAAATTCTTTCTTGATTTCATCTAAATAGAAAGATTTGGGATTGACAATAGCAGGTAACAAGACTTCACTAGTGACTTCAGATTTTACTTCTTTTTCCATTTCCAATTCTAAATTCGTATCGGAATATGCACTACCTATAAGACATTTAAAATTTATGGTTATAGTTTTTACTAGTGGTGGCTCTTAAGGTGTTAGACAAAGACAGCCTGTGTTGATTTCGACTAGTAAGTATGTAATAACGAGGTTTAATACAAGCAAAATTAAATAAAATTTAAAACAACTTTTACGTGGTTGATCAACATTTCATAATTTTTCGAACTAAAAGTGGAAGTAGTGAGAGAAGGCAGTTCAAAGTTGTCTAAAAACATAACCACCATCACATAGAAATTGTAAATACTCATGTACACGGTATAAGCTATTTATCATTGGTAATTCGTGCACCAGCTTAACAAATTGATATTAAAACGGTTAGATTTACTTGGTGCAAGGTTAGTGTGCATTAACTGTTTCCAATTCAGGTTTGACACTAAATGGACCTGCCTGTCGAGGTGGTGCGTTTTGAGTAAATACTTAAACAGGGAAAAGAGTTGTCTAATACCAAAAAATTAATTTATATTTTAATTGAATACACCAATTTTTGTTATTATCGCTTTCAAACAAACCTTTCATAGCTCTGATAACATCAGATCATTTTAGTATTTATAATTCGTGATTGAAAGTACAGTTGCCAGCTCTTACTTTGCAGTCTGGAATTGTAGGTATGTTGTGCTACACTTCTCCTGTTCGGTTTTAAAGGACAAAAACGCGCCATTATTTTAGACCAACTTTACCCTACCTGTACCATTAGTGTAGGAAATCGAACAAAGCTACTTTACAAACCCACCATTTAAATTTGGCTCCGAAAATGAAAATTGTTTCTTGATTTCATTTGGACGCGAAGCATCAGATGTGGAATTGCTAATAGCAGGTAACAAGAATTCACTCGTGACTGAGGGGTTTCCTTCTTCCAAATTAAATTTCTAAATTGGTGTCAGGATGTAGTACTTCCTAAATTATTTTAAAATGGCCTATATTTATTGCCTTTAATATGGCACCCTGCAGGTTACTTACTCCCAATGCGAACATTCGGAAAACTACTGTACAAAACGCCTTATGGCTTTTACAAATATTTAAACTGAAACTTTCTTCTAAGATGATAATAAGCAGTTAATATGTAATAATCCTCAAACATTTAAAATTTGTTGCACCAATTTCATGTTCACTTCCGAAATACATAGGTTATGTTCATTGTTCAACAAGACGTATGCGCATGCCTACGACAGATGTTGGTGGTTTTGAACTACTTCCTGTACAGGATGTTCCAACATGATTAACCATTGTTTGATTGTATATTTCCGAAATCGTTAATAGTTAGTTATATAATTTGATTGTAATTGTCTCAGAATTGGTGTCGTCAACTGTTTATTAAATTCTTTTAGTCACAATAAAATGCGATATCATTTTGAGTCAGTTAGTATAACCATATTTCATTGTTACATTTTTATTATAAGAATATATTATAGAGAGTCTTTTTTAAATGTCTCGCTGGCTGAAATATAAATATGGTTCGTGATAAGATGGAACCTTTATCGTATTGATCATTTTTTAGAAAAACCATTAATATTAGATAAATAGATCTAGACAAAATGTAATTTGTAATGTAATGTGTTTGTACCGAACCAGAAAGCACAGTACTAAAATACTTTTTCTACAAGATTAATACGCAAACTTACATTCTTCATCAAGAAGTTTTATTTGTAATAATACAGCTTTTTACTTTCCCATACCTTCGGTATAGGGAACTTTCGAAATATAGATTTTAACGGAAATACACGTTTTGGGGTCCAAGAAACCTAAAAATATGGTTCTTAAAAAGTGTCTGTTGTGTCTGTCTGTGTGTGTGTGTGCGTGGATGACTCCTCTACAGGTTAAAGTACTGGACCGATTCTGATGAAATTTTAAATCAAGAGGTATATCGAAAATTGTAGTTCTAGTTAAGCTTTTCAAAAAATCCAAAACCGGAAACGAAAGTTAGACGTTTTTTTTAGCGTTTTCTTCCAAAAAAAATTTAGAAATTTGAGCACGGAATCTGAGAGAAGAACTTAAGGCAAACCAAAAACTTTCTTACCAAACTCTCTAGCTTCAAAATGGCGGCCGCTACAGCTTTTTGAAAATTTCGACATCAATGCCCGTTTACTCAAAAAGTAGTGGCCTGATCGGGATCAGCTACCACTTGTTTGAGAGCCCTTTCTAGGTAGTATGCGATGAAATAAATTAATTTCGAAAATCCGAAAAAAATCGCAATGGCGCTGTTTCAAAATTTTGAAAATATTCAAAAAAAAATTTCTCAAAAACTGTCCACGCGATTTTTTTAAACTCTCGGAGCCGATAGAGCTTGCATTGAACTACAAACTTGTTGTTTACTTATCTCCCAAATTTTACACTGACGTCTTCCAAAAATTTTACACTTTTGCAAATACGATAAGTTTTAGTACGGGAAAGTCCACACTTCAGCTTTTTTCCAATTGTTTTTTGTCTTATACCAAATAAACAAGACATTAACTTACTCAAAATATTAATGATTGTTATTAACTATTTCTTAAATTTAGTACAATTTTGTATTGTACAATATGTAGCAGTATTGATTTAACATTGTATAGAATGTTATATTTATATATGAGATTTTCTGTCCCCGTGTTTTAAATTAGCTACTGGACATACAATATTGATTAAACTACTGTAAAACCTGAAGTCACAAGTGAAGTTTCTTTACCAGTTGTAGTCGATAAAATCAACAACGAATTTCCATTTTCTGAGCCACATTTGGATGGTGGTTTTGTGGAGGGTGCTGTTGGTACCTAAGTCATCAAATAACTTTTTACTGTGCTCTGAATTAATCTTACTAAAAACTACATTATTGAATAAGAAGCGTTAAAAAATCGTTGGGAAAAACATGGGTCCAAACTCCTATGAATAATTAATTAAAAGAAGAATACAATTATGGTTTTCATTTATTTTACCAACTACTTCCCTTAAAAGGAAAAATGGATCTATTTCAGTTTGTACCTAATACAGTTTAATAATTGATATATATTAATTGAAATACTGAGTACACCTATAATTGCAAATAGGTAAATACATTTCATTTAAAGGGTATTTTACCAGTATGAGTTTTCATATGTCTTTGTAAGTTACTCTTCCCAATACAACTATAATTACATACATTACATTTGGAAGGTTTTTCACCAGTATGAGTTTTCATATGTCTTTGTAAGTGATTCTTCCGTATACATTTATGATCACATATATTACAGTTAAAAGGTTTTTCACCAGTATGAGTTTTTGTATGCGTTCGCAAAGTACCTTTCCCTATGCATGTATAATAACATACATTACATTTAAAAGGTTTTTCACCAGTATGAGTTTTCATATGCACTTGTAAGCCACTGTTTTGTATACATCTATAATTACATATATTACATTTAAAAGGTTTTTCACCAGTATGAGTTTTCATATGGTATTGCAAGCTACTTTTCACTATGCACGAAAAATCACATATAATACATTTAAAAGGTTTTTCACCAGTATGCGTTTTCATATGTCTTTGCAAGGTACCTTTTACTATGCAAGTATAATTGCATTCATTGCATTTAAAGGGTTTTTCACCAGTATGAATTTTCACGTGTTTTTGTAAGCTACCCTTCTGTATAGATTTAAAATCACATATATTACATTTAAATGGTTTTTCTCCAGTATGTGTTCTCATGTGTCTTTGTAAATTACTCTTCACTCTGGATATATAATCACATACATTACATCTCGCAGGTTTTTCTCCCTTAAGAGGTTCATTTTTTATATGCAACTCCTCACTCTCCAATCGCTCAAACTTTTTGTAGATGTCATCGTTATCACTCTTGATATCACATTTCACATCAGGAACTTCTGATTTTATTTGGAGGTCCAACGATTGAATGATGCTGGTATCTTCGCGTTTCACTGTTATTAAATAACGTTTGCTTTAATAATATTTTCTTAAACAGAAAAATGCGGACAGACAGTTTGTAATTAAATTTTGTTTCTGTATATTAGCAAGTTCTTAAATGTTTCGCCCATTTTATTATCAACGTACAAGAAGTTGTTAAAAGAGATTAAAATACAAGTTAAATACAATCACTTACCTAATGCATGATTCATAACCCCACCATATGAATTTGGTTCGCTAAGTGGAAATTCTATCTTGATTTCATTTGGATGCGAAGCATCAGATGTGGACTCGACAAGAGCAGATAACGAGATTTTGCTACCGACTTCCGGGTTTCCTCCTTCCATCTTCAATTTTAAATTCGTATCAGCATGTAATACTGCCTAAAACATTTAAGACTTACCCATAGTTATTGCACTTAATATGGGAGTATATAAGGTGACTAACCTTTAACCCTACAATTCGGAAAACTAATGTACAAAAGCTCTACAATGTATAATTTTTTTAATTTAAAACTATCGTATAATACGGTAATTATTAGTTAATACATAATAAGCCCAAACATTCAGAACCATTTGTGCCACGATTTTCCTGTGCACTCCAGAATTGACTTTGGTTGTGGGCCCAGCTGCGCATGCGGCCTTAAAGAATTCATTAATGGCATTTGAACTACTTCATGTACAGGATAAGTCAATATGTTGAATAACCCTTTTGTGAATTTCCCTAAAAGTTACTAGTTATTAATATAATTAGCTTGCAATTGTTTCAAGGTTTGGTGTTTTAATTATTGAATAATTGTTGTTCGTACTAGCAAACTGTGATTACAAGCACGTTTTTGTTTTAAATTTGTTGCAATATCTAATGATACAAAGAGGCACATTTAAGATTCTATATCAGTTTTTCATTCAGTTTCCACATTGTTATAGCGGAAATACATCAATACAACTTTCCTATGCAACATATTTTATTTGAACAGCACATTTATCTTTTTTCTTTCAAACAGCTTACTCGTTTTTGTTGGATGCTGGTGATATTCTTAAAAATTTAATTGTGTAAAAGCACAAAGTTTTCGAAACATCTCTTTGCACTCCAGTTGTTCTGTAATACGGATACTAACTAATGAAAATCTTACTCGAAAAGTGTAAAAAAGTTCCAGAAAAGAACTTTGTCCAAGACCTTTGCCTACTTCTGTGACTCTGATACCAGCTGGACAAATAGGTAGTCATTCAAAATTTTGAGAAATTTATTTTGTAGTTAAAATGGAAGAATTAGATAGGCAGGACACGTGGTAAGGATGGCGAATGATAAAGGTGCGAAGAAAGTACCTAATGGAAGGCAACATACAAGGATCAAGAACTAAAGGCAGACCATGCAAAAGGTGGAGAGATGGAGTGAAAGACTACCTTAGGTGATTAAGAATTGGTAACTGGAGGGCAGTGTCACAGGACAGAACGTGATTACAATTTGACTGCGAAATTACCGAAATGGTATAAACAGCAGTGCAATAAATAAAAACTCTGCACAGACTTTTTGTATAAAAATTATGACACAGAGTAATTTTGCCATTATTGGAGTGGATGTAGTGGAATAACCAGAATACACAAAATACAGAACGTATAAAATGTCTCAATGCACCAAAAGAATCTAGGAGAAAAATGATTTTTCTAATTGATATATGATTAATGTAAAAGCTAAACCAATACGTTACTGTGTTCAAAAAATTGCAGTTATAATAAGTTTTTGTGCACCCATGTCTGGTTGGCCACAGGGTTGTCTCTCATTTACTTACCGCAATTAAAAGTAGCTTACTAATGGGTATTTAGAGTAGAACTAGAGTAGGTACTCGAATGTAGTTTAAATATTAAATTTTTATAACAGTTCCATTCAGAGTTTGACCAGTTTGTTGTATCAAGGAAGAGAATTGTAAGATAAAAGATAACTGTTTTGAAATAAATATGTTGTATACATACGAGAATTTCTATTGACGTATTGAATTAAATAACTGATGTCGAATTTTTTTAAATGTGACGTCCATTATCCGTTTAGATATAGCAGCATCGTTGAAACAAAAGCGTCATTGGAAGTCAGTTTTGTTACTATTAACAATAATTAATAAACAATTACAGACACCAATTGCAGTTTTAAAAACAATTACAAGCAAACTATATTAATACCTAGTAACTAATCGGAAAATTCCAGAGGGTTATTCACCATCTTGACTCATCCTGTACATGAACAGTCTAAATGCCATTATACAATTTTTGACAAACACATAACCTATAAAATTTTCAACTGTAGTTGAAAATCGTGTAACAAATTCGGAATGTTTGGGCTTCTTACAAATTAACTCAAAATAATAATAATTATTATTATAAAACGTTTTAGAAACTATAGTTTTTAGTACATTTGTTTTCCGAATTTTTACGTTACGGTTGAGTCACCTGTCTAGTAGTAACACATTACAGGTATTTAGGTATTGATCAGTTTTAAATTTTTTTGGAAGTATGTCCTAGTAAAAATTTAAAATTGAAAATGGAAGAAGGAAACCCCGAAGTCACTAGTGAAATATCATCTGTTATGGTCAATGCCACCTATGATCCTATTCATTTAAATAAAATCAAGAAAGAATTACCACTTTCCGAGCCAAAGTTGGATGGTGGGTTTATGAAGCATGCTATTGGTAGGTCATTAAAATTTAAAAATGTAACCACAGCGTGTGAACGAATTACTAATGATAAATCTAATTTAATTAAAGCAACAAATGTATGCTGTAATTCACCACTCAGTTCTCCAGTCTGGTGTAGGCATCTATGAATTCTTGCAGACTAAAACCTTCCTGCGTATTAGTAGTTTAAATAATTAGTATAATTGTAGTCCCTTTTGTTCAACCTTAACGCTAAGAAGGAGTATATGTGGCAGAGATTATTGCCGGAGCCCAGTAAGGAGTCGTTATAGGCTGTATATTGTGATACAATTTAGTATAACATATTTTCAATAATTTGCGTGGTCTTCTTGTTAAAAATTGATAGCGTAAACATTGATTTCATGGCCGTCTTTCTGTAGAAAAACAATTCTATTTTTATCCTTCATTTATTATTAACCAATTTCATATTTGAAACGGTTAAAAAGAGAATTGTGTTCTACGGGGATCTATTAAAACATATTATACAGGGTGCTATTTAAAAAGTTGTTGGCGTTATTTCTGGCTAAACCTATACGTTATCTATTGCTTTTCTATGAATAAATAAACAACTTCAGATTCATTTATTTAACAAATGTGGAACGAAAGGGGGGTGTACGTAGTTTTGTTTACACCCAGTATACTTGCTTATTAATAATATAAAAAAGCAGGCTGCACAACAACACTTTTAAAACTCAATATTTGAAATTCACACAGGCTGTCTTGGTCTAACACCTTACGTGAAAGTATAAACGTAAATTTTAAACGTTTTCTAGGTAGTGGACATACTGGTACGAATTTGAAATTGGAGTTGGAAGATGGGGTAACAACTGACATAATAAGTGAAATCTTCTTACCCGCTGTTGTTGATTGCAAATCTGAGACTTTCCATCCAAATGAAATCAAAAAAGAATTTCCTTCGTCTGAACCACAATCATACAGTGGGTTTGTGGAGCATACCGTTGGTAAGTAATTGAAAAAAAACACGGAAACTGGATGTAAAAAACTTTTTACAGCTGAAGAAAGTAAGGAGGTACATAACTGAAGCCCATAAATTGCACTGCCATTTTACAAAATAATCAAAATTAAACTCTTAATTTGAGTCCTAACACTAAAATGATTTCAATTCTATTTAATTAGCTGTAAAAAGCTTATCGTCAACTTTGTATGTTTTGCGTGGTATATATTTTTTCCTTTTTGTGGTAGAGTGCTTCCTTCTCTTTCTAACCAAACTGTATAAAATTTTTGTATCGTTACATGAATTAAATTTCCCAGAAAATGCGAAAAACTGTCGCATCAACTTAGCCATAAATATTAATAAAACAAAATGGAGGCGAAAGAAACAATCGAAACATAGGAACAAAAACCCAAATAACTGGACAGTTATGATGCTTGTTTGTTTCCAATATTCAATTGTTTCTTTCACACCCGTTTCCGTTTTATTAAAGTTCATGGCTAATCTGATGGGAAACTGTTTCGCATTTTTTGCGAAATTTATTGTATGTAACGATGCAAAAATTTTATATGGTTGAAAAGAGCTCTGCCACAAAATGGAGAAACATATATACCCCGCAATTTAAAAAAATGTTGACGACTGCGCCATAACCTCGAACAGTTGAATATATAAAAAAGTGAACATCGCCGAAAAATAGAGTTTTTGGCGATACTTAATCTGATATATGGTTTACTTGACTTAAAATTTATAATAACAGCGCTATAGTGTGGGGCGGTTTTTACAGAACGGACAGTATGTACATTATAATTTTTTATATTACAAAAGAGTTGCGTATACAGGGTGATTGATAGCAGGTGGGATGCACTTTCAGGATGGTTGTTGAAGCGGAAAACAATGAAAAAAGTTTCTACGGTGGTCCAGAAACGCTCCCTTACAGATTTACAGGCTGCAGAAACGGTAACAGCTGTAACAATTCAGAACCTTATCTCTTCTGAAAAATGTAATGTCGCAAGGAAGCGTTTTTGGACCTATGTTTATTGCACTTTCATTGTTTTCATATTCTGAATCCATCCTGAAAATGTGCTGCACATGTTATGAATTACCCTGTGTAACTAGAAAGATTAAACATTGTTGTTAACTTCTTAGCGCACTACCACTTTATTTTATATCTAAAATAAGCAGGCAATTTTTGACGAAAACTTAAGGATTTAAGCATGAATCCAAATTCTTTGCTTGCAGGTCTTTTATATTCCATAATTTGAAATTGTATGCATGTATTTTGTTTCCTTTATAAGAAAAACAACCGTTTCTTTTCCGGATAAGACAATTTACCAACTGGTTAAAAATGCAGAAATAAACCTTCTCTAATTATCTGTTAGCATTTATGTTTCTGATAATACTACTAAAAAGAGAATTACTTAATTACAGTGAAACACGATGACACCAAAATTCCATTGTTGGACCTCCAAATAAAATCAGAAGTTCCCGATCTGGACTGCGCTATTGAGAGCGATAATGATGATACATACATAAAGTTTGAGCCATTGGTGAGCGACGAGCTGCATATAAAAAATGAAGCTCCCACAGGAGAAAAACTTTTGAAATGTAACGTATGTGATTATAGATTTGTAGTAAAAAGTGACTTACAAAGTCATATGAAAACTCATACTAGTAAAAAACCTTATAAATGTAATGTTTGTAATTATAGTTGTGTACGGAAGAGTAACTTACCACTTCATATGAAAATTCACACCGGTGAGAAACCTTTTAAATGTAATGAATGTAATTATAGTTTTATACGGAAGAATGACTTGCAAAGACATATGAAAACTCACACTGGTGACAAGCCTTTTAAATGTAACATTTGTGAATATCGATGTATACAGAAGAGTGCTCTAAGGACACATATGAGAACTCATACTGGCGAAAACCTTTTTAAATGTAATTTTTGTGATTATACATGCATATGGAAAGGTAGCTTACAAATACATATGAAAACTCATACTGGTAAATCTTTTAAATGTAAAATATGTGATTATACATGCATACGGAAAGGTTCCTTACAAATACATATGAAAACTCACACTGGTGAAAAACCTTTTAAATGTAATGTATGTGATTTTTCATGCATAGTGAAAAGTAACTTGCAATACCATACCAAAACTCATACCGGTGAAAAACCTTTTAAATGTAGGGTATGTGATTATACATGCATAGAGAAAGCTAACTTACAAAAACATATAAAAACTCACACCGGTGAAAAACCCTTCAAATGTAATGTATGTGATTTTTCATGCATAGTGAAAAGTAACTTACAATACCATATGAAAACTCATACTGGTGAAAAACCTTTTAAATGTGATGTATGTGAGTATACATGCATAGAAAAAGCTAACTTACAAAAACATGTAAAAATTCATACCGGTGAAAAAACTTTTAAATGTAACTTGTGTAATTATACATGCATACGAAAAGGTACCTTACAAATACATATGAAAACTCATACTGGTGAAAAACCTTTTAAATGTAATATATGTGATTATAGATGTATACAGAAGGGTAACTTACTTAGACATATAACAACTCATACTGGTGCTAAACTCTTAAAATGAAATGTATGCGATGCGATGATAGGTGTAATAGCCAAACTTAAGAAACTATATTATCTCTCCGCTTGCATGCACAGCGGTTGAAAAGCTAGTTGTGTAAAAAATTAGTGCAGTTTCTTTAATTTCATTAATTTTTTTTGTATTTTAACTAACAGATTTCATTATAGTTTGGTTGTATGACTATTGGTAGTTACGGCTCTCACCATTGGTATATCGTTTGTTATAAGAAATAGTGATTTCGTTAAATTGTAGTCAAGGTGCCGAATTGTATGCTGTTTAACATTCTAAAAAAAAACCTAGCTGCTGTCGATTTGTAGATGTGGGCAGAAAACAAAATATATCGTTTTTTTTTCAATGTGGCGCTCTTTTCTCAGTTGCGTAGCTATCATAGCGCCAATGGTCACAAGGCGATTGGGTCCCTTGGGGCTACCGGTAAAATACAAAAAAGTGGTTAATTCTTAAAGTCAGTGGCGTATTTGCCGTCAAAAATGCTTGAATTTAAGGAGTCACATGTTAAAAATTACTTGACATCTTGAAAGAAACCCCTTTTTCTCAAAAAAAATGTGTGCCTCTCATTTATTTTGCATCTTCTTCATTATTAACCAAACTTTTAAAAAGTCTGAAAGTGGTTTTTTGGAGCAACTAGGCTAGTGTTAACTCACTGGTTAAGATCTGTGAATTGTTAGTATTGTTACCGTGAATTGGTACAAAAAGTGCGTTATTTTTGTATAATATTGTTGTAGTATAGTGATGTCCATATCTTGTTACTTAAATGTTATAGTTACACTGAACTTGTAACGATTTTGATAATTTGTACTTACATATTTATTGAAACTTTATTATTATATATATTTATTACACTTATAACATAATAAGAACAAGAATTAATGACGATGATTATAAAATTTTAAAACAGTAACAAACTCTAATGTTTCTGTATTAGCAAATTAGTAAAACAACTACAAGTATAGAATTTATTGTTTTATTGTAAATCGACAACATTTTAACTACAAAATGAATTTCTCCAAATTTTGACGCACAATTTAGACAGTTGGTATCAGGGCCACAGAAGTGGGGAAAGGTCGTACAACAAGTAATTTTCTGGATACTTTTTTACACTTTTCGAGTCAGATTTCATAAGGTAGTATGCGTATCACAGGATAACAGGAGTGCAAAGACATGTTTCGAAAATTTTGTGCTTTTGCATAATTATACTTTTAAGAATATCACCAGCAACTAACAAAATGGAGTAGAGCAAGCTGTTTGAAAGAAAAATGATAAATGTGTTCAATTAAAATATGTTGCTTGGGAGAAGTTTTATTGAGGTATTTGCCCTCTAAGTAAGTGGAAACTGAATGAAAAACAGAATTTTAAATGCGCCACCGCAACGTATCATAAAATTGTTTCGTGTATCACTTTTAAAACCCCTGACCGTTCACATTGTACGCTTATCAACTCCGTTATCAAATAGCTCGTTATAATAAACCAGCTGGCCAAATAGTTTTATTAGATGTCAGTGAATGATTGTATTCTAATAAGTGTATAGCCTAATTAAAACCCTGTACATTACAGTATATTTACGCTTCCTTATCCCTGCTTGTTCCTCCTCCAGTGATTCTTGGTAAGATATTTCGATCCTTGCATAGATTATTTCCATTTCTTTCTTTATCTTTGTTTTGTTTCGTTCTGGTCAAACTAGCCTAGTGTAACACTGTCTTTCTACTTTCCATTTTTCCGATTTCATGGTGTAGGCTTGCTGCAGCGGGGATTGTAGGCTTGTCCTTTTAGAATATGTGCCCAGTACTGTATTCTTGATGTCGTGAGTCTTTTTGTATGTAACTGCCACTTGGACACCATTCTACAAATTATGGAGTTACGCAGTTCATTCATGCACTTTGCTTTTTTGCGAATTGTAATTTATTTCTTTATGTTGACTTACTCTTTACAGAAAGTAGTTTAAATGACGCAACCCTTTTGATACTGTTTCATTTCTTATGAATCGCGGATATGCAAAAGGATTTTGATTTGCTTGCAATAATAGTGTATAATCAAAATGCTTGAAATCCGTGCTCTATAATAGCTATTAACTATTGGGAAGTCAACATGTTGACTCAATCTGTACATGAAGTAGTTCAAATACCACAAAAGAATTTTTGCTATACGCATGCGCAGCTAGCGCTAAATTTCGACGTAGGTGTGTCAGTCTCAGCTATACCTGCATATAACCTGTGTGCAACAATTTCTGAATATTTGGGCTTATTGTATATTAGCTGACAATCCCCGTATCATGAGACTTTAATTTAAAAATTTCTACAACCAAGAACGTTTTTATATTAGTTTTCCGAATTTTCGCGTTAGGTGTGAGTGACCCCAATACTGCCATATTAAATGCATTAAATTTAGGAACCTTTTACATGTTTTAGGAAGTATAGTAAATATATCCTGGTATTAATTTACAATTGAAGATGGAAGGAGGAAACCCCGAAATGCACAGTGAAATTTCGATATCCGCTATTGTCGATTCCACTTATGATGGTTGGCATCTAAATGAAATCAAGAAAGAACTTCCACTTTCCGTGCCAAATTCGCATGGTGGGTTTGTGGAGCATTCTAGTGGTAAGTGATTAAATTTACAAAAAATGTAAGCAAGGCTTGTGTAGGAACTACTAATGATGGATAACTTATACCCTTTTCATGATTGTTTACAATTTCTATATGATGGTGGTCATTTTTCAAACATCAACTTCAAAATGCCTTCTTCATAACTTGATCTTGGTTTTCTGTATCTGCGTCGAGAAGACTTGATTTTTCATTCCAAAACGTCTAATAACGGTGAATTTAAGAGATCAATTTGCTCACTCATTAAAGGTACAGATTTTTAAAGTTTTGTGAATTTCAAATGCTTCCAGTATATCTAACTTAACGTTAATCACCACAAAAGCGTAAACATTCTATAGTGTTATTATTCAATATCATTGAATGATTGTGTTCTAATAAGTGTTTAGCATAATTTGATTTATGTGGGTGTTTGTATTTGTAACAATATTTGTGTCTCTTGTTTCTAATATCAAAATTTCTAATTGTTTGTCCTATATAAACCGAATTACAGTGCGAGCAATTAATTTGTAAATGCCTGATTTTAGTAAATTGTGTTTTTTCTTTAGCAAAATGTTTTTTCTTAATTTTAAAGCACATTGATCTCTGACCATTATTGGACGTTTTGAAATGAGAAATCAAGTCATCTGGACGCAGATATAGATAACCAAGATCAAGTTATGAAGATTTATTGTTCCTATACCAACACCAACTGTTACTTTTAATATTGCTTCTGAAAATGACATGTTAACATGTCGAAGGTTAAAATAAAAAACCTGTTGAAATTGAGAATTGTTTTATTAACAATAAAATAAATTTCAAATGTCTTATAGGTGGTGCATATACTGGTACGAGTTTAAAATTGGAGATGGAAGATGTTAAAGTTGAAGTCACCAGTGAAGTCTTGTTACCTGCTGTTGTCAATCCCAAATCGGATGTTTTCCATCCAAGTGAAATCAAGAAAGAGTTTCCATTTTCTGAACCACATTCACATGGAGGGTTTGTGGAGCATCCTGTTGGTAAGTTTTTAAAAACAAAAAATTAACCATGGGGTGGTCCGTTTTTGATTTAGTATGTGGGTAACTTCGTTAATACCTAGTAAAGTTATAAAAAAACAATTTGCATTTTGTGGGACCAATTTTTTATTTTATCTATTTCTATTAGTTGCCATAACTCGTTTATTTTCAAATATTGTAAGATATTGTTACGGAGGTTTTTAATAGATTTCTTGGTGTAGATTTCAGCGGCCTGCTCGGAGTTTTTTATATCTGCTACTTGCACTAGTAGGTACAGTGAAAAGTATCCAGAGTGGAAAAAAAAATTTTGAAATATTATTTGTAATAGGCGCTTGTGGGGAAGGAATTGTCCTAAACGTCAGAATTAAAATGAGTAAAAATTAAATAACGCAACACATGCACCTACATGCAACGTACAAGTCCATATCTGCAAAAGTTGCAAAGTCCGACTTCAACAAAGTTGAGGCGCGTTAGTAATAAGTAAAATAAGGATAGATTTAATTAATAAAAGATAGAATGATTTTACTGCCTTCTGAGGGGAACATGCATTTGACAAGAAACTCCATGATTATAAGTCACTTTACATTTACTTAACTCACGAGTCCTTTTTGGGTATTCAAAAAAATTCACCTTTTGTTTGATGTTTTTACTATAAAATGGATGTAATTTTTGATGATACTTAATTAAATCGTTGGAAGGTGGATATTGTATTAAAAAAGTGAAATCATTGCAAGTCAAATAAATAAATAGAATTTCTTAATTCGTAATTAAAACGCATCTGTACCATAGTTTGTTCATGGACATGAACGCACACAGAATAAATCTGTGGGGCATGTACGCAAAACTTCATACGAGGTCAGGAAATGATTTACATCTTATATAACTGACTTTGTATGGTTGTTAGCTTGAGATTATTAATCCCCTTACAGAGTGGTACTCTTAATATTTTATCATGCACCAGCCTAGTACATTTTCATGGTAAAATAATAAACTAATATTTTCATTAATTTGCGATACTTGCCGAAGTTTATTGGAAAAATCGTTGACCTTTCTTGTGTATGCCTGGGCTTGTGAAGGTCGCTATCACTTTTCACCATGTCAGGAATTCTTTGCAAGGTTGTAACGTAACACAATGAATTATTTTATTTGCTAGGAATATTGCCGAATCAATAAAATTTACAGTGGCGCACGATGTTTAAAAAAACACCTTGCAAGTATGAGAAGTTTTGGACAAATTTGTTTCTTTTACCACAGCTTTCACAGAGGTTTCAAAATTAAATTGTACCATGCCGGTGCTAATCATGGGGTTAAAAATATCACAACGGCCACTTTTCACAGTAGCCACCCCAAATTTTGTGTTTTCATAACGGCCAACATGTTCACAATGGCCATCAAGTAACACAAGGCCTACTTAGAACTGTTTATGTTTATAACGACAACCTTGATCACAACGCCCACTAAAGTGCTCTGTTTACAATAGCCAGTCTGATCAGAACAGCCACCAACGATCTTGGTTCACAACCGCCACCTTTATCCTAATGGCCACTGTGTTCGTCTATTCGCTACGGCCACCAGGATCAAAACGGCCACCAAAGTGCCCTGTTTACAACAGCTGCCATGTAAATTGGGATCACAGAATAACAGGGATTATAACAACGCACACCTGGGCCCCAACGGAGACTTATAATTTTTGGTTTGTTCATAACTAGGGCTGAGCAAAGTTGACAACTTGTCTTACTTCATGTGCAGTGCTATGTCGACAACAAAGAAATACTTTTAAACCCATGATTACACTGTTGCCATTGTGGATACAGGAACTCGGTGGCTGTTATGATAAAGGTGGGCGTTGTGAACAGAGCATTTTGGTGTGGCCTTTATTAACATACAGTTTTAAATAGATCTTGTGTAACTTGGTGGCCATTATGAACAGAGATCGTTGGTGGCCATTATGAATGCACAAAATTTGGGGTGGCCGTTGTGATCAGGCCCAAATCATGGGGATGCGAAATCTTCAGGCAAAGACTGTGTTAGGAACTTTCTTAACACTACTATAGTCCCATAGTTCTTACTGTTAATATGACATATTACTTCCCTGACTATATTATTAAAGCAAGCATTTTTTAGTTGCAGTGAAACACGAAAATAGCAACATTCAATCGTTGGACCCCCAAATAAAATCAGAAGCTCCTGATCTGGAATGTGGCATCAAAAGTGATAATAATGATACCTACATCAAGTTTGAGCCGTTGGTGATGGAGGAGCTGTATATAAAAAATGAAACTTGTACAGGAGCAACACCTTTGAATTGTAACGTATGTGATTATACATCTGCAGTAAAAAGTAACTTACGAAGACATATGAAAACTCATACTCGTGAAAAACCTTTCAAATGTAATAAATGTGATTACACATGCATAGTGAAAAGTATATTCCAAACACATTTGAAAACTCATATTGGCGAAAAACCTTTTAAATGTAATATATGTGATTATAGATGTGTACGAAAGAGTCATTTACAAAGACATATGAAAGGTCATACTGGCGAAAAACCTTTTAAATGTAGTGAATGTGATTATGCATGCCTAGAGAAAGCTAAGTTACAAAGACATATGAGAACTCATACTGGTGAAAAACCTTTTATGTGTAATACATGTGGTTATAGATGTAGAGAGACACGTGATTTACAAAGACATATGAAAACTCATGCTTCCATAAAACCTTTGAAATGTAATTTATGTGATTACGCATGCATAGAGAAAACTAACTTACAAAGACATATAAGAACTCATACAGGTGAAAAACCTTTTATGTGTAATATATGTGGTTATGGATGTAGACAGACGAGTGATTTACAAAGACATATGAAAACCCATACTTGCATAAAACCTTTGAAATGTAATGTATGTGATTATGCATGCATAGAGAGAACTAACTTACAAAGACATATGAGAACTCATACTGGTGAAAAACCTTTCAAATGTAATATATGTGATTATACATGTAAACAGAAGAGTCACTTAGATAAACATATGAAAGCTCATACTTGCATAAAACCTTTTAAATGTAATGTATGTGATTATGCATGCATAGAGAAAAGCAACTTGCAAATACATATGAGAACTCATACTGGTGAAAAACCTTTTAAATGTAATAAATGTAATTATAGATGTAGACGCAAGGGTTATTTACAGAGTCATGTGAAAACTGGGACTTGCAAAAAACGTTTTAATAATAGTCACTTGTAAAACATGAAAATTCATACTGGGAAAAACCTTTAAAATGACTATAGTTATATTGGTCCAAGATGCGGTAAACATTTAAGTACCCTTCGAGGTACAAAAAGTGCACTTGTATTACATTAAATTATCTATGAACAGATGACAAAAACCACGCATGGAGGAAAATTGAAAATTCGTTAATTATTAAAATAGGTATTAAGTAAAGTGTTTAAATTTATTTATTTATACTTGTTTGTACAATTTAAAATCTATAGAAAACTTGGGAATTATCTAGCATTCAGTTAAAATTAGTGACAAAATTTCATTAATTAATTAAAATCAAATTTTATAAGAACATTAGTTCCTTGTTAGCAAGAACTTGAACTTTTACAGTTCTTATGCTTAAAAATGAACTTGTGAAAGTTCCTTTTTATGCTAAAGAACTGAACGTTTTGAAAGTTCATCAAAAAAAAGGGAAATTCCCAAAGCTGGCAATGAACATCAAACAGTTGTGAAGTGATGATGGGAGAAAAGTTATTCAAGAAATGATACAATTACCAAAGCTTCTTTTCACTTGTTTTATTTCTTAATGGTTATCCTTATTTACCGGACCGGTGTGAATGTACTCCCATTCACTCCGCGTTTGCCTTATTGCTATGTTTCGGGCGTAGTGGGGCGGGCTATTGAGCCTTTAACCACTATGCCCCCTCAGCTTACGCCAAACCCTTGGCATTACAATCACTCGTCCATTTGCTCATCCATCTATACTTTGAGGGGGATTCCAACTCCTCTAACGACTGCCCTGTTGTTGATGCCACATCTGGGACCACCTATTAGCGTACCATTACGAGAGCACGAGGCACCGCGTTGACTCGGATTTCGGACACTCATCCAAGTACTGACCAGGCTGAGCTATGCTGATAACCGCGCCAACTCGGGACCAATACTACATTTGACTGTGCATTTTGACAAGATGATTTAAATCGTGTGTTCGATTGGTGTCGGAAGAATGTTCTGCGCATGAATATTTCCAAATGCAAGTGGTCTCCTTTTTCAGGAGGAAAAAGGAAACGATTAATTATAACTACAATTTTAGAAGTGAAGGCCTAGAAAAGGTGAAGCTATGACGTTCTCTTGGCATATTGATTTTTATTTTTTTAATACTTATGCTGTTTTTTTTATATTATTATGTAAACAACTTAAAAAAGTTTTTTTTACCAATGCTAGGTTTGATCCACATTATGTAATATGTATTTTCTAAATTTTTGCCAGGAGGTATGTATATATGTAACAACGTTAACTTTGTTAATTTTCATTTAATATTATAATAGTGTTTCATTTGTGTCTCTAACTGTAGAACATTATAAAATAAATAAATAAAATGTGTCCATCTGAACATGAACATTAAACAAAAACCGATAACTAAGAGGCTCGCAGATAGGTAACACAACAAAGATTTGCAGCTCAGTCCTGCATACGAAAGATGACACTCAAAAAGACCTGCACACCTGCCAAGTCCTGGCCAAAGCCTTTGTTTTCCCTTCCTATTACAAGCGGTCGCGAAATTTGAATCAATTTTTTGTCCAAACCACTACTCCATAAAGGAGGTCATTTTTTTCCTTACCCACGGGATGTTTCACTGTTACTCTCCCAGTTTCTTTCATCTCTGTTGGAAAGGACGCTTCCGAATAATGTTCTCATTGCAGAAATTGTACCATCATTCTCCACATTGTCTTACATTTAGAAAATTGTAAACACAGAGCACAGTGTTGCCCTTTTTATTACCTTTACCGGATTTTTTTACTGGTGGATGAATGGAGTAATGGATAAATGATCATAAAGTCATTTGCCCACCCAATAAGGAATCCTTAGAAAATAACCTGGGTATAACACATTTAAAGAAAATACGTCCTCGAAGTCGGTTTCCTAATACGACGAAAATTAATAAACACTTAAAGACGCCAGCCAGCAAACAATTTTGCATTGGCCTGATGCTGGCATGATATACTATTGCCAGAATTAGAGATAATGGGCCTGTAATGGCAGCTGTTACTGAACCAGGACATATAGGAGAGACTGACTGGTCAGAAGCAGGGCCAGTTGTGGCATGATACAGGCTGTCGCCCTTAGGTAGTATGACCAGTACTTCAGACAAGCTATTATAGTCGCCCGATCGACATCTGCAGATGGCCCTGTCTGGTATTATTTGCCTTTATTTAGTAAACCAAATTTTTTATGGGAACCAAGGAATCCTTCGACTTTTTGAAAACATATTACCCCCCACCCCCCTGTAAAATGCACCTAAAAATTAAGTTCTTATTCATTCTATTGTCACTAAAGAGCAGTTTAGCCTAAACAAACATTTCATTGTCTCCCGTTTATTAAATAAAAAAGCACGAGTTTTCAATTTTCAAAAAATCGTAGCAGACGCCATTTCGACGCTATAAAGTTTGGTAAAAAAGCGTTAGATTTGCCGTGAGGTCTTCTATCAGATTCCGTTTTAAGGATTTGTGTATAAACATTTGGAGGTTCTTTTTATAATTTTCTTTCCTGCCTTGTAGGTATTTCAATGACAACGTTCTAACCGTTTTTCTAAATTACGTTAGCATCTTGCATTCATTGCTCTGAAGGCTGAGATAAGCTGCCAAACGATACATGTTCAAAGTCAAAGTATTAGCTACCGACTTTTAAAGAGATAATCTGTGCTGGTTACGATACGAGTGTTAGTAAAGTGTCATCGTCAAAATTTATGGGTCGACCAATAGAAAATTTGTTGGTGATCATTTAAATATGTAATAAAAGAAGCGGCCCCAATATGGAGCCCTGCGAGACACCTAAAGTTGTATTGATCTGACTCTGACATAAACTGTTTTGGTATTATTATTTGTCCTACCACTGATCACAACTTTTGAGAGTGGTTCGTTAGATATGATTAGGCCAAGCCAGGACTGGGTCATCGATTCCATACCGCAACGGAAATACTTCGACTTTTATTTGTAAGCATTGGGATTTCTTCTCTACAAAGAATTTTTGTACGTTATCCTCAAGATCTACAATGTAAGTTAAATTTGCTATTTTACTTTAATATTGTATTCCTTTGATATTTATTTAGAAATCTTATTTGTTAATAAAACGCTGTTAACCAACTATTAAGTTAAAATTCTTGTCTTTATTTGGGTCGTATCCAGACATGCGCATAAGTTTATTTTTTAATGACGAGCACATTCCCGGAAAATTCCGAGTAAGGATTTATTTACGCTTTTCACATGTTCAAGGAGATTTTGTGGACTTAGGACTCGCTCATACACATTGCACTTGAAATCTGAACTTGCTGCTTTGGCCTCTGGTTAGTTAATTTTATTCATTTTGCAGTTACATTTCATTGCGTTCTGCCAAATTAACATTTACTATAGGTTCTCTACAACCTCAGAAGCTTTACAGTAGTGTTGGCTACTGGTTTTACAAAACATCTCCGTTTTACGACTACAAAAATTTCCTTTTGGATCAAAAAATTACCACGTTAAAGGATTCTCAGAAATAATATTTTTAAATAAAAATAAAATATTTTAATTTAAAAAAAAAGGAGAAAACAGGTAAAGTAAATATTTTTTTATATTTATTTTCATACAATATAGACTAAAATAAATTAAATAAAATTTATGTAAAAAGGAAACAAAAACTCAATTCTTTATAAAGTATTACAGGACACAAAAGTTTTATAAAATATGGCTGTGGCTCTGCTAGTCCTAACATCATCAATCAATCGGTGTTGGTTTCAAGTTGCGAAAAATTGCATAGTAGTGTTGCACAAAACCACTTTTTTTTGTTTACTTCAAAACTTCCCATGGCATAACATAATTTTGTATTTTCTTCCTTTACCTCCATTGTCATTCGATACTTTAAAAAATCCCATATGGGACATTCTCCCCGACAACAACATTGGTATACTGCCGGTATTTACAAAATATAAAGATCAGACTACAATAAAAACAAAATTAGAAACAGACACAGCATTTCATTTATATTTTACAAATGTCAAATACATCCTTTTTTTGTAAACCAGAATACAAGCAAATCTGTTTGTACCTCTTAAGGGTACTCAAATGTTTACCGCCTCCTGGATCAATACTTCTATTGTCATATACAGATAGTTCACTTTAAAGGTTTTTCGCCAGTATGAGTTCTCATATGGTATTGTAAGTTACACTTTAATGCGGATCTATAATCGCACAAATTACATTTATAAAGTTTTTCGCCAGTGTGAATTTTCATATGTTTTTGAAAGCAACTGTTCCATATACATCTATAATTACAAACATTACATTTAAATGGTTTTACGCCAGTATGAGTTTTCATATGTTGCACTAAAGTAATCTTCTCTATACATCTATAGTTGCATACATTACATTTAAAAGGTTTTTCACCAGTATGAATTTTGATATGTTTTTCAAAGTGACTTATGTTTGCATCTATAATTACATACATTACATTTAAAGGGTTTTGCAACATTATGAGTTGTCATATGTGATTGTAATGTACCTTTTTCTATGAATATACAATCCCATATATTACATTTGAAAGGTTTTTCAGCAGTATGAATTTTCATATGTCTTCGTACGTTACTCTTTATTACAGATTTATAATCACATACACTACATTTAAAAGGTTTTTCTCCTATATCAGTTTCATTTTTTATATGCAGCTCTTCCGTTACCGATGGCTCTAACTTTATGTAGGTATCGTCATTATCACGCTCGGTACCACATTTCAGATCCGGAGCTTCTGATTTTATTTGGAGGTCCAATGATTGAATGTTGGTATCTTCGTGTTTCACTGTAATTAAATAATGCTTTCTTTAATAATGTCATATTAACGGTAAGAACTATTGAACTATAATAGTGTTACGAAAGTTTGTGTCAAATTATTTATCTTTAAAATACAATGGACAAAATAATCGAAAGAAATTTAGAATGCCCATTTATACATTAATTCTCTCAAGCTACCAACTACACAAAATTAATTATGCAAGATGTAAATCGTTTCCCGACCTGGTATGAAGTAAATGCCCCACGGATTGGTTCTGTGTGTGTACACCCCTGAACGAACTCTGGCACAGATACGTTTTAGTTATGCAATACAAAATTCTATTAGTTTATTTGACTCGAAATGATTCACTTTTTAATACACTACCCGCATTCCGACAATCTAATTTTGCATCACCAAAAATTACACCAGTTTAATATAATAGTTAAAACATCAGGGAAAAGGTAAATTTTTAAAATAGTCCAAAAGGACTCGTGATTTAAGTGAACGTGAAGCGACTTCGAGTCATTGAGTGTGTTGCGGAACGCAATGTGCCCCTTCGGGCGGCTGTAAAATCACTCCATCTTTTGTTAAGTAAATTTATTCTTATTTTACGTATTACTAAAGTGCCCTCAAATTGTTGAAGTTAGATTTTTTAACTTTAACAGATTTCACGAACGTATGCATAGTGCTTTCTATGAATTTTTTAAATCTAAAATGAGCACCACTTTATTTATTTAACGGGGTCCGATAAAATTTTTTTTTTACCCAGAATTACTCATCATGACTAGTAGAACCAAAATCTAATGTGTTTTTAGAAAAATTTATATTTGGTGGGCCTACACATTCCCCCCCCCCCTCTAATTGTTAGCTGATGAATTTAGGATTTCTTTGGCTACTGTAGAAAATGTAAATTCCAATTATCTGTTATTTAAAACAAATTATCTTACAAAAATGTTTGGACTTGGACGTTATGATTATTCAGCTCCAGCATTATTATTGCTGACATCGTCACGAACTGACAGCTGTAATGATAATTGAAATTGGGATAGAATGGAGGGTTGCCTATATAATCTAAGAGACGGTGAAATGTACAACGTTATAATTATAGAACATACACTTTTGCAAATACGGTAAGTATTAATATCTAGTATGGGAAAGTCCACCCGAAGTTAACACTACAGCTTTTTGTTTTTAATCACTTACCAACAGGATGCTCCACAAACCCACCACGAGAATGTGGTTCAGAAAATAGAAACTCTTTCTTGGTTTCACTTGAATAGGAAACATCAGATTTCGGATCGACAATAACAGGAAACGAAACTTGTCTAGTGACTTCAAGTTTAAATTCATCCATCTCCAATTTTAAATTCATACCAGTAAATGCACTATCTATAAAACATTAAAAACTTAGGTTTATACTTTTCATTACTGGTAACACCTAAGCTGTTGGTCAGAGACAGCCTGTGTGCTTTTTAAATATTCAGTTTTAAAAGTGGTGTTCTGTACATTTTAAAATAAAACTTAAAACCAGTTTTACATTGTATATCAACATTTTATTATGTATCAACAAAATTACATACTCTCTTAACGGGTACATATTGTTGTGGTTTGACAAAAGCCATATTTTGTAATAAAAGTGGAAGTAGCAAGAGAAGGCATTTTACAGTTGCCTAAATAATGATTACCATTATATAGGAATTCTAAACAATTATGTACAGCTTTCATTAGTAGTTCGTACACAAGCCCTGGTTACATTTGTTGTAGTTTTATTCACTTACCAATAACATTCTCTACAAACCCACCATGTGAATTTGGCTCGGAAAGTGGAAATTCTTGCTTAATTTCATTTGGTTGCGAATCAACAATAGCAGATAACGAGATTCCACTAGTGACTTCAGGGTTTCGTTTTTCCGTCTTCAACTTTAATTTTGTAAAAGAATATAATAGTTCCTAAGTTATTTCTTATATTTAGGTATTTCAATTAGTATGGCACCATTTGGGTCACCCACCCCTAACGCAATTATTCGGAAAACTAATATAAAAAATACCTCCTTGTTTGCGCAAGTTATTACATTAAAATCTCCTTATGATAAGGTAATTATCAGTTAATTTATCATAATAAGTCCAAAATAGTCAGAACTTGTGGAATGATTTCATGTACACTTATTAAGAATTGTATAGGTTATGTTATAGGCACTTACTGCGCATGAGCATGGCAAAAATTATATCTCGTCATCTGACCTATTGCATGTATAGGATGAGTCAATATATGGAATAAACCATGTTCACTTTCCGGTTTAATTAGGTATTTAGGTAATAACGCTTGTCATTGTTTTCAGAACTATAATTAGTGTCTTTAAATGTTTATTAAATGCATCACTACTATTACTATTAATACTTGAATATCCCTATTGAAATAAACTCTATTATTATTATTAAAATGTTATTTAAGGACGCTTTTGCTTTAAATGTGCTGCAATATCTGATGATACAGGGTAACACATTTAAAATTCCACATCAGTAATTATTCAGTTTCTACTTTGTTATAGCTCAAATACATCAATTTAAATGCAACATATTATATTACTCATGTTAGTTCCTAGTGATAAATAGCGTTTTGGAAGGCCTTTCCCCACTTCTGTGACCACGATACCAGCTAGACAAATTGTGAGTGGAAATGAGTAAATGTGTAAAATGAGTAAAAATGAGTTTTATACTTAAAATGTTGTCAATTTACCAATAAACAAAAAGTTTTATAAGTACTTGAAGTTGTTTTAATAATTTGCTAATACAGAAACATTTGCGTTTGTTATTATTTTGCAATAAAAATTTAGAAGTTCTTGTTTGTTATTATGAAGAAGTTAAAAAAATCTTACTTGATTCTGAAAGGTTTCTATAAAAGCCATAAATGATATAATAATCTAGGGGCCACACGACGTTATTAGGTACAAATCCGCCAGCAGTAACTTGGCAAGAATCGATGAACTGCCGTGATAGAAGGTCGTATGATACTTAACATTTCGGACATAAATTCATCTTGGATAGCAGACTGGTTAATAAGGTAAAAGGCATTTACTTTAGTAATTATTTTCAGTATTAGCAGACCGGCTAGAAGGAACATGGTTTAATGAATGATTAAATGTTTGCAATTAATCATAATACTGTTTGTACAATTTAGCAGCAAGAAACGAATTTTATCCGCTAAACCAGCAGCTGAGTCATGAGAGCTCAGTGCTTCAGCCCCGAGTTTGCCGAGCGATTTGGAGTCCAGGTTACAGCTTACAATTTGAAAAGTATATGGACGGTGTCAACCTTAATGGACCCGTACAGAATTTTAAATAAAATAGTGTGTAAATTTGTTTTATTACAGGATTGATAAATTTTGTTTTCAAACAGGGAAATATTTTATTTAGTTGAAATACATACAGTAGTAGATTTGTAAATAATACGGTTAAAAAAATTTATGTTGAAAGGATTCATCTTATCTAATTATTTTCATAGTATTTGTAGCGATCGAACTTTGGCTCTGAGCTACCCAGAGGCTGAAAGTTCTTTTTTCCGAATTGTTACAAATTATACCAACTAAAAGTTCAACAAACATATTAAAAAGGTATAGTTCTTTTAAATTTTGTTGAAATAAAATTGTAAATTACTCTTCCACGTACAACTATAATTACTAACATTACATTTTTACAAATTTTTCGCTATTATAAGTTTTCATATGGTTTTGTTCCTACCACATACATCTATATATACATACATTACATTTCAAAGGTTTTCACTAGAATGAGTTTTCGTATGATTTTGTAAATCATTCTTTCGTATACATCTATAATCGCATACATTACATATAAAAGGTTTTTCGCCAGTATGAGTTTTCATGTGTCTTTGTAAGTCACTATTCTGTATAAATCTATATTCACATAAATTACATTTAAAAGGTTTTTTGCCAGTGTGAATTATCATATGCCTTTGTAAATCTTTCTTGCTTATGCATCCATAATCACATTCATTACATACAAAAGATTTTTCACCAGTATGATTTTTCATATGGTTTTGTAATCTACTTTTGTGTATACACCTATAATCACATACATCACATTTAAAAGGTTTTTCACCAGTAAGATTTTTCATATGGTCACGCAATCTAGTTTTCTGTATACATCTGTAATCACATAAATTACATTTAAAAGGTTTTTCACCAGTGTGAGTTTTCATATGTCTTTGTAAGTCATTCTTCTTTATACATCTATAATCACATACATTACATGTAAAAGGTTTTTCACCGGTATGAGTTTTCATATGGTTTTGTAATTGACTCTTCCGTATAAATCTATATTCACATAAATTACATTTAAACGGCTTCTCACCAGTATGAGTATTCATATGGATTCGTAAGTCACTCTTTCGTATACATCTATAATCACATAGATTACATTTAAAAGGTTTCTCACCAGTATGTGTTTTTATATGTTTTTGTAACTCACACTTTTGTACGCATCGATAATCACATAAATGACATTTAAGAGGTTTTTCGCCAGTATGACTAATCAAATGCTTTTGCAAGTAATTTCTCTGTATACATCTATAATTACATAAATTACATTTAAAAGGTTTTTCACCAGTATGAGTTTTCATGTGTCTCTGTAAGTCACTATTCTGTATACATCTATAACCACATAAATTACATTCAAAAGGTTTCTCACCAGTATGAGTTTTCATATGTTTTTGTAAGTCACACTTCTGTATGCATCGATAAACACAAATATGACATTTAAGAGGTTTTTCACCAGTATGAATGCACAAATGCTTTTGTAAATAATGTTTCTGTATACATCTATAATCACATATATTACATTTAAAAGGTTTTTCGCCACTATGAGTTTTCATATGTGTCTGCAAGTTAGACTTTGCTGCAAATCTATAATCACATACGCTACATTTAAAACGTTTTTCACCACTATTAGTTTCATTTTTTACTTGCAGCTCTTCACTCACCAATGGCTCAAACTTCATGTAGGTATCATCACTATCATTTTTAATACCGCATTCCAGATCAGGAACTTCTGATTTTATTTGTAGGTCCAACGACTGCATGTTAGTATCTTCGTGCTTCACTGTAATTAAATAACACCTGCATCAACACATCGCAGTCATCATGTGCAAGCGCATGAAAAACATACATACTTATGGCTTAAGTTCAATACATAAAATACGCGGAAAAATTAAAAATCATGAAACGTCGTCGATCCTTATGCATAATACTTTAAATTTTAGCATGCTACATATTTATTTAGTCATGCAACGCCACTGTATTGTAACATTGCCATTCCTCATCACCTTTCAGACTAAGCAATCTGTACAGATATTGTAAATAACTATGTAAACCCACCATGCGAATGTGGTTCAGAAAGTGGAAATTCTTTCTTGATTTCAATTGGATGGAAAGTCTCAGATTCGGGGTCGTCAATAGTAGGTAACCAGACTTCACTAATACCTTCAGGTTTTACATCATCTTCCATCTTTAATTTTAAATTCGTACCAGTGTATGCACCACCTGCGAAACATTTAAAATATGTTATATTTTATTTTTCATTAAAAGCGACACATAATAAATAATCCAGTAAAATTAAGCCATAACTCGCCATATATCGGACAAAATTCATAAAGTTTTGAAACTTGGCAGAAATGTTAGGAAACGCACCAGAATCACAATAATGAAAAGTTCCCACCCCTAAGGTATTGCATCTTCCCTTAAAATTGCAAAAACCACCCCCATAAACGATTTAGCTCATTTATCTGCTAAACCGTTTACTTTTTGGCAAAAAATAGTTCTATACAGAAATATTTTTTATAAAATTTTCTATAAAAAAATGTTCTATTTATTTTGTCTGTGGAATACTCTCGCAAATGCGGCGCGAAGATAAGTGTGTAGGAGCGCTTCGCTTTCTACATACTTATCGCTGGTTGTGGTTTGAGGGCATAAGCTATTTATCATTAGCAGTAGGTGGGTACACAAACCGTGGTTACATTTTTTAATTTTAAGTACTTACCAGGAGCATGTTCCACAAAGCCACCATGTGAATTTGGCTCGAAAAGTGAAAATTCCATCTTGATCTCATTTGGATCCAAAGCATCATAGGTGGAATTGACAATGGCAGATGGCGAGATTTTGCTAGCGACTTCGGGGTTTCCTCCTTCCATCTTCAATTTTGTACTAGGATAATATATATCTTCTAAAACATTTAAAATTTAGATAGTATAACTATTTATTAGATTTAATATGGCACTACCCAAGGTTACTCACCCCTAATGCTAGAATTCGGAAAACGTGCACAACAGCTTTATGGTTCAAACAATGTTTTAAATTAATAACTTCCTTATTATAGGTAATTATTAGTTAATATGTAATAAGCCTAAACATTCTGAATTTGTTGCACAATTTTCCTGTAAACCGACCTGCGGCTACAGGGACGAAGTGACTGATGTTAGCAAAGTGCGCATGCGCCCTTTAAAATATCAGGGACATTTGAACTATTACTTTATGTATAGGATGAGTCAACATGTTAAATCCTTTTGCGATTTTCCCGTATTAGTTACTAGTTATTAATAAAATTAACTTCCAACTGTTTCAAGAACTACAATTGGTGTCTTTTTTGCTTTAAATGTGGTGCACTATGTAATGATACAAGGTAACGCATGTAAAATTCCATCAGTTATTCTATTTCTACTTTGATATAGCTCAAATACATGAATAGAACTTCACTTATTAAAAATTTGATTTCAAACTGCTTACTAATTTTTGACGATTACTTAAGTCAGAGTCATCTGCTACCAAAAATAGGTTACAACACAAAATATGCAACTGTGATTGCTGCTTCTATAACATTCAAAACTTATTATCATACGACTTTAAAACAAAATCAGCTATCTTTGATTAACCTTTAAATATCACTATTCTAAAATTAATGATAGAAAACGCAAACTGTATATCAAACTGGGGCATGCTATTTCTTTTCACCGCCCTTTTAATTAAGTTTTTGTTTGCTCTGTATTTTCCTTTAATTATTTTTCTTTCAGTTGCCAAGTAGTTTGACTTCGATTTTTTTGCAACATTGTTGTTTAAGAAAAAAAATGTTGCTCAAAAAATCTAAGTCAACTACCAGGCAGTGTTGGGAAGTGCCTTTTTTTAATGGATTTTCAAAGCGTTCAGTTCTTTAACATAAAAAAAACTTTAACACGTTGAAGTTCTTTTTTGAGCATAAGACAGTTCTTATGCTCAAAAAAGAAAAGAAAAGAAATGTTCAAGTTCTTGCTAAAAAGCAACTTAGTTATTGAAAAAGTTTCTTACTTATGAAATTTAATTTTAAATAATTAATGAAATGTTAATTTTAACTGAATGCTAGACGTTTCACAAGTTTTATATAGTAACTATATGTATTTCAATTTAAAATTATACAAATAAATATTAATAAACAAATTTCTTTATACACTTTACTTAATACCTACTTTAATAATTAACATATTTTCAATTTCATTCAAAATCTAGTTTTAGGAGTTTATTTAAGCATACTTTTCACAACCGGTTTTCTTTCAGTGTATAGATCTATGTCACATACATTTCAATTTAAAGGTTTTTTTACAGCATGTGTTTTTAGATGTTTTGTCAAGTTGCTCCTCTGTATACATCTAAAACCACACACATTGCATTTTAAAGGTTTCTCTCCAGTATGAGTCATTAAATGTTGTGTTAACCGACTCTTTTGTGAACATCTATAATCACATACACTGCACTTAAAAGGTTTCACTCCAGTATGAGTTTTCAAATGTTGTGATAAGCTACTCCTCTGTATACATCTATAATCACAAATACTACATTTGAAAGGTTTTTCTCCGGTATGAGTTATCATATGTTGTGTTAAGCTACTCTTCCGTATGCATCTATAATCACATATACTACATTTTAAAAGTTTCTCTCCAGTATGAGTTTTCATGTGTTGCATTAAACTATTTTTTTGTATACATCTATAATCACAAGTAATACATTTTAAAGGTTTCTCTCCAGTATGAGTTTTCATATGTAGTTTTAAGTGAGCCGTTCGTATACATCTATAACCACAGACACTACATTGTAAAGGTTTCTCTCCAGTATGAGTCTTCATGTGTTGCATTAAGCTATTTTTTTGTATACATCTATAATCACAAATACTGCATTTTAAAGGTTTCTCTCCAGTATGAGTTTTCATGTGTTGCATTAAACTATTGTTTTGTATACCTCTATAATCACAAGTAATACATTTTAAAGGTTTCTCTCCAGTATGAGTTTTCATATGTTGTTTTAAGTGAGCCTTTCGTATACATCTATAACCACAGACACTACATTGTAAAGGTTTCTCTCCAGTATGAGTTTTCATGTGTTGCATTAAGGTACTTTTCTGTATGCATCTATAATCACATACACTACATTTTTGGGGTTTCTCTCCAGAATGAGTTTTCATATGTGGTGTTAAGTTATTCGTCGTCTTCTGTATACATCTGTAATCACAAATACTGCATTTTAGAGGTTTTTCGGCAGTATGACTTTTCATATGTTTTTGTAAATCATTTATACATTTATAATTACATATATTGCACTGATACTTTTTTTCGTTTGTATGACTATCCAGATGCTGCTGTAAGTTTTTTTCAGATGCAAATTTATTACTGCATAAACCACAATAAAATTGTTCAACTTGAGCAGACCTCTCTGTTGTTTGAACCACAAAACTCTCGTCAGTTTCGTCTTTTACAAATAGCTCCTCGCTCACCAAAGATCTGAGCTTAATGTGGATATCATCATTACCACTGTTGATACAACATTTCAGCTCAGGAACTTCCGATTTTATTTGGAGGTCCCACGGTTGAATGCTAACATCTTCCTGTTTCACTGTAATCATTTATTATTTGCATTAATTAAATTATATTAATATAAAATTAGTTTACCGCTAGCTAGTTTAGGTTTGTTTTAATATTAATTATTTTACATATTATCGGACTGGCAAAAAAATATCCAAACACGGCTAAAATGCATTCTAATTTTTTAGAATAAGAGCAATATACTTATACAAAATATACTAGTACGGGACCTTCAGAGATATCAGAAAGTCGGTTTATGCCTAAAATACAAGGGCGGAGTGATATGGCTCACAACGTCTTTGGTATTGTCAAGCGCAAAGCAGCGTGTAAAAAATTCAAGCCGTGTGAAACAATTAAGCTGCCTTTGAAGTAATGTGATCCTTACACAAACTAAACAAACAAACCACAATGAACAAAAAAAATAAACACAAATTCATAAACCTACCATGCGAATTCGCCTTAAAAGTTGAACACACTTTCTTGATTTCATTTACATGGGAAATGTCAGGTTTGGAATCGACAATAGTAAGTAACGAGGCATCATTAGTGACATCAGGGTTTTTTTCTTCTTCCATCTTCAATTTTAAATTGGTACCAGTATATGCACCTCCTGAAACATTTAAAATTTATATTTGTTGCAGTTATATTGTAGTCAGCCCGCTCATTGAAACAGAGAACAACGCAATTTCAGCAGTTTGAACTACTTGAGATGTAGATGCAAGAGAGAATGCATTTGTTCATTAGTTCGTCAGTTAGTTTACTAAATAGCTATCAATAAAATGTGCTTTAATTGTTACAGAAACTGCTGTTGTCTTTAACGATGTACCATCACAATCATTTTGTTTTCAATTAGTTCTATGTCAAATATAACACGAAGCGGTTTTTTGACGCGACATATTTTAATTTAAAACAATTATATTTTTTTATCAATGATTCCGATATCACCACGCTTAAGTTACTTATCTGATTCGTTGTGTTTTTCTATTTCAGCGTAGTGTTTGTTTCTTACGTTTTAGTTCACTGAAAATGGCTGCTTAGCAGCCGAAATGTACATCTGAACATACTGATAATTTATTGTAAATAAAACAATTCTCAACTTCAACAGTTTTTTAATGTTAGCTTTATGCGTATTTCAACGTGTTTACACGTAATTTTCAAAAGCAAGATTAAAAAAGTAAACAGTTTGTGTTGCTATAGGAACAATAAATCTTCATAACTTGATCTTGGTTTTCTATATCTGCGTCCAGATGACTTGATTTTTTATTCCAAAACGTCTAATAACGGTGAATTTAAGAGATCAATTTGTTCATTCATTAATGGTACAGATTTTAAAGGTTTGTGAATTTCAAATGCTTCTAGTATATCCAACTTACGTTTGTCATCACAAAAGTGTAAAACTTTTTATGGTGTTGTTAGATGTCATTGAATGATTGTGTTCTAATAAATGTTTAGCGTAATTGGATTTATGGGGTTGTTTATACTTGTAACAACGTACGTGTTCCTTGGACCTAATATCAAAATTTCCAATTGCTTGTCCTATATAAACCGAATTACAGTGCAAGCAATTTAATTTGTAAATGCCTGATTTTAGTAAATTGTCTGTTTTTTCTTTAGCATTAAACAAAGTGTTTAAAATGTTTTTTGTTGTTATTTTACATTTATTTGTTTTGTTTATAATTTTGGCATTTTTTTCTTCTCATTGATTGCCAAAATATGGAATGGAGGCGTATTTCATTTTATTTACAATAAATTAAAATGAACTTCAACGAAGTAAAGCTCGGACTTATAAATAAAGTACTGATAATTGTTCTTGCAAGAACTAAATGGGTTTTCCTCATTACTGTTTTTGAAAGAGCTCTACAAAAAAAATCCGCTTCAGGTGTCGGGCAAAAATTGTTATAATAGCTTTACTTGGGAAGTTCTCAAAAATATGCAAAGAATGAAAAATATATTTTTTAACTAGAGCTAACTAATAGGCGTAGTTAAAATCACGTAACTGCCGTAAAACGCGTTGTTGATATTAAATAGAATCGTTTTTTTTTTCTTAATTTTTAAAAAAGTTAACAATTCTGGCGAATCGTAATAAAGTACTTTAAATAGTCTGTCGAACTGATAAAAGTTTATAATGATCGGCGTTTGCGTTTACGAATAAATAATTAATCAATTTGAAATTTTTTAAAAATTCCTGGAAGGCTTCAGACTGGAATTTGGGAAATAAGCAAAAAACAAATGTGTAGTTCAATGCAAGCTCTATCAAGTCAGAAAGTTTAAAAAAAGTTGTGTGGACAGTTTTTGAAAATTTTCAAAATTTTTAAGCAGCGCCATTGCAATCGTTTTCGGATTTTTTAATTTTATTTCATCGTCTACTACCTAGGAAGGGCTCTCAAACTAGTGCTACCTGATACCGATCAGACAACTACTTTTTTAATAAAATGGACGTTAAAGTCGAAATTTTCAAAGAGCTGTAGCGGCCGCCATTTTGAAGCTAGAGTTCGGTAAAAAAGTTTTCGGCTTGCCTTAAGTTCTTCTCTCAGATTCCGTGCTCAAATTGTGTTTTGAAAAAACGCTACAAAAAAACATGTCTAACTAACCGTTTCAGGTTAAGGATTTTTTTGAAAAGCTTAACTAGAACTTCAATTTTCGAAATACCCCTTGATTTAAAATTTCATCAAAATCGGTCCAGTACTTTTGCCTGTAGAGGCGTTACCCGCCCACCCACCGACGTATTTCATGAAATCAATACTTTCCTATACCAAAGGTAAAAATGTAAAAATTGCAAAAAATCGAGTATTATATGTTTAGTATAAACTGGTAGTCAAAGGGTAAAAAATTATTTTTAACATTCCTTCTTGTAAAAAATAAAAATCGGAAGTTATTTTCATTTTGTATTTTCTGCGTTGTACCGTTCATGTTATAAATTTAAAAAAAAAGGATTTGTTCCTTTGTATGGAATGTAATTTATTAGCAACGAAAAATGGGCTTTAACTATGCAAAGAAAATAAAACTTATATGCTTATTTTTAGACTACCTTAAGTTGTTAATCTTAATTCAAATTCATTAACAATATAATCCTATTTAACTGTGATAATACGCAATAATCTACACGATTTATAAATCATGCAAAAGTGAAATCGCTATATTTAGAGGTGCCCGCTCATGTGGCTTTTTAATTGAATCTTTTTTTTTCTTTTTCTTTGTTGGCCATAATCGTTCTTTGTACAGGTAGTTTTCCATTAAGGGGAGTTCCCTAAGAAGAGATTGGAAAAGTTTTTTGGTTTATGGCTGCGAAAGTGGTAGAAAGAGGACCAAGTACGTTTTTCAAAATTGCCAGTTCAACTGGTGATTTAACGTTATCTAAGTGTTTTAAGAATCGTGTTTTTTATTATGTTTTTTTCTTCTTCTAGAGACATTTTTAATTTCTTTTTGCTCAACTGTGTTACGTTGGCTTCTGACTTGTCTACGGTTTGATCATAGTGAACGTACAAATTATTGTCACCATCTTCTGCTTCAGCTTCAACTACTACAATTTTAAATAAAATATTAACTAGCGGAATAAGACATTTAAAGTAAAAAGCTAAAGCTGTTTGATTCCAACACCCCCACCACCACCATACGTTACTTATCACCCTCACCCAGGCTCCGAATACTAAAGAATGATAAAAATAATATAAACAGAATCACGGTGAAGAAAAAAGTACATCAAAATATAACAAACAACCATCCATCAACCACTACCACCCACAAGCAAACCTAATTTTATTCGGTGGATTTCCTTGTTTTAAAATGGCTCCTAATGCGGGGGATTCCTAATTATAATATAAATATTTTAATTTCTAAAAATACACTCTTAAAGTAAGTGAATCGATTGGTTTAATATTTCTTTATTGTTTGAAAGTAACCTGCGAGACAAATCTTGTATTTTATAAAATATATCCTTTAATGTTCAAAAACACAAAATTATTTGTAAAATTATTTTACTGAAAATTTGTAGTACACTCACCACTATGTGATTGTTCTTCGTTTGGAGGCTCGTTATTTTTTCTAAACTTTGCGAGTAGGTGAATATGCTTGCACATGTTAAATTTAATTGACGAGTCTAAACATGAACAACAGTATTGATGTATACAAATTTTACAATCTATACAGATTAATTGGCAAGTACAGTTTTTATTAATTTCTTGAAGAAAATACATTTCCTGGTTACTTTTCGAGGGTACTTTCCAACCATCTTCAACTTTATTAAGGTGCTTTACCTTACAACGTCATTATTAAGCTAACACCCAAGATGCATGGATAGCTATATTACCCCTCCAGTCATCTTGCTAACACCGCTAAATCTACAAAGCGCGTCAATATTAAACGAGGGTGCGCAAGTCATGAAAGCACTAATAAATAGGAAGAGTTGTTGGATTACATGGAGTGCAAGTAAATTATACTTCCTTAACATTTACGTTATGTGCACTCACGCAGTAGACATGCAACGCGAAAATTCGAAAAATAATGTACTAGAACTGCCAAACAATTAAATATAAACTTGTTGTTGATATTGTGATTATTATGTACGAGTTAAACCAAGCAAGACCTGGACTTTGTTTCTCGACCTTGATACGTTTTTGAGAATATTATAGGTTATGGACATTTGAATAGCAGTTGAACTACTTTAGGCACAGGATGAGTCAACATGTGGAAATCATGTTAATAATTATTTGGGCAGTTAGTAGTTATAAATGATTAATAAATTTTACGTCGTATCAAACTAATATTTTTTTAAATAAAATTATTCCGCTTTAAATTACCTTTCTGAAAATTATTTTTAAATGTCGTTGCGGCGTTGCCAAGTTAACCAACTCTTCGAAAAACTTGACATTTGCATACTTCACTAATAAAATTTGCACAGATTAAACAAACTTTTTCTGCCAAATGTTGGTCAATACCGTGTACTGTCCTCCAGATATTTGTTTGGGCAACGGGGCACTGCCCTCCCAATTATTTGTTAGGATTCCCCATTTTTTTTCTATTATTACTGTTTATCGCCAATAGACACCGCCTACAGCAATGACATCATCCCAGTAGTTTGGGACATTGAAAACAACAAACACCACAGGAGTCCCAATCACGTTTAATGGGAATTGAAAAAGTTCGGAATGGGCACAAACATAATTTCGAAGGGCGAATAATTCAGACTGTGATCAAATGTAGACGTCTTTTACACTCAATAAATTCTCGTGGATTGTATGTGTTCTTGTTTTTATTGTTTTAAATTAACAGCCGAAAAATTCAGTAAACAATGTGATTAAGTTAATTCAACAAAATTATTTGCCTTGCAATGTTAAAATAACGTTTAAAATGCGAGAACCGCCATTGACGTTGGCAGAGAGCGACTAGTGTTCTTAACCCTAAGGAATATAAAAACTTTTGTTAGAAAGCAGGAAAATAGACTCTGTGTTTTAGCAAATTGTTCAATCGAAGAAAAATAACTTTTAAAAACTACTCAAAACTTGAATGAACTAGTGATGAACATTTTGTACATCAGAAAGGTTCATGGATTTTATTTTTAAACAAATTAATTAAGATAAGTGTGTTAAAAGTTCAAAAAGAATGTTAAAATAAAGTCACTTTAAATTTCAAATTTAATTTTACTCCCAAAGCAAAGTTTAAGGATGCCCTAAAGTCTCATATGCCTTTAAAACACATTCAAGAAGGCCACGCCCAATTTTGAAAAAATGTTCATAAATTGCCCCCCACTATGCCGCACCACAAGCTGTCACTCATCATAGTGTTGTGAGTGGGTTATTTACCCAGTTATTTATATAATTTACTGTCGGTTGTTTAACCCCCTCTCCATTTCCAACATTTTACCCTCAAATTATCTAGAATGCACAATAAAGAACAAACCGCTGTTCAGCAGTTCCAGTACTCAGATTGTCCGAATTGTTTTTTGAGTTTAATGATTTTTATAAAAGTGTGAGCAAAAATAAACTTAATCAAGATCGGGATGATTGATCCTTTAGTCATAATTCTGAAACGAACCACAGAAAATGCAAATTACGTATCAATCTAAAACATTAATTAAGTTATTTTGGCCGCTCTGTATGTGTCTGTGTATGTCCAATCTTTACATATGATAGAACATTTTAAAAATGATAGAACATTTCAAAACCTTGTCCTACTATTACCAAAAAAATAGATGTAAAAAAGTTAACACATGTTTTGAACTTATTAATGATTTTACTGTAAACATGTTACTCATACGAATAATACTTATTATCCACAAGCGTATTATAAAAAAACATTTAAACCAAAGTACATACCTATCTTAACAAGGAAAAAAGTTACTGAACATACAATTGTTGTAATTTACATCAGCGGAAATTGTATAAAATTTTAATAATGAGAAAAGAAAATCCCGAATTCTTTGACCGAATAGTTAGTATTGATACCCCAAAGAAACAATTAAGAAAGTTCAGTTTTTACATATTGATTGGGGAGTTAATAAGTTAGTTATACTTTTAATTTGTTAGATAACTATTTCAAGAACCTATCTTTAAAAATACATAGTTAAAGTTTTATAATTGTTCGATATAATTCATAGTCCACAGTTAAAACAAACTTAAAAAACGATGCTATTTACATTATAAAATACAATTTTAAAACAACAAAAATTATGCAATTATGAGAAATTAGAAATATATGAAAGTAAGCATTTTCATTTAATCATTGTTTTTTACATGGTTTATTGCTTTTGATGCTTGTTTAGTTTTTAGTAAAATTAATTATAGAACATTATAAACATTTAATTGTGTGAATGTATGGCGTGCGAAAAACATTAATTTAATTACAGGGCATTATTTATTTGGACATTTTCATTGCATTTTATTTGATTGTAAATAACATACTTAAATTATATTTTAATATACAATTTATTTTTATTTGTAATAGACATACAATAAACATCAGTCCTATCTTTTTATTGCACCGAGCCCTGGCTTCAAGCTACCGAGGTTGGATTGTTATAACATATATAGCCGTAAACAGGGTTTTCTCCAGTATGAATTTTCATGTGTTCTTTTAAGTTGCTCTTCTGCATACATCTACAATCACATACTACATTTGAAAGGTCTCTCTCCAGTATGAGTTATCATATGTCGGGTTAAGTTGCTCTTCTGTATACATCTATAATCACATATACTACATTGGAAAGGTTTCTCTCCAGTATGAGTTAGCATATGTAGCTTTAAGTGACTTTTCTGGATACATTTATAACAACATACACTACATTTTAGAGGTTTCTCTCCAGTATGAGTTTTCATATGTTGCGTTAAGGCGCTCTTTTGTACGCATCTATAATCACATATACTACATTTGAAAGGTTTCTGTCCAGTGTGAGAAATCATATGTTCTGATAAGCTACTCTTCCGTATACATCTATAATCACATATATTACATTTTAAAGGTTTCTCTCCAGTGTGAGTTTTCAGATGTTGTGTTATGGTACTCTTCCGTATACATCTATAATCACATATACTACATTTTAAAGGTTTCTCTCCAGTATGAGTTTTAAGATGTTGCGTTAAGGCGCTCTTCCGTATACATTTATAATCACATGCACTACATTGTAAAGGTTTCTCTCCAGTATGAGTTTTCATATGTTTTTTTAAATCACCTTTCTGTATACATTTATAACAACATTCACTACACTTTAAAGGTTTCTCTCCAGTATGTGTCTGCATATGTTGCATTAAGGCACTTTTCTGTATACATCTATAATGACATATACTACATTGGAAAGGTTTCTCTCCAGTATGAGTTTTCATATGTGGCATTAAACTACTCTTCCGTAAACACCTATAATCACATAGACTGCATTTGAAAGGTTTCTCTCCAATATGAGTTTTTATATGCATTCGCAAGGTACTTTTCCGTATACATTTATATTCACATATATTGCACTGAAACCTTTTTTCCTTCGTATGATTATTCAGATGCTTCTTAAAGTTGTTCTCAGAAGCAAATTTATTACTGCGTACACCTAAATAAAATTGTTCAACTTGAGGAGACCTCTCTGTTATTTGATCAACAAAACTGCCGTCAGTTTCATCTTTTAAAAATAGCTCCTCACTCAACACAGACTCATGCTTGATGTAGATATCATCATCACCACTCGTGATACCACATGTTAGATCAGGAACTTCTGAACTTAATTGGAAGCCCACAGATGAAATGCTGGTTTCATCGTGTTTCACTGCAATTATATAATATTTAATAAAATTACCTTACCACTGGCGAATGCAGGTTTGTTTCGATATTGATCAATTAGTAAATTAGCATATTGGCAAAAGAATGTAAAATGTGTTTAATGCAAAAATAATTTGAAGTTTTGGGGTATAAAATGGGGACATTCACTCAATTTAAGAAGCAAAAGTGCCAAGTGACATTTATGAAGGTTAAAAAGTGACCCAAATAGTGGACCTCAATATAATATTTAGGGGTTTAGTTTGAATTTTGCTTTGAGATCAACAAAAATCCGAAGGTGTATCTGTCGTATCTTCCTTAGGTAACGTACGTAAGTGCAACTGAATGAGCACTGATGTCAATGGTGCACATAACTTTGGTAATACGTATCTGGTCTACCTGTCAAAAAACGCAAGTTGTAATTAGGTAGTTTAACTTTTATTGTTTCTAAGTTATAAAACTAGAAAAAAATATTCATTTAAAAACATAACAAGTGACAAAAAGTGACATTTTGTGTTGTTTTTCATAAAATAGTCACTTATACTTATGTACAGGGTGTTAATTTAGTACGTAGACAAACTTTACAGGGTGATTCCTTGATTAATTGTAAGACAAAAAGTTTATATAAGCATGGGACCTAAACGGCTTCGTTTTCAAAATACACAATGTTGAAGAAATAATTTTTGGCAAAAATCTGGAAAACACCTAAAGGTATTCTATTGAAACTTGGTATAGGTCAGTAATGCATAAAGTGGCATTTTTTAGTCAAAATAAATTTAATTTATTTTCTCCAGTGTCATGCATCGGTGCCACCTCAGTTACATTATTTTAGAAAAATCTGGTACGCCACTGTTTTTTTTTGTAGAATAAACCGCTTTCGGGAAAAACGGAAAAATCTCTGAGACAGCGCTATTTAGTAGATTTATTATAGCAGTAGTGTATGTAAATAATTTTTAGATTACGTTATTTTCCAGTTTAGTAGCTCTTGAAACATTTCTTTTATAAATAGTTAATAATTATAATAATCAAGGCTGACTTTGTCATTTTTATGGAAATTATTTTTATAATGATTAAAACTGCAGAGTTACAGATTTTTCCGTATTTCTCGAAAACGGTTCATTCTATCAAAAAAAAAGAAAATAAACAACTTGTGCGTCGTTTCAATGAATAAAGCTAGAGAACTTGTCATACTGGCTAAAAAACAGCGGCTACCGGATTTTTCTACAATGACGTAACTGAGGCGACCCCGATGCACGCCACCTGTGGAATAAATTAAATTTATTTTGACCAAAAAATGCCACTTTATGCCAACTTTCAATACAATACCTGTAAGCGTTTTCCAGATTTTTGAAAAAAAATATGTTGTTTTATAAACTTTAACATCCTGTATCTTGAAAACGAAGCCATTTATTAGGTCCCTTGCTTGTATAAACTTTTTGTCTTAAAATTAATCAAGGAATCGTCCTGCAAAGTTTGTCTACGTACTTAATTAACACCCTGTATAGACATCTCAGGAAAAAAATTGACAAATAGTAGTAATTCATGATACTATTAGTATCATGGTAGTAATTTAACTATTCCCAACGTTATGATACGTTAAAAAATTCGAAGATTGTTACATTGGCAAAAGAATGCAAACTGTTGATTCCAGGAGTGGACCAGCCCAGCGATGGATATCGCTCACCAAACTGGCCAGGAATTTTTGGCACTGCCATGAAATTTTTTTTAAATCGTTAAGCAATTGGTCTAATTTTTTGCCTTAAAACAAAGAGCTGCTCAGTTTCAAATATTAATTCTTTCTTACATAGTTGCATGTCAAAGGGTCATTACATTGTGTTGCCCTCAATTGTAATATCAAATAACATGCAAAAAACGGTACCTGCAGAAAGCCGCATGTTATGAAAACAATTATATAAACAATATTATAAACAAAATACACTTATCAAATGGCATCTCATACTTCCAGAAATTACCGAAAATTGCACCAATACTACTTTTTATATAAAACACCCTGTATATAGGTACATATTCCAAAACAACTGTTCATCACGAAAATAATGAATTTCTTTTAAAGTTAACGGCCATGAAAAATAACGATTTTGGAGCGTATTAAAAATGGAAATTGTAAACTCTCTTAGATCACAGTTGCCATGAATTCAATCCTAGAAACGTTTCGTCATTATGAATGTTGTACCTTGAAATTATGGGTATTTAATATAATGTTAATACTTACCATTGTTCATTTTATTTTTAAATTACCAGGATATGAATTCAACAACTTACTTAAGTCGAAAACATCATAGGTAACTAGATCACAAAATATTTCTGAATTTGCTTCATTGCCATGTTCTCTTTTGTTTCTATGAATGATTAAATTCCTGGCAAACTATACGAGGTTGACAATTTCCAGCTACTCCAAAATCGTTATTTTCATTGAGAAAACTTTTAAAACGCTCATTATTTTCGCAATAAAAAGCTCTTTCAGAATATTATACAATATACAAGGTGTTCATTTAAAAACGGCAAGATTGCTGCAACTTCCGTTTATTTACGGAAGTATGAGATGGCATTTGATTTGCGGATTTTATAAAAAATATGGTTCTAAGCCATACTTACATTATAACAGAAAAACTATAGGCTCGTTTTTTTTTTAAACGAACTCAAACGTCTTTAAATATCATTTAATGTGCCCTGTGTTGTGATTTTACAACTACCTTTCTTTATGTTTTTCTCAAAAATTTGATTTGCAAAAATACGCTTTTCATAAATTAGAAAATAGTGTTTTAAAATTATTAAATATTGTTGTTAACGTATTACTTAACAGTTGCTTAAGTTAACCAAAGCTGGTTATTTATATTTTGCATTTCCTTATTAAAAACAAACCAAGTTACTATTTTCCATGGATAATTAACATCAACATAAAGATAAAGCTAAACAAATGCTGAAAGGCCGCAGTAACTCCTAATGTATTGAATGTCCTTTGAAAAATTACGTTACCTTTCAAGCAATAGGATCGTACTTAACACAAATTAGACATACGAAACAAATGAACAGCACAAAAAAAAACAAATTCATTAACCCACCATGTGAATTCGGCTTAAAGAGTGGAAATTCTTTCTTGATGTCATCAACATAGGATATGCCAACTTTGGAATCAACACTAGCAAGTAATGCGACCTCTGGGTTTTCTTTTTCTTCCATCTTCAATTTTAAATTCGTACCAGTACATGTACTTCCTGAAACAATGAAAATTCATATTTGTTGTAATTATATTGTACAACAATCAATCCGTGACTCATTACAACAGAGAACAACCTCACTTCGGCAATGCTATTGAACTGTTTGAACTACTTGAGATATACAATGAGACATAAAGGGGTGTATGTTTATTATTTTGTTATTTACTTACTAAATAGCTATTAATAAACTTTGCTTTTAATTGGTTTCGGAAACCATTGTTGATTTTAACTGTGTAGGCATCTTAAATGTTAATACAAAATATGACCTTTTAAAATAAAAATGGAATCTACACAATATATATAGATATTTGCAGCAATCCTTTAACATTCAACAATTATTTATATGTAAAAACTGTACTTTTCGTTTGCCAAGTTGATGTAATCGCATTGTGTTGCATTTTAATTTGAAATTTTGACCTCCTCCAAAATGGCCGCCCGGCTTCACTTATTTGATTGTTCACAAGCTGAAATCGCGTGTCTAGTAAACCTATACAGAAATCTGCGGTCTACTCTCATAATAGTCTGCAACGTTTACATGCAGGGGGGCGAGATTGTTAAAACTGTTTACATTGTCTGAGTAAGCAATCAGGGACTTCTAGTATATTATGTGGCGCAATAATAAGTAATTGTAATTGAAATGTAAATATCACTGATTACAAATATAATTTGTAAGCGATTACAATTAGTAATCAATTCCCTTTTTTTTTATAATCGTCCCACCTCTGTTAACACATATACAGAAAATCCAAAGCCAAAACACATCAATGCAGAAAGGGGAATTTAACTATCAATAGTAAACGAGGTTATTTCAAAGTTACCTACAACACATTGACTATTAACATACAGAAATTCTAAATTATGTACGATCTCTACGCTATTTTATTACTAGAAGTTAGTACACAACTTGTGGCTACAATTCTGTTTTTAATCACTTACCGACAGCATACTCCACAAACCAATCATGTGAATTTGGCTCTGAAAGTGAAACTTCTTTCTTGATTTCATTTTGACAGAGAACATCAGATGTGGGATTCACAGAAGCAGATGAGTTTTCACTAGTGACGATGAGGTTTACTTCTTCCATCTTCAATTTGAATGAGTCCCACTGGCTTATATAGAATTATGCTTCCAAAACTTTTAAAAGTTGATTTAATTGCACTAATCCTGAACTGCAAGTACGACTCACTTTCAACGTGCAGAATAATGTGCTAAAACTGTACAAAAATTGGAATTGTAACTCGTTGGTGATATTCTGATTATTAGTCAATATCATGTAACAGTACAAAATATGAATTTTATAACACGACTTTCATGGGTCTTTGACATTTTGTAGGTTATGTACAAGAACAATAACAGTTGAACTACTTTATACACAGGACGAGTCAACATGTAGAAGTACATGTTTATTATTTTGGCAGTTGTTAGTTATAAGCGATTAGCATTGTTCGTTTTGTTTAATATGTTATTGAAAAAAAAAAAATATTAGACATAAAGGTTACGATAAAAAGCTTCCGAAGCTTTGTCGCTTCTAAAGAATTTAGTGTTTCTAAATTTTAATTCTTTCAACCCTTTTTAACATGACTAGATAATGTGCCGCTTCGCAGCAGCCTTCTCGCCGCAGATTTTTTAATCTGAAAAGCCGTTTCGACGTGAAGTGTGAATAATAGCTGCCGCCTCCACTAGAGTGATAGGAGTGAAGTGATCTGTAATCACTATCGTCGCATATAACGTTTATACAAAAAAAACCTTTTAAAAATAATATATGTAGCAATTTCTAAAGTATAGTAAAGTTCAGGCAAAGTGCTTCGGCAATTTTTTCTTTTTCAATTGATACAAGGTTTGATAACAGATATGCATGACGATTGTTTGGCAAAGCTTTTCTTAGTACTGTTGAAAAAATTAACATGACCTAAAAAGTTGTACTTTTTGCTAGTCATAAAAATAAATCGTATTGAAAGAGAAAACATTTTTTTAGAATGGTGTTGAAGTGGCTTTTGATGTGTATTGTTACGGGCAAAACGGCGAAAAGGGGTTCAAAAGTTGGGCATTAAATTTGTTAGAGACACCATAACAAAAGGGGTGCACTCAGCCAGCCCAAAATCGAAGAAGGGAGTGGTTCGATCTATAAAATGGAAGGGCTCTTCGCAGATAACTTGGGGGGTAGTAAAATTGGGGGTGATTAAAGAGGGCGCCACCTGTTTTTGATTGTCTTAATAAGGGTTGTTGACGCAGGAAAGGCAGGACGACGTTCAAGGGGGGAGAAACAGGAACCTCCCTTGTAGACAGCTTTCTTGGAGTCTGACTTACCTTCGGGCTTCCACCGAGATGAAGTTTACAATAGTTGCTTATAACTTTGTTAAGGCTAATTACCGATGTCAAGTAAGTCACAACGTTTAATTTGAACACAAAGTATATTAAGTGAAATATAGTTGGCTGCAGAATGCGGCTATAAACGGGTAGTATGATTAAAGAATATATATTTAAATGAATACAAGCAATTCTAAGCAGCATTGCGATATGCGACATTCCCACCTCAGAGGGGGTTCCCTTTATTATAAGGTATGACCACTCCGACATGGATTTCGAACAAGAAATACAGTAACAATAAACACATGCAAATATATACCCAAAATATAATTATCATGAACACCTACAAATGTTTGAAGGCTTTTTTATAGCACTTTCACTGAGTTAAATGTAACGGTACAAATGTACTTACAAGTTCGGAATTACTCCACCTGGTTTCTGCCTTTAGCAACCAAGGGCAGGTTGTTGGGCACCTCACCAGCAGGTTAAAGGTGTAGATGAGTAACTTGTAATTGGGGTGCTAATGCTTCGAGAAGGTACGGGAGCCCCTAACGAGATATTTGATACAAAAGAGCAGCTTAATCGTTGACGGTAAGAAGTAAATCGAGAGATCCAGGAGTGGCTTCGATGATGACTCGGCAGTGACAAGTTCCGCACTTGGCGAATTGGTATATCGTGCAACACGGCAGACGAAACCAAATAAACCCTTATTTCACACACCACTATTTGCTTTGATCCGACTAAGTCGGCAAAATATTTGACGATAAACGAACGGTATGTGGGGTATCAAATGTGCGGATTTGTCACTGCCAAAGCCTCCAACTAGGCTTTCCCAGAAGAAAGAGTTAATTTTACATATTGGGTAGCTGGTAAACTAAGCGTGAAAACACAACCACAGCCTACAAGCGCTTGAGGCTAACTTAACTTGAGCGCAGGGTGAAGTGTATGCGCCTGGAGACGCGAGGGGTGCGCACTGAAAACGCCAGTGGAGTAAAAGGGAAAATTCATATAACAGTATTTATAACATAAATTATTGCAAATTTTTCGAAACATATAAAAGCAAATAAACATCTGAAAAGAGATTTAAAATTCTCGTAAAAAATGCTCTTATGTCAAAATATTTTTCTTCCAGATTTTGTAATAAGTCACTTATAAATAAAAAATGAAACCTAAAGTTTTAGTTTTTCAACTGTCTAGTGCAAACCAAGCAAAATATGAAAACTTTGACTATGCATAGTAGCAGTTCTCAAGATGCTAAAGATTTTCCTAATCTCTATTCTTGTAGAGCTTTGAAAGAAATGGTTTTTAATCAGCATGAGTTTTAATATGTTGTGCTAAGCTACACTTTTGTTTACATTTAAAATCACATATACTACATTTCAAAGATTTCTCTCTAGTATAAGTTTTTATATCTACCGTTAAGTTACTTTTCTGTACACGTTTATTGTCACATACACATTTTAAAGGTTTCTCTCCAGTATGAATTTTCATATGTACTGTTAAGTTGCACTTTCGTATGCATTTATAATCACATATACTACATTTTAAAGGTTTCTCTCCAGAATGAGTTTGCATATGTAGTGCTACGTCTCTCTTCCTTATACTTCTATAATCACATAGATTACATTTGAAAGGTTTCTCTCCAGTATGTTGCTGAAATTTTTTCTTGGATTTAAATTTATTGTTGCATACACCACAATAAAATTGTTTAACTTGAGAAGACGACGTTTCTGTTGTTTGATCCACAAAATACTCGTCAATTTCATTTTTTAGGAATAGCTCCTCACTCTCCAATGGCTCAAGCTTGATGTTAATATCACCATCACCACTCTTGATATCACATTTCAGATCAGCAACTTCTGATTTTAATTGTAGGTTGGTTTCAATGCTGGCATTTTCATGTTTCACTGAAATTTTAATAAAATTAGATTACCATATACGCTTATTGCTAACTAGTGTAGGTTTGTTTGACATAAACAACAAATTCTTAAATTGTTGTAGCGACAAAATTATCAAATATAACATGTATAAACCGCAGGTAAATTACAGTAAATGTTCTATTACTAAACACACTAGTATGGCAACTTCAGAGACGGAATGTGCAGCGAAACCTAACCAAAAACAATAAAACCTAAATTTTCTGTATCGTAATCGAAACTAGAACCGAGAGTAACAATTTTCATAACCCTAATCCTAATTATTTTCGATATATACCGGTATTTTATTGTTCCAGTAAATATCGAACCTACATTATTCAGTGTAGCAAATAATAGTTATTTAAGTAACAAGGAATGTAACGACGTAATAAACATTCGAGGTAGGTAAATACGAGCCGAGGCTTGTGGCCTGCCGAAAATGTTAATAGTCGATACATTCCGTGTTACTTATTAAATTTTTCACGCTACCGGCAATGTAAGTAGGCCTACAGGTAGAAATTAAATCATATTTTTAAAAGTTCGTTTTGACAGCTGTCATCAGAATTATTTTTTAAAAGCCCCATTATTCTAAGTTGTCTGTGCTTGTTACCATATTAACGAACAGTTAAAATCAACATTATTTTCCTAGGAATGTAAGTGACACTATTAAGTTCCGTCGTCAAGGGTAACTAGTACACGAATGTTATCAGCCATTTACAATTCCTGTAGCTATGGATGTAAGGTCTACTAACAATACCGGTAGCGTGAAAAAATAAGTACTTGACAACCTTTGTGTTTTACCTGGTTAGCTCTTTTGGCTGGTCAACAGATTTGCAACCAAAACAATAGTTGTTTCCCAGCGATGGAAATGCAAATTGCAATCAGGGGCGCAGGTCTGGGAGTTACTCAACATATCTCTAAACGTATTTTTTATATACTCAAGATTTAATAACTTTTGACCTAAAAATCTTATTCTACATATGTACAAGAATACACAAAAAAAACGCTCTTATGAAACGTAGTTAAATCCATAGGTTTTCGATATAATACAATTTTTCAGAAAAACAAAGTTACCATGAAAGTCCCAGTATAAAATCTACGTAGAATTTACTTTAAAACAAATTACTTCCAACCCACTTTTAATTCAAATATTATTCAGTAACTCCGCTTTCATACTACTTTTACAGAAAATATAGACTTTCATGGCAACTCGATTTTTCGAAAAACAGAATTGTCTCGAAAAACATTAGATTTAGTGACTTTCAACATGAATACCTTGTTTATGAATTTGACATGCAGAATACGATTTTCGAGATAACCTTGAGTATACACAAAATAATTTAAGAATTACATCTATCCCCTGATTAATGAATTTAAACGAAAACAAGTGAAAATGTAAATCATCAGTAGAATATTTAAATAATCAAATATCTCTAATTATGGTGGAGATATTATCCGCTAAAATGCAAGTCTGGCTGGCGAGATCGGTTGCGTGTCAATAGGGATGGCTCCGTAAGTACCCCAAAAAATAAGAAACATACATTATAGTATCAAAACTCAGTTGTTTTTTACTTAACACCTCTAATAAAATTAGTAATATTGTAGTTATGTTGCCAGACCATTACGTGCTTGATAAGGCTCTGCAAGATTTATGTGAACTTGCGCAGATGGGCACCTCAATAACAGTATAATGTCAACGCAAAATGGTTGGTGGAAATGGTGGAAGCAATACGATCTTTACATAAACTACAGTACCACAGTAAAGTAAAAAAGTAAATACAAATTCATAAACCCACCATGTGAATTCGGCTTATATTGTGAAAATTCTTTCTTGATTTTATTTACATGAGAAATATCAGACGTGGAATCGATATAAGCAAGTAACCTGACTTCATTAGCGACTTCGGAGTTTTCTTCTTCTTCCATCTTCAATTTTAAATTCGTACCAGTATAAATACTTCCTGAAACATTCAACATTTATTTATATTTGCTGCATTTATATTGTACAACAATCACCCTGTAGTCATTACTTTTTTTGTAATTTAACCAACTTTAAAAGTCTCTTGCAGTTTTCAAGATCATAATAATGAACAAAATGATATTGAACACCTTGTACAAGTATGCAGAAAATCCAAAGTGAAAAAACTCCTTGCTTCAATTTCAATCTAATTAGATTAAAATAAATGTAAAATCAACTTTTCAGCATTATTAACAAATTCGTAAATTGTGATGTCCGTTAAAGGAAAACAAAAGCACAAAACTACATTTTCACGTGATCAGTACACATCCGAGGTAGGCAAACAAAAAAATTTTCAAACTGGGCTGGCCCGGCCCGACAAATTCAGAAGATGGGCTAGCCCAGCCCAACCTGTTCTTTTGGTACATGATTTGAGGCTCGGCGCGGCCCAAAAAATTAAAAAACAGACAGGCTGGATTTATGATTATATAAATTTCGACCAGCAAATTTGGCCCGGCAAACATAGCCTGGCAAATTTGGCACGTCAACTCATATTTCGAATGTCTCTGAACTCGCTTACACTGTCTGTGGTCAGGGTTGCAACGTATAATACAGTATAGTATAAAAACGTATTATACGTAGGTATACAACTCGGCCCAACCCGTGGGCCAGGCCTGACTAGGGCTTCGGGCCGGGATGCCCACCTCTAGTTGCTTTTTCCAGTAAAAGTATGAAAAGAGGTAATTCGAAAGTTACCTAAACAATAACCACCAACATATGCAGAAATTATATTTACAATTACAATTATGTACGGAGTATATGCTATTTATCATTAGTAGTTAGTATACACCTTGTGATTATATACAAAAATTGAAATTAAAAATACAATTTTAATCGCTTACCAACAGTATGCTCTACAAAACTATCATGTGATGTTGGCTCAGAAAGTGAAACTTCTTTCTTGATTTCATTTAGACGGTGAATGTCAGATACACGATCGACAAGAGCAGACGAGATTTCACTAGTCACATCAAGGTTTACTTCTTCCATCTTCAATTTTAAATGAGTACCAGTAAGAAAATCATACTTCTCAAAGCAATTAAAATTGGTTTATGGCACTTACCCTATAGTATATAAAGGTGACGAAGTTGAACTAAGAATATTTTAAAACAAATCAAAGAACTTAAAACAATCTGTACAATAATTGAAATTGGAACTTGGTGATAGTGTGAGTATTAGATAATAACATTATAAGTCAAAACATGGACTTCTGTTGTACAACTCTTATGTGTTTGAGTTTTATAGGTTATGAAGTTATGTAGATTCAGACATTTGTTGTTGTTTCAGTTGAACTACTTCGTGTACAGGATGAGTCAATATGTGTAAAGAATGCAATATGTGGGAATACCTTTCCTAGATAATTCAAACTGAAATTACCTTCTTATTGTTTCGAAAACTATTGCTGCTGAAAACAGGGTGCTATTTAAAGACATTAAGTTGGTGTCATATGCGGTTGAATCATAACTTTTACAAAAAAAAATTAAATTTACAGTTATAACATTTCATTGCAATGATTTAACAATAAACATATCAAGAATATTATTATTCATGAATTTCTCGTGTTATTCAGGGTGGGCCAACAAGGCCACAGTAATCGATATATCATTTATTATTTAAAATACGGAACATTTTGTCAAATAAAAGAAAATATATATACATCAGCACTGTGGGCCAATGAGACCCATGGCTTGATCCCGTTCACTCCAGGTTTGGCTTATTGCTATGTTCCGGAGGGTAGTAAGGCCCTTTGGGCCTTTTACCACTACGCCCCCTCAGCTTACGCCAAACCCTTGGCATTACATTTACTCGTCCATTTACTCATCCATCTATACTTCATGGGGGATTCCAACTCCACTAACGACTGCCGCGTTGTTAATGCGACATCCGGGACCACCCATTCAAGTACTGACCAGGCAGAGCTGTGCTTAGCTCTGCTGATCGCACTCGAACGAGCATTCTATCCGCGCCAACTCGGTACTCTAAATAAAAGAAAACCTAAGTGTGAATTATTTTTTTAAATATGTAGGGAGTTCTCTATAATAGCAGCATACCAAACGTATGTTATTTTTTTGCGATTGAACACCAAATATATATTTTTGCATATTCTTATTCATCTTTTAAAAGTTTTTCTAAATATGTTTTGTTTTTGAAATTCCGTTGTGGCGTTGTCAGATTAACAAATTTATTGAAAAATTTAACATTTACAAACCTTAATAATAAAATTTGCATGAACCGTGTTTCCAAAAATTAAACAACCTTTTATCCTCCAGATATTTTAAAGTTGAATTTAGTTATAGAGGGTGCTTGTTGCAGCGGTACAAAATTTTCTAACTCTTATGTGTCATAATTCGATTGTTTAAAAAAAACACTTTGTGTACAAAATGAGTTACTATAGTGTAATATTAATTTCTAACGTCTTTATTATAGCAGTTAATTATTGGTCGCTGTACAGAATGTTTTAGTTTAATAGGACAGTATACAGCTTTTATATTTCAAATACATACACCCTATACACTACAGGGTTCATAATTGATTTTAATAAAAAAATGGTCACTTGGTCCCTATTTCGCTTGGGAAAAAGAGGAACCATTTAGCGACCTTGTTTAGGCTTTATAAATTAATTGTACTGCATAATGCTCAGCACTATATAATCGAAGTAAAAAATCGGTACATCTTTAAGAAATTAAATTTGCAGAAAAAAACTATTATTTATAAAGATTTTACTTAATTTGCAAATAAAATTTTATATAAAATGAATTACATAAAAAAAATTCACTGTTCAACACAACTTCACTTATCAAACGTAAGGCTCGAGCAGAGTTACCCAAATTATCAAGTTAGTAGACGGTACACAAGCGTTTGACGTTTTTCTGACATATAAAACCCTGCGGCTGTTTTGTCAGGTGACTAGAGGCGTAACTCATGCAATAAATATTTACGCATACTCTGCGTACTTTTACTAGAGTACGCTTGCAAGGGATGCGTAATTAGTGCATTTAGTACCCTCTAGTCACGTGACAAAATAGCCGCAAGGTTTTCAACTGTCAAACAAACGTCAAATGTTTGTGTAACCTCTGTACCTAGCAATCAAGTGATAATTATCTTCAGACGCCTGAACCTTGTTCAAAGTTTACTTGCTTTAAACAGTCGCATTCAGTAACCTCACTTTTGAATTTTGTTGTAATTTTTGAGAGCACCATTGCAATCACTTTCAGATTTTCGAAATTAGTTTCGTCTCATCACATCCAGCCAACAAAGGGCTCTCAAACAGGTGTTAGTAGATTATGATCAGACAACTAGTTTTGAGTACATGGGCGTTAAAGACGTGATTTTCAAAAAATCGTTGCGGCCGCCATTTTGAAGCTAGAGTTCGGAGAAAAAGTTTTCAATTTGCCTTAAATTCTTCTCGCGCATTTAGTGTTGTGAAAAAAACGCTACTACCAAAAAAACATGTCTAACTTCCGATTCCTGTTTTGGATTTGTTTGACAAGCTTAAAATTTTCGATATACTTCTTTATTTAAAATTTCATCAAAATCGGTGTAGCCTTTAGAGGCGTCACACCCACCCACAACTACGTTTTTAGGTCCCTTAACCTTTTTACGTACTTGGTTTTTCAATACGGCAGGAATGGCCATCTACGTAAACGGCTTTCGTAATAAAAGGACAGCAACTACGCCCTCATAGGAATTCCGTACGTTTGACCTTTGCGTTTATGTATGTATTTATACATTTACAACTATGAAAATAAATTATTCAGCAGAACATTTTTTATTCTCTAAAGTCGTATTTTTTTCCTGATCAGTAATATAAAGGCCCTCATTACTTTTGCTATACTCAGAATTACTTTCACCACTACTCATTACTCCATCTGAGTCACTTTCCCTCATAGTCTCATCGGCAAGTTCTGGTATTTCCTTTTGTGTTAATGCTTGTTTGCGAAACTTGTCGGAATATGCACTGTTACACAATACTACAACTCCTATCAGCCTACTCCTTCTTCACGTGCCATCCGTTACCGGATGTTGGCAATCATTCTAGCTATCATGACTTTATTTGTAACTGCTCGGAAGAGTCCTGTTGTTGTTGTCGAGAACCATGTTCTTCTTCCCGGGCCCCTCTTCCCTTCCACTTTCCCTTGTAGAACTAACTGTAGTAGACCATATCTCTGTTCATTCCTCATCACGTGTCCTAGGTATTCGAGTTTTCTTTGTTTAACTATTTTCAGCCTACTACGGCAGAATAACTTGCAGTCTTGCACCTTGCAGACAAGACAAGCATCTCTGCTTCCCACCCAAATGTTATGATTTTAAATGAACAATGATAAAAATTGTAAAAACAATAACAAAGACGCCCACAATGCCAAACAGGTCCGTACGGCTATCGTAGTAAAGCTACAGCGCATTCTAAAATATATGTAATTATTAAGCTATGTTTATTATTAATTTATATGATTTATTTTTTATTTGATAAATCATTTTTCTCAAAGATGTATCTTGGGTTTGGGGGGAATTATTTAATTTCTTTATTCAGGGTATGAATTAGTAATGATTAGGTTTTAACCTATTTTTGATCTAAATATATTATTATTTTGAATTGATTGTGTGGTAGGCACATGGTTATAAATATGTTATTATTACCTATAATGTCAGTAGAAAATTTCAGGACAATCGGCTTTTGGAGCGAAAAGGTTAAGTCCCAAAACGTGTATTTCCGTTAAAATATAGATTACAAATACATAAAAAAAAACATGCGTTAGGCATGCCACTCTTATATGGAAGCCCCTGTATACTTATATGTAACTTAACTAGTAACGGATATATCGACCATCGCAGCCGTATTTCCTCACTTCTGTATAAAAAAACATTTCAAAACAGAGTACATATTTTAATCCACATTGTACACTTCTACGGCCTTTGTCAATGGCATCTTGGCTTACCTGTCATTTCAATTTTATTTTGAGCACAGAAATACCTTCCTGAACGTGAACTGGTACGTAAAGCTACCCGACTTAAATAGGAACCGTTAGATGACGCCACATTCTGTGCAAAATACATCAAGCTTTTGCGAAATCAAATATTTCGTGACACAACAGGCCGTATACAGACTTCAGTCGATATTAATTCAGGAGGCAGTGATGCCAATGAACAGTTAAAAAAGTTTAAAAAATTGTTTTGTTAGAAACTATTTTTAGGACCTTCTATAGTGTAAAAAAAAAACAAAGTGTTACATATCTAATTTAATTAAGTTTTTATAATTGTTTGATATTTACTTTTTAGAGCATTTAAAACGTTTACAATATAACTATGCTATTTACATTATAAAGATTTGTAAAAACAACAAACAGTGTAGTAATTATTAGAGATGTAACAGATAGTGAAATTTTAAGAAAGCTGGAAAACAGATATCTGGCTCAAATCAATTGCTGAATAGAGGATATTCGGCACCAGATAGCGTTTGGCCGGATAGTAAAACCGGATTGTATGACTAGATAGAAGGCCGGATATAAAGCGAGTTTATAAATGAAGAAAGGGGTTGTAAGAAGTAAAGAAGAGTGCAGGCGAGCTATTTTGTGCTTCTGTCTAGTGAAACCATATGCAAAGCAAAAATTAAACAATAACAATTGAACAAAATGAATAAGAGTTGAGTCTGGAAACATTTGGAATTATTTTCAGTAACGAAACCAATAACTTACTTGCCTATCTTGCGATGGTATAATACGAAGAAATAAAACGGGAAAAAAGCTTTTAAATCTCCGCTCTGCAATCGCTTAAAATATAAACATGCAACAGAGTATGAAGAACTTCTGCGTCAACAAAATGAAGTTTTTTCAATTAAAACTTCAATGATAAAACAATTAACATAAGTCAAAAGTTGTCACAAACGTTAACAAATGGATATAGATAATTCAAAAGTTATTGCACAAGTAATATACGGCAGGATACATATCATTATCCGCCCCTACCAAATATCTGACCAAACATGCTGGATAGCCCAATACTATCTGTTACATTTTTAATAATTATGTAATTGAGAGAAATTAAAAGAATTTGTCAGACAAGAATTTTCATCAACCTTCATCACCTAGGTACTCTTCAGTTTAATTTTAAAATTAGACATTTTTGACTGGCGAGGCTGTATTGTCTGCACTGTGGATTTTCATATGTCGTTGTAACTTACTCTTCGTTATACATCTATATTCACATACACTACATTTGTGAGGTTTTTCCCCTGTATGAGTTTTCAAATGTTTTTGTAGGTTACCCTTCTCTAAACATCTGTAAGCACATACGTTGCACTGTAAAGGTTTGACTCCAGCATGCGATTTCAGGTGTCGTTCTAAGGAACTCTTCCGTATACATCTGTAATCACATAGACTGCACTTAAAAGGTTTTTCACCTGTATGAGTTTTCATGTGTATTTTTAAGTTACTTTTCACTATACACCGGAAGGCACATAAGTCGCACTTTAATGGTCTTTCGCCAGTATGAGTTTTCATATGTCTTTTTAAATCATTCCTATAAATACACCTATAATCACATACACTGCATTTTATAGGTTTATCGCCAGTATGCATATTCATATGTTGCTGTAAGGCTCTCTTCTGTATACATCTATAATCACATATGCTGCATTTGAAGCGCTTTTCTCCTGTATGTGCTTTCTTATGTTGTTGTAAGCTATCCTTTCGCGAAAATTTAGAATTACACATGTCACACTCGAAAGGTTTTAAACCTTTATGAGTATTTACATGCCGTTCCAAGGTTCTCTTGGTTGTAAATTTATTATTACATAAATCACAATCAAAATTTCCCACTTGAGTAGACTGATTTGTTTGAGCTACAGGACGCTGCTCAGTTTCATTTTCTATAAGCATCAAAGGCTGAACATTGATGTAGAAATCGTCATTACCAACCAGTTCAGGAGCTTCCAATTTTATTTGGAAGTCCAATGACTGAATGTTCGTGTCTTCATATTTTACTGAAATTAGTTAATATTTGCTTTAGCAAAACTACACACATATAGATGTAAACTACTACCTAGTGTAGCGTTCAGAGGCGGACTAAGGATATTAAACCGACCAAGTTATTTTGAATTTGACCAGCCCTGGTATATTTAAGTGATGAGAGGTAATATTAACTCTTAACTTATTTATTTTATTTATGTAATTACTGATAAATCGACCCTCAACCGGCTCCCAATCAGGCCAGACCGGTGGTTGCACCAAGCGATTATATGGCCAGCCCGCCCCTCGTACGATTGTTCCGACATTATTAACAAATTCCTAAATTGTCATATTGAATAATATATTCTAAGAAAACTTAAGCTGTATTTTCAAGCAATACGATCGTATTTTGCACAAAGTCAACATACCAAGCAAAAAGTACAGTGAACAATCATAAATCCAGACTCACCCTGTGAATCGAACTCCGAGAGAGGAACAACCTCTTTCTTAATCTCATTTGTATAGGGTACATCAGATGTGGAATCGACATACGCAGGTAACCAGACTGCGTTGGTGACTTCAGGGTTACCTTCTATCTTCAATTTCAAATTTGTACCAGTATATATATTTTCTGAAACATTTAAAATTTAATTTTATTGTATTTACATTGTACTATAATCACTCCATTAAATCATTAAAACAGAGTACAGCCCCACTTCGGTAACCGTATTCCGCCCCTTATATTACTTTATTGCATGTTTACTATTTCGTCAGTTAGTTACTAAATAGTTATTCATGAAATATATTTGTAATTGCTTCAGAAACTATTGTTGTCTGTAACTGCACCTACCGCAAGGCCAGACTGGCTGCCCAATACAACCCAGGATATTAGTTATAAAATGGCCCAACTCAAACGCACCAGTCCAACACTAGTGGTCGTCATATTCATTATTGGCTATCCAAATTCCAGTGAAATTTCAAATAAATCTTGAAATTGTATCGGAAACACTTTTTTTGTAAATTTAAGGGTAGCGCGGCATTTTTTTTAAACGTTTAATCAACTGGCTGAATTTATCAGGGACATGCGCCGAAACGTAACGAAAAAAAACCACAATATTTTCTGCATCGTAATCGAAACGAAAACAAAAATTTACAATTTTCTTAACCGCAACCCTTATTATTTTCGGAATATACAGGAATTTGATTGTTCGGTGTAAACATTAGCAAATAGTAACAATCATGTAACCTTTACATTCCACGTTGGCTGAGGTTTGTAGACAATAGAATTATTTACGCTGGCTAACACATTAGAGAACAGGCAAAATGTTCAGTTATGTACTGTGAATTTGTTTTGAGTCAGTGTGTCAGAATCAGCGACAGTAATTTGTGCTATTATGAGTTATGCCAGATAGGACGAAAATAATAAAACTTCATACATAAATAATTTACATATGAAAACAATTTATTTAGTAAATGTCTGCTGCCTTTTAAGAAGTTAGATAACCTTGTAAAAAGATGCGAACATGTTTACACAAAACAGTTCTATCTTTCCTGGTTGATACAGTATAACGACGTGTTTCGCCCATTTTTTTTCAAAAATTGTTAGTTAATGAAATTAAACTTGCGGATGTTTAATCAATTATAAAAACACATTATATGTGTACGTCATTAATCTAGCACTTCCTGATTTTCTGGAAACCTTCCTTGAGTTTAAACAAAATTAAAATGGAATGGGAGGACATATTCGTAATCCAAAATTTGGGTGAGAGTGGGAAAATTAACTCTAATTTTTGCTGCAGCTAAAAATTAAGTTATGAATCTTAGTGCACTATCACTCATGAGTAATTGAGCTTAAAACCTTGAACAGACTTATCTCATCGTCCCCCGCTTTAATAAAGACATGAATTTCAGATTTTCAAAAATTCGTAGAAGGCGACACAAAAGAATTGGCGAATTGGGACTCGAACTAAATTGTTTGGCCAGTTTTTGAGCGATCTTTGGCAAATTTGTTACAATATTAGTAATAACCTTTAAAATACTAAACATTATTATAATTTAATCTACTTCAAATCTCTTATAGTTTCTAAGATCATAATGGTGAGCAAAATAAAAGTGAACACCTTGTACACATATGAGATAAAACAATTGATTTCCCAAACTAACTCTAGTACACACAAATTAATCCGAGTATCAATAATTTAGGTATACTGTCAAGTAATTTTTTATCTATAGCTGTAGCAATTTTTAATTACTTGCAAAATCTCTTTGGTAGCCTTGTCAAAATTTTTTCCTTGTAAACACGGAGCAAAAAATTAACATCAAATTTTGCTTTTTCCTTTTGAAACACCGCCAAGAAAACATACAAAATGATCAAAACCGTTTATGGAAATCAACTTCATCATGTTCCAAAGTTTTATGTTGGTTTACTCAGTTCCGATATCGTCAAGAATATGTGATAATGACTCCAAATCAGTACGTCTATTAACAGCTACAACACCTAAAATAATTTGAAGCTGTAGCTGTCACCTGAACTTAGGTGACCCTCACATTACTGTATTTATGTAATTATATGTAAAAAGTGGAATAAGTGTACAGCATTAGAATGCTCTTATTTTGAAGAAGATAGATAGTAAATACCTTTTTCCAACAGTTTTTTAATGTTCTCAGTCCCGCAACTTAATTGTTTTATCTCGTATCACTATTGAAAAAAGTCCTATTGTCTCCTATTGCAATTTTTTAATCACCACCAATACCAACAGCATACCCCATTAACCTACCATGTGCATTTGGCTCAGACAGTGGAAATTCCTTTTTGATTTCATTTAGATGGGGAAAGTCACATGTAGGATCAACAAGGGCGGGTAACAAGATTTCGGTAGTGACTTCAGGCTTTAGTTCATCCATCTTCAATTTTAAATTGTTATAAGTGTCGATACTTTCCTAAAACATGCAATATTTATGTTTCTTGCATGTGTACATATACAGAATATCTGGTGCAAGTGAAAATTCGGGAAACCATAAAACAACAACTATAAACCCTGTACAAATTTTGAAATTGAATTTTCTTGATGATAATGTAATTAGTAGTTAATATGCAATAAGCTAAAATATTTTATTTGTGACAACTTTTGTTGTTGAAAATATTTTAGGTTATGTGCAGCACTAGTGTAGAATTTCTATACCAGCCGCGGCCCCGCCCTGTAAGTCGCTTAGTGATATTTGAACTATTTTATGTACAGGATGAGTCAGTCGCATGTGAATATGAATTATTATTTTATGTCACCGAAAGACAGACGGCGTGAAAATAGGTTGGAAACGGAGAAGGCTGCGATGTATTTTTGTGCACAAAGCAGGCCAAGAATAACTAGAGGGTTGCCTCTAAACTTTATTTTCCAAAAACTTAAATTTCAAAACAAAAAATAAATAATAAAAATTGACGTATTTTTGCACCACAATTTTTAAACTATAACTTCGGTACGCTAACGCCAACATATGACTTCGAATTCGGCCAAGGGTTGAATGTAATATTCAGTATACGTTGGCATCTCTTAAAGTACCTACAAGGCTATTAATGGAAGAATAGATATTGAAGTTTTAACTGTTAACAAATCAAAATAAGGTATTTAACTTAAACTAAATATTTTATGTACAAGAAAGAAACAATCATTTCCGGTGTGACTGGAGTCTCGGCAGCTTCAGCAGCTTTGTACACAGAGGGGTGTAGGATCGCTGGTTTTCTGCTAAATTACGAATAAACAAAATACAGTTAATATACGTCGCGTACACAGTAAACCACGGGTATTTAAAACGATACAAATGGTCAAGGTAAGCAACATTAAATTTTGTTAAGTAACGTCTATTTATTTTTACTTTAAAAAATAATTTTATAAAACTATCAAAATAAATGGCTTTGCCTATATTTAAATTCAAGTTTTGAAATTTTGGTTTTTACCAGTTCCCTTTTATCAAATATGTTGCAAAATTCCTTTTTATAATGATTATTCTTGCCTTATGATACATTATAGTTCTAAAAATCTCCTAACATCAATTTACTTGTTTCAAACACGTTTCTATTTGTGTTCATGGCGGTAGGTATCAAGAATGTCTTTGAAACCTCTCTGATGGAACGTTCTATCTGTGCGTTACGTTTTTAAGTAACTTTTTGGAGCATTCCATATAAGGCTGTTTATGGATGTTAAATTTTTCTACCAGATTTTACTGCTGGAGTATAAGGAACAAATTTAAACCATTGAGTTATGGTTGCCATAGGTAGTAAATATTCTTTTAAATTAAAAATCGACTTAGAAGGTGCAAAATTTAGTATTTAAGTTATGGAAGGTAATCCTAAAATTATTATTAATTTCTGTGTGTACGGTTATCACAGAAAAAAAATCTCTGAAATTATTGTGGAAGTTCGTTAAGAGGTTTACTTTAATTTATATTATGAGGAATTTTATGAGTACAAAACTAATAAACTAATAACACAATTATTGGAATAATAAGTATCTAACTAAACTTTACGTAATTTTTAGAAAATATATACCAAAACAGCTATTACATTTATGATAGTTCGAAACAAGTAAAACTTTAAAAACATTGTACAAGTTAGTAAATCAACAACTAGTCTATACATTTAAAAGTTACCGTACTACCTATGACGGACATTTTGTAGCTGACGTCGCGCCCTCGGTGATAATATTTTCCCCCTTATATTTAAAATTTGGTTCTTAAACATGTTTAGAACCTCCGCTGTTCTGCTAGTAATAATATAACCTAAAAATTTTTCTGGTTAAACGAATTTCAAAGTGTAAAATTTTCAAAAATGGAAATTGAAATTAAACAGGAACGTACAGAAATTACCTTAGAAAGTGATATTACTATTGGTTATTTGCGAAATAACCTTGAACAACAAATTTCAGACGATATGAATTTGACTGGCGATCAAGGTGAGTAACCCTTTGGAATGAATCATACCTTCTAAATAATAGTGTTTAGAAATAAGTCATCCAACTATCACTTACAGATAAACAAGATGACTTTAGAATTGAATGTGTAGATCTACCGATTAAATTTGAATTTCCAAGCATAGCAGTCAAAATCGAACAAGAACGTGATGCATCGAAATTAAACTCGTCTATTCAAGAATTAGAAATAGTGGGTCAAGCTGCAACTTCTTTAAATAACTCCAGCTCAAATGAAGTTATTGTATGTCAATTTTGTGGTTTTAAAGCAGCAAACAATTGTGGTTTAGTGAAGCATATGACAATTCATCCACACAATATGCAACAACAATATTCTAAATGTGAATTTTGTAACTACAAAACTATACGGTCACACGAATTATTATTGCACATGTCCTCGCACACTGGTGAAAAAGATTTTCAATGTCCCGAATGTAATTATAAAAGTAAAAAAAAGAGCCAGATGCGACTCCATATGCAAACTCACACTGGAGAAAAGCCTTATGAGTGTGAATATTGTGATTACAAAGTTGCATGGAAAAAGCACATGAAAAGACACATGTTGGTACACACCAAGGAAAAACCATTTAAATGTGAAAAATGTGATTATAGAACTGCTCGAAAAGAACACTTAAAAATGCACATGAAAGTTCATGCTGGGGTTAAACCTTTTGAATGCAAGATTTGTGATTATAAAACTTCACAAGATAGCCATTTGAAGATACACCTGTTGGTTCATAGAGGGGAAAAACCTTTCGAATGCGAAATTTGTGGTTATAAAGCGGCACAGAATAGCGATTTCAAAAAACATATGTTGATTCACGTTGGAAAGAAACTTTTTGAATGTAAACTGTGTAATTATAAAGCTACACGAAGTACAAACTTGAAGCGACATATGTTGATTCACACTGGAGAAAAACCACATCAGTGTACAACTTGTGGATATAAAACGGCATACAAGAATAGGCTGCAATTGCATATGCAAGGTCACACAGAGAAAAAACCTTTTGAATGGGTTTCTTGCGGTTATGATAATGTTAGTGAGAAATTATGTTTTTCTAGGCAAAGTAAAGAAGGAAGTTGAGTGTTTTTGTGGTGACACATTCCAATAAATTTGCTTGTGAATAAATAAGTTTATAACCGTAACAATTTTAGTGTAACATGTAGATTTAAGTAAAAGAAAATTAAAAATTTATTAATAAATAACAATGTTTAATTTCAAGGTTGGGTCCTTACATATAGAATAGAATTTTTCTAATTATGCCTAGAAAACCATGTAAAATTCATTGAACACCTGGAATATAATTTTATTGTTATTAGAATATAAAATCATCATGCCACAAAGTTAACTGATCATTAAGGAACAGACTGACATTCAAAAGATCAAAAACTGTAACATGTATACTTACTTACTTACTTAATCCTCTTCATTCCCATTGGAACATAGGGCATTCACGACATGTCTCCACCTCACTCGGTTTTGGGCCTCGACCTTGATCTGGTTCCATGTTTTATTGAGCGTGTTGAGTTCCTTGTGGACGCTTCTCCTCCATGTTTCCTTCGGTCTACCACGCTTTCTCTTGCCAGCTGGACTCTATTCTAGCGCTTGTTTAGTTATATCCCTCTGTGGTTTCCTTAGAGTGTGGCCTATCCAGCTCCACTTTCTTTTTCTAATTGTTTTGCTTATAGGTTCCTGGTGTGTGCGTTCCCATAGTTCAATGTTTGTTATTCTATCCGGCCATCTGATTCTTAGTATTTGTCTGAGGCATTTATTTATAAAAACCTGTATTTTGGATGTTGTCTTTTTTGTAACCTTCCAGGTTTCTGCGCCATATAAGAGTACACTTTTAACGTTCGTGTTGAATATTCTTATTTTGGTGTTTAGAGATAATTCGTTTGAGCTCCATGTTGTTTTTAATATATGAAAGGCATATTGTGCTTTACCTATCCGTGATTTGATGTCTTGTTCTGTGCCTCCGTCTTTGTCTACTATACTTCCCAAGTAGCAAAACTTTTCTACTCTTTCTAAATTTTCCCCGTCTAGTCTGATGTCATTTGGCCTGTTTACATTGATATTCATGACTTTTGTTTTCTTTTTGTTTATTTTCAGGCCCAGTTTTTCTGCTTCTCTTGCTACTTTTTCCGTTTTATCTTGCATGTGTTCTTGTTTTGAAGATAGTAGACATATATCATCAGCGAATTCCAAGTCTTCCAGTTGTGTGAAAGGGGTCCATTGTATTCCAGTTCTATTGTTTGTTGCTTTTGTCATGACCCAATCGATTAATATTAGGAAAAGAGTTGGTGACAGAATGCACCCTTGTCTTACCCCACTTCCTACCTGTATCGGGTCTGAGGCACTTCCATTATGAACAACTTTTGCTGTGTAGTTATTATAGAATTGTTTTATTATGCGAATGAACTTATCTGGTATTCCGTATATTTCTAGTATTTTCCACATCCTTGTTCTGTCTACACTGTCGAAAGCTTTTTGAAAGTCTATAAAGTTTAGGTATATCCTGCTGTTCATCTCAATTGACTGCTCTATGATTATTCGCAGTGTGCAGATGTGGTCAATGCATGATTTGCGTGCTCTAAACCCTGCTTGGTTTTGTCTTAATGCCTGGTCAATTGCTTCCTTCATTCGCTCCAGCATTATGCGCGTTAATATTTTGCTGGTGGTACATAACAATGTTATGCCTCTCCAGTTTTCACACTTAGTGATATCGCCTTTCTTTGGGAGTTTTATTATAAGCCCTGTCTTCCATTCCTGCGGCATCTCTTCGTTTTGCCAAATTTGTTTTACCAGTGTATGTATTATATCTGTGCTAGTTTCGATGTCGGCTTTAATTAGCTCTGCTGTGATGTTATCAATGCCCGGAGCTTTTCCATTTTTCATCTTGCTGATTGCTTCTTTTACTTCTTTACGTGTAATCGCTTGTGTGTTTATGTTCAGAATCTCCCTGATGTGTTCTTCTTCATCTATCACTGGGATAGGGTTTTCAGTGTTGTGTATGTCTGTGAAGTATTCTCTCCATCTGTTTATTTCTTCGTGGTCACTGCGTATGATATTTCCTTCTTTGTCTCGTATTTGGTTTGTTGACCTTTTACCCAACCCAGCTAGTTTCCTAGTAATATCATAGAGTTCCTTCATGTTATTGTTCCTTGCCGCTTCTTCTGCCTCGTTTAACATTTTCTCCTTGTAGATCCGTTTGTCTGATCTTGCACCCCTTTTAACCTCTTTGTGTTTGTTGCGGTATGCTGTCTGTAGTATTTGTTTTGTTTCTTCGTTTGTTGCTGATAGTATTTTGTTCTTTATTTCTTTGCGTTCTTCAATTTTCTTCCATGTTCTTTCGGACATCCATTCCTTGTCTTCTCTTTTTCGAATTTTAAGTATCTCTTCGGCTGTTTCTAGATACATTTTCTTGCACTTTTCCCACAGTTCCTCTATATTACTTTCCTGTCTTCCTGTTACGTCTTCTTCTATTTGTTCTGCGTTTTCTTCATTTTGTATTTCTTCATATTTCATTTTTAGACGTGTTCCGAATTTGTCTTTAGTTTCCTTCTTCCTTAGCCACTGTGTGTTGAATATCTTTCTTTCTATCTTGTTTTTATTTCTTGTGGCTGCTAGCTTGATTTGGATTTTTCCCCTTACTAGAATGTGGTCCGATGCAACATCTGCTCCGCGCTTTGCCCTGACATCTAGTAGCGAGTGTCTCCACTTGCCACTGATTGCAATATGGTCGATTTGGTTACGTGTGTGGTTGTCAGGTGATATCCATGTTTGCTTGTGTATTTCCTTATGTTGGAATATACTTCCACCAATGACCAGGTTATTAAATAGGCAGAAGTCTGTGAACATTTCGCCATTTTCGTTCATCGTTCCAAGCCCCTCTCTGCCCATTACACGTTCCTTTCCTGTGTTGTCCGCTCCTATCTTTGCATTCATATCGCCCATTAGTATGAGTATATCTCGTTTATTTCTTTCTTGTATTTTATCGATTGTCGTTTGTAGTTGCTCATAAAAGTCTTCCTTGAGTGTTTTTTCTTTGTCGTTTGTTGGGGCGTATGCATTTATTATTGTGGTGTTCATGAACTTGGTTTTGAATCTTGCAGTTATTATTCTTTCAGATATCGCTTCCCACTCCATCAATGAGTCTGCTGCTGTGCTTGATATCATGAAGGCAACTCCCTCGGTGTGATTTGCATTTTCTTCTGTGTGTCCAGAGTAAATTATTGTTTTTCCCATTGCAAGTCTTGTTTTCCCGCGACCAGTCCATCTTGTCTCGCTTAGTCCCAATATCTCTATTTTGTAATTTCCCATTTCTGTCGCTACCTGATTTGATTTGCCCGATTCGTACATTGTTTTAACATTCCAGCAACCTATGTTTATTTTCCTTCTCGTGTCCATGGTTCTCGCTTGGGTTGTCTTCATTCCATCCGTCCGATTTCCGAGGCATGTCGCGTCTGTTTCTTTAGCATTTTTTGTTTTTATGCCACAGGGTTGCTGGCCCTGCGCCAGTAACATGTATATCACATACTTAAACTGAAGGATGTACCATCAAGATGCATGGATAGCTAATATATATATATTGGTGTTTTCACTTTTTAATATTTACATTGTTTTGCGAGGGACCCACAAATGTATTGCCGCGAGAGGGCAGCAGTGAAGGTACATCGCTTTGACAGCGCCCGTGAATTTTAACCTTACCCTCCTGAAATGTTCTGACAGTTGACGAGACAATTCGATTCGTTCAAAAAGTAAAATAATAACGAATAAAAGCATACTTCGGTGATTTATTAATTAACACACCAATGTAATTCACAAAACTCAATTTAGTAGAAGCTTCAGCTTAGTAAAAAGACAGACTACCAGCAGAAAATTAAAGAGGAGTAAGTACTGTTTTAATTTTAATCAAATATGTATGTAGAATAACAATTAACTAGTAAAAACACAGTTAAGAAGTTGAGAAATACTTAAATTAATTATTTTCAGGCAGTTAAAAGAATTGTACTTCCGATCACTGTTGATAATAATCACAGCATATAAAAATTTCCTTTTGCTGTATTTAAACAATCAACATCCTTTGTATTTTAGTAGGCAGCTACATGTTACAATGGAAAAAGCTGGTTTAATTTAAAATTACACTAATGCTAAATTAACTACAATTTAGCATACTCTACAATTTCTAAATAGTTAGGTATATCTATTTAATTATGTTTCTCATAATGATTGCAATATTTTTTAGGATTCATAACAACACGAATAAAGGAAAAGTTAAAAGAGCCCCTTTACTTCATTTAAATGAAGTCTGCACAATTTTCGTTTGCCAAAGCAATGGTATACAGTGTGATTCATAACATGTGGAACGAATTTTCAGGATAGATTCAGAATCTAAATATAATCGAAAGAATTCTCATAAACATGGGCCTGAAAACCCTTCATTATAGGGTTACAGTTTCTTGAAAATAAACCAGGCTAATCACTTTTTGTAGATAACTTTTGCAGTAATTGCACTCAAATTTTAAAATTTCATATGTGAGCATTATTCACGTAATTAGTTATTCATGTATTTGTAATAATTTTGGTTTGAATAAGAACACCAGAGGTGTCTCGTACGGGGGGGGGGGGGTCACGTAATTATGTTCTACATATTTTAGATTTTAGCATTTTTTTGAAAAATCTTATTCTCCATACAAAATTGCCCAAAAACATGTTTTCATGTTGAAAATTTCTAAATCTAACAATTTTCGAGATAATATCATGCTTTTCAAAAATTAAATTGCCATGAAGGTCTAATAAGTGTTTTCTTAATACGATAGAATAGAATAGTTTACACAAAACTTTGAGAGTAAATTCTATAAACATGTGTCCATAAAAAGCTGCTTATGAAATTAAATCTATGGAAGAGGTAATACTGTTCCCACTTCTATAGACTGCAACTTGCCCGGTAACAAAGAGTTTTTGGGCAAATATTTATAGGAACTTTTTATTATTTTCAGATTCTTAATCTGTACTGAAAGTACATCCCAACATATTATCAATCATCCTGTGTGCATCGCCACATATAACCACAAAAATATGCGTTGATTCCTCAACTGCAACTGGTATGTCACCATCCTAGTGGCAGAATTACCAGGTCGAGAACCCTGTGTTATGATTACCTTGTCGACGTGCCATCATAGTAGGACAACGACAAATATAATAGTGACTACTTGTTCAGTGAAAGCTGCATTTGTATTTATTCAAAGCGTACAGACATGCAGTCATGTATGGTTTATGGTTTAATTATAATTTTTTGCAGACTTGCAAAACGCATTAATTGTTTTATAATGTAAAAGATTTTTTTAATGAATTTATGTTTATATCAAGTATATTTTATTGGAATGCTTGTCTAATGCTTGCTTAAGTTAACATGCTAAAAAAGTACTAAATTAGTTAACGTAGATTTTAATGTTTTCATGTTTTTTTACGTATTTTATGTGTTTTAATCCTGGTTTATACAAGCTACCCTTAGATATTTAAATCTTAGGTTTGAGATGAATATTATACAATGTTTATTGTGATCTGTGTAATAGGCAGGAGCCCTTCTGAAATTTTGCAAGATAATCGCTATCCGCACACAAGTAAATAATAAACTTTTGAAGTACTTAAAATACTTGTTTTTATTACTAATTATAATGTTAAAGAGATGCACTATGTCTAGAGTGACTGTCCGCATAGATTTTGTCAATACAGTACAATTTTAATGTATTATTATGTACCTACTGATTTTTGTTTCTGTTCTATTTTTAATGTTTTAAATTACATTTATCATTTTGTGCTTATGCGGTTTGTATGTTACACAATTATAATATGTGCAGGTAGATGGTACCCTCGTAGGCAACTGTTAACCGAAACGACATTATAGCACTGCATTAATTCTACGATAAAATTGCGCAGTTACTTCGTTGTCTTCTAATTCGATTACATCTTTATACTTTATTACTGCTATTGCCTACTTTCACTAAATAATTGCAATAAAAATTAGTACTCTATAGTGTTTAAGGAAATATGTAGAGTAAGCAATAAAGTATGATTCATATGGGTCAATTATCAATTTTTTTCATGTTTCTTTTTTTAATTACAATGCCTTACAGTCATTCCATTCTATAACTACATAAACTGTAGCATTCTACCGTGACCCATGCACATAATAAACATCAAATCGGGCATCAAATTGCTTTACAGAACCAATTTTTTCGATTTTTTTTTTTTCGTGTTTTTGCTTTGCAATAAGCCATTTGGAGTCTTATCCATGTCAAAACTGAGTGCATTGAAATCTGATTTTTTTCGAATTTCCCAAAAAAATCAAAACCAAGTTTTACCGCCTCCTCGCATTAACAATCGTTTTCCCGAAGTTGAATAACTACAGTGATAATCAGTGTGAAGATATAAATTTTCAGGCTGTATTAAATATTAACCTCTTCAATATTGCAATAAATATTGAATTATAGGAAAATATGATCGAGAATAGTTGTCACTATAATGTTCTTATAATTCTTGAGTTATGACAGTATAATATCACAGTATGAACAAAGTCAGGTTAGAATAGCATTGCGTGCGGATTTCAAATTTGACGCGCAAACGTCTTTTTAGTACCTACTGCGCCATCTCTCCGCAAAACATTTCGTGACGCCCATATCAAACTCAAGTGACAACACCATACCTTCCAGTCATCTTGTGTACCATCATGTATATTAATTAAAATTAAATTTTAACATTCAAATTTTTATTAAGATTTTAAACATTGTTGGTATAATTTTCTGCATGTATTATAGCGGGTGTTCTGAAAAAGTAGGCCACTGGTGTGATGCAATTACGGTTTCAAGGTAAAATATTTTGGTCTTTCATATTTAATTACTATATGCAATTTATTTGCCATTATCTACCAGCGTTTTTGAGCAATCTAAATCATCTCAAAAAAGAACAATTAACAAAGCATGTTCAATCTAACTTTTTGCCTCACTGTGGCGTGTAGAATTCCTCCTAAAAGTTTGTACTGACCTGTATAGGACACCTTGCATACTTAAAAAAATCATCTTTTGTAAAACAATTACGAAATTTGAAAAATCATTGTAAGTCGAATGAATGCATTGTAGGAAAATTAACTTCTAGTATGATTAATGGCCAATATACAAGTTAAGGTTCTCTTTTTATTGTGACGTGCAGTGTTGCCAATGTGCGGGTAATTACCCGAAATGTGGGTATTTTTGATGCATGTGGGGAATTTTGCGGGTAATCAACTTTTGCGGGTAAAATGCGGGGATTTTGACGTTTTGGAATTCTTATTAGTTATTAATTAAAAATTTAAATCCTGTACTTAAAACACGTCAACCTTTCTTTTTGTGACGCTTTGTGGTTTCGGCAATAGTCGTTTTACAGTAGCAGACTACGACTACCGTCGAAAGTCGAAGGACAAAGTTGCTGTGTAAGTGTAAAATTGCCTAACAGAGCAGACAGTCTAATAGTGTTCTGTATTATCGGTAACCCTTCACCCATTATTTCTGACGTTAGAGGTTAGAATTTTTGAAGCTGAACTGTTGCTTTGTATTTATTATTATTATTGTACATATTGCCCATAATGGATCGATTTTTATATGCAATTTCATGTTTTCTATTTTTATGTTTGTAGTTCCTTGCTCGGAAGAGAGCCTTATAAATTAATTTTGTTTTGTATTTTCATATTTATTTTGTGTTTCCTACTTTCTTTAAATTTAATTAAAAATAGTGTTATTTTTGAATTTGGCGCCCTAATATTCATTAGAACTAATCCCCCCTCCCGTTGTACCTTTCCTAGATCCGCCGCTAGTATTAGGAACATGCGGGTAAAAGCGGGTAATTTGTTTTCATACTGTGGGTAATTTAATCTTATGCTGTTGGCAACACTGTGACGTGTGTTGTGGTTATGTTCGTGTTATGTTATAATATGTTTGTGTTAAACAATTAAAATATTTATCATGAAATTTTACTGTTAAATTTGAAATAATTAAAAAATAGTGTAACGACAGAGGCATCACAATAAAAAGAACAAATTAGATTGCTGAAAATTTGTTCCTATTAATTTTAGGTTAATTTTGAATTATCTACATTTAACGTAAGTTACGGCAATTAATATGCATGAAAATATCGATTATATTTTAACTAGTAAAAGCTTATTCCTTAGATACGTTTTTTATATCAATTTCGTTTTGAAAACGTAATTAAATTGTTAAAAAATGAACATAACTATTTGAAATTCCCACAATCTTATAACTGCCTGATTCTGAAGGCGACATCTATTAGCGGAAAGCCAAGGAAAATAACTTCGGCTTCGGTTATTTTATTGTCAAATGTCAAACTATGCATTATAAACCAAAAAATCGTTCTCAACTTAAACTTTTTCACGTTAACGCTTTTTTTTGATATTACATTCAATTTAGCATATTGTAGAATTACATTTTACTTGCCATTAACTGCATTTCAGTCAAATTAAGATGGCCGGGCAAACTGTTGGATTCTACAACATTGCGGGGCTTTTGGATAAGGTAAGTAGCATTATGAATTAATTGGTTTTGATTGATTTCTGTTGCTTTTAATATCCATTTTGTGTAGATGGGGTCACCTGACAAGGATTATCGCTTTATGGCAGTCAACGATATGATGACTCAGCTCCAAAATGATAGGGTAAAGTTAGATGATGACTCGGAACGGAAGGTAGTTCGTATGTTACTTAAACTTTTGGAGGATAAGAATGGAGAAGTGCAAAATTTGGCTGTGAAATGGTAAGTGGGTATTAGCAACCAACTGTACTTAAAATTAAGTTTAATTTACCAACCCTTTTTCTAGTTTGGGGCTATTAATTACCAAAGTGAAACCATTCCGAGTGGAAGGAATAGTTGAAGATTTATGCCGTAACGTAATGTCTGACAAGGAACCATTGCGGGACATTTCTAACATTGGTCTCAAAACCATAATTTCCCAATTTCCTTTACCTTCCAACCAGTTAACAAAAACCGTCAGCGATTATATTATCCAACATCTTATAACTGCCGTTCAAAAAGTATGTTACTGTCCTTAAAATTTTCTCTTATTAATTTTTCGTTTGTATATATAGGAACATGTCTCCATACAGCTGGAGGCTTTAGAAATGCTAGCTGAAATGTTGCATAGATTCGGTGCTGCTGTACCGTCAGAATATATGATAAGCATTTTAAATACAATAATTCCAAAATTTGCTTCATCTCGTCAAGCTGTTCGTAAACGTGCCATTGTCCTTTGCGGTATTTTAGCATGTTATTGTGACAATTTGTTGTATGACCAAATTACAGACCACCTTTTTAATGGACTTGCTTTGGAATCTAATGGGTCCAAAAGCCATACATATGTCCAATGTGTAGCTGCCGTATGGTAAGTCTCGCACCTTTCTTTTTTTCTTACATGTGTGATTTGTTTAATAATTGTTGTTTTGAATAGTTGCCAATCGGGACGAAGATTTGGAGAACAAATAGAACGTTTTCTACCACTTATCTCGAAGTGTAGTCAGGAAGACAATGATGATACTCGAGAATATTGTTTGCAAGCTTTACAAGCATTTGTTCAAAGATGTCCGAAAGAAATAACACCGCACATACCCATGGTACTAATAAATTATAATAAATTTAATTTGTTTTATTTATTGTTTTTTTTAAATAGATAATTGATATATGTTTGCAATATTTGAGCTACGATCCTAACTACAACTACGACGACGATGATGAAGATCAAGACGATAATAGCATGAATGTGTCTAGAGAAACAGAGGAAGAAAGTGATAATTATAGTGATGATGATGATACTACTTGGAGAGTGAGACGTGCATCTATAAAATGTCTGGAATGTATTATATCCAGTCGTTATGAGTTGTTACCACAATTTTACCAAACCTTGGCACCAGCATTGATTGCACGATTTAAAGGTAGGATCATTCTATGTTAACTTTGTAGCTTGCTGTTATACCCTCTAGCTTGCTGTCATACCCTCTCTTTACTTGCCTCTCTGTCCTTTACTCCCACCATTTCTATCTCCATTTGCTTCCTTTTGCTCTTTTATCTTTTTCCAAATCGCTTCCTATTTCTCTCCCGTAATGAGTTGTAAGACCCACATTGTCTACTTTTTCTCCCTCTTTCTCTGCATTTACGTTTTTTGTCTATCCCATCACTCTCTGTATCCCCCCCCTTTTTATTTACTTTCTCGTTTCTTCTCTTTTTATTCTCTTATAGTTTCACTTTTTCTAGCTTCTTCTTGTATATCTTCATCGCTTTTTTCTTTTCTTTGCGTCAGCCCATTCTTTCTTTTCTTATTATCTCTATTTCATCTTCTGTATCTTTCTCTCGTGCTCTTTTTCTCTCACCCTCCATACAGCCGTTGGGTTTTCAAATTTTTTATGTCTGATTTGGGGACAAATGCTCATAATTGATGCTGAACCCTACTTCTCCGTAATATGGATATATGAGGTTAATTGAACTCTAACAAAAATTACACAATGTCCAAAATGTTGCCTTACAGTTTGTACTATTTGGGTAAGTTTTCTTCCTGTACATACATGAACGTATTTTCAAACATATAGGGCAGTAATACAATCAGAAAACTTCCATGCTATATACAGCGTTCAGAGGGGCGTGGTCTTGCACAACTACGAATTAGGCTTTATGTGCATCATGACCGGGGTTTGTCTCAATCTCTCTAGCAACATTCTAACAATTTCGTAATGAGAAATAGAAACAATTCATCCAAAGGTTTACGAAAACGCGGTAAGGTTATGTTTGCAGACATTTGTTTGTATTGCACTGGCGTTGCTTATAAACGAAATCGTATATAAGTAGCGTTAAAAGCAACTTTGTTTTCAAGATTGAGTAAAAGCTTCCACAAGGCCGGAAACCTTGATGCCCAGGAGAGCTCTGGTATCCGAACTTCTTTGATCGCTTTTTTCGACGCCACTGGGTGACGCATCCGGGACCCAGAATTTTGACCGACTCCTGTTGTAGCTATTGTGTGTTTAGAATTTACCCCATTTATCCATATAACGGCCACTGTAAGGTTTAGTATTAAGTTTGGGCCTTGCCCTCCGACTAGTAGGCATTTTACTACCCTTTCTTACTCTCCGCTCCTCCATCTCTTGCCTCTTCTCTTCATTTGGTGCCTTTTACTGTCTCTTGTGATGATCTGCACTTTACTCTTTTATTCTCTCGTCTTGAAGCTCTCTTTTTACCTTTTCTCTAATTTATTATTTCTATTATTCTTTCTACTTTGTCCTCCGTTGTTTATTTAATTTTTCTCTTTTATTTTGCTTTCACCCACTCATTTTCTTTATCTACTTCTTTGTCTTTCCTCTTTCTTCATTTTGTCTTTCCTCACTGTTTTTCTATTCTTTCCCGGTTTTTCGTTTCTCATTTTCTCTCCCTTTCTTTCCTCTCTGTGCGATTGTAGTTCACGCCCATACCGGCATGACATGGTGAATTTAGTGATTTGTGCAAATATTTGTTGTGCACAAGTATTCTACTCTAGACAGGAAACAATACATAACTGTTTCATGGAAACTGTTTACTTGTTATTCAACATGGACGATGGAATTATGATAACTGTTACCTGAAATATCGTATTATAATTCGATTTCTCGTTAATAGTGCAGTCAAACGAACTGGACTTTTACGCAGACTCGGCTCACAGTTTCAAGAATGTATACTTAAGAAAGTATTTGAATAAGCCAACCTTTTAAAAATAGCCGTGTGACTGTTTATGACAATCCAGGAAGATGTGGAAATTAGTTATCTTAAAGAACTTAATAATTTATTAGTCAGTGGGTTAACTAATAACTTTTCAAGTATCTACATCGTTAGGCTTTCCTCAAACCTGTTAAGCCCCGAGTTGGGGGCTCACATTTAAATATAGAGTTTGTTTTACAAACTCGAAGTGTATTTATGTAAGTGTTATTTATTTTATATTACTGTTAAAGTTTAATTCAGACACATTTATGGGTTTAATCAAACCAACCCCTAACGTGATAATACGATAACTTATTTATATTTACAAATACTTATTTATATATTATTCAAAGTCTTGCAAACAGGAATTAAAAGAAATATGAATTTAAAAACATGCGCTACTAGTAGAATTCTACAAAAAAATTATTAATTACCGCTAAAGTAATGCGACGATAGTTCACAGTGGGTTATTCGTTTGGTTTGTTATTTAATTTTTATTTAAGATTAAAATCCTTACAAGTACGGAGGTATAGTTGTTACAGGGAGGCTTGGCACACTTTACCTGGAAAAGTTTGATTCATTATCTGCCCATAACTACCAGATTAAACATTGTCATTAATAAGAAATCTTACCAATAAATGGAGTTATAATACGCTGTTTTACGGGATAGTTGACATTTACGTTGACTATGCTGAATAACAAGTGAACAGTTTTTATAGCAACAGTTATGTATTGTTTTCTATTTAGAGTACAAATAATTCCACAAATCACTACATTCATTATGTCTTCGTGTAAAATCCAATTTTGGTCTCTTTCTGTTTCTTTCTCCTTCTGTAATTTTTTCCGATCTCTCAAAGTTGATGAAGTCAGATTCCATGTACAGTTAATGGTTGTTAATAAATGTGTTCCTTTTTCTTTTGTCAGAGCGAGATGAAAACGTAAAATCAGACATCTTCCAAGCAATTATATCACTTCTCAAGCAGACAAATTCCGTGGCTATTGGAACACATACAACCTCCGAAGAAGATCTCGATTGCTTACTCCAACAAGTACCATCTATCGTAACAGGGGTTTGCAGCCAGATGAAGGAAAAAAGTGTTAAAACACGTCAGGCTTGCTTTCGGTTGCTTAAAGTCCTTTGTAACGTATTACCAGATGCTTTGGCTCCTTACATTAGTGACGTAATCTCCGGGATTAGATACTCTTTGGATGGAAACAAGTCTACCAGTAGCATGAATATAGATGCTCTTTCCTTTACACGCTGTCTATTAACATCCCATTCTCCGGAAGTGTTTCATTCCCATATTAGCGCTCTTTTGCTTCCTATAATTGGTGCAGTGAAAAGCGATTTTTACAAAACTTCAGCTGAAGCTCTAATTGTGTTACGAGAATTGGTGAAGGTTATGCGCCCGTTGAATACGGTCTCAGGGTTTGACTACACATCCTTCGTGAACGAAATTTATAACTGCGCTTTAGGTAAGGTGAAAGTTTCCGATATGGAAGTTAAAGAACAGGCCATTTTGACATTGGGGCAGGTCATCAGTAATTTCGGGGATTATTTGCAAGAAGAGCTCCCTGTTTGTATGCCCATATTTCTGGACCGTTTGAAGAATGAGATTACGAGACTTACGACGATAAAAGCTCTCACTAATATTGCTCAATCCGTGCTGTTTGTAGATCTGCATATTGTTGTAAGTGCTAAGCTTTGCATTTGTGGACTATTTTAACATTACTTTGTAATTTTTTACAGAACGAAGTAATCCCAGTGTTGGGCTCTTTCTTGCGCCAGAACCAAAGAGTATTGAAGCTAAGCACTCTACAATTACTCGATCTTCTTGTCAAAATTTATTATAATTGTATCAATGTAGAACTTCTGCAACATGTGGTCAAGGAATCGTCCGCCCTTCTTGATGAGTCGGATCTGCTTTTAGCTCAGTGGACACTCGTCCTTTTGGAATCCATCACTCGTTATCATCCTTCTGCTTTGCAAAATGAAGCTCACCTTATTTTTGCTAAAATTCAGCAACTTCTGAAGTCGCCATTTTTACAAGGTACTGTAAAGTTTAATATCTTATGTATAAACATGTAGTTCAATTGTTGTTAATATTCTTTCCTAATCAGGTGTTCTAATAACAAACAGCAGAGCTTGGTACCATGGAAATTGGTTGTTTTATTAGACAGGTTTATTCATACATATATAAAAGCACAAAGGGTTTTTTTCTCCGGTTCCTCCAGCGGCTACCGCTTCACCAATTTGGACCATTTTTTTTTTAAAATGAAGGGTCTCTATCCACAGATGGAACATGAAACATTTTTATATTTTTATTCTACGTCGATTTTTTAATAATAATTATTTTAATTTATAATATATATGAAGGTCGGCTAGACGCGCGTCACTTGGGGCCCCATCTACAATAACGTCGCGTGTCATTATTGGAACTAATGCATCACGTGACTTGACATTTCGCCGGTTCTGTCAACGCTGTCTGTCAGTGCATTGTGCGCTGAGGTAACACTAGTTAATATTTACACTGGTTAGAAGGAAACTTCCTGCCATTTCAATTAATTCTTTTTAATAATAATATTGGCAATTTTTTTTCTTGTACATTAGTTCAGTTTTCGACTGATTACTATTATTACAATTTATAGAAGTGTGTGGGGATCATGAATTTTGTATAAATCCATGTCCTACATCTATTTGCGCCAGTAGCATAGTGAGAACATCACCTGGTAATCAGGAGATGTTTTGCTCTCTATAAAAGAGTTGTCCCTGGAAAACTGGGGCAGTTACTGACTCTTCCTGCTCCAGCCACGACACTTTCCTGCAACCAACTGCTGCTTCAAAGTTTTATCCTCATCTTTTCCTTCTTAATCAATTTTTGCCTATTTTTCTTGCGGTGTCAAAGCGTGTGTCCTACTTCTTATTTCGTATAGAAAGCTTTCCATTCTTTCCTGTTGACTGCTAAATTGCTCTGCTTGGTGCCAATCCAGTCCCTTGTTTTCCAGAATTTCATTAACTGCTACTTCCCATGTTTTTCTTGGTCTTCCACATATTCTTCTCGTATTAACCTTGGTTTTCCATACAATCTTTGGGATGCAGTCTTCCATCATTCGTACATTGCCCAAAATACTCTTAATTTAGTCGTTTTGGACACCTCTTTCTAATTTATTAGCCGGTTATAAAGCGCATAACACTGCCTAGCTGCTGCTTCGACTCTGGCGTTCATGTCATTATCAAACTTACATTTTCCGACACAATTATTTAAAATTGGACACTTATTCTATTTTTGTACCTTTGAAGACTACATTTAAAACATGAGCTTGTTTAGCAACTACCATCGCTGACTCAACTCAACATTCTTCCTGGCCTTATGCCTAGGGTCATGTTGCATTCTCTGCTTTTCGATGTTCACTATTCTAACAATTCCTTGTCGTGGAATGGAGACTTCTATCGCCGGTATTAGATCATTACATATTTTTCTCTTTTCCAAGACTTCCCATACCTTTCCCCTTGAGATTCTATCGAAGGTCTTTTTGAGATCAATAAAGCATAGGTGTAAACAATTGTTTGATTCCAGCTTTGTCCTCATCATAGGGGTTCATATACAGTGTGTAATAGGCCACCCACGCACTATCTTTTACGGCTAACCCATTGAACCTGCATGGATGGGTTAAAAAATTTGTTATATAAATCGTACACGATTTATTCAGTAAAAATATTTATAAATTTTTTGGGGCTTGGTTTGGGAAGGGTAGTATTGGGAGGGGGGATGTTTCTTTAGATTTTCAAATACGAAGGTGGGTCAAATCATGCCTCATTTAAAAGGTTTTTTAAAACCAACAATTCTTACAAAAAAGAAAATATCGGTAGCTCAAACCGTTTCAAAATGGCGGTCAATTATATCAAAACGGAGGTCATTACATAAACCTTTTCCCAACCCCACATGAACTGTTGTACCAAAGAAACTAGTGCTGATCCTGAAAGTCCATTAAACTAGCTATCTAAGGTTGTACCACATGAGGACAAAAAATAAATGTTGGTACCTTCTCTCTTCTAAAGAGCGGGAACATTCAAAATATATTATCTCAAAAATCTTAAATAGGACGAGGGGTCATTAAACTGAACAATTTTTATATTTAAAGTTTTTCGATATCTCTCACCGTTACAAAATGGCGGCTCAATTTGTAAAAATTTACGTTCTATTATCGGATGAATCGCTCCCTCTACCGCATCTAAGGCAGTGAAACAAATTTTTTGCTGATTTATAAAGTCTATTCATATAACATTTATATTATTATATAACACAACCTCAATTTGTATACACGTAAATAGGTAGTCATGTTCATATTTGTTAATTTTGGACCCGTTACAAGAGTTCCTTTCTTTCTTTTGTATTATTTCAATCAACCGTTTTAATACTGACTTGCAGTATTGTCAAAGGGCGCAATAGCACCGTCCGCCCTTGTGCATCGTATGGCTTATTTATTACCACAATATCATTAATGTGTTTTTGTTTTTTCGTGTACAGGAACTGTTCTTGTTTCAACGCTTCAATTTCTCCAAGGTCTGGTAAAATGCAATATACCAACTTTGGGATACAGTGACATGATTCAGCTGTTAATACAGCCTATTTTCCAAGCAAGTGACACTCCAGAACAATTTCAGAAACAGGTTTACTATTCATTGGCAAAATGTGTCGCCGTGGTTACGACAGTTTGTAAAAATCAGACCCAGATGGTTGTAAACACGTTCCTAAAACACATTCAGTCTCCGGAATGCGATTCGCATCATATATTTTCCTTGCTTGTTATCGGTGAAATTGGTCGAGAAATGTAAGTAAAAATTTCAGTTTTTTGCTCGTTTATATTTGTTTTTTTTTGTTTTAGCGATTTGACGTTGTACTCCGAGGATTTAAAAGATATTATTTTGCAATCGTTTTCATTAAATTCTGAAGAAGTTAAATGTGCTGCTAGTTACGCTTTAGGGGGCGTTTCCATAGGAAATTTGCAAAAGAGTTTGCCATTTGTTTTACAGAAAATGAAAGATCAACATAAACAGTATTATCTGATACTTTCCTCTCTTAAAGAGGTTATTAACACGTCTTTTAAGCTCTTTGTGTGTTTTAAACAAAATTTCTTTTGCAGATTATTACTTATCTGTCATCTTCACAAGATAGAGTGGAGCAATTACTTCCTTTTGTTCCTGAGATTTGGGAACAACTGCTACCTCATTGCCAATCTACCGAAGAAGGGGTCCGCAATATTGTGGCAGAATGTTTGGGAAAATCTATACTTACCGATCCCTCAAACTTGTTGCAGGAACTGCAAAAATATTTACAGCATTATTCTCCTTTAATGCGAGCCACCGTTGTTACAGCTATTAAATTTATTGTATCCGATAAGGTTAAGTTATTTGAGATTAATTTTGAATATACAACTCAAATGTTTTTGTTTACATTTAGCCACATGCTGTTGACCCGCTACTTCACCAATGCATCGGAGGATTTTTTGATAAATTGCAAGATCCAGATGTGAACGTACGTCGTGCTGCATTGGTTGTGTTTAATTCTGCTGCTCATAATAAGCCGTCTTTAATTCGAGACTTGTTGGACGTGATTCTGCCACACTTGTATAGTGCAACTATGATAAACGTGAGTTTTTTTGGTAAATATGTAATTATTTATTGTATAGGGGGGTTAAGGTTATTAGAAAATTAGGTTAATGGAGTTTAAGCTAATGTAGGTTGGGGTGCATTAGAGATAGCTTAGCGTGGGTTACAGGTGGTCTAGGGTGATTTACACGTAGGTTAGGGTGGGTTACAACGGAAGATTAGGATGGGTCACAGTTAAACTACGTTAGGATGGGTTACTGTTAGCTTAGGGTTAGTTACAGTGAAGTTAGGACAGTTAAGACAGGTTAGAGTGGGTTGCAGTTAAGTCAGGATAGGATAGATTACAGTTAAGTTGAGTTAGGGTAGGTTATAGTTAAGCCAAGTTAGAATGGTTACAGTTATGTTAGGCTAGGTCGTTAGGCGGTAAAGTTGAGTTGGTGTTGGTTATAGTTAAGTGAGGTTAAGATGGTTACTGTTTGGTTAGGGTGGGTTACAGTTAGGTTAGGGTGGGGTACAGGTAAGTTAGGCTAGGGTGGGTTGCAGTTATTTTAGGTTAGGATTGGTTACTATTAAGTTATGGTTTGTTATAATTAAGTTAGGTTACCATCTTGGTTAGGTTACAGTTGAGTTAGGTTTAGGATGGCCACAGAAAAAGAGAGGTAGCTCTGTGGTTAACCCAACCGGGAAGCCCTGGGTTTGATTCCCTGCCCGGCCGACTGTCCTGGCTTAGGTTTTTTCCGCAGTTTTCCTGAGCCAAAAGGTGAATACTGGGACAGTACAATCTGTGGAAAAACCTCCTTTATCCAAACTTTTTCTTGTAACCCATCTTTTCGCGGCTGAAGAGGGGGCTTAGGACTCCAATGCGGAGTCGGAAAGACTCCTACAGCGGTCCGCTCCTTCATGAGTAATGAACCAACAACGATTTTCATTTGTTAGGTTACAAACGTTCGGCTAGGGTGAGTAACAGTTTGGTTAGGGTGGGCTACAGTTAGGTTAGGGTGAATAATACTTAAGTTAGGGTGATTTATAATTAAGTTAGGTTAGGGTGGATACAGTTAAATCAGTTAATGTGGGCTAGGGTTACCGTGGGTTAGGGTGGGTTACAGTTGAGCTGGGGTGGGGTACAGTTAAATCGCTTAAAGCGATTTAATGCGATGCACATCAGTGTGCACCTAGTCGCGGCTTAAGTTTATTTTCGGTAGGTTACTTTTGATTAATGTAGGTTTAACTAAACTAAATTTGTTGAGATTAGCAGTTAAAATAGGTTAGATTCAGTTAAGTGTAGTTTGCATTAGATATTCACATTTCATTTTATTACAGGAGGAACTAATACAAGAAGTAGAAATGGGTCCATTTAAGCACATTGTTGATGATGGCCTTGACATACGTAAAGCTGCATACGAATGCATGTACACTTTACTCAACAGCTGCATTGATAAAATTGACATTTACGAATTCCTTAATCACGTCGAAGAAGGGCTCAAAGACCACTACGATATTAAAATGTTAACGTATTTAATGGTGGCACGTCTGTCACAACTACGTCCTTTAGCCATTTTGCAAGGTAACAGCATTTTTAGATTATAAAACTTAATTTATTATTTTTTGGTATTTATAGAAATGGACAAGCTGATCGAACCCTTACAAGCAACTTGCATCATCAAAATTAAAGCAAATTCTGTACAACAGGAGCACAAACGGCAAGAGGAACTGAAAAAATCTGCTATGAGAGCTATAATAGCTTTGTTAAAAATTCCTGAAGCAGGTTTGCTTGTATTTTAATTATTATTTCTTCACTTTTCTAAGTAATTGGAATATGTTAAAATTGTTTTGTTTTAGATAAGAACTCGTCCCTAAAGGAACTAGTGGCTCGGATCAAAGAGTCGCCTGAGTTGGCACCGATTTTTGAACTCTATTTGTTGCAAAAGGAAACTAAAGGGGGTAACCATAATGATTCATCAATTGGAAATTAAATTTGAAGTTTGGTGGCCTTAAAACGTACGCTTGAATTAACTAAGTCGTAATGTTAAGAGAATCTTTTTTATTTTTGTACCTACTATCAGTTGTATTAGTTTTGTATTTTATTTTTCTGTGTTGATATGCGTACCTGAACACTTGCTCTTTTCAAATAAAGTATTTACGTATTTTTTTTCATTTAAAATCAATAATAGAATTTGAAATACTAATGTTGTGAAGTAGGGTCCTGGTTTGGCGCGAGTATGATGTGATCACAGCAGTGCAGCAATGTTCTCCGTGGTCGGTAGTTGGATGGGTGTCCCACAGCTGCGCAAAACAAGGCGCCTCGTGCTAGCGGATGGGCACGTAAAACAGTCGGTCCCGGCAGTCAAGCTAATACCTTGGTTGTCGTTAGAGGGGTTGGAACTCCCCTCAAAAGTGTAAATGGACGAGTGAATGTAATGCCAAAGGTTTGGCATAAGCTGGGGGGGCATAGTGGTTAAAGGCTCAAAGAGCCCCACTACCCTCTGGAACATAGCGAATAAGCCAAACCCGGAGTGAATGGGATCAAGCCAAAGGCCTCAATGGCCTGTAGTGCTGAAGATATAAATGTTGTGAAGTGGTTATTCAAATAATGTACTGATAACCCGCGTAAACTTTTTTTTTAAACTTGAATATCGGTTGGGGTTCGTTAACATTTACTACGGGTTCTATAAATGAAAGAGAATAAGCCTTTGGCCTTTCTTTCTGCTTCACAAAATGGTCAATCACCAAATCATTAAATTTTAAATGTTGGTTTAGATGCGTAAATGCGTGGGCTTGTAATCTTGTGACTCTGTTTAAATTCCGTGGCGGTCTTTTTTTTAAATTTATTTTTTGACATTTCCTACTGCTATCTTATCTTTCATTAATTTTAATTTTTATTTAAAGAATGGGTTACTTGAAATATGTTTAATTTAATTTAAAACACTAAATGACAAAACAATTAAAAATCATAATAAATGTTGAAAATGCTGTCCATTTGTTTCTAGGCATAAACGAACTCGGTTTTTTTATGTTTTCACTACTTTTAAATAAATAATTAAGAAAAATAGTATGCCACAGGATCGAGCTAGTCTGTCTCAAGGTTCTTTTTCCTTTAATATTTATAAAGTGCTTCGAAATTCCTCAAAAGATAAAAACTTGCCCCAAAATGTTATTTAAGCTTCAGTACCGTCAAATGACAAATTCATTACTTGCCCTTGCAGAATATTTTATTTTTTGTCATTTTCATATTTTTAATATCACTATTATAATTAATTTTTTTTTTATACTTTTCGTGTAAATTTCTCTTTTTGTTATTGAATGTGGGAAACAAAGATATTATTATTTGAACTAGGGCCGCCAGATTATAGGCCCACGCCTTTACTGCTAAACCAACACGTTGTTTATTGTTTTCCCATTATGTGAGTTAAATGGGTCTGGGGTTAGCATGCACGTTTATAAAATAAAAATAATAAATATCAAAAACATATGACAATGCTCACTTGTTAATTGTTTAAAAATGTTAAATATAAGCAATTAATGTAAATAATAGTTATTTATGTTACTGTAGGGATAAAAGCTTTATTATAACACGAGTTTGAAAGTTGCACGACGAGGTCGTAGACCCAGTCGTGTAATCAAACGAGTGCCATAATAATGCATTATCCCACGTGTGACATACAAAATTTTATCTTTGACTGCTCAAAATTTGTTAAAAATAGAATATTTTTGCTTGAAATGATATTTGACATTCCGCAATAATTTATTAGCAAATGTCAAGTCACTTTTAACATACTTTTGTCTTAAAATCAAAGGAACGAGGTAAATTTGATTTGTTCAATACTATGGCAATCAGCCAATTTTCTGTTTTTTCACACTTTTATTTCAAAGAATATTTACAATCTGTTAAACATTAACATTCAGTAAATTGTTTGTTTGGTAATACCGAGGGGTCAACCACTAGTGTCAATACCTGTACAAGTTGATCGTCAATACTGGTCAATACTCAACAATATCTGTCAGTCCCCGTCAATACTCTCAGTACTTATCAATACTTGTCAATACGCGTCAGTCCTTTTCAATGCTCCTCAATATCTATTAATAATTTTCGATAATTTTATAAATAACCTTAAATGTGCGTGAAATTTTGTAAATTTGGCATATATTTCGACAATATTATTCATATATAAACTGAAACTTTGCATTCGATCAGTCCAACTCGTTGCTGACGACAAAAATACCGCGCTCGGATCGACTCGCATATATTCGGAAATATACGAGTGACGCGTGTGAGGATACTAGCCACTCCATGGTGTATGCGCATTGTGCGGTATTGGGTTTAAGCGAGGTGTAAGTTACTTCGCCTGTACTTTACCGGCAATTTGGGGAGCCGGAGCCAATTGATTCAGATCCAGAAAGAAAGTGACACAATAAAAAACGACTTATCTGCATTGTCAAATATAGAATCATTGAATTTAAAAGATTATGAGAAAACCAATGTTTCCAAAAACAGTCCACTTCTAAAAATTCAAATAAACAAAGACAACTAAATCACAGTTAGAAAGTCGTCTCTCTGCTGGCTTTTCTCGGAAAAGCATCACATGTCGAGTGACAGAACATTGCCAGTGCCAGTTCTGCTTCAAAACTTTCAAAACGAAAGAATACAAAGGTCTCTGCAAATCTTTGCAAAAAAAATTAGAAGAAGAATGAGGAAGAGATTGCAGAAATTGCTTCAGGACCAGAAACGTCAGAAGAAGAGGTATACAGGATGTATCAAATTGTGCGTTAACTATGGGAATCTCGCTTATTTGCAGAGATACGACGATGATTAAATTAGAGAAAAGCTGTGGAATTTTATGCCCATTAATAATCTAAAAAGATATTAGACCTATCTTGCTTAGTTTCTGAAAGAACTGGAAAAAACTGAAATTTTGGATTTTTTGTTTTCCTGCTATAATTTTAACATTTAACATTTATGTTACATATTTCTAGTTAACGCATTATTAGGACACTTTTTATGCTAAATCTAAATTTTTGTCAGATTTGGTATAACTGCTACCATTGCTCATTTTCGACTATCAACTGTTTTTTTTTTCTTATGATCGACATTCTAAATTTTATTATATTTGAAAAGAGTTTTGAATTCTGATTTTTACGATGTGTCACACTTTGCATTTTGTTTAAGTTTTGAACATTTTATTACAGAAAATAAAATTTTCATAAGAGTTCCATGGAAAGACCACGTCATTTAATTTATTTTGAGAAAATTTTAGTATGCCATGAACTGATGAGAGTAAAATAAAACACTACTTTTATTTACTTTTACCTTAAGATACATTAGGTACGCAAAAATTTTAGCAAACTTTGTTTTGAGCGTAGGCAGCAGGTTATGTTATTTTTTTATAAAAACAAATAAATTACAAACTTTTTAACATACACAATATACTGAAAATTTTACTTGCAGTTTTTATGTTTGCAACTGACATGACATAACAAATTTGAATAACAGGTTAAATAAATACAACAGATAACACTAGAACTGCACTAATACAAACAATTATTAAATAATTGCTCAAAACATTTACGAGATTCTGAACATGATGTACAAATCATGTTCAGAATCTCGTATAAAATAAACTCTGTAATCTGTATGTTAGTAACTGTGTCATTCATTTGTTTTTGTAAAAAATAACAACCTGCTGCCTACGCTCAAAACAAAGTTTCTTTAAATTTTCACGTACCCATTGTATCTAAAGACCAAAGTAAATAAAATCGGTGTTTTGTTTTACTTCCATCAGTTCATGGACTACTAGAATTTTTCCAAAATAAATTAAATGACGTGGTCTTTCCATGGCACTCATGAATTTTTAATGTTCTGTAATAAAATGCTGAAACTTAAACAAAATGCAAAGTGTGACCCATCGTTGAACTCTATTCAAATATGAAAAAATTTAAAATGCCGACCATAAGAAAAAAAAAGTTGACAGTTGAAAATGAGCAATGCTAACAGTCATACCAAATCTGATCAAAAATTTAAATTCGGCATGAAAAAGAGTCTTAATAATGTGTTAATTAGAAATACGTAATATAAATGACAAATGAGTATGGCCGAAAACAAAAAATCCAAAATTTCAGTTTTTTTTTATTTTATTCAGAAACTAAACAAGATAGCTCCAAATTTTTTTTCAGATATACAAGTGGGCATAAAATTCCACAACTTTTCTCTAACTTAACCATCATCGTATCTCTTCAAATAAGCGAGATCCCCATAGGTAACACGCAATTTGATACATCCTATATAGTGAGAAAAGCGACACGTTAACTGAAGTGTTTTCCGAAAGCGAAGAAGAAAAGGAGAGTTCTACCGACAATGATGTTAAGTCTGAACATTACTATGCAGTCTACTTTGACCAGCAATGGTACATTGGGAGGGTCCTGACCTGCAGTGATACCAATTGTAAAGTCAAATTACTCAAAGACGACTTAGATGAATACATCTGGCCAACTAGAGAAGATATTGTCGTACAAATTGTCGATAGTTTATAATTTATGGGCCATTACATCTAACAGGGAATGGCCCTTTTAGGCTAAAACGTACGGAAAAAAATATTGTTAATAAAAAATATAAGAAGTTCAAGAACTGTCTTGAGAAATTTTAAAATTATCTATTATAATAAAAGTTTCATAACAAACACTATAAACCTCGCAGTTAACAAAGCTTCCTTCGGTCTCCTTTTTAATTTCATTGGGCACTTTCAAGGTCAAGCACTTGTCAATACTTTACAGTACTTGTCAATACTTCGAGCAGTCGTCAATACTAAGCAATACTCTTCAATACTATGCAGTATATGTCAATTGTTGTCAATATTCCACAGTACTTGTCAATACTCCGCAGTACGTGTCAGTACCATCAATATCGAAAATTTTTGTCAATTTTTCAATACCTGTACATAGTTTTGGGCAGTGGTTGACCCCTCGGGTAATACATAACATGAGGAAGTAGTAATGTTCTTTAGCATTACTTCTTTTTGTTGTCCTAAATTGTGTCTTGGATAGGCATTGAATTAAACCTTAAGATCTAAACTACAGCTAACTCTTAGTTAATTAAACCTATTAACCAAATCCAATGGATCATGTCTTTTGTTATATTGTCTATCAAGTAGCGACACAGCTAGATTATTTGTACGAGCACTAAGTTTCACTAAATACTTTTCACTAACACTTTGAATTTCCTGCCTGATTGTGGGCATGGGGATGTCTTGCTGGAGTAGCCAGTTAGGGATATACCAAGGGGCGTCTGTAATTATCCTAATTATGTTATTTTGGAATCTTTGCAGTATTTCCAGGTTTGAATTGCTAGCACATCCCTAGATTTGTAACCCATAAGTCCATATTGGTTTTATAATAGCTTTGTAGAGTACTTTTTCTACTCTCGTTTTTATTATATGGGTCCGCGAGGTTAGTCGCCTATCAGCCAATTTTCTGGTTTCAGTTTTGTTTGTGCAAATAAAATGAGTTAGGTAATGTACTTATTACCTAACTCATTTTACACTAGTGCGATAATGAACTTCATTACCTAACGGAAATGAATGACACAATAAGTCCCTATGTCGTAAATAAAAACAATAAGCCGCGTAATATCTCCACAATTTGCAAACTAATCATCGGCATGCCGTGTTTGTTTCATAGGCGACAGACTAAGTTTTTATTTGATCGTTTTGTATAATTATGCAGGCGGCACTGGACTAGCGGTTAGAGCGTTGGACTGCTATACTTGGGGTCTGGGTTTCAAATCCCAATACCGGATTTTTTTAACTCCTTCGCAAGGCAATGGCAAGCCAGCGAGGTATTCTGCCTATAAAACATTCTCTGAAGAAAAAGTGCTTGCACTTTCTGCGGTTCGGAGCTTGCATTAAACAGTAGGTCCCCTATGTCTGTGATTCATTAAGCATACTCAACACATGCATAGAAAAAGTCATCACACTTTGAGAAGAGCAAGGGCCTCTGAAGAAGACTAATTATGCATAATAATTATTAAGAGCTAGTTACTAACGAATTTGTTCAGTATCCAGTAGGATCTGCTGAATTAACACTCCTTGATTAGACGTTTTTTAAGTTAGCAAAATCTTAATGGCGAAACGCGGTAATTTTTATTATAGCTATTAATAAAGCGTTAAGTAATGAGTGGCTTTGAGGATTTAAATGCAACATCCTAAGCCTAATATAGGTGTCTGCAAAAGATGAAGTCAATGTGTAGAACAGTGGGCTTTACAGAAATCTGTACATTTCAGCTTCTCTATGTTGATTATTGGTTAGATATATTTTCAACTCCCTCTTGAACTTGGTAAAACCCCTAATTTCGTTTATTCAGTTTGAAATTTTGTTACATAGTTTTGCTCCCATATATGTTAACCTTTTTTGCCAATATTTGTTCTTTGTTCGTTTAAATGCAAGCATTCCTTTGATTTGGTATTGTAGTGTCAATTTGTAGCTCATCCCAAAATTGTCGGTTTTTAAGTAATATTGCTTTTGATATTTTTAAAATTTTAAACTCAATTTTAACATTATAACAGTAAAATATGTCTAATTTTTATTTCCGATTCCTGATCGAGTTAAGACACATGCGAATGTTTGTTGCACGTACTTAGTTTTTTAAAATTTTATTAAATCGACCCAGTCGTTCCTGGAGGTTCAAAACATATATATCCGTCAAAATCTAAGATTCTAAAAAATTTACGATGTATGGGAAAGTAATATTCAATTAATTAATACATTGTATATACTGGTACTGCTGTATTCGTACTGTATGAAGTGAAAAACTGCCACACGCATTGTAAATGCATTTGAAAGATCAAACAAAGATGATTGATGTTTTTAATTATCAAAATATAATATCAATACATTAAGAAAATAATATTTCCTATTAGGATGCTATACTATTTTTCACAATATTAGTTATTATAAATCAAATAGTTCATTATGAATTACAGTATATTTTCCACAAACCTTGAAATAGTAGACTAATTATGCATATAGTCCCCGCTCCCAAAATGTATACCTAAAAAGCAGCCATCTTACGAGTCTCGGTTAGTATTTTTTTGGGTGTAATAAGTTTCTTAAGATTGCCTTCTTGAGCAGGCTGGTAACAAAAATTAGCTGTGACACAAACTATAGTCGATTTGCCAAACCTGGTTATGTAATGAGTAAGTAAGTAAATGCCCATTTTGCAGCCAAATGTGCAATGTATTTCTTACATTTCTTGTAGGTGCGTACGAAAAATGGGGTTAATAAATTAAGATTTACATGTAGTAAAGATACAAACCATTTTACTTGTTTTAATGGGTAGCTGCTGTGAGTACGAGACTCGTAAAATGGCCGCCTTCAGTACACATATTTAGGCAAGCATACTTGGTCTATTGTTTTTCTACGTTTGTGATTTTTCCTTCAAACTGTCACAAATAGGGACAAAACATCAACTAATCGTAGCGCCATCTATCCCCTCCCAGCACCTAAACTACTTTGGCAGTAGTTCATACAAATTTTTTGTTTTATTTTGTCGTTGTCATTGTGTGTGAGAAATTTCGACTTTACACCCAAAATTACACGACAAATCATCATCAAGAAATAAATCATCAAACAACGAAAAGAAAATCGAAAAAATATGGCAGATGAAGCGGAAGAATTAAAAACCGAAACCGCCGGCAAGAAAATCACCATCTATTGCAAAACCCACAAGAAAAAAGAAACCCTTGAAATTAACGAAGACGCAACCATTACAACATTTAAGCAACTAGTTGCAATGAAGTTCACTACCGAAGTTGACCAACTCTGTCTGATATTTGCTGGAAAAATCCTCAACGATGAAGGTACATTGCAAACCTACAACATCAAAGATGGTACAACGGTACACGTTGTTATAAAATCTCCATTGCAACCAGTTCACCCAGAGCCTCAACGACGTCCTGCCGACGTAAGTGCAACTCCTTACAGCTTGGGCAATTTGGGAGGCCTAGCTGGACTCCAATCATTGGGTGCAGGGTCAACCAGCTTCACAGAACTCCAAAACAGAATGCAGTCAGAGCTTCTTGAAAATCCAGACCTCATGAGGCAAGTTCTGGAAAATCCAATGGTGCAATGGTTTACAAACGATCCCCAAAACCTTTCCAACATTCTAACGACCAATCCTCAAATGCAAGAACTCATGGATCGCCATCCTGAGATTAGTTACATCTTAAATAACAGAGAAATGCTGCGCCAAACCATGGATTTGGCTCGTAATCCTTCCATGTTTCAAGAACTAATGCGAAGACATGATCAGGCATTAAGCAACCTTGAAAGTATGCCAGGTGGGTACAATGTTTTGCAGCGGTTGTACCGGGATGTACAAGAACCCATGCTTGATGCTGTTAGTGAACAATTTCGTTCCAATCCACTGGATGGCTTCGTTGGTAATTCTGTAGGCGTTAGTTCACAACAAGGGACCGAGAATAGAGAACCGTTGCCAAATCCATGGGGCAGCCAACAGGAAGTAGGGCCACACCCGAATATTCCACTACAACGTGGCATGTTAAACAACCCAGCAATGGAAAGTTTACTACAACAAATGTCTGAAAATCCTGAACGTATCCAAAGTATGTTGTCAGCACCATATGTACAAAGTACTATTCAAGCTTTCGCTTCAAATCCTCAATTTGCTAATACTGTTTTAGCCCAGAACCCGTTTTTGACCCAAAGTCCCGAATTACAACAGGAGTTGACTTCCGTAATGCCTCAAGTTTTACAACAGTTGCAAAATCCTGAAATGCAGAATCTTCTGGTGAATCCCCAGGCTTTAAATGCTCTTATGCAAATTTACCAAGGAATGGATACATTGAATCAAGTCGCCCCCAACGTTTTGAACTCTTCAGCACCAAATCAAGCTCCTCAAACAACTGGACCAACTACGACTTCATCAGATGGAACCACAACCATCACTGCTTCATCACAGCCTAATCCTACTAATGACTTTTCGGAGTTCATGAACCGTATGCTTAGTGGAGTTGTTGCACAGCAAGATAATACTTTGCCACCGGAACAACGTTACCATGACCAACTGGAACAATTGGCTACCATGGGTTTTGTCAACCGTGAAGCTAATCTTCAAGCCTTAATATTGTCCAACGGCGATATTAATGCTGCTATTGAAAGGCTTTTGCAAATTAGGCAGTTGCCTTAGAATAAATTTACTGACTTAATTGAAATTTTTTTAGGACATAAGTGTTGTAAAGTTTTTTTTAAATAAGAGAAATTTTAGGTTTATTTTAAATCCCTTTTTTTAGGGATTTACTAGAACATGTCTTGACTAGAACTGTTTGTTGAGAAATATGACAAGTAGGAAGTGGAACGCCGATATCTACTATTTACTAATTTGCCAAGGTGTAAAGTAGTAACCGATTGTTTTCCTGCTGTAATTTTATTGATGGGGTTTTAGGTTATAATGGTTTAATATGAACGAAATGTATTCCTTTTTCACTTTTATATGTTCATTAAATACTTTTGAGATAATAAAGTTTAAAATTAAAAGTTATTTTGTGTTTGTATCTTTTTTATGAATTTCTAGGGCTGGGGGAAAACCTCTTTACATTGTTTTTAGTTTTGTTTGAATTTTTTTCTATATCGGTAGTAACCAAAGACCAGACATTTGGTGTACAGCAAAAAATTTCGTTAAAATTCAATAAGTAAACAAAAAGAATGGGCGTACATGAAACATGTTCCACGGTTTTGCAAGGTAACTACAGCTGCAATGTTTGAGATACATCGTTTTGTTCAGTGTTACTTTACTGTTGAGCTAAGCCAGAGGTTCCGTGCTTAAAATATTTTTCCAAAGCTTCATAAAATTGTTTCGTGTATTACTTTTAAAACCCCTGACCTTCTATGCTTATCAACTCCACTCACAAATAATTCGAGATAAGAAACCAGCTGGCCAAATGAATAATACATATCTAAACAAGCTCCTCAGATCAAACATGTGGGTCCGTTGCTAATTTAAGCCTATAAATAATTCGTTTAAAATTGTGTCCACGATCGCCACCCGCAATAGATGGCGCTGCTGAATTTAAAATGGTTGACTTGATGAAGTACAACAAACCACTTGCAATAAGTTTGTGTAGTGTGTTAATTGTTTATTTAAAATTTAAAGAATTAAAATTAGTGTGGCTCACAGAAAAGTGTCCCTGATGGATGTTTTTGAATATTTAGCTAAGCGAAGGCGATCAATTAAAAAGGAGAGGCACTTTATGTGTGGTTGTAAAAATAGAAGTGGGCAATAATAGTTAAGTAGCAAGAAATGTAAGGACGTAATAACATCCGAGGTAGGCGAATACGAGCTGAGGCGGAGCCGAAGCTTGTCGCCTGCCGAGGATGTTATTAGTCGATACATTCCGTGTTACTTATAACATTTTTTCCGCTACCGGTAATAAGTAGCTTAAAATAACAAGAAAATATTATTTGTAAAATACGAATCATGTGTCATTTGTCATCAGAATTTTTATAGTTAGCTGTCAAAATTCTTAAATTATAACGTTACATTTCTGTTATTACTGTCAATTATTTTCCTAGGAATGTAAGTGACACTATTAAGTTCCGTCGTCAAGGGTAACTAGTACATGAATGTTATCAGCCACTTACAATCCCTGTAGCTATGTATGTAAGGCCTACTTACACTGCCGGTAGCGGAAAAAATATATTAATCAAACATTGAACTACCATCCACGCACAGGAGTTTTTGAACCTTTAGTGAATGTTATCACTAGTAGGAAATAGTTTGGTATAAATTGTGTGAGTATTTTTGTTGAATCATAAATTGAAAATTTTTAAAAATTTGATTTAATTTTTCGGCTTATGTTTACAAACGCAGACACCTTATGCACCTCCCTGTAGAAATAACATCATTTTAAATAATACAACAGCCGTCAAGTGGGAGTGTTAACATTTTAAAAAGTATTTGCATAGCCCGAATTTCTGCTCACTGCAATGGCACATGCCTTGTACAACTCTGGATTTCTATGCGGAAATATGTGCAATGTAACTTTTTTAATGCAATAGGCGTTACACTGAGATGCCGAACAAAGTCTTTTTGAGCTAGGAGTTATTTAAAAACTATTTATTTTTTAAATTTTCACCTAAAACATGTGTTGCATTTATTAGCTAAACACTTTGTTTTCCTTCTTATTGTAGTTACAAATTTCACCACCAGACGTCAGCCGCTTTGTTGGCGATCGCGTATATTTAAAGGAATTATGCCAGAATTTATTATTAATTGATTGTCCCATAATTTAAATTCTGACTAAATACTAGACTAGCAATGCGGACACTGGTAGTGACTAAAATGCTTATGAAACTGTTTTTACCAGAAATTCTTATAGGGAAATATTGATTTCATGCAAATTTTCGAAATCGAGTTTTAGACGGAAATACATGTTTTGGAACCCAGAAACCCAAAAACGTGATTTTTAAAAATGTCTGTCTGTGAGTGGGTATCCATAACTCTCAAACCGAGGGTGTGATTTTCATGAGCTTCAAAATATGGGGGTTTATCAAAATTTCATCGGGGAAATAAGCATTTAAAAAAATACGTATAAGGCTAAAATAAAAACCTGTTGAAGTTAATAATTACTTTATTTACAATATTTTTAAAAAATCCAAAACCGGAAGCAGTAGTTAAGACGTTTCTTTGGTAGCATATTTTTCAGAAATTGAATTATCTAAACCTGAAATAAAATCCTGATAGAAGACCTTATGGCAAATCTAACGCTGTTTTTCCCCGAACTTTCTAGGTTCAAAATGGCGACCGCTACGATCTATTGAAAATTTCAATTTAGCCTATTACTCAAAAACGATTTGACAAATCGGGATCAAATTTTTTATCGAAATAGACATAATGCTACGGAGTATGTAAATTTTCAAAAAGGCAAAAAATATGAAACAAAATTTGGAAAATTTCAAAACAATTTTGCTCAACACGATTTTGTTTTAATTTTGCAAGCTCATAGAGCTGAGGATGAGCTACAATGTGGTTTGTGTCCCAGCATGTTAATTTCCCTGACGCCTTCTATGAAATATTGAAAATTTTCGTTTTAACGCCTATTTACTGAAAAAGGAGTTAACAGATTGGGATGAAATTTGATTTTAAGCTCATAGAGCTACAGATGGGCTTCAACTTGGTTCGTGTGTCAGTCCGCTATTCTTTCATGACGCCTTCTGTGAGAATTTGAAAATTGAAAATGTATGCCCCTTTATTTAATAAACGGGGGACGAAAAAAAAATGTTTCTTCTTCCTTTTACTGTAGGCCAATGGCCTGTTTAATATCCGCAACTAGTGCTTGTTCTGTGAGCACTCTTCGCACATATACCAAGCAGGAGGCTGGCCTTACTTGTCGAAGGGGGATTGATCAAAATTGCAATAAGCTGGTTTCCCAAATAAGCACCTTTTTCCTGGTTTAACAGACCTTCCCTCTCTTAGCGTTTCCGATATCCCAATGTTGGGTAGAACTAAAATTTACACCCTGTATGAGCATGACATATCACACCACGAAAAATTCTTAAATCATTTTAACCCCAACAATTTTATTATCTAATAAAAGTAACTTAATTGATATCTACATTTATATGTAATTATGAATTATCAATAAACCACTGCTGCAGCCACACACATATCCTTTGCAAGTTATTTTCTAATTCTTCAGCATTTGCACTGCTTAATTCATGTACAATATCTGGGGAATAAGAAGATCGAGCTTCATCCAATATCGTTTGAAATATTTCACAGTCAATATTGTCTTCTAATTTTTTTCCTGTATAACCCCTAATAAAAAAATTGAAATAAAACTTAAAAAAATAGGTTGTAAAAATCTAACCTTCCAACAAGTCTGTCATATAGTGTGGTGTTATCGGTACGTAACACAAAAACAATATCAAACCAGCGTTCCGGGAAAAGGTCACAGCAGTGATAGTCCACAATATTTCCTCCTGCACTCATTACTTCCTCCAAACCATCAAGAAGCTAAAACGTACCATATTAATATCATTCCGTCTTTAATAACAACCTTACTTTATCCTCGTCAAGCACACAGCATTGATAAACTTCGTCGTATTCTTCTAAACAATTATTATCTTTTGCTACTTTTGAAATTTCCAACCATTTCAAACCAGTTACCTCAGATAACTTCTCGCATAGGGTTGATTTACCAACTCCGGGTGTTCCTTTAAAAAAATAGATAAATAAAGTTTCTATAAAAAATAAATAATGAAAATCAACCTGTTACAAGGATATTAGGCGCTGCTTTTTTAGGACTTTGCATGATTCATAAGTGAACCTATAAATAAAATACAGTTTTTAATGCACGTGTTGTTTTGTTGGTGTTGTTGGTAGAAGAGGTATTTTAAAGAGTGGTAAACAACTAAGCGGTATTTTAAAAAATAAACTTAAGGTAGTTTTTTTGAATAGCATTATTTGTTGGGAAAAATAAGGATTGCTTCGTAAATGTTTCAAACAACGAAATTTTATATTCAAATTGCAGTAAAATTAAAATCTGGTATTTGTGATTGAGCTTGTGAACATACCACAATAGCTCCCTGGCTGTGTCTAAATTTCCGACAACTGGATTTCAGCCAGATAGTGTGTATAGTTTAGTCTATTCATTTCCAAGATAGAGAGCGCGAAAACATTTTCGTTTAGTGTTTGAATGCAAATCTTGCCGCTGCTATTTACTCTTGGTGCACGCGCTTGGTTATCGCGTGTTGAACAAAACTGCTCTGTTTACTGCATCTTACTGCAGTGGTTTACGTGAACATAGCGTGCATTTGTTTACGCGCGCTCTATCTTGGACGTGAATATGCTTTAGGTTAGTAAGTTTAGGACCTACAGCGGAAATAAATCGTATCATAAAATTTTCCGTTGAATCGATTACTCTAGGTCACAAAGTGATTAAGTGGTGCGAACTACCCTTTATTAGCAAATTTACTCTAATTTTACAAAGTTTTTAAAAAATCATTTTTTTAAACATGCATCATATTTTCTCGTAAACTAATTTAGATAGAAACCTGAAATTTTACATGTAATTACATCCAACTTTGCTGCTTCGCGTTGTGATTTAAGTTTTTTTTAAGTATTTATATCATATACAAAAAAAACAATAATGCCTTGCGCTGAAGTTGTGGTCAAAAACGTACTAATCTGCAAACTTATTTGTTTTTAAAAATTTACTAATACTTATGTCACAAGACGACAATTGTTCAAATTTATTTTGTATTTTAATGTACGGATAACCATTGAATATCTCACAAAAAAAAAACACCTTTTTTGGGACAAATCTAGTATGCGATTTTTAGTTTTGTTTTAATTTTGACGTTTACTCATTAATTAATATAAGTAAACGTCAAAATTAAAACAAAACTAAAAATCGCACACTGGATTTGTCCCAAACAAAGGTGTTTTTTGGGACATGAGTATAGATTTTTAAAACGAAAATCAACTGACTCACTACACTAACAACAGTTCAGTGCAGATTGTACTCATAATGTAGCACCAATAAGCAATCCTCAATTTTAATAATAATTATTAATTACTAGTTCCAAAATTCAATTCAAATCGGCTTGGGTTTACTCTAGCATGTTAGAAGAACGAATTAGCGATATTATCCCGTTAGTGGTAGTTTAGGCATGTTTGGCAGGGCATCTGTTATTCAAAAAACTTTTATTCCTAATTAATTTTAATTTAACTTGCTAATTATATGATACTTAACTAACTGCCGTCACTGTTATTTTCCATTCCTTTATTTCAACACTATGTCCATAATCATCATTTTTTAAATTGTGACCTTCAGTGCTTCATCTGTCATCTGTTATGTATTTTAACCTTGAAGGATAATAGATAAAAATTAGATAATAACTGGAGGTTATCAAACACCAAACACTTCATACAATGATTGGCAAGATCTGTTAGTTTGTCTAAATAATATCAGAAACTAATAAGAGACAATCAAACAGTGATATCGTGATAGCTTTCTAAATCAGTTTAGCAAGGTATTTTGTACAAATGAAGTTTTCACCTACAGGTTTTATATTAAATTTGTTGCAGATGGCTTTACGTTGGGGAATTGTAGGATCCGGCAAAATATCCCATGATTTTGCGTGTGCCGTACAAACCCATCCATCAGACAAACATCAGATTGTAGGTGTCGCAGCCCGTGCTATTAGTAGCGCTAAGGAATTTGCTGATAGCAATGGAATACCTAAAGCTTTTGAAGGATATGAAGCTCTTGCTAAAGACAAGGATATTGGTATGTAATTTAACTCTTACAGTGGATATTTTTGTATTCAGTATACCAAGTACTTCCTCATAATCATGTAATCATTTGATGAATATACAGATTTGGGGTCATCGGTGTAATTGATAATTCAACATCTAATATTTATGCAAAAATACTTATTTATACTACAGCACGAGAAAGCTTTGTAATCCTTTGCAGATTTTGATAGAAATAAAGATATCCCGTCATAGGTGCTATTGATGATAAAGGAGTAGCACTTCACGCTATTTATTTTCGTCAAAAACTCATGTGTTAAATAGTTCCTCATGTTACGATAGGAGAATGTATGAATTGAAAATATAGATATGAAGTCATTGGTGCTATTGATTGCAAACCCATAGAACCGCAACCATCGATTTTCATCAAGATCTCAAATTTTTCCTGCAAGACTTATTTATAACAATATTTTCAGATATCGCATACATTGGCCTCCTCAATCCCCAGCATTTGGCCGTAGCCAAACTAATGCTCGACCATGGAAAGCACGTTCTTTGTGAAAAACCTTTAACAAAAATAAGCGAGAAACTCAAGAGCTACTTGCATATGCCAAACAAAAAAAATTGTTTCTTATGGAAGCCATTTGGTCTCGCTGCTTCCCCGTGTATGATGAAATGAGAAAACTGATTGACAACGGTACGATTGGTGATGTTCTTCAAGTCAGTGTTGATTTTGGATTTCCTTTGGATCATGTTGATCGTTTAAAGTAAGCCTAAATTTGTTATTTAAAAAAAACTGACATTTTAATACTGTTTCGTTTTAGTGTAAAAGAATTGGGAGGGAGCGCTATTTTAGACATAGGCGTTTACATCTTGCAGTTCTCACAATATACCTACAGGGGATTGAAACCCATATCGGTGTTGCCTTGGGGGCAGTTAAACAAACATGAAACGGACGATAGGGCTGGGGCAATTATAGTATACCCCAATGGTCGCTTTAGTATGCTTGCTATTAACGCATGTGCTCAGCTATCGAATACAGCCCATGTGTACGGCACTAAGGGCATGATTTCGGTAAGATGCGATTTTAAGTAGTTATATGGACAATGTGAGATTTTTTTTGTTTGATTTTCAGATTCCTTTCTTTTGGTGCCCAACAAGTTTAACTTTAACTCCTACAGGTGGAAGTACTTTCCCGGAGAAGACGTTTAACTATGATTTACCAAACACATCTGCTACATTTAATTACCACAACAGTGCTGGGTTAGCATATGAGGCTGAAGAAGCTAGGAAATGTATTCAACAAGGTTAGTGCTCTTGTAATTTGTAAAAAAAAATATATTTTTTATGTTTGCAATGCTAACCATTTTTCCCCTACTTTTTAAGGTTTTGTAAATACTAATGGGTGCATTATTTTATTCAGTTTGTTATATTTGTATGTGTTGCAGGTTTGTTAGAATGTCCAAAAGTAACCCACGCCGATTCATTGGAGCTTGCCGAATTGATGGATACTCTTAGGAAAGCTGCCGGAAATGTTTTTCCACAGGATGCTTAGATTTTAGTTTTCTTTTTATTTTAATACAAAATACAAGCAGAATTTTATGAATTGTTAATTTATGACTCCACGCCATAATAGACAAATTTAATATACCATCTGTCTATAAAGTAAACCCCCCCCTAACTAACTTTTGAACGTCTTGATATTTTACCACAACATTTGGTGTGCATTAATGGGAAATGAAATACTATTTTTTAGCCAAAAATTAAATTTTGTATCATTCAAAATGGCGACTGGGCGCCATTTTGAATTTTTTTTTAAATAAAATGGGTTGAGTGACACCTCATTTGAAAGGTCTTTTAGTTCTGCGTCTGATCCTAGAGTTTCAAAGAAAAATATTTAGTCATAACAAAATGGCGGATTTTAAACAAATGGACTCACTCAATTCAAAATTGTTTTTTTTTCAGGGTCGAGTGTCACCTCATTTGAAAGGTCTTTTAGTTCTGCGTCTGATTCTAGAGTTCCAAAGAAAAATATTCAGCCACAACAAAATGGCGGATTTTAAACAAATGTACTCGCTCAATTCAAAATTGTTTTGATTTTTTTTATCCAGTAGTCCACTTTTTTATTTGCAGGACAAAATTTTCCCAGAAATATCTCAGGTGGCTGGAAATAATATTGAAAACATTATGTTCCAACAAGACGGTGCGCCACCTCATTATTATAGACCTGTTTCTGACTTTCTCAGCGGACATTTTCTTGGTAGGCGGGGGCCTGTAGAATAGCCGGCTTGCTCCCCAGAATATCTGAAATCGAAAGTGTACAGAACCTGTCCAGAAACAATTGAAGAACTGGAGCAACGCATTACAGAAGTTTGCAGAAATATCACTCCGGAAACTTATGAAAATGTAAGGCAGGAATTTTATAACCGACTTTTTATGTGCCAAGAAGTGAATGGTAAACATTCCGAACACTTAATTTAATTTCTTTTTGCTTTAATTCTTAGTTTTTTTAAATAGACCTCTTTATCTTCAAACATTGCCATTTTGTTATGGCTGAATATTTTTTTTGAAACTCTAGGATCAGACGCAGAACTAAAAGACCTTTCCTATGAGTTGTCACTCGACCCCGCTTTCCATTAAAAAAAAATTCAAATTGGCGTCCAGTCGCCATTTTGAATGATACAAAATTTTAATATGGGCTGAAAAATAGTGTTTAATTTCCCATTACAGCACACCAAATTTTGTGGTAAAATATCAAGTAGTTCAAAAGTTAGTTGGGGAGGGGGGGGGTTACTTTATAGACACAGTGTACATATAAATATTGTTTTTCTTTTTAACTTTATTATATACAAATATTTTCAATAGAATTGTTATTTTTATATTATATATTAAGAGGATTTTATTGATGTGTTATAACAAATGAAAATTTAACACTAAGAATATGTTATTTTTACCGCATTATTATTTTTTTAATATAAAAGATTATTTTTAGTTTCCCAAAACAATTTCTTTGGTTTCTGCTGTTTTCTAATCAAATCTGTTGGAATTATCTTAATTTTTATTTTCGTATAGGTACTTCTAGTATGGGAATGTATTGTGAGCAAAATTATTTTATATTCTGAGATTTTGATGGAAATCCAAGTTCTTCAGATGGGGACAAGTTCACAACAAGTGTTATTTCAATATTTGAATCTGTTATAAATGGAAAAATATTTAGAAAAACGTTTGTATGTATACAGAAAAAGTTACATACAGGGTGTCTGTAAACCTCCTACCATAAATTTACCAGCCGATTCCTGACGCAAAAATAAGTCGAAAATGTCTACAACTTTTGGCCTAAACCGCTTCCTGACGAAGCTACACGTCTTTGAAAATCGTGTTAAAGAAACGGAAAACAATTGCATTTTAAAAACGGTATGAGTAAAAAAATCTAAATTTTAGAGGCAGTCTAAGCTATTGTAGACCTAAATTTTCTGCTATTTTTTTTTCGAAAATGAGCCATGGGGGTTATCGCCATTTTCTTATTACCCGCTTTTTTTACCTTCTGTTTTTTTGGATTTTCGTATGCAGATTTGGATTCTTTGCTGTCTAATTAACAAAAAAGGTCCTCTTGTTGAAACTCGCCTAGACTAACCGTTTCCTATAAAATTCAAGTTTTCTGTTTAACCAAAATCAATTAAAAAAAATGCTGTATTTGTGTTTAAATTAATTCAATTTACTTTTTTTTAGTTAATTTAGTAAAAAATAAATTGAATTAAAACAATTACAGTAACTGTTCGAAGTGTTCTCCGTTGGTTCGAATACATGCTTCAGCACGTCTTCTTAAAGAATTTCTAACCCGTTCAAAAACTCCCGGCTGCAAGCGAATCTGATTGGCCGCATTTTGGATACATTCTCAAACTTTGTGTAAAATGCACTGATTGTGATTTTAAATTTAGACACCCTGTATATTTTTATAAAATTGGAATTGAATTATCTATCAGTAAATTATTATTTAGTGCATCTGGATTATCTTCTTTAGCCCTACCTCCACTGGTTTGATTATCTCTTGGTGTTGGGCTAATAGAAATCTTAGATAAGAGATTAAAAATGTCAGAAAGAATTGAAGAATATAATTTAATTTATAAATTTTATAGACAGTTATTGCATTTATATACGGCTGATAAAATAAATGAAAAAGAAATTAATTTAGTGAAGAAGAATTTATTAGTAATTTTAACTATTTTCCCAGAGAAAAATATTTACAAAGAGTTCATTTAAATGGTAACTGATTCTCATTCTAATAAATGAGATGTATTATATTTTTATTATTTCTCAATATTTCCTTTTCATCATCCTTCGACTTCGTCTCTGGACTGACTTCATCAGGCTTGGAAGTGAATATTACTGACTATTTAGAACAATTTGGATATTTAGAAAGTAATGACTTATTTTTAATAGACACAAGTGAGTAATAAGGTTTCAAGAATTCTATAATTTACCTGTTGATGGAACATTAAATCAGGAAACACTTGACTTTGTTAATAAACCTAGATGTGGTGTTAAAGATAATCCAACGACATACAGAGTTCATAATAATACATGGAACAAAACAAATTTTAAACGGTATTTCTCATTAGCTACAAATAAAATAAAAGAAGTAGCAGAAAAAGCCTTTGATCAATGGCAGTCTGTTTCAAATTTAAAGTTTGAATATGATAGCAAAAAACCAGATATACTTATTTTATTTTCTAGTACACCATTCCAACATAGTCATAATGTTCGATGTCAAAAAGGAATGTGTAGTAAGAGTTTTGACGGAAAAGGGCATGTTTTAGCACATGCTTTCTTTCCAAATAAGGACGAATGTCGAGGAATACATTTAGATAAATCTGAAGATCGGTATTTTGGTTTTGATATTACATCAGATAAAACAAGTTTATATACTGTATTATTACATGAGATTGGACGCACTTTAGGAATAGAACATTCTGCAAATAATAATTCAATTATGTACGCCTATTATAGAGGTGATATTGATAAATTAACTCAAGATGATATGTGGGCAATTCAATATTTATATGGAAGACCTGAACGATTAAAATATGAATTAATACCAACAACTATTAAGGCATTAACTAATAGACCAGTTATTACAGAACAACCATATTCAACCAAAACTCATGGGGACCCCTTAGACCTTAATTTACCAGACTTATGCTCAATAAATCATCCAGATTATTTATTAATTACTTCAAATCACCATTTGTATATATTTCACAAAAAATGGGTTTGGATGATAAATATAAATAACAAACAATACAGAGATCCAAAATTAATATCTGAATACTTACCGCTTGTAAAAAAAATCTCTCACATCTATCAAAGACCTTCTGGAGAAGTTGTAATTATAGATGAAAATAAATATTATTTCATTGGCTTTCCTAGTTTTCAAATTAAACAGTCTGGAAACATTTGAGTTAGGAGTACCTAGTAATAAAAAATTCAAACAATTTTTAATTCGTACACAGGACGCACTTTTATATTTTATGATAATTATTATTACATTGAATTGAATGAATGTACTATGAAACCAAAACAACACGGAATTATTAATGAACTATTTCCTGGGGTTCCATCTGATGTAAATGGTATCTTTCGTTATAAAAATGGGATTTTGTACTTTTTTAAAAAGAAGGACAACAAAGCGATTTCATACGAGTATTATGAATTTTCAAATATGTTAATAAAAACTGCTCCATTTGATTTTAGTGTTTTCAATATTTATTGTCCCAATGTAGGTATTTTGGAACAATTGAAAATTTTATTAAACAAACTGGCTTCGACTTCGCCTCTGGACTGACTTCATCACCAGGTTTCATCTTAGTTTTGACATTGATTAGAAACTTTTTTTGCAATAATTTAATTATTAAATTCGCTTATATCTAGTATTGTCGTTGAAAGTTGACAGATCGGTTGTATTATATGTATTTTGCACCTTTTTATCACTTTATGTTATTATTTGACGTTAAATGTATGTTTCATAATAAAGACATGTAGAATTAGAAACAATAAAGACCAAGATGATAAGATTACATACGAGAAAATAAGACCCACCTTGGAGGTGGGTCTAAGTTATAACGAAGAAAGATCAATTTTCATCAAAGAATCTGAATTATATTCTTTAACGTTTTATGAAAAGGGGAATGTATTCATTCTTTCTATTGTACCCTAATAATGCTTTGATTTTCTATGTTAAACGTTCTGTAGAATTATTATTATTTATAGTATTAATATTATTATTATTATATGCCGTTAAAAATATTTTAATGCAGGCGTGCGTCAAAATAGTGTTTATTAATATTTAAATGCCTTTTGAATTTACCGCCGTGACTAAGTTGGCACTAGTTATGTTGTCAGTCATCTTTCCCCTAGTTTTGTTACCTTGAGTTTTACCCACTCGGCACAAGGCACCAGAGAGAATGTATATAATCTGTGCAAGGCACAGAAGCAGAACAATACCAGGCACAAGGTCATTCCTTCTATAGCCAGAGAAGTAACTCGTGCAACTAATTCAAGGTAAGTGAATTAGTTTAGTAAATTGTACTTAATCTTAAAGTACCACTATTACTTAATTTCAGTAGTAGAGATATGCCTAGTCCTGTATAGACAATATTGGGTTTTATATTTTTTAAGTATGACACAATATTTTTTTAACCTACAACTACATCTAGATTGTCTTATATTGTAATATTACTTTTAGATTAAATCCTGTTTATGTTCAGTATATAAATTAATGTTAATATTTCTTTATGTTTCAGCTTATTCAAAGAAAATGAATACAAGGCGCCAGTCTAGACTTCGTCAACCCGAGGTTTGTACCATAGGAAATAATAGAAGACGTAGCAATAGTGAGCTAATGTGAACTAATGTAACTATAAATCGCTATCCAGTGTTTATCTAGTTGTTTGTGCTGGTCTCCCTATGTGTTTGTCTCCTTATGTGTCTGTGTCTCTATGGCCTGGTTTTATCAAAAATATTGTTAAATCTAAGATGCGGTTGATTAGGGTAAACTTTAAGTTATTTATAAAGGTCATTTTTTTCAAAACCATGTTATCTCTTCTCTAACTCCAAGCTAAAGTGCTATGCTATTTTAACTTGTTCTGTTAACTTCACGTTAAGTACATGTGTCTTAAATTATGTGACTGTCTTACATGGTTATTATTACAGGCTGCCACATTCAAAGAACAATGGACGTGGAACACTAAAGAGGCACAAAAAATAGAAGATAAAAAGGCGGCTTTCTTGATGGACTTTCTTACAAACATTGAAACTAATACAAATCAAATAAAGGCCTCCGTAGATGGATTGAAAGAAGACATGCGATTGCTCAGAGACGACATTCGTTTAATAATTAGACAGGAGATATCCGAAACCATAAATGTTGAAACAAAAAAAGAAATTAAAAAGCTGTTAAAGCTAGGTTATGAGACTATTGTTTAATTATTTTGAATGTATTAATAAATAATAATAAATCTTCAGTTTATTTTCCAATTATTCATTCGTTTTCAATCCTGTTGTGGAGTAGTTAGTTGAATTTAATTATATGTATTTAAAAATTTGATTTCTTTAACAATGTATTTAACTTGGTTGCATGCAATATGAAAAAAGTGTTGTGTACTTTATATTGACATCTGTTTGCCTTGAAATTCAGCACAGTCTCATGAGTCGAAGGCGAATTTAAACATTTTTTATAAATACTAGGCCAAAACATCTTAACATTTTAACTTTTTTAATATACCTTAAAAACGGACAGAATCCTAAAAATTTAGCTGTTTTTCCAAAGGTGAATTTTTTAGCCGAAACCGAATTTTATAGTCCTTAAAAACAGGGCAGAATCCTTAAAATTTTGACTTTTTTAAAAAGGGTACCTCAAAAGCGGTGCAGAATTCTTAAAAATTTTAACTATTGTTCCGAACAGGCCTACTTAGCAGTTACTAATGCTAATAAATCCTATTATTTGTACATTAGCGAGTTTGCTTCCAATTGTATTCATTGCAGTTAAATTGATAGGTATTTATAATATTAATGTACGGAAAAAAAATATACAGGGTTATTCACTTAAAAGTAGCCATAGGCCAACCTTTTTGTTTGAATAGATAGACATATTGTTCTCAAAGCAAATTTCATTTAGTACTTTCTTGAAACTGATTAAAACGTGAGTGATCTGCTTTTCCCAAATTTTTAAAAGAAACCCTAATGTAACGTAAAAACGTGTTTCCTTGATTAAGACCACTTCGCTAGTTGAATGAAATAAATCCACATAGATGTCGCATAAATTTGTGACATGGTTTGTGGCTAAACCTAAGAATGCAGCTACAAAAATGTAAACTGCCTCCATAATAGCACAGATAAGGTTCCTTATCTGTGATAATAGCTATTCATGTAACAAGTAAGGAAATGAGGGTGGTTATTTCAGAAATGTGAAAGTTGCAACACGAGCCGCTAGGCGAGTGTTGTAATCACACTCTACCTATTTTTTTCAATAATTCGATAGATTTTTTTCTCTTTTCAATGGTTTAAAACTTGTATACCCTAACATAGCAAAACTTTTGAGGAAAATTGCGAAAAACTTTATCATATTACCAAGCCTTGAATTCAAAACAGCCCAGCACAGTCGCATTTTGTTCTTTTTCATTGTTGAAGATAGCATATAAATTTTAAAAAACACTGCTGTGATTGTGGGAGGCTGTTATTGGAATTCAGGGCCTGTTAATATGAAGAAGTGTTTTGTCGTAACCAAAGATTATTATTGTGCTCTAAGGTCAGCTCTTCTGGGGTTGTGATGCGCAGGGGCTCCTTCTTTATATTTTCTGTGCCGCCCATGAACGTTACCTAACCTATACGACATAAACAAAGCCAAAATGTCATTGTATTTGATTTAATTAAAATAAAATTTACATCTAAAGTCTTTCGAGACTATGTGGAGTATGTAAGTAAACATAATACGTCTATTTAGTATTCTATGTTACACTCCAAAAAAACTTGGTAGTTATTCATCGTTTTTTGTAGTGGGGTTAGAAATTTTATAGTTCCTAGAAAGAAATCTCTCGGCAATCAAATACACGTGACAATATCTACAGGAAAACATTTTTCTGGAAACAATCAGTCACTGGTTCATTTTCTTGGTGAATATTTGCCAGGAGGAAGTTCTTCCAAGACATTGAAACTGAACGTAAGTTTCCATTTCGTTACATAAGTTGCTTAATTTGAATACCAAAGTTTTGTTTACATTTCTAATAGATTTGAATCCGCACAATAAAGTTTATTTAAGGTTTTTCGTAAACATCCTTGTGCGAAAATACAAGGCCACTAGTTACTTATTAGAGTGTCGGTGTCGACATGAAACAGCAATAATTAACTGATCGTGGAAAGTGCAAGCATCACTTTCAGATTTCTTCGGTCATTGCTTCACATAATAAAAATCTTTAAGGAGAGGGAAAAAAGTAGGTCAAAGATGATCACTTTCATTTTATTATGTGTGTAGTTGTCACGCAACTATACAGGTGTAACTGGTGCAGTTCATCAGAATTTAAAGTATTTTTTTAAGTTTTAAATAAGTAACAAATTACAGTGTGCTAGGTGAGGTGTTTTCTTATAAATTTGTATGAGTGCAAGTAGTTATAATGACAAATTTTTATTGAAATATAATTATTATAGCTGTTTGTTAAATGTAGAAGCGATTATAAAGTTAAAAATATTTATTTACCTTCCGTTATAGTGCTTATATTTTTTACAGATTGGTTTTTTCATCTTATAGGCTGACCAATTCTTAACAAATCTAGTCATCTTTGACTTCAGTGCCTTTACTGATAGGTACAGACTAAAAATTATTTTCTTTTTAGTTTTAAATAAAATGTAATTAATAAATTTTTTTAAGTATAGCTCAAGAATGACTGCCCGATTATTCCGTGCACATGGGGAATTCTGTGCCACCCATCCATGGGAAATAATCATGGCCACCCTTACGTTAACAACATGCATGTTAACAGTAGATCATCAACACCCTGCACCTCCACCAAAACCACCCCCACGAGATTGTGCTGGTTGTCTGTATGAGGTAAGTTCATTTGTTATTTGTTAAACAAAAGACTACAGAACTTCTGAAAATATTTGTTTGTGCATTTACATGGAATTTTTGAACATTTGTGTTAAACAAAACCTATAAAAAGAAAAACCTGTATGGCTGTATCTGTAGATCTACATGGCACTTTCTCATCATTTCAGCTATTAAAACAATATTTTGTAAATGTACATAGAACATTATTTGTGCTATTATAGCACAAAAGTAAACCTAAAAAAAAATTTAGCGCTATTTAAAAAATAAAGGTTGCTTGCCATAGCAACCAAATAACTAAACATATAAAAAAAATTTAACATCGAATAAGTATGCAGTGAAGTTTAACAAACAACGTATATTAAAACTATAGTTTTTAAAGGATTAATATTTACAAAATTACAGACTATGCGTAACTTTTTATGTACCTTATATATCTGTTTCATTTGCTACAGTTGTGATATTTGATATTTTTGCAGGCAGAGTATAATGCAGCAGATGTGATTGTTATGACGCTGATACGATGTTTGGCCGTGCTGTACAGTTACTACCAGTTTCGTAATCTGCGCAGAATGGGGTCTAAGTACATCTTAGGTATGTCAAATTTTTTTTATGAAGCATTGTAAAAAAGAAGTAACCTTTAATTCTACTTTATTTTTTAAAAATGTTCAGGTTTACTGTCAAGACTAGGTTGTATGCTGGAATGCATTTTTATTATTACAAAACATCCATTTTCAAGGTCAAGGTTAGATGCTGGAAATTATTTTTCGTACTGAATAGTGATTTTTTCCACTGGTCGAATTCCTATTTGGCCAGACTCTCATTGCCTAATACTGAATATTCGGCAAAATATTCGACAGACAAAGTATTCGGCCAAAGCGCCGAATATTTGGTCGAGTACCGAATATTAGGCCAATTATTCGATCAAATATTTGACCAACTACCAAATATTTAAGTACCGAATATTATTAGCTAACTCGAGTTAATTAGTTGACCATATGCCGAATACTTGGTGGTAGTAAATGGGTGGGTTAATTGCTTTACATAAGCGAATATCATCCCGTTTGGCTACCAAAATTTTAACTTTGTTTCAATGGATTTTAATAAATAAAAAATTTAAAAAAAAATGTTGCAACGTAAATTTAAAAATTCTTATCTTGAATTGAGCCTAACATTTAGGAAGGAACTAGTATGTTGTAGAGTTGGGTTAGATGCTAGAACCGCTTTTTATTACAAAATATCCTTTTTAAGATTAATGTTACGTTAGATCTGGAAAATATTGTTTGATTGCGAAAATTGTCCAACAAAAATTTAATGCTTATCGTCTTAAAATCACTATCTAGCTTAACATTTAGAAATCTTATTTAGTGCAGAATTTAGTTAGACGCTAGGAAATCCTTTTTAATTTTTGTTATGCAAATAGGCAGTTTTAAGAGCAAGGTTGACTTAGATGTTAAAAGAATATTATTCGTTACACCAATACTAAAACAGAAATTACATTTTTTTTAGAATGGCTACATAACCTTTAGTGAAAAAATGTAATGCATTGAAAATATTTTTTACAATAATCCTACAACAAAAAAAATTATCTTTTGTCTTAGAACGGATACCTAATATAACACTTAGGAAGGAATCTAATTGAATGCTGAGTTGGGTCAGTGCTGGAAAATTGTTTTTATTCCAAAATAAACAGTTTCAAGCATAATTAAGATCAAGATTACCTTGAATGTTGAAATATATTTCTTTATTAAAATAATACTGTAAACAAAATTATAATAAAAATGTATCTTAAAAATATGTAACCTGACATCATTTATTTAGAAAGGTATCTGATTTAATGCCGTAGACCTTGGAGCTAGCAACATTTTTTATTACAAAAATATTCAGTTTCCAAGTCGTGTTTATGTTAGATATTTGAAAATACTTTATTGTACAAAAATGCTGCAATCAAAACTGCATCCTAATTTTAATATGGCTACCAAACCTGAAATTTAGGAGATAATCTAATTTGATAGATGATATTTTGGTTACATTTAAAGTCGGACAGAAAAGAGATCAAGTTATTAAAATCACATATACAGGGTGTTTCTAAAAGTTTTTCATAAATTGGAGGGTAGTTTCCTTGGCCCAGTTCAAATTTAGAATGACTAGCGCCTCTAGCGTCAAAAACAAAAAGGTGCCACGGCGGCGTGCTCTTAATAAATGACGGAGAAAATTGAAATTGTTTTTCTGCAGGAAGAAGGTCATAAACTCAATAGTGATATAATCGTGGTGTGTGACTAGATGTGATATCCATACATATATAAAAGCACAAAGGTTTTTTTTCTCCGGTTCCTCCAGCGGCTACCGCTTCACCAATTTGAACCATTTTTTTTTAAATGAAAGGTCTCTATCCACAGATGAAACATGAAACATTTTTATATTTTTATTCTACGTTGATTTTTTAATAATAATTATTTTAATTTATAATATACAGGGTCGCTATTAAAGATGGAACCAAAGCTCTCCTGCTAAAACGGTTTGAGATATAGATATGAAAATTGGAAGGCTTCCATTTGAAATTATTTCGCATATTTTGAGGTTAAAAAGAAATTTTTTTGACACATGATTTTTGAGCGCGGCCGCCATCTTGAATTTTTTAAATGGCAACATGGGCTTTGTGCTACATCATTAGAAAGCTTATTTTTTCCCTTTCTTACTACCTTAATCATGTATGGTGTTAAAGTAGAAAATAATGCAGAAAAATTAGAAAAACTTTTGCCATATTTCACGTAATTAAGGTTTATTTGTTACGTAATACAATAGTTGTAAGGAAACAAACCATATGTACTGTGTTTTTTGTCACTTATTAAACCCCTGCTGATTATTTTTTGTTTATTTTTGACGTTTCGTTATTGCAAAGGTATCTAGATTTAAAGTGCAATACATTAGCCAGCCACGCATACGGCATTATTTTCTACTTTAACACCATACATGATTAAGGTAGTAAGAAAGAGAAAAAAATAAGCTTTCTAATGATGTATCACGAAGCCCATGTTGCCATTTAAAAAAATTCAAGATGGCGGCCGCGCTCAAAAATTATGTGCCAAAAAAATTTTTTTTAACCCTTTAAATTTGCGAAATAATTTCAAATAGAAAGAAGCCTTCTAATTTTCATATCTATATCTCAAACCGTTTTAGCAGGAGAGCTTTGGTTCCATCTTTAATAGCGACCCTGTATATGAAGGTCGGCTAGACGCGCTTCACTTGGGGCGCCATCTACAATAACGTCGCGTGTCATTATTGGAACTAATGCATCACGTGACTTGACATTTCGCCGGTTCTGTCAACGCTGTCTGTCAGTGCATTGTGTGCTGGGGTAAACTAGTATTTTTTAAATTTTAATCAAATATAACTGAACATTTAAATTTTCTTCATCATCATCATCATCATCTGGCATGGAGCTGACACGAGGGTCGATCCTATGAAATAATTGCAGGGGCAGTGATAACGAAGGAGCCGTACCTTCCTCCCCTCAAAAGCGCAATGACATATCAATCACAAATACACCAAAGGCCCAAACATTCTTTATCAGGCTCGTATAGTTTACTCAGAAACCTACTTTACAAGATTTTTTTTAAATGAACAAAGCACTTCGCCTCGACTTTCCTGTGCTTAAGAAATTGTAGCTTATCATATATTCAAAAGTATTTTATTATTAACATTTTGCTCATATTCTTAATCGAACCATCTTCTTCTTTTCCCCTTCGTTATTGGTTTGAAGTTTTTGTGGGCAACCTGCATTACTGCTTTTTTTATTATTTGCCAATCGGTTTGTATTTCTGTCATTTATTTTGTGATCTCCAACTGCTTTTCCATTTCTTGCTTAAATTGTGCTCTTAGTACTGTAATACCAAATTTAATTGCAATGAGAGATGTAACCTTTATAAAATTTACGGGGCTCGGGCCGTGTGGAAGTGTTATGCAGCCCGACACGGCTAAACTGGCTCAACCTAACTGGGCGCGAAAGCGGGTTGGCTCGGCAGTCTCATTTGACATCGGTCAACTTGATTCTGCACAGTGTGACTCGGCCTTGTTCCTCCTAATGTAATAGTCAGATTAATCTCGGTTCCGATAATCCGGTTCCTGTTTTTGACTTATTTACTTTAAGAACATTCATTTGCTTGTATAATAAAAAAACTATTAAATTTTTCAATAATGGAGTATAGTAAAAAAAATATGGCCTCGTTCCAACCCTATCTGGCCCAGCCCCATCCGGCTCGGTTCCATCCGGCCTGGCTCAATCCAGCCCAGCTCGATCTGGCCCTGCTAATTATTTTAATAAAACCCTAGCCTGGATGATATATTAATAATAAGGCCTGTTCCGACTCTCTCCCGGGCCGGGCCTAGGGTTTGTACTAGTTCATACATCTCTAGTTCCGATCTGTCAACTTGTTTTTGTGTAAATATAACTTAAAGCAAAAATTTTCAAATAATCGTAGCGGCCGCCAATTTAAAGGTAGAGTGCCAAAAAAACTTCCATTTTGAGTTCTGAATCGTAAAAAAAATCTGCTTTGCTTGACAAATTTTCCTTGTACCTACATACCACATTTCATTAAAATCGGTACAGTAGTTGCTCGGAATTTGTGTTATAAACACACAAACCGACATTTTTAAAACCTCGTGTGGGTTCCTGGAGGTCCAGAATCGAACATTTTCGCCATCGCAATATATTCCTGTACTGGAAGTATGGGAAAATAAAAATATACAGGGTGTGTAATTTAAAAACATGAAGTTGGCGTCATTGGCCTAGTTTCGTATACAAAAAGATTAAAAAATCTGCTGGCATATTAATTTAAACAAGTACATCATGTTACTTTTATACTACCAAATTTAATCCCACAAATATTTTAATTACAGGCATTGCTGGTCTCTTCACGGTATTTTCCAGTTTCATACTAACATCGGCGGTTGTAAATTTTCTCCAACTAGACGTCACCGAACTGAAGTAAGTACTTTATCAGTCATTATTCCATAATTACCCATCCTAATTTTTTTTAGAGACACCTTATTTTTTTTCCTTCTCCTAATCGACTTATCTAAAGCCGGGAAATTAGCTCAATTTGCATTATTGAGTGGTTCGAATCAGGAAGTAAAAAATAACATCGCCAGAGGAATGTCGCTTCTGGGACCAACTATTACACTGGACACAATTGTTGAAACGCTCGTTATAGGCGTAGGAACATTATCTGGTACGTGTATGAGTTTTTCCAAAACAGGTCTATTAATCTATAAAAAAATGTTTTAGGCGTACATCGTCTTGAAGCGCTTTCTTACATTGCTTGGCTATCGGTTATGGTGAATTATGTAATATTCATGACGTTTTACCCAGCCTGCTTATCCTTAATATTAGAAGTATGTTATAAATATTATCTGTAAGCTAGTTAACGTTTATAACCTCAACATTTTTAGTTGTCTCGAATAACTACAGCTTGTGATCGGAGCAGTGTTAAGCGATACCTTATATCAACGACGCTAACAGAAGAAGATCAAAAATCTAATCCTGTTATTCAAAGGGTTAAATTAATTATGTCTGCGGGACTGGTACTAGTACATATCCACAGGTAAAAATGGTTTAATGTAAGAAGGAGGAAGTTGTAAAGAATTTATTCTGTTTTTAGTCGCTGGTCCTTTCAGAAGGAGAATGTTATTATAACTGGACCTTTTGATGTAGAACAAATGACAAATTTAAATCATACCGAGGATATTGTGTTGCATAATTATTTTATGAGGTATGTTGTAATGTTTGTAACGGACCCTTAGTCTAGTTGTGTTAGTGTAGGCTTTGGGGTGGGGCTATTGTAGGGATCGTGTAGGAATAGGGGTTGGCGTCAGGTAGCAGTAGGGTTACGAATAGAGATATGGGATAGGAGGGTAAGGATAGGCCAGGGTTAGGTTGGGTTGAGTCGGCGGGATATAGTTGGGAAACATCAGGACAGGTGGGATTAGGTTGCCTTAGATTAGGTGTGGTGGTGTAGGATTAGGGCAGGTTAGATTCCTGTAAGGTACGTTAGGGTAGGGGTAGACATAAGAGTAGGGGTAGTCTAAGAGTTGAAAGTAGGGTATAGTACAGTATGGTAAGGTAGGATACAGTATGGTATGGTCAGTTTACCTTAGTGTAGGGTTTGTTTGGATAAGGGTACCGATGGAGGTACTGTAGGGTAGGATAGTATAGGTTCGAATATAGTAGAGTGGTGTTTGTTTGGGTTAGAGTTGATTGACTGGTGTTGTGTAAGGTTAGGGGATAAGTTTGGTTGAGTTGGCTGAGGCCAGCCTGTGTCAAGTTAAGTATAAAAGATTTTTTTTGGTTCAGTTTTCAGTTTGTATTAGATTGGGTTTGGGTTTAGGTAGATTAGATTAGGTTGCAGTCTACAGCAGAGTAGAGTTGTTTTCTGTCGGTTCGGGTTAGGTTGGGGCAGGTGGGATCAGGTGTGTATTTGGAGATCTAGCTTAATTTAGGTTGGGATGAGTTAGTTTGTGAGATTATGTTAATAAGATTAGGTTAATGTTGGTTAGGTTAGTTTGAGTTGAGTTGGGTGAAGCGAGATTAGGTTCATTGGGATATAGTCCAGAAAAGTTGTTTTGGGTTGCATTGAGATTAGATTGAGTAGTGTTGGGGAGCGGTAAGTAAGGCTAAGATGGATTGATTTAACTTGGGTTGGTATGGTTGGATTAGTTGAGATTGGATAAGGTAATGTCAGTTTTTGTTTGCGCTTAGTTACATCAAAATGGCTTAAGTTGAGTTGGTTTAGGTTGAGTTAGACTAGGTTGGGTAAGTTTGGTCAGTTGATGTTCGATTTGGTTGTGGTAGTTTTGGCTTAGATACAGTAATGTTACAAATTTTTGGATTTAGATATGTTAAAATGAGTTAAATTGGGTTCAGCAAAGTTAAGGACACAGTAGAGTAGAGCTTGGTCAGGTTTGGGCTTGGGTTGTAGTGGTTATTGTTGGGATAGGTTCAAGTTAGGATGGTTGGTAGAGTCGGTTCAAATTGCTTATGTTGGGTTAGATTAAGTTAGCATTTTTTGATATCAGCTCAGGTGAGGTTAGATAAATTATAAAGTTATATTAATTTAGTGTGAGTTGAGTCTTCAAGTTGGCTTAGGTTAGGTTAAGTTGGTTACGTTAGAACAGTTGAGTCAACTAATAAGTGAAGTCACGTCAATCAGTAAGCTTTGTTAAAAATTAAATACTACACGCCCATATAGTACAAGGACATCCACTAGATATCCCAACTGGACATTCTGGATGTCCATCGAACGTCCCAAAATCAACACAATGGACGATCACTGGGCATCCGCTGAATGCCTATTTGCAACAACTTTGGACAATCATAGGTTATTCATATACGTCCTGTAGCGTGATATTACTGGACAGTTAATGGGCATATGTATTTATAAGTCTTCTTCTTTATCTTTCACCTCTTATACCCGAAGGTGTCGAGGACTTTCACTCCGGGTAGGCTCTCGCTTGTGTAATAGAAGGTAGTGGGGCCTTTGGCCTTTAGACCGCTACGCTCCTGAAGCTTATGCCACGCTTCATGCCCATTCATTGAATGACATTCACACACATGTGTTTAATTCTATGTTTTGATGTTGTTTATGACTTTGTTACTTATCCTGGTCAGTCAGTAATCAAGGTAAGCGCCGTTAATTGTAACCCAACGTCGAATGGTTGCCGAGATCGATACCGATCCACGGAATTACAGAAAAATTTTCTGCTTCTTGCGGGATTCGAACTGAGGGCTCATGCATTGTGAGCCTGATCCTCTTACCACTGGACCACTCGGACGTTTTTATTGGATAAAATTAATTACCTGGACTTATAGTCCAGGTAATTAATTTTATCCAAATTCATCGTATACCCTTGTTACATAAGACACTGTAATCAGCCTTAAACCAAAAAATGCGTCGTTATTTCAGCAATACTTTCTTGTTTTCATACTAATTAATTTAAAAACAATTTGTAATCTGTTAAATACATTTATTTATTACGGTAAAGCACACAATGTGATAAAAAACTTCAAAAATCTAGAGCGGCAACTACTTAAATATTAATATATGTATGGTCTTGTTCTTCGTATCCCCTTTGATAGATTGATGCTGAAATGTTCGTGGGTTGTGGGGATCAATAAAACAGATTCACAGTCTAGAGTTTTAATTGCATAACGTTTCGGAGTAGACTAATGATGCCTATAATTGATTGTTATTACATTAAAGTATTTTATCTTGAATGTAATAACAATCAATTATAGGCATCTGATGAAGGAGTAGTCTACTCCGAAACGTTATGCAATTAAAACTTTAGACTGTGAATCTGTTCTATTGATCCCCACAACCCACGAACATTTCAGCATTAATATATGTATATATTTGTTTCCATTATTGCTACAATCTTTTGCTCTAGGCTACTATTTCCTGATAGCTTCCTCACGATTTACGTTGCTTTGGTATTTGCTATTTTAGCAGAATCTGTAGTATGAAAACCTATTGGTTGAAAACCTATGAAAATGTACTAAAAATGGACATACTGTGGATATCCTCTGCTCTATGGGACTTGAATTAGCATAAGTAATATGTTGCTGAATTAGTTAACAGATTGAGTTCTATACTTGAGCTTCTTGTATGGCTAGTTAAATAAAATTTTCATAATTTACGTTACATTACAGATGGGTTGCTTTAAGTACCGACCACATCGTAGTCCTCCTCCTTCTTTTAGCACTTGTTGCCAAGTTTGTGCTATTTGACAACAAAGAAGAACTGAGCGAAGAATTACATGTCCAAATGATACAAGAAAGCTTCAGACGTAATACCATGCGGAATTCCTTCTCTGAGTCTTCATCATTGTTTCACACCTGCATGTATTCTTTAGACGGACAAGAAACCGAAGATGGTAAAAATAACTTGTATAATCCACCACATCACTAGTTAATTATTGCCAAACTTTCAGATCAAAAACAATTTGAAAATAAAGAAATACAAACAATGGAAATTTACGATCAATCAAATTTAATGCCGGAAAATCTTCCAAATCATCCAGCTCGAAATTTAGATGAATGTCTTAAGATTTACGAAAGCTCTCAGAAGGGATCTTCCGAGTTAACCGACGAAGAAATAATGCTTTTGGTTAAACACAAATACATCCCGTTGCATCACCTAGAAGCAGCTGTTAGCAATCCTGAACGTGGGGTTAAAATTAGACGTCAAGTAGTTGGATCTTTAGGGAGTTTTCAAGCTGCCTTCAATAATTTGCCATATGAAAATTACGATTACAGTAAAGTGAGTTTATCAATTTTAATGTGGAATATTGTGTAATGTTTGTTTGTTAAAGGTTATGGGGGCATGTTGTGAGAACGTTATTGGTTACATACCGGTTCCTGTGGGTATAGTGGGACCATTGCTTCTAGATGGAAGTTTAGTCCATGTCCCGATGGCCACAACAGAAGGTTGTCTTGTAGCGAGCACAAACCGAGGCAGTCGTGCTTTGTTAAGCTGTGGAATTACAAGCAGAATTGTGGCTGATGGAATGACCAGGGCCCCGGTTGTTCGATTTCCTTCAGTTAGCGAAGCTAGGTTAGTTTCGAACATAAAAAGCTGTTTCTTAACCTAAAAGTCTGATGAGCAGCAACTCGGTGCACATTGATGTGCCCCGAATTTCGTCTTTGCAGACAGGTGCATGATAACCCTCAATTTATGCAGTAAAAGGCTGTACACGCGTATTTGCATCTATGCCAAGATGAACTTGCAGGCATACGCCAAAACATGTAATATAAACAGTTCGACCGTGCACGAAGAAATAAATACTGTGCGGTTCGAACCGTTCTTTTTGTTACTGCACAGTCTGACCGTGCACAAAAAAAAATTGCAGTGCATGCGGACCGTGCGGTACTCACATTCATTTTCTTTTCAGCAAAGCTATGGCTTGGATAGAAACGCCAGAAAACTTTGTCTTGATAAAAGAAAGTTTTGATTCCAGTAGCAGATTTGCAAGATTGAAGAAAATACACGTCCGTATAGCCGGACGATACCTATTTATTAGGTTCGTTGCTAACACGGGCGATGCTATGGGAATGAACATGCTTTCTAAAGGATCTGAATTGCCGCTGAAGTTGATGCAGGGTTATTTTCCAAATATGGAGATTTTGAGTATTAGTGGAAATTTTTGCACCGATAAGAAACCATCTGCGATTAATTGGTAGGTTCTAGTTTAGAACATAAAGTAAGTTGGGTTATTAAATTCTTTCACCCTATTAGTTAGGTTAGAATTGTTTTATAGTACTTGTAACCCAACTTTATTGCACCCATAGCTACTAGCTGTTTTTTTTTACGTTTTTTGATCAAACTCATAACAAACTATCGTAAATAACTTACTAACGTTTTAAATGTTTAGGATCGAAGGTAGAGGAAAATCCGTAGTATGCGAAGCAATTGTCCCAGCTCATATCGTAACATCAGTATTAAAAACAAATGTTCACGGACTAGTAGATGTTAACATATCAAAAAATATGATTGGATCAGCTGTTGCAGGTAGTATCGGAGGTTTTAACGCCCATGCGGCTAATTTGGTTACCGCCATATATATTGCAACGGGACAAGATCCTGCTCAAAACGTGGTTAGCAGCAACTGCATGACTCTTATGGAACCGTGGGGTGATAATGGTGAAGATCTTTACATATCCTGTACCATGCCGTCAATAGAAATAGGAACCGTTGGTGGTGGTACCGTCTTGCCCGCCCAGTCATCATGTTTGGATATTTTGGGAGTGAAGGGTCCAAATACAACTTGTCCTGGTGAAAATGCTAATCAATTGGCAAGAATAGTGTGTGGTACTGTCTTAGCTGGAGAGTTGTCTCTTATGGCAGCACTGACCGCCGGACATTTGGTTGAGAGCCATTTAAAACACAACCGTTCATCTGTTTCGTTACCAAATAATGCAAAGCCTGAAAATAATTGTAATTAAATGTGATGAGAAATAAGATATTTATAAAATAAATGTAGTATGTGTTTGACAATAATAATAGAGGATATTTATTCATTAAAATTTTTGATTCGTTTAGAGTGTTTTATACTAATGTTAGCAGATGTAATTATTTGTTCGATTCTGTTTGGACGAATTGTAGAAATAGGTTTAGATTACAAGAGGAATCGTCATAAGGGATGGAAATGCAACAGCTCCTTGATCAAAAGAAGAGTACATAATGCAGAAATTGAAGTTAATAGAGGACACAGTTGATGCTTAAAGTAGAATACACCAAACTTTTCAAAATGGTCTTTGATGGAATTCAAATGATATTCTTACAGTGAGTAATTTTGTGCTACTTTTCTATTCTTTTTTAAATTAAATTTTTTTTACGATAAAATAAAAAAATAATGTATTTTAAACAATATATTTTAAAAATTAAATAAAAATTCATGAGATATCAATTCTGTACAGTTTATATTGCACCATCAGGAATATACTATGGATGTTGGCTGGGGAAGGTGTTTTACGTGGCCGTCGTATTTTTACTAGTATTAATGGTGCAGATCAGCTCTATAGAGTTCGTATTATACCATCGGGAATAGTTTAGATACTAGCGGGGGCAAGAGTCTTGCTTGCCATGGTATTGCTATCCCACCTCTACTGATTTTAATTGCGCATTTTGAAACGTATCGAAAGGAAACTCGAAAGAAGAAAAATTAGAAGAAGCAGCATATCAACGGGTCGACCATGACCATTTAGCTAACACCACTATCAAATGTTACTGTCCATTTCTTACAACTAAAAAATTGTTAAGGAAATGATTGAAAACCGAGCAAATTTAAAAAAAAAAGCGAAAAATTAAAAACCCTTGTACGTGTTCTTATAATCATTGTATTTGTATGCCTATTTTAGCTGCTATGTTGTCATTCATGTGCAATAACAATAAGTAATGGAAGAACTAGAAATATAGTACAATTTCTTTCATTCACCTCTCTCCGTATGTAAATTACTTTTCATAAAAATGTGATACTAAACTAATTGATTTACAAGCTCGTATTTATTACAAAATTTTGCAGTTTTGTATGGTATGTATTTGTATATTGAAATGAATGTTTGTGTTGTTTGTGTTATATAACTTGGTTGTGTAGTATGTAGTATTATACTTATAGTTTTTTTTTGTTTATGTACAACTGAAAAAATAAAATATTTACCAACGTTTTATTTTATTATATATTAACCAAAGGACGTACTAACATCTACGCACAGAAGCTTCTGCACCTTTTGTGAATGTTAGTAGCAGTAGGTGAAAGTTATGTATAGGTAAATTTTATAATCAATATTGTTATTAAAATTAAATTGAATTGAATTGGAAAACAGAAGTTGAATTGTATTTAATCATTGCTGCTGAGTATATTTGTTAGTTTTTACTTTCCTACACTTTCAGATCAGAGTGGTGGTAGATCGTAGGTTAGGCGCTTGGCCTGTAGCGCTAAAGGTCTGGGGTTCGATTCGCCACCAATAAAAATCTATGCCGCAACCCGCCACTCATTCCCCAATCCGGTGAAGGCAGCCTTGGGGTCTTAATGCCTGAAACCTTCTCTGATATTTAGACGTTCGGATTCGACGTTAAACTGTAGGTCCCCCGTTTTCCATCTTAGCGTTAAGGAGAGTGCGTGGCAGAGGAGAGTTCCGGAGCCCAGCAGTGCCACGTAAAGGCTGGTTACAATACACTTTGTAAAGGTGCACAACCACAACTAGAAACAAATATTCAAAAACTATTTTATTTGACGCGTTAATTTAATTTTTACAGGTGAATTTTATTTTTCAGATCTAATATTTTATTTTTCAGGTCAATCTTATTTTTCAGGTGTATTAATATTTTTCTTTTCAGGTAGATATTTTGATTAAAGACTATAAGTGCATTAAAGTGAAAAGTGGTTATATTTATTATAAGAAATGATATTTTGTACTTGTAACTGATTGCTAATGACATGTTGGACACGTGTGCTAAGGCATTCGTGAGAAACTGTGTTTCTTGTGCCAAATGTAGATAAATTACATTTTATTACCTTCAGTCTATTCACTGGAAAAACACAGATGGTCAAGTCGGCTTTGACCGACACATGTTAGGGGTTGGGGTATCCTATGTCTGAGGATATTCAAGTCGTTTGCAAAGGTTGGCGAACGCCTTCCTAAGAAATTTATTTATGACACTCATTATCATAAATTGGGGTGATATTGACAAGTTAAGTAGGTCAATAACATAACAAGTGTTTGGTGGGAATCTTAAAGTTTGGGCAGTTCTAATAATGAAACTTTGACCAACCAAAATTATGCAAAGAGTGGGGTTTCTAATGTGATTGGACGTTTGAGTATTGACAACCTTTAGGGTGGTGTTAAAAAAAGTTGATAAAACCTCGAGCGAGAGGAAGAAAAGGGATTGATTTCTCAGATCGCAAAACGATCAGATCGAACTATTAAGACTGGAAGCTCTGTCAACTATTAGTGTTGAAACGATCATTGGGTATTATCCACGTACAAGTCCGACAAGTTTGATTAATAACGCTACTCTGTCATTTTCTCTCCAATCGCTACTCTTTGGGTTAGGCGTCTCGACGCTACTACGTAACTAACCTGAATTAGGCGAGGTGCGGAGGGGAAGTGCTACTTAGGCGGAATTGGACAAACTTGCAGCGGATAAAAAGCTGGACGTTGATTATTAACGCTACTCTGGTAATAGGTCTACTATCGCTACTCTTTGGGTTAGGCGTCTCGACGCTACTACGTAACTAACCTGAATTAGGCGAGACTTATTACCATTAGGCGGGATTAAGAGACGTCTTGCAACGCTACTCTGGCATTTTCTCTCCAATCGCTACTCTTTAGGGGAGTCCTGATTAGGCGTCTCGACGCTACTACAGGGCAAACCTGAATTAGGCGAGGTGCGGAGAGGAGGTGTTACTTAGGCGTAATCGACGACATTTCGTGGATAAAACCAAAATAAGCAAAATAAGAAAATTAAAAGTACTCATAAAAGAAAGGAGAGTAAATCATAAAAAGGAAGCAATTCTAGCGTCACATTGATAATCACGTTTAGTTCAGGGTGAAAGGCTGAATTAGACGAGGTTTTCACGCAAATAAAAGTACTCATAAAAAGAAAGGAGAATAAATAATTACGAAGGAAGCTATTCTAGCGTCAAATCGATAATCAAGTTCGGTTCAGGGTGAGAGCCTGAATTGGACGAGGTTTTCACACAAGGTGCTGTTAAGCTTAAGAAAATAAAAGAAAATCTATCAATGCTCTTACATCCATTACACAGAAACATTAGAAATTAAAAATAAATAGAAAAAGAGGGGAATAAAAAACCACAATTTCCTCACGCATACGATACGGCAAACCATAATTTGATGAATTTCACGAAAGAATTGAATAAATGCCAATTAAAAGGTTTTAAGTGTGTTTTATTTAATTTCATCATTAAAATAATTTTTCCTTTTGCCCTCGTCAACCGTGGGTTTTGATAAGATAAAATAACACAACATAAGGTCCATTAGAACATTCTGGCGAGTTATGAGAACTCGTCAATAGGTGAATAAAGGTAAATAAATTGATATTTACCTTAACGATCAGGCTAAAACACGGGCACCAGTATAAAGATCGGCACTGCACCGTTACAACTTTCAACACCTATAGGGAAGGATTGATTTCATGTAATTGTACAAAATTGAAATTTTGACAGAAATACATGGTTTAGATCTCTAGCAACCCAGAACAGTGGTTTTTAAAAAGTGTATCTGTGGGTGGCTGGGTATGTGTGTATATGCATGTGTGTGGTTTATCAGAAACTAGAAGGACCAGACAAAGAGAAACTGATACAAGGATTACAAGCACACAAGGAACCTGACACCTCAAGGGAACCGGATGACATATGGCAAGAAACGAAGACATGGATTATAAAGGCGATAGAGACATGTAGCTCAGTGGAAAGAAAAACGAAACAAAAACACTGGATGTCAAACGAAACAATCCAGAGAATACAAGACAGAAGAGAAGTCGGCAAAGCAAACTAACCGAAAAATGAAAAAGAAACAAAAATGAAACAACTCAACCTAAGCATTAAACACTTATGCAGAAGAGACAAAAACAACCATATACATGAATTGTGCAATGAAATAGAGAAACATGCAATACGTGATGAGCCACACCAGCTACACAAGAAAATAAAATACCTCACACGCGAGTTCAAACCAAACACGCAGGTAATACAGGACGAAAATGGTAACACAGTAAGAACGGCAGAAGGAATAGCAGAAGCATGGAAACAATACTGCTGCAACCTGTTCAATGATACCCACGACCATACAACAACACAAGGACTCCAGCAATATGAGCATGAGCCTAACATCCTAAGATCAGAAGTAGAAAGAGCGATACAGAAAATCAGCAATCGAAAAGCTCCCGGCACAGATGGAATAACAGCAGAGACCATAAAAGCAATGGGAAAAATCGGCATCAACATAATACACAAATTATGCGAAAAGGTTTGGCAGACAGGAAACTGGCCACAGGAATGGTGCGAATCGATATTTGTACCCATATATAAGACAGGAATACCGATGAAATGTGAAAATTATAGAACAATTGCACTCATACCACACATCAGCAAGGTAATGATCACTATAATTAATGAACGACTAAAGTCACACCTCCTACCTCAAATCTCCGAAGAACAGACCGGATTCATCCCTGGCAAGGGCACACGAGAGCAAATACTGAACACAAGACAACTTATTGAAAAGGCTCGCGAAGTAAATGCTGAGATGTACCTATGCTTCGTAGACTACCACAAGGCTTTCGACTCTGTGGAGTGGAGCAAGCTTGGTTACACTAATTAGAAATTTATATGAGAGCAATAATGCAAAAGTCAGAGTTAATAATGTCTACTCACAACCCTTTAAAGCCAAAGCAGGAGTTAGACAAGGGTGCATCTTCTCGCCTCTTCTATTCAACATATACACCGAGCACATAATGCGCACAGTACTAGAGGAATGGGAAGGAGGAGTGACCATCGGAGGACGGCGGATTAACAACTTAAGATACGCCGACGACACTCTTATCATAGGCGCGAAGGAGACTGAACTTCAGACCATCATGAATAGACTAATCAACCACAGCAAAGAGTATGGATTGGAGATAAATAAAACCAAAACCAAAGTGATGATTATAGATAGAAGGAACAACAACCAACATCACATCCAAAATATAGCGAATTATGAAGTGGTGCAACAATTCCAATATCTTGGCTCCACAATAACGAACACCGGGGAATCTGAACCAGAAATCAGAAGGCGACTAGCGATCGCACGCACAGCAGTACGAAAGTATGGAAAGACACAGCCATAAGGAAGAACACCAAAAAAAGGCTATTGCATGTACTAATATTTCCGATAGCAACCTACGCTGCTGAAACGTGGACGATCAAGAAAGCAGACAAGAAAAGAATCGATGCCTTTGAAATGTGGGCCTATAGACGGATCTTACGCATACCCTGCGACGGCCCACCGAACAAACAAATCCATTTTGGAAGAACTCCAGATCGAACAACGACTAAGCACAACCATAGCCCAGTCATACATACGATATTTCGGACACATTAACAGGCGCACCAATGACATGGAAACATTAGTAGTCCAAGGCAGAATGGAGGGATCCAGACCGAGAGGCAGATCGCCCATGCGATGGAAGGACCAACTCAGGCCAAACACTACAGGAAGCCATCAACTCGGCCCAGGATAGAGCGTCCTGGAAAGAAACTATCAAGTCCATAAAGTAGCCAGATCATGTCACCATGCCCCTTCGAGGAGCTCAAGGAATGAGGAGGAGGAGGAGGTTTATCATAATTCCCAAACGGATGGTCTGATTTTAATGAGCTTTGGAATGTGGGTCGAAAATTCACTGAGAAAATAAGGTTTTAAAAAAATCTGAAACTGGAAGTGGAAATTAGACACTTTTTTCGGCATACAAATTTTTTAATTTTAGAAGATTTTGGAGCAAAACCAACGCTATTTTCCCCAATTTTGCAGATTCAATATCAGTGGCTGCCGCTACGATTGTTTTGAAAATTTTGACTTTAGCGCGTTACTACTCGAAAACGAGTAGACAGATCGGGTTAACTTTTTGTTTGTATTAGTTGAATAAAGACAATTTTACTGTACGAAAAAATGTTTGAAAAGTTAAAAGCTAGGATGTGAAAATACTTCCAAAATTTGGTAGTTTTCAAAAAAATATTGGTCAAAAACTGGCCCCACGATTTTTTGTAATTTTGTAAGCTGGTAGAGGTGACAAATTAGTTTATTTGCCAGCCCGATAATTTTACTTTGACGTCGTTTATAAATTTTTGAATATTTTGGCTTTAATGCCTAGTTATTCAAAAACGAGATCAGATCGGGATGAAATTGGATATTGATAACACCTTAGGGAGTGGCGGTAGCTCAGAGGTTGGGCGCTCAGTCTCTAACGCTGAAGGTCTAGGGTTCGATTCCCCGCCGAAGCCATGCAGCAATAAAAATCTATGCCGCAACCCGTCACTCACATTCCCCAATCCGGTGTAGGCAGCCGTGGGGTCTTAATGCCTGAAACCTTCTCTGAAATTTAGTCGTTCGGATTCGACGTTAACCTGTAGGTCCCCCGTACTCCACCTTAGCGCTAAGGAGAGTATGTGGCAGAGAAGAGTGCCGGTGCCCAGCAGTGGGACGTAAAGGCTGATTACGACGAACACCTTAGGGGTATATAATGTAATAAACTACGAGAACTTTTGCAACTACAAAAATTGTAAGGTTAAAGAAAATTACTCAATAACTACCTATTCAAATTTTTTTTATATCTGTAGGCTCACAGAGCTAAATATGAGCTATAATTTGGTTCGTGTCCCAGTATGATAATATCTCTGTGGCGCTTTCTATGAATTTTTTGAAATCTAAAATTGTGCATTTTTATTAGTAAACGTAAAATAAAATATTTCTGTTAAATGGCTAAATTGCTTAAATGATAATAGAATGAAGAGTCGCCACTTAATTTTTAGGTGCAGCAATATCTGAGATTAATTAATTCCCTCCCTCTCGAGTTTTTACTGTTGAATTTTCTGTGTCGTTTCAGAATTTATTTAATACCGAGGAATCTGTTTCCAAAAATTAAAAGAGTCCATCTTTCTCCTAAACTGTTTGCTTTCTAACTCAAGGCGGAACTATACAGCGTCGCTATTATGTATGGGACCAAAGCTCCCCTGGTCAAACGGTTTGAGATGTGCGTTTCATATTTGGTATATGTTAATTTGAGGTTATTTTGCATATTCTGAAGTAAAAAAAAGAATTTTTTTGCATATAGTTTCTAAGCGCGACCGTCATCTTGAATTTTTTTAAATAACAACCTAAGCTGTGTGATACATCAGTAGAAAGCTTATTTTTTTCTCTTTTCAGAAATATTAAACATGTATAGGGTTACATAAGAAAATAACGCAGAAAAATTAAAAACACATTTGAGGCATGCCTAATTCGTCGCTGTACATTTAGTGAAATCTAGTAACCATTGCATTAACAAAACGTCATAAATAAACAAAACACAAGCAAAAACAAGTAGTAAGAGTATAATAGGTGACAAAATAAACATCACACATTGTTAATTCTTCCTGTAGTTGTGTTGTCTGGCAAATAATCTTTAGAATTCTGCAATATGGATCGTTTATCAGAAGGAGAACGGATAGAGATTCTCATGATGATTGGTTATGGTGACAGAAGACGAACACGCGACGAGATACGTCATTTATTTAATAAGGCACATCCCGATCGGAATCTAATTAGTAGATCTACAGTAAGTAAGACTGGTAGACCAAGATCTGCCACAAATGAAGAGAATTCCATTGAAGTAGTACTGGATGTGATTGAGCAACCTCAAACGTCTGTGCAGCAATTTGCCTTAAACCACAATATGAGTAGACGTTCCATTCAAACAATTTTAAAAAGAAATAAGTTTTACCCTTACAAAGTACATTTAGTACAGGAATTAGCAGAAGACGATTTCGATAGAAGGCTTGAGTTTTGTCAGTGGGCAATGGAAGTTATTTCTGAAAATGACAATTTTGCCAACTCAGTTGTATTCTCGGATGAAGCTACTTTTCGTTTGAATGGATCTGTAAACAGACACAACTGTAGATACTGGTCTGACACCAACCCCCATTGGATGGAAGAAGTTCACACCCAGCAACCCCAGAAAGTTAACGCATGGGCTGGTATCGTTGGTCACAATATTATTGGACCGTTTTTCATTGAAGGCAACCTTACGTCGGAGAGATATCTTCAAATGCTGCGGAAAAATATTATTCCTCAAATTACAGAACTTTCCAAATCATGATAACCCAAATGCAGTCAACGAAAACATCTGGTTTTAGCAAGATTGTGCGCCTCCCCACTATGTACTTGCAGTGCGCAATTATTTAAGCGACATTTTTTATCCGCGTTGGATCGGGAGAAGAGGAACCGTGGAGTGGCCCGCTCGGTCACCAGATTTGTCTCCTTCGGATTTATTTTGTGGGGCCATTTAAAAAGTCGCGTTTATTTAAATAGACCTGACAATTTAAAAGAATTGAAAAATCGTATTCGTGCTAAAATGACTGCTATTTCTCGCACTTCTTTGCGCGATCTTTAGACAATTTTAAAAAGCGCATTGATTATTGCCAAGAAGTAAATGGGCAGCAATTTAAACATCTCCTCTCTTAACTACTGTTAATTAATAATGTTGTTTTCATTTTTATTTAAGAAATGTTCTTTGTTATCCTATTAATTTTAATTACTGTTTGTGTTTTGTTTATTTATGACGTTTTGTTAATGCAAGGTTTACTAGATTTGAGTAAATGTGCAGTGACGAATTAACCAAGTAGACCAGCTCGAAGTAGGTCGCTCCATCTCCTTCTGCGGAACTGCTGTGTGATGAAAAAAAAAGGTTCTTTTCTGAACCACGATGTTGTTTAAAAAAAGAATTTTTCTGAAAAAAAAGGTAGTCCTAAACGATGTAAGCATGCCTCAAATGTTTTTTTTCTGCGTTATTTTCTTATGTAACTCTATACATGTTTAATATTTCTGAAAAGAGAAAAAAATAAGCTTTCTATTGATGTATCACACAGCCTAGGTTGCTATTTGAAAAAAATCAAGATGGCGGCCGCGCTTAAAAACTATATGCAAAAAGAATTTTTTTTTACTTCAGAATATGCAAAATAACCTCAAATTAACATATACCAAATATGAAACGCATATTTCAAACCGTTTGACCAGGAGAGCTTGGGTCCCATACAAAATAGCGACCCTGTATACTGTCTTGGCTGGATTCATAGCCTCGGCTATGAAAAGCCAGCCACGGCAGTAAAACTGTTACTTTTCTGTCTATTTAAACAAACAACTATTTTACACAACTGTCAAATTAAATAATTTAATTTAGATTATTTTTAGATAAATTTCTCAAGATCGACGAAAAATCCTATGTGAAACTCGGGAAAAAAGTATCTTTTTTTCCTCGTGTGCTTTATTTTACTCGCCTACATAAATAACTATTTTGTACTACCATTTGAAAACGTTTTTTTCATTCAATACTCATATGAGTTAGAAAAACTTGAACTTTTCCGCACAAGTATTTCAACAAATTTTCGAAATAAGATTTTAACGGAAATACATAATTTGGGCCCAAGGAACCCAAAAAATGGGTTTTAAAAAATGTCTGTCTGTGGGTGTGGGCGTAACGTCTCTAAAGGAGAAAGTACTTAACCGGTTTTGATGAAATTTCAAAAGAAGGCGTATTTCGAAAATTGTAGTTTTAGTTAGACTTTTCAAAACAATCAGAAACCGAAAGAGGAAATTAGACGTTTTTTCCTAAGATTATTTTCCGCCTACCCAGTGAGGAAGTGCAGTGAAAAAGTATACGTACTATACTGTCGGTGCAACTAATGTTATTTCAAGAAAATGAGATCACGATTACGAAGCAAAGCCCATTTTTATATTATATTTGACAATATAAAAATTATTTCATTTCTACATGCCTGTATTATTTTATGTGAAGCAAGACATGTAGGCAATTATCATAATCTGCTGTAGTAAATTAAAAATATAATAAACTGATAAATTTGACAAGCGGGTTTGAGACCTAAATGAACCTATAGGGAGAGAAGATTAAAAATAATTTAACTTATTATATTCTTATGCATACATTTAAATTGTAGCAGCCCTATAAATTGTAATGCTGAAATAAAAAGTTATTAACTAATAAACGAATAAAAACCATTAGTAACAATAACATGTATTAAATTATTTTATAGATATAATAACGCAAATGCAATAATATACAAAAATTATAACTTACCCCTTTTTATAATTTAGTTTTAATTAATGTTTTGACTACATAACTTTTACTATAAATATTTTGCAACTGCCATTGCAGTTGTAGTCCTTCCCCTTGAATGGATCTTGGATCCTGAATATCTTGGTTACACCTATAATGGAACTTAATGTGGACTAAATGTACAACTTTGTCATAACTGTTAAACACTCCTTCAATCCCCATGGTTGATTATTTAAAGTCAGTGGCGAAAAGTTTTGATTGTAATAACTGGATAAAAAATTAATTGTCTTGCATTAAGAATTAGAGTGCGTTTTCTAAACTTATTTCTATGTCTAAAATTGATACCTACTTAATTATTGACAAATACGCAACATTGCAAGAAATGTGTACTACAGCCTGCTCTATTTTTCTGAAACTTTATTGACTTTGCAGAGTTTGATATTTTCTTATGAAACATGTCCTGAATTAATATTACAAACACTTTAAAATTATATAACAAAATAAATTTCATTTTTATGTTTATCTAATTAATGATTTTTGAATTTGGAAATTTACTGCTGCTACCTGCATGGCGAAAAGTAACTTGCCTGCAGTTCAGTGGTGTTGTTAACAGAGATTAAGGTGACCTAGGATTATAGCGATTAGTCGCGCGCAATTAGAGTGCAGCCCTATGACTCATGGCAGATAAAGGTTTGAAACTTAAATTACCCATAACTACCTATTTACCTTATCTCACTCAATCAGGATTAAATCTTAATTGTGAATTTAAAAGTCGCCCACAATATTTTGACGGCAATAACGACATAAAGAATTTTAAACCAATGTAGCTGCAAAACGGGATACTTGCAAAAAAATCTTCTTTGTGTAATATAATCTAACATTTTCTGATTTCATTACTGCCGTAATTTTAAATGCTTCGTAATAGCTGTAATAAAAATATAGGTGAAATATTTACAATAAATGTGCTACATGTATTAAAAGTCTGTTTGAAAAAGTACCACAAATAAGGCAAATGCCGTGGAGATTTTTTATAAATAATAAAGTTCCGTTGCGTCCGTCGTCCGCAATCTTGTGATAATTTGAGAAAAAAATAATTGAGTAAAATGGCACCACAAAATATTTTGCTATCCCTAAAGAGTCGTCGACCATCTTGAATTTTTGAACTCTATCGGCCTTTCGTAACCAGCGTTTACGTCCCACTGCTGGGCACCGGCACCCTTCTCTGCCACGTACTCTTCTTAGCGCTAAGGTGGAGTACGGGGGCCCTACAGTTTAACGTCGAATCCGAACGACTAAATTCCAGAGAAGGGTTCAGGCATTAAGACCCCGCGGCTGCCTACACCGGATTGGGGAATGTGAGTGGCGGGTTGCGGCATAGATTTTTATTGCTGCGTGGCTTCGGCGGGGAATCGAACCCTAGACCTTTAGCGTTAGAGGCTGAGCGCCCAACCTCTGAGCTACCGCCACCTTTATCTATCAGCCGTTAGTATTAAATAAATACCATTTAACTAGGTTTTGAAAAATTTTGAACATAAAGTTTTCGAAAAAGCTCGTCTGACGTATTTTTGATGATTGAAAGTATTTCTACTTTACGGATACTGTCTAATGAACTCAAGTTAATGACGATATGCTTTAGGGTAAATCGGTACTGAATTTAAAATATTCAAAAAATCATAGCGGTCCCCTTTTTGGAGCTCGAGAGTTTCGAAAAACAGGATTCAATTTAGTGCACTGTGGGCATAAACGAAAAAAAGTCAGCAAAAAAGTTACCGATAAAGATCTCACGAAAGGTCACCCGAAAAAGACCACGTGGAAAAATGTCACTCGGAAAAAGGCATCGGGGGTTACAAAAGATATTTGTTTATAAATACACTTCAAAAGAGCGGCCGTAGCTCAATGGTAAGAGCGCGGGCTACCAATGCAGCGGATCCGGGTTCGATCCCCGGCCCGGTCGTTCTCCCTCGCAAGGCAACGGGAAACCAGCGAGGTGAATTTTTCCCCAGGAAAACCTCTCTGGAGAAGAACCACTTCCTGTGGTTCGGAGCCCACGTTAAACTGTAGGTCCCCTATGTCTGTCTGTGCAAATTATCTATCGCCGCGCACCAAACACAGACATAGGAGAGAGGTAGCCAACGCCCTGAATAGGGTATAGCACTACAAGAAGAAGAAATACACTTCAAGACAAAAAACAAGATGAGGATCAGCAACTATCCACTTAACAAAAAGAAAATTTTATGGAATTTTTTTCTTACTGAGAGACAGAGTTTTATAGCTAGTTTTTATCTGTTAACATTTTTTAAATCAGGATTAATTACCTTAATGCGCCACACATAGACACTCGTAGTTTTCCGCGTCCGCACTAGCTGTTTGGTGTGGGTAAATGTAATTACTTATAATATTTCGGGAAGCGGAAAATAAGCTCTGAAAAAAAAGTCCCTGGAATAAAAGTCTCCAAGAAAGTATCCGGAAGAAAAAAAATGACCTTCTCCGGAAGAATTTTATTCCAGGGACCCTTTTTGGTGACTTTTATTCGAGAGTATTTTTTCCAAGGAACTTTTTTTCGGAGACTTTTCCAGGAGACTTATTCCGGGGACTTTTTTCCGTAGGTTTTTTTCCGGAGACTTTTTTTCCGGGAGACTTTTTTTGTGAAATAAAACATGAATTAATTTATTGTGTATTTAATAAATTAGAAAGCCAAGAATTTATACAAACAAACAAATCACACAAACAAGAAATATTTACTATTTTCAAAACTGAATCATTTGCACAACTTCTATTTTACACCTCCTTAAAATTAACATTTCTATACAAAATTTACACACATTGGTGTCTTCAGGTAAATCGCGCCATAGCAATGCATATCAAACGTTAATACCCTGTACATGTAGGTAATTTAATTAATATTAAAATTAATATTATCTAAAATTGTGTTACGCCTTTTCTGTCTTCCATTTCTCTGAAAAAATCTTTTTCTGGGCACATTAGTTTGAATCCTCCATCCTCTGTAAAGTGCGGTATGTTAATAATAAAGTAAAGTATGTTAATAATAATAATAGTAATAATGGTCTTTTAATGAGGGGATTGTAAGCAATCTTAAGATTACACTAAAGCAACAAAAAAAAAAAGAAAATAATTACCTCTCTCTTTTTCACAGGGATTATTTCTGAATATCAGCTCCCGGTGTTTTCTGACAATTTCCTTAAAATAAAGCAATTCTGAAGCACTTTCAGATCTTTCTTCTTTACAATTCCAGTTTTGCGCTTGATTGTCCCAATCATTTGCACCGTTTATAGCAACTTCCTTTGACTGTGTGATCATTTGAGCAAGCTCTTTGGAAATTCTGCTTCTTTCCCATTTTGGTTTGTCGCAATTTTCTTCGCCTTCATCGCCAGTATACGTCATCTCTTGTGGCCACATAAAATCGGGATCTTTGTTGTTGTATGGCACCATTTCAAAAAATTGCGATTCAATGTCGAATTCAACCACCGGGGTGTCCAAACTGGTTAATTTAATCGAACTGTTTAAATCATCTTCGTCAGAATCGGACCAGTTGAGATACTTTGCAATTTCGGCGTCATTACTGTCACAAGATGTATCGAAACATGTTGATTCGATGTCTGATCCAACAAAAGACGCATTCAAAAACTCCATGGTGTCAAATAAAATAAGTTGCAACTTTGAAATTTGTATTTCACGCAATATGTTTTGAGCAGATGCACAGACAAAACAAAAGCAAAACGAAACTACTGCTCGCTTTTCATCGGGTAGTAGTTATACTTCCGCTCAGTTGCTGTAGGCCAATCGGAGCGTGGAAAGTAGTTGGGGAACAAATGAATTCTGGATTTTGATTGGGTCGCGCTAAGAAAGCGTTATGATTAGCTTAACACAACACATGACTCATCACTTGAGAATGTATTTTGATTTCGAAAATTGGTAAACGAATGCGTCTCGTTTATGGGGCGTCAAATGTAAAGAGAAAATTTGCTGTGTATTTCACGGGAATTACGGCAAATGGTCCCAATATTTATTAAATATACATACATTCACCTAAATGCTTTTTATTTTAATAAATCATTGCAGATTTAAGTAAGTCCTTAAACATTTAATTTAAATATTCCATCAATTAATAAAGCATTAAAGATTTAAATAAATCTTAAATCTTAATACATTTATTTTAAATTTTTAAATATTTAGTAAATCTTTATGTATTTAGATAAATCCGCACATATTTGTTTTAAATCTTTCAATATTTAATAAATCTCCACAAATTTAAATAAATCTTTACCGATTTAAATAAATCTTTGCAGATTTAAATGAATCTTTACAGATTTAAGTAAATATTTATAGATTTAAATAAATGTTTCAACGTTTAATTCTAAGCTCACATTTAATGTTTTTTTGTTTAATATTTTTTGACCTTGGTAGACGCAGCGGACATAAAAGACCGTTTACACTGGTGGTAACGTTCAACAATTATAAACACGTTTTCGTATTTCAGGAATTTATTATTCATGTAATGAAAGTTTCCTCAACATTCCCTTGAGAATGTAAATTTCAGTCTGATGGTTAAAGCGTCGAACGCTCTATGTCCAGCCGTATGCCTTACTACCGGTGTAAACGGTCTTGGTCCCCTAAGTCGGCTGGGCTTACCGAGGTCAAATAAATATGACAGGTTAACATTAAATGTAACAGCTTAGAATTAAATGTTGAAACATTTAATTAGATCTGTAAAGTTTTATTTAAATCTGTAAGTATTTATTTAAATCGGCAAAGATTTTTTTAAATCTGTAGAGATATATTAAATACTGAAAGATTTATCTAAACAGTGATGTATAAAGAGTATGGTGCTTCAACTTTCACTATTAGCCATATAAAAAATTCATCCTCAGAGTTTGACAATCTCAGGGCTCTTTATAAGATTTGCGGATAGATGGCGCTCTTAAAACTTCAAATTTAAGGTATATTTCAAATTTGGTGCTTTTTAAACATGTGCACAACACTTATTTATTACGGTTAGGTTAACTAGTTAATTTCGTTCTTACTTTTATTAATGAAATATGCAAGTAAGTGAAACAATTATTCAGGATTTTTACGTAATGTTTATATTGTAGTTATTTTTGTGGTGGTTTTTAATTGGAAAAAGGGCATAATCCACAAAATACCAACAACCAACATTATGGCACAAACAAGTCACCACAATAAGCTGGTTTTATAGTGCAAAGACCAAAAGGAAACCGTATTAACAATAGCTACTAGGCTAATTGCTTATTAATTTATGATAATAGGTAAGTGAAATTACATTTATATAATTGGTGCTTAACAATTTATGAAAAATTACTACCCACTGCAGTTTTGCAAGCTTTGCATATTGCTTAGATTTGCGGGAACTATTTCGTTTCCTGCCTTCTTTTTGGCATGTTAGTGTTAATTTTTAAAATTTCGACTCCAATTCTCGCGTTTTGTTTTAGTCTGTAATTGAATCAAAATTAGCAATCATAGGTAAACAAAATAGCTAAATTCACCTTAGGAATAGCAAATAATGATAAGTTTTTGTTATCACCCTTTGATAGGCTGCACAAACAACAGTATTTTCGCATTTTTTGCCTAGAATATTACCACAGTATACTTATATATACAGTAGCGAAAGCGCCCATATAACGCCTGGTAAGCTATAACTAGTGGCGCTCCAAGCGGTCGACAAGTTAAACTATCGTTTAAATTATGGCGGGTTTTAAATTCTAATCCAGTTCGTTGTTGTTACCATATTTTTAATGAGCAAAACAGAAAAATTACGGGCTACATTATATAATCGTTTTTAAATAATACAAAGATAATGCCAGTAATATGATTTATTAACATTTATAAACTGCGAATTTTCAAAATGCAGAGTACACAAAGTGCAGTTTTTATTCAAATATCCCACCTCCTTTTCACGTAAATCTTCACGTCTACAGTTTACAACCCACTGTGTTGATCTAGAACGACGAGAAAGTCAAACTTTAATGTATTAATATTTATTAGAATTTATTACCTTTTTGGATCTTTGGGAAATGTAAAAAAACTAAGGTTAGGATTCTTTCCTTTGTTGTTTTCGCAGTTTACGGCGGAACATGCGCTCCCTTTCGAGACTCTCATAATAGATTGGTATATCACTAATCACATTTTTATAAAAACACTGGCAAACAACTTGAAAATTGTTCTTATAACTTCAAAAAGCAGAGAAACACTACTACCGTCAGCTGTCAGATTTTAGTGTAACTTGTTCGCCGCTTGGTGCTATAATTACCATAAATGACCTTTACTTTCGCTACTGTATATATAAGTATACTGTGATATTACCGTGATAATAAATAAAAAAAAACACTTCTTACTTTTCAAATTTATTTTAAAATAAATATGACGTTTACAGCTGCGCCATCTGTTGATAAAACTTACAAAGAGCCCTGAGATTGTCAAAGTTTGAGGATGAAAACAATTGAATAGAGTGCAAACACCAGTCTTTATTACATCACTATCTAAACACATAAAAATTTACTAAATATTTGAAAATTTAAAATAAATGTATTTAGATTTGTTACTTCAGAAAACTGGAATCATTTCTTTCTTACATAATCGCTTTTCTAGCAGTTTATATAGATTAACTTTTGTGCATTGGCAACCCAAGTAAAACATATTGAGGGGGTTATGAAATAATAAACTCGAATGAATGCAACTAATCCTTTGTATTAAACCTTATAAACTGCTAATTATGTATAAAATATGTGAAATACATTCCACAATTAAAATTAATTACACTAAATGAAACAAACACTATCTAATATAAGTAATACACATGTATTCATGGCGCCGATGAAGTCGCCCTATGTCACTTTACCATAAATATCGGTAAACATTCACATTAAATACTGCTAACAAAATAATAAATAAGGTATGTCGAGATGTACGAATGCAAAGTTGAGACAGGTAAAACGGATGTGGATTTAATATACAAATTATCGAAAATATGCATGCATGTATAAAAATATGGAATATAATTCTGCATAAACTTACTATTTGTAAATGCACAGAAATCCAAACCATGGTTATCACACACTTGCTTGGGTAACACATAAAAGATATTATTATTATATAAAACTTTCACAACCTTTCATCTTTCACAACAGTTTATCCTCACAATACTTCTGCTTTAAAATGTTATTGTTTTAATAAGTAATTATGTACATAAGACTGAAAAAGTTAATTTCCAATATGAGTTTTTAAATATCTTTGTAAGCTACTCTTTTATGTACAGTTTTCATATGTCTTTGTAAGCTACTCTTTTGTGTACATCTGTAAGGACACCCATTGCACTTGAAAGGTTTTTCTCCTGTATGAATTTTCACATGCTTTAGCAAGTCACACTTTCGAATACAGCTATAATCACACACACTGCATTTATATGCTTTTTCTTGTAGATGAGATTTCATATGCAACGTGAAGGAACTGTTCCGTAAACATCTAAAACTACATATAGTGCATTTATAAGGTTTTTCTCCTGTATGCACTTTTACATGAGTTAGTAAGTCTCTCTTTAGTGTACCTCTATAATCACACATACTGCATTGAAAACGTTTTTCTTTTGTATGAGTTCTGATAATATGTTTTACTAAATGGTCCTTTTTTATACACCTGTAATCACATTTACTACACTGAAAAGGTTTTTCTCCTGTATGAGTTTTTATATGCTGTTGTAAGGCACTGTTATATATACATGTATAACCACAGTGATTGCATTTGAGAGGTTTTTCTCCGGTATGCATTTTCATATGTATTTGTAAGTAACTCTTCTGTATACATCTATACGCGCATATACTGCATTGAGAAGGCTTTTCTCCTGTATGAATTTTCATATGAGTTTGGAGATAATTCTTTCGTGCAGATCTAAAATCACATACACTACATTTAAAAGGTTTTTCTACCATATGAGTTTTCATATGTACTCGTAAGAACTTTTCTGTGCACATCTGTAATCACACACACTACATGTTAAATGTTTTTCTCCTATATGAGTTTTCATATGTAATTTTAAGTCACATTTGTGTATACATTTATAATTACATATACTACATTGAACAGGTTTTTCTTCTCCTGCGTGAGTTTTCATATGTACTCGTAAGTAACTTTTCTGTGCACATCTGTAATCACACACACTACATGTAAAATGTTTTTCTCCTATATGAGTTTTCATATGTAATTTTAAGTCATACTTGTGTATACATTTATAATTACATATACTACATTTAACGGGTTTTTCTTCTCCTGCGTGAGTTTTCATATGACTTTGTAAGTGATCTTTTCGTACACATCTATAATTGCACACACCACATTTTAAAGGTTTTTCTTCTGTATGAGTTTTCACATGCCGCCGTAAGTCACACATTCGTATACAACTATAATCGCATTCGTAGCAATGAAAAGGCTTCACTGGAAGATGATGATGTAGATGTAGCTTTAAGTTTTTCTTAGATTTAAATTTCTTGTTGCATAAACCACAATAAAAATGTTCTACTTGAGTAGACGTCTTTGCTTCATTCACAAGACTTTCGTCAATATCGTTTTTTATTATGTGTACCTCTTCGCTCACCAAAGGCTCAAGCTTGATGTAGATATCATCTTTAACATTCTTGATACCAAATTTCATATCTGGAACTTCTGATGTTATATTGAGCTCCCATGATTGAATGCTGATATCTTCATGTTTCGCTGTAATTATACAACAGTTACTTTAATACAATCAGATTAACATATACCGAGGGGTAAATCACGGGCGTAATCTTTCGTATAGTACTGGGGAAATCTCAAGGTAATCAGTAGTAATTTGAGACAATTGTGGAAATCGCAGACAATCTGGGGCAATGGTTCCACGTCTTGCTCGTGGTACACATCAAATGTACGCTTAAAACATTTAAATTTCTCGAAACTGCCAAGCACAGGAACAAAACAAAGACACATTAAATACCATAGTGCAAATAGGGGCTATTGTAATTTTTAACATCTCTCGCGATATGATCGATGCCTGCCACCGACTTAATGTATGTGTTTTTTGTACTAATATCAAAATTTCTAATTCTCACGGTCATATGAACCGAATTACAGTGGGAGCAATTTAATTTGTAGATGCCTGATTTTAGTAAGTCATCTGTTTTTCTTTTGCATTAAACAAAGTGTTTATAATGTTTTTAGTTGTTTTAAAACTTTATATTTATTTGCCTTGTTTATAATTTTACTGAAAGCATTTGAAATTCACAAGCATTTAAAAACTGCACCGTTAAAGAATAAGCAAATTGATCTCTTAAATTCACCTCTGTTGGACATTTTGAAATAAGAAATCAAGTGATCTTCAGACATAGATTACCAAGATCAAGTCACCAAGTCCTGTTGTACCTATAGCAACACTAACTGTTTACTTTTTAGTATAACCTCTGATAATATAATTAAATACACATTCATAGTTTTTTACCTTCCTCACTAAACAAAATATAGCTAGAGGCGGGTAATGAATTCGTAATTCGGAAGTTGAGATTTTAACAGATAAGCACGTTGTAGGGTACTAGAATACCAAAAAACCATGTTGGCCATAGTGTGTGTGTGTGGATGATGTCTATACACTTTACAACCAAGACGACTTAACACATAAAAGCCAAATCTTTTAAACCTAAAAAATTGGTGCTCATACTGGGATGAAACTGTAAAGTAACAAAAGTGGTCAGCCAAAAAAAGAAGGGTTAGGGAGGGGTGCTGTACTTCAATATAGACATGCTCAAAAAATAAACTTAGATTCGTATTCTACGCTTGTCGAGTAGAAAATCTGTGCAAGCGCTATCTTTTCCCACACCGTTTCTGACCCATGTTGCGATCATTTTTTGAAACAGTGGCGAATTGCAAAACCTTTTATACCTAATAGGTCGTAAACGAGAAAAAACTTGTTTATTGTCACACTAGGTGTTTCTGTTTACGGAAACTCACCGTGTAATTGTGTTTCAGAAAGTGCAAATTCATTCTTGATTTCATGCAGATGGAGAGCATCAGATGTGGAATTGACAATAGTAGGCAACGAGACTCCACTAGTGACTTGAGGTTTTACTTCTTGCATCTGCAATGTAAAAAAACGTATTAGCATTTGTAAATACTACATTTAAAAATTATATTTGTTTATTGCAATTAAACATGTTACTGGGTAGGTATAGGGGGAACTCACTTTTAACACGATAATTCGATAAACTGTACAATACTGAATACTGTAGAACTTTATAGAAGGTACAAACTTTTAAACTGGATCTTCTTGAAGCTATTGCGATTATTAGTTAATACATATTCGAAATTTATTACATTACTTTCACTTGCACCGCAGAGAATTTTATAGGTTAAGTACAGTTGCACTAATAGCGCCATTCTGCCAGTAGTGCTAATTACTTGACTGTAGTGCGGTATTTGAACTACTTTATGTACAGGATGAGCCAACAAGCTGGAATGTATGTATTTGTATATTGTATACTATTTTGACAGTTCTAACTAATTCAATAACTGGTGTTGTTTTCAACATTGTTAACCCGAAATAAATAAGACACTTTTCACATTTTTTAATGTACTATTTTACTCTTAGTTAAGTGGATAGAAACTTCTCCCTTTAAATTTCCCCAAGATTATTATCTACTATGTATTAATTTGTTAAGACAGTAGGTACAACATAGGGTCTTAATTTTTATAGTTATTTTATTTATTATGCAATATACAGGGTCTTCTTCTTCTTCGTAGTTTAGGTTTATACCTGTTAAGGACTGGCATTTTCTTGGAACATGGACAGGGTGAATCATTTAAATGTCACCGCACCATATCAATACCAAATCTTTTCTCACTAAAATTTGTTGATAATTAATTGCTGCATAACGTAAAATTTTTACTACTTATACTGAGTGTTTAGTTATGCGTAGTTATTAGAAGTAACGCGTCACAAGTTACGCATTACATTTCTAAGTAACGAGTTCTCACGGCGTGAAATTGTTAACTTGTTCGGAGATGAAAATGTTAGCCAGGCAACGATTGATAGGACAATAAGAGAATGCGAAGAGGGTATACCTTGTACTAATTTGCCGAAAACTAAAAGACCTCGTGTTTTGGCACAAAACAGTATTAATAGACTGGTACAATCCCTATGTTGGCCGAGTTTGGGGAGAAGCTGTAAATGCTGAGATTTATACCCAAAGATGTTTACCGAAAATGCTTAATTTTATTACTATCCATCATCAGAACGACGATATAATATTTTGGCCTGATCTTGCTTCGTGCCATTATGCCATGAGGACTCGGGTATGGTTGGAGCAGAATAACGTCAATTATGTACCGAGAGAAGATAACCCCCCAAATGTCCCTCAAGCTCGGCCAATAGAAGAATTTTGGTCATTATTGTGTCGAAAGGTTTATGAAAACGGTTGGGAGGTCCAAAACGAACAATTGCGGGCACGAATTTTTAGAAAAATTTGGGAAGTGGACCCGAACATCGTCCAAAGGAAGATGAGACAAGTCTTAGCCAAATTGCGTGCCATTGAGGACCATGGTCCGCTATCAGTTTTGTAGATTAGTTTTCATGTTGCCAAAAGATGTAAAATTAACCATTAATATTTAAGTTTGAATAAAATTTTTTTATTTTGCTGATTAAGCCTGTTGATTTTTTTCTCAAAGCTTATGTCCCATACGTTAAATTGTAATGCTGAATGAAGTTTTTAATTAATAAACGAATAAAAACCATTAGTAACAATAACATTTATTAAATTATTTTATAGATATAATAACGCAAATGCCATAATACACAAAAATTATAACTTACCCCTTTTTATAATTTAGTTTTAATTAATGTTTTGACTACATAACTTTTACTGTAAATATTTTGCAACTGCCATTGCAGTTGTAGTCCTTCCCCTTGAATGGATCTTGGATCCTGAATATCTTGGTTACACCTATAATGGAACTTAATGTGGACTAAATGTACAACTTTGTAACTATTAAACAGTTCTTCAGTCCCTATGGTTGATTATTTAAAGTCAGTGGCGAAAAGTTTTGATTGTAATAACTGGATAAAAAATTAATTGACTTGCATTAAGAATTAGAGTGCGTTTTCTAAACTTATTTCTATGTCTAAAATTGATACCTACTTAATTATTGACAAATACGCAACATTGCAAGAAATGTGTACTACATCCTGCTGTATTTTTCTGAAACTTTACTGACTTTGCAGAGTTTGATATTTTCTTATGAAGCATGTCCTGAATTAATATTACAAACACTTAAAATAAATTTTATTTTTATGTTTATCTAATTAAATAATGATTTTTGAATTTGGAAATTTACTGCTGGTACCTGCATGGCGAAAAGTAACTTGCCTGCAGTTCAGTGGTGTTGTTAACAGAGATTAAGGTGACCTAGGATTATAGCGATTAGTCGCGCGCAATTAGAGTGCAGCCCTATGACTCATGGCAGATAAAGGTTTGACCTATAACTACCTATTTACCTTATCTTACTCAATCAGGATTAAATCCCAATGATGGATTTAAAAGTCGCCCACATAAAGAATTTTAAACCAATGTAGCTAAAACGGGATACTTGCAAAAAAAATGGGTACCAAAGTTAAAATATTCAAAAAATCATAGCGGTCCCCTTTTTGGAGCTAGAGTTTCGAAAAACAGGATTCAATTTAGTGCACTGTGGGCATAAATGAAAAAAAGTCAGCAAAAAAGTTACCGATAAAGATATCACGAAAGGTCACCCGAAAAAGACCACCCGGAAAAAATGTCACTCGAAACAAGGCATCGGGGTTACAAAAGGTATTTATGTTTATAAATACACTTCAAGAGAAAAAACAAGACGAGGCTCAGCAACTATCCACTTCACAAAAAGAAAATTTTATGGAATTTTTTTTCTTACTGAGAGACAGAGTTTTATAACTAGCTTTTATCTGTTAACAATTTTTAAATCTGGATTAATTACCTTAATGCGCCACACATAGAGACACTCGTAGTGTTCCGCGTCCGCACTAGCTGTTTGGTGTGGGTAAATGTAATTACTTATAATATTTCGGGAAGCGGAAAATAAGCTCTGAAAAAAAAGGCATGAAAAAAAAGTCCCTGGAATAAAAGTCTCCAAGAAAGAAAGTATCCGGAAGAAAAGTTTACAGATAAAATGACCTTTTCCAGAAGAATTTTATTCCGGGGACCCTTTTTGGTGACTTTTATTCGAGAGTATTTTTTCCAAGGAACTTTTTTCCGGAGACTTTTCCAGGAGACTTATTCCGGGGACTTTTTCCGTAGCTTTTTTTCCGGAGACTTTTTTTCCGGGAGACTTTTTTCCATAGACTTTTTTTGTGAAATAAAACATGAATTAATTTATTGTGTATTTAATAAATTAGAAAGCCAAGAATTTATACAAACAAACAAATCACACAAACAAGAAATATTTGCTATTTTCAAAACTGAATCATTTGCACAACTTCTATTTTACACCTCCTTAAAATTAACATTTCTATACAAAATTTACACACATTGGTGTCTTCAGGTAAATCGCGCCATAGCAATGCATATCAAACGTTAATACCCTGTACATGTAGGTAATTTAATTAATATTAAAATTAATATTATCTAAAATTGTGTTACGCCTTTTCTGTCTTCCATTTCTCTGAAAAAATCTTTTTCTGGGCACATTAGTTTGAATCCTCCATCCTCTGTAAAGTGCGGTATGTTAATAATAAAGTACAGTATGTTAATAATAATAATAGTAATAATGGTCTTTTAATGAGGGGATTGTAAGCAATCTTAAGATTACACTAAAGCAACAAAAAAAAAAGAAAATAATTACCTCTCTCTTCTTCACAGGGATTATTTCTGAATATCAGCTCCCGGTGTTGTCTGACAATTTCCTTAAAATAAAGCAATTCTGAAGCACTTTCAGATCTTTCTTCTTTACAATTCCAGTTTTGCGCTTGATTGTCCCAATCATTTGCACCGTTTATAGCAACTTCCTTTGACTGTGTGATCATTTGGGCAAGCTCTTTGGAAATTCTGCTTCTTTCCCATTTTGGTTTGTTGCAATTTTCTTCGCCTTCATCGCCAGTATACGTCATCTCTTGTGGCCACATAAAATCGGGATCTTCGTTGTTGTATGGCACCATTTCAAAAAATTGCGATTCAATGTCGATTTCAACCACCGGGGTGGCCAAACTGGTTAATTTAATCGAACTGTTTAAATCATCTTCGTCAGAATCGGACCAGTTGAGATACTTTGCAATTTCGGCGTCATTACTGTCACAAGATGTATCGAAACATGTTGATTCGATGTCTGATCCAACAAAAGACGTATTCAAAAACTCCATGGTGTCAAATAAAATAAGTTGCAACTTTGAAATTTGTATTTCACGCAATATGTTTTGAGCAGATGCACAGACAAAACAAAAGCAAACGAAACTGCAGCTCGCTTTTTATCGGGTAGTAGTTATACTTCCGCTCAGTTACTGTAGGCCAATCGGAGCGTGGAAAGTAGTTGGGGAACAAATGAATTCGGGATTTTAATTGGGTCGCGCTAAGAAAGCGTTATGATTAGCTTAACACAACACATGACTCACCACTTGAGAATGTATTTTGATTTCGAAAATTGGTAAACGAATGCGTCTCGTTTATGGGGCACCAAATGTAAAGTGAAAATTTGCTGTGCATTTCACGGGAATTACGGCAAATGGTCCCAATATTTATTAAATATACATACATTCACCTAAATGCTTTTTATTTTAATAAATCATTGCAGATTTAAGTAAGTCCTTAAACATTTAATTTAAATATTCCATCAATTAATAAAGCATTAAAGATTTAAATACATCTTAAATCTTAATACATTTATTTTAAATTTTTAAATATTTAGTAAATCTTTATGTAATTAGATAAATCCGCACATATTTGTTTTAAATCTTTCAATATTTAATAAATCTCCACAAATTTAAAAAAATCTTTACCGATTTCAATAGATCTTTATAGATTTAAATGAATCTACAGATTTAAGTAAATATTTATAGATTTAAATAAATGTTTCAACATTTAATTCTAAGCTCACATTTAATGTTCTTTGTTTAATATTTTTGACCTTGGTACACGCAGCGGACATAAAAGACCGTTTACACTGGTGGTAACGTTCAACAATTATAAACACGTTTTCCGTATTTCAGGAATTTATTATTCATATAATGAAAGTTTCTTGAACATTCCCTTGAGAATGTAAATTTCAGTCTGATGGTTAAAGCGTCGAACGCTCTATGTCCAGCCGTACGCCTTACTACCGGTGTAAACGGTCTTGGTCCCCTAAGTCGGCTGGGCTTACCGAGGTCAAATAAATATGACAGGTTAACATTAAATGTAACAGCTTAGAATTAAATGTTGAAACATTTAATTAGATCTGTAAAGTTTTATTTAAATCTGTAAGTATTTATTTAAATCGGCAAAGATTTTTTAAATCTGTAGAGATTTATTAAATATTGAAAGATTTATCTAAATACATAAAAATTTACTAAATATTTGAAAATTTAAAATAAATGTATTTAGATTTGTTACTTCAGAAAACTGGAATCATTTCTTTCTTACATAATCGCTTTTCTAGCAGTTTATATAGATTAACTTTTGTGGATTGGCATCCCAAGTAAAACATATTGAGGGGGTTATAAAATAATAAACTCGAATGAATGCAACTAAAACTTTTTATTAAACCCTATAAACTGCTAATTATGTATAAAATATGTGAAATACATTCCACAATTAAAATTAATTACACTAAATGAAACAAACACTGTCTAATATAAGTAATACACATGTATTCATGGCGCCGATGAAGTCGCCCTATGTCACTTTACCATAAATATCGGTAAACATTCACATTAAATACTGCTAACAAAATAATAAATAAGGTATGTCGAGATGTACGAATGCAAAGTTGAGACAGGTAAAACGGATGTGGATTTAATATACAAATTATCGAAAATAGGCATGCATGTATAAAAATACGGAATATAATTCTGCATAAACTTACTATTTGTAAATGCACAGAAATCCAAACCATGGTTATCACACACTTGCTTGGGTAACACATAAAAGATATTATTATTATATAAAACTTTCACAAGTTTATCCTCACAATACTTCTGCTTTAAAATGTTATTTTTTTAATAAGTAATTACGTACATAAGACTGAAAAAGTTAATTTCCAATATGAGATTTTAAATATCTTTGTAAGCTACTCTTTTATGTACAGTTTTTATATGTCTTTGTAAGCTACTCTTTTGTGTACATCTGTAAGGACACCCATTGCACTTGAAAGGTTTTTCTCCTGTATGAATTTTCACATGCTTTAGCAAGTCACACTTTCGAATACAGCTATAATCATACACACTGCATTTATATGCTTTTTCTTTTAGATGAGATTTCATATGCAACTTGAAGGAACTGTTCCGTAAACATCTAAAACTGCATATAGTGCATTTATAAGGTTTTTCTCCTGTATGCACTTTTACATGAGTTAGTAAGTCACTCTTTAGTGTACCTCTATAATCACACATACTGCATTGAAAACGTTTTTCTTTTGTATGAGTTCTGATAATATGTTTTACTAAATGGTCCTTTTTTATACACCTGTAATCACATTTACTACACTGAAAAGGTTTTTCTCCTGTATGAGTTTTTATATGCTGTTGTAAGGCACTGTTATATATACATGTATAACCACAGTGATTGCATTTGAGAGGTTTTTCTCCGGTATGCATTTTCATATGTATTTGTAAGTAACTCTTCTGTATACATCTATACGCGCATATACTGCATTGAAAAGGCTTTTCTCCTGTATGAATTTTCATATGAGTTTGGAGATAATTCTTTCGTGCAGATCTAAAATCACATACACTACATTTAAAAGGTTTTTCTACTATATGAGTTTTCATATGTACTCGTAAGTAACTTTTCTGTGCACATCTGTAATCACACACACTACATGTAAAATGTTTTTCTCCTATATGAGTTTTCATATGTAATTTTAAGTCACACTTGTGTATACATTTATAATTACATATACTACATTTAACGGGTTTTTCTTCTCCTGCGTGAGTTTTCATATGACTTTGTAAGTGATCTTTTCGTACACATCTATAATTGCACACACCACATTTTAAAGGTTTTTCTTCTGTATGAGTTTTCACATGCCGCCGTAAGTCACACATTCGTATACAACTATAATCGCATTCGTAGCAATGAAAAGGCTTCACTGGAAGATGATGATGTAGATGTAGCTTTAAGTTTTTCTCAGATTTAAATTTCTTGTTGCATAAACCACAATAAAAATGTTCTACTTGAGTAGACGTCTTTGCTTCATTCACAAGACTTTCGTCAATATCGTTTTTTATTATGTGTACCTCTTCGCTCACCAAAGGCTCAAGCTTGATGTAGATATCATCTTTAACATTCTTGATACCAAATTTCATATCTGGAACTCCTGATTTTATATTGAGCTCCCATGATTGAATGCTGATATCTTCATATTTCGCTGTAATTATACAACAGTTACTTTAATACAATCAGATTAACATATACCGAGGGGTAAATCACGGGCGTAATCTTTCGTATAGTACTGGGGAAATCTCAAGGTAATCAGTAGTAATTTGAGACAATTGTGGAAATCGCGGGCAATCTGGGGCAATGGTTCCACGTCTTGCTCGTGGTACACATCAAATGTACGCTTAAAACATTCAAATTTCTCGAAACTGCCAAGCGCGGGAACAAAACAAAGGCACATTAAATACCATAGTGCAAATAGGAGCTATTGTAATTTTTAACATCTCTGTTTACGGAAACTCACCGTGTAATTGTGTTTCAGAAAGTGCAAATTCATTCTTGATTTCATGCAGATGGAGAGCATCAGATGTGGAATTGACAATAGTAGGCAACGAGACTCCACTAGTGACTTGAGGTTTTACTTCTTGCATCTGCAATGTAAAAAAACGTATTAGCATTTGTAAATACTACATTTAAAAATTATATTTGTTTATTGCAATTAAACATGTTACTGGGTAGGTATAGGGGGAACTCACTTTTAACACGATAATTCGATAAACTGTACAATACTGAATACTGTAGAACTTTATAGAAGGTACAAACATTCAAACTGGATCTTCTTGATGCTATTGCGGTTATTAGTTAATACATATTCGAAATTTATTACATTACTTTCACTTGGACTGCAGAGAATTTTATAGGTTAAGTACAGTTGCACTAATAGCTCCATTCTGCAAGTAGTGCTAATTACTTGACTGTAGTGCGGTATTTGAGCTACTTTATGTACAGGATGAGCCAACAAGCTGGAATGTATGTATTTGTATATTGTATACCATTTTGACAGTTCTAACTAATTCAATAACTGGTGTTGTTTTCAACATTGTTAGCCCGAAATAAATAAGACACTTTTCACATTTTTTAATGTACTATTTTACTCTTAGTTAAGTGGATAGAAACTTCTCCCTTTAAATTTCTCCAAGATTATTATCTACTATGTATTAATTTGTTAAGACAGTAGGTACAACATAAGGTCTTAATTTATACAGTTATTTTATTTATTATGCAATATACAGGGTCTTCTTCTTCTTCTTCTTCGTAGTTTAGGTTTATACCTGTTAAGGACTGGCATTTTCTTGGAACATGGACAGGGTGAATCATTTAAATGTCACCGCACCATATCAATACCAAATCTTTTCTCACTAAAATTTGTTGATAATTAATTGCTGCATAACGTAAAATTTTTACGACTTATACTGGGTGTTTAGTTATGCAAAGTTATTAGAAGTAACGCCTCACAAGTTACGCATTACATTTCTAAGTAACGAGCTCTCACGGCGTTACTTTGGAAAACGAATGAACGGTAACGTTTTACAAATTTCGTGTAAGGATAATGCAATTTTTTTTACTTTTTTAATTAAAGTGGAACCTGTAAATGTGACCGCCACCAGCTGTAAGCTGCTACAATTCTGTTCATCTGGGAAAGCCCTTAAGCCCTTTAAGTAATTGATTGTGATGGGTTTACTTGCCAATTTAAAAAAAAATTAGGAAAAGGGGGGTCTATCTACCACATGAATATTGTTCCTTATTGTTCATGTTGTTATTAGTATTGTTTTTGATTGTATATTTTATAATGGCATTAGATAAATCTATTTCGAAGAAGTGTTTTAGAGATCACCGCAAAAGAAGGTTAAAATTTGCTAGTAAAGTACAAACTATGTCTTCCAACAATTACGCTGTGTAAAAATAAAATTACCATGTAGTTGTAGAAATTAATTTGCGTTGAACATTGCATGTATTGAAATGGCGTTTTTGCAGTTTTGTTCTATTTCACTTTGAACAATATTTATTTATTTTTTAAACTTACCGGGTGTAAACGAATTTAGGTACAACCCTCCTTTCTCCAACTTGTCTAATTGTTCATAAAAACGCATTATATAGAATATAACGTATAATTACCCATACGTTATATCTAACAATGGGATATTACGAATGAAAATAATCGAAGTATTCGATTAATATAAAATACCTCGAAAGGTTACAGAAAACCACTCCAATGATTTTACTATTTTAGAATTTTCGGTTTGTCTATTTCGGAAGCGTGCGTTGAAGTAATACCCCCTTACAGTAAACAACTGCAAATATTATAGAAATATTACTCACAAAACAGGACGAAATTAGCGATGAAGTGTGATAAAATTAATACAATTCAAAGCTGAAAGTTTACGCTGTTTTGCTCGAGAAAAGACGATAAATTCCTTCATAGGAGCATTCGAGAATCCAGCGGAGAGTGTTTTTCCTACTTTTTACCGCATAGAAACATCCGAATGATTTTACCCGAAAGTAAAATTTGATTATTAAACGCTTTCGAATTGCAATCACTGGATTAGATAATCACTCGATTATGCCCATCACTAGTTATTTCCTATATAATGTACTACTTCCGGTTTAAGTGGAAATGACGCCAACTTTGTTTTTGAAATTGCAGAATAAAATTGTAGTTTTCTTCCTCATTTATTAAGCAGTTGCCAATTTGAAAAAAACATTTTTTTTAAAGAATCATGAAGCCGTGCGTGAGCACGACCCCATGATTCCCATCCCACCCCCTTACCCGGGCTCAGCACACTAAGTGCTCTTCACCGGTCTAACATGCCTCACCCCTGAAAGACATGCAACCCAACATACACACCATCCATGGACCCGTCGGATTTAACTTATACAGAAAAATTACCGACGAGCAGTGGACTCGAACCAACTGCCATTGGGAGTCTAGTTTCAAAGCCTGGGACTTTAACCACTAGACCACCCGCCGGCCCTAAAAAACATTTTAAAAGAGATTGTTATATCCTATAACAATCGATTAAAAAATGTACAGACTGACTTTTAGCAAGATAAAGTTGACGTCATTTCCGGTTAAACGGAAGAACGCGTTTTTATGATAATTTAATTTTATTAACTTAAAAAATGTGGAAAAATGGAGTCTACCTAGTTTTGTTAACACCTGGTATAGGCTGCTCCAGGTAATACGTCTCCCTTGTACAAGTTTTTAAAGCTGAATTTTCTTAAAATGTGTTACAACAATATTAAAATACGGAATCATTGGTGTGATGGTGAAAAAAAATTGTTTAAGGGCTTTGCAGTGTCCTCGTAAAATTTTGTGTATGAAAATACTCAATTATACAGTATACAAAGTACACTTAGTCATACATCAAATATATGTTACCAGCTCTCTACAAAATATTTGTTTTGTATAATTATAACAATAAACAAAGACAAAAAGATCCAGTACTAGTTCTTTGTTTAACCACCATTAGGGGCTGGCGCCGTTGATCTCACTATAATGCTTACTGCAGTTACAGATAATCCGATTATGAGGGTTTAAACTGCAGGTAGGTGCCTATTAAGCAAAAATTGCAAAGGGCATTTAAATATATTTGGTAGCTATTATCATAAAATTTGATAGAAAAATATTTGTAAATTGTATCTACTATCTGCTATACAAATTAAATCAAAAAATCATGGGCAATAGACATTTGTGATACTCCTACGAAAACTATCGACATAACTTGTGCTTGATTTAAAACAAGTGTAAAAACAGTCATATTTTTTGAAACGTAAAAAAATCGATACTTTTTTATATCAACAACGAGATTGTCGGAAGTTACGTAATTTTGAATACGATTGTTAATTAGCTCTAGTTAAAAAGTATATACTTTTAATAGCTTGTACATAAAGTATGTGTAACCATCTTTGGTCCGAAGACGAGAGCGCAATATCTAGCGCCTTAAGGTGAGTAGATAGCGAGTATTTAAACAACTCGGAGCCACGCAGCTCGCGGATATGATCAAACCGTGTACAGTTGCAGTCTTTGCTTGACGGCGCTACAATTACGCTAAGACATCTCAGTGGTCGTAAACAGTAGCAGGCCATCAGGTACACAATAAAAAATTAAGTATTTGTCAAAAGTAATTTAAACAAATAACGCCGGCATCCAGAATCGAACCGAGGACCTTCGCATGGTAGGCGGGGGTCCATGCCTTTAGACTACTGAGATTCGTTGCACAACTGCCCTTGAAATGCGTACATATTCTACTGTAGTATTGCATATTTTTGTTAAAACAATATTTTCAGTCATTTATTGACGCGATAATATTTAAAACATAAAAAGTATATGGGAAAGTACAAACGAGGTGTGTTGTCCATTTTGAATTTACACGAAGAAAGGTTTAAAATGATGCCAACTTGAGTCAATTGGAGTATAAGTTTTAGTTTTCTGGTTTTATCACTTTAAATTTCCCAACCACAGATATCTGTATAGTTTTACCAGATACAAGACTGCAGTTTATAAACAATCAATTAAGTGAAGCCGGTCGGACATTTGCTAGGAGGTCAAAAATTGCAATTCAATGTATTACATATTTAACACAAAATTTACCATTATTTAGCAATAATCTTGTACACTTAAGAAATTTATTATCAAAACTTAACTCAAAAACAGCAAAATGGTTCATTTTTTCGAAGATTTTTGCAACCAACTGCACAGCACGTTTGCAGCACACCTCCCAATTAAATTTTACAATTGCAAATTGTATTTAACATTTTTTAGCAACGCTGAAATGCAAAACACTGTTTGAATTCGTGGCGTATTACAAACTGACATTGTCCTTCTAGAACATGGCGTCTGACTTCAATTTTTATATGAAGTCGTATATATCTAGTGTAACTATAGAAATCTGAGCTTCCAACGGTCTCTTCCTCCTCCCTACTTGAACGAAGATAAACTGCATTTGCTTTGCTCAAAAAATTAAACTATTTTATGTGGTCGTCATGATTTAGTCATAATTTTATTACAGACCTTTCGAAATTTGAATTTCTGAAAGAAATTAATACAATCCTGATAGGTATCCAAAATTTGAGCTAGAATAGAAAATCCCATATATTTCAAAAGTGAACATAAAAGATTTATTTAGGTTACCAAGCTCGAATGATTTCCGATGAGGTATAACATATTCAAGCCGGGGGCGGTCAGAAGCCCCCCTCCAATGGCTAAGCTCACAATTGTTTGACTGCAGCCCTGCAAAATTTTATGTAGCGATAAAAGTATATTAGCATTAAGAAACGGGTCATGAAAACTAATGTCTCTAACGGTAAAAAATACTGGGTTTTTAGATCAGTAAGATTCTAAACACCCTGTATTTATGTATAGATTGTCCAATTTTGAACAAATATTTTATGAAGTCTTGAAACGAAAAAAGGCGTTTAATTTAAATTATAAACGTTTGGTAATACCTCGCCTTGTAGCCAAAACTAATTTTTGAAAGAGTAATAAATATTAAATAATATGGTGGTTACTATGGTAACCACTAGTGGTATCAATGATGAATTTTCTTTTTTCTTTAGCAACTTTATACAGAACGCGTTAAAAGTGTGGAGACGCCGATTTTTGTTGCTAGTATTAATTTTAGAAGAAAAATGTTTCGAATAAAAGTTGTTCATAAAATTTTTATCTACATATTGACAAAAAATTTATTTTTGTTTCAATCGTTTTTGAGTTATGACGTCACGCGATATTTTTTAAATCGGAACATGCTTAATGAGGAAAATAATAAAGTAAAAAATTTAAATTTAACTCACGGTAATCGTAGTAAACATGGTTTCTCTGGTAAATGGTCATTTCAACTTTAAACATTTACAAAATTTTAATAATTAATGGTTCCTACGGATTACCGTGATTTAAATTTTTTCCTTTACTATTTTCCTCATTAAGTATGTTTTTCCATAGCAAAGTTGATCAAGATTAAAATTTTATGTTATGTAACCCAACAATAGTTTTATACCACCATAAAGAGAACAAGTTCTGTATCTAATAGTTAAAAATAATAAAAAAAATGCTTAACATCTTAACTCAAAAACAATTGAACAAAAAACTTGCATGTCAATATGTAGATAAGAACTTCCTGAACAACTTTTGTGACAAACATTTTTCTATAAAAAAAATATTAACTAAAAACCGCGGTGTCGCAATACTTTTAATTCACTCGGTTTTGTTTATCGCGCGGCATTTGTTTTTAACGGCTCTTTATTGTTTACTTTAAACACCATCTATTTTTGCATGGCGAAGCTGTTAAATTTTAAGTTAAAACTTTAACCGTCGCGTCGTTTTCATCAGAAAATTATTATGCAAGTAGGCAACCCTATAATATTTTGATACCTACATAAAGAGGAAAAAATTCCCCATCAAATAGTAGCAAAAATGAATGTCTCCATTAAAAAAAAAATCGCGACATTGTAACTCAAAAACAATTAAACAAAAAAAAATATTTTTATGTCAATACGTGGATAAAAATTTCATGAACAACTTTTATTCGAAACATTTTTTTCTAAAATTAATATTAAAGACAAAAAATCGGTGCCTTCATACTTTCAACGCGCTCTGTTTAGTTACTCATATTACGAAAAGTGAAAAATAAAATAAAAGTGATAAGGAAACTACCCAAGATAAATAACATAAAAAAATAACATGACCTAGTAATGCCAAACACAAGGTATTGATCATATTTTTATTTTTAATTATTTTACAAATATTTTTACAATGTGAACCTGGCAAAAAACTACGCTAAAAAGTTCACCGACAACGAGTAAAATTTTATGAAAACATTTGTCATTATCAAATGTACTACACTGTATAATACATAGCTGGTCTTTTTTACTTACAACTAAATATACACAGGGTGAGTCAAAAATCGCAAGACAAAACGACTTACCGCTTCTTTAAACTATATAGAAAATTAGGGCCACTAGTTTTCGACTCGCCATGTATATAAATTCATTCACCAACTTTCATCTAAACTTTCCAAATTATTCTTCTCTATGTGTGCTTTAAATTCTCTGCTGTATCGTTTTTGATCATTTCTTTCTAAAAGTCTGTACTTTTCTTTAACCTCTTCACTGGAAATTTCCCATCTTCTTGTCAATTCTGCTATAACGCTACCACAATGTGTAGTTTCAGCTATAACTGCTTGAAAATGGTCATGGCAGAACCATGCCAAGGGTGGACGTGGAGGAACGGGTTCAGCAACAAATTTTCTTCGTTTTTGTGCTTTGGCTGGACGTTGGTTGTATTTTGGTGATGTGTTTCGCACACCGTCATTGTGCACTTGATTTTCTTGTGGAGGTTGGTTTTCTTTATCGCATTCCATAGGGCGGGATGAACTGGGTAGATTTGATGCCATTTTTTGTACGTGAGCTTGTGACGCTGTAAAAATTTTGAAATTAGGGGGACATCTGTCAAAACGAATTTTGGAGAAAAACTCTTTGCGTTATTAGTTATGTTTTTGGTTCTTTTCTTAAATTTCTCATATTTATTTACTTAGAACTTAGAAGTTAGTTTAGAACATTATATCGGTAATAGTAAAATTTGCTGGAGTTTTTGATGGAAATGCAATTTTGTGGACATTTTAAGATTCAGTATCAAGAGAAGGTTAAATTTCTCTGGGTGACCCAACTTTGATACGCTTTTAAGTTCTCTAAATTCGTGATTTTGCGTGTATATTTTCGACAAAAATTTTATCATCGAAATGCGAAATAAAAGTACAAAAATTATTACATTATACAAGCTGTTTCAAATTCGAGCCTCACCATGGGGATCTCGCTTATTTGAAAAGATAGAGAGTTGGTTAAATAGAAGCAAAATTGCCAAATTTTATGCCTAACAATAATCTGTAAAGAAATTTAAAGTAACCACTTTAGTTTTTCAGATATCTGGAAAAAACAGAAATTTTGGATTTTTTTTTCGGCTATAACTCATTAATATTTATGTTACAGAATTCTACTTAACACAGTATTAGAGCACTTTTTTGTGCTGAATCTAAATTTTGTATCAGATTTGGTATAACTACTACCATTGTTTATTTTCCACTGTCAACTTTTTTCTTCTTATTGTCGGCATTTTAGATTTTTTAATATTTGAATAGAATTTTTAACTCCGATTTCAAAGATGTGTCACACTTTGCATTTTGTCAAAGTTTTGAACATTTTATTACAGAAAATTTAAATTTCATAAGAATGCCATGGAAAGACCACGTCATTTAATTTATTTTGAAAAAATCCAGTAGACCATGAACTGATGGAAGCTAAACAAAACACTACTTTTATTCACTTGGACGTTTAGATACATTAGGTTCTCGAAAATTTCAGGAAAGTTTGTTTCGAGCGTAGGTAGCAGGTTAGGTTAGTTTTTACAAAAACAAATGAATGACACAGTTACTAACACGCATATTAGAGATTTCATTTTAGACGAGCTTCTGAGCATGTTTTGCAAAGGTGTCAAATGTTTCGAACACTTACTTAATAACTGTTTGTATTAGTGTAGTTCTAGTGTTATTTGTTGTATTTATTTAACATGTTATTCAAATTTGTTATGTCAGTTGCAAACATAAAAACTGCAAGTGGAATTTTTAGTAAATTGTGTATGTTAGAAACTTTGTTATTCATTTGTTTTTGTAAAAAATAACTTAACCATGCTCAAAACAAAGTTTCCTGTAATTTTCGCATACCGAATGTATCTAAAAGTAAAAGTAAATAAAAGTAGTGTTTTGTTTTACTTCCATCAGTTCATGGCCTACCAGAATTTTATCATAATAAATAAATGACGTGGTCTTTCCATAGCACTCTTATGAAATTTTTCATTATTGAGTTCAAGATGGCGCCGGGCAGTGACACAAATGCAGAGGTGAACATCAAAAGTAAAAAGTGTAATGGTTTACCAGTTAATGGGCTGAAATGCGTGATCTGCGGCATGATAATGCATCCAGGTTGCGTAAAATACTTTAGTAATATCGTAAAAATTGACGACAAACTAATAAATTGCTGCAGTGATAACAAAAGTGACAACAGCCAGCACAACGCAGGCGCTTTTGGCGATATCGAACAAGGATCGTCTGAAAATGTAAGTAAGCTGGAAATTGTTTATCTGAAGCAGTTATTAACGAGTAAAGACAAGACGATCGATAGCATGAGTGAAAACATTAAAACATTAACTGAGCAAATAAATGTATTGAATAAGCTACTACTAAAAACATCTGTAACTGAAACAATGCATACCTCTGACAACAAGAGGAAAAATAATAATAAAAAAACTGTTGAACATTCGAACAGTTTTTCTGAGAGAAGAGAACAAGCTGCTGAAAGTAAGATTATATCACATAATCTATTAAACGAAGCTTCCTCCTCTCAATCTTTTGAACATATGGACAATAAAAACACCGGTGTACCAAAAGCAAGTAATAACATAAACAAAAATATTGAACTTTCGAATAAACAGATGTCGTTCGCAATCGAAGATACCAATACGCGTCTAAAACTTCAGGAGATTGTAAACCTACCTAATATTGATGCTAGTGAGGGTAAATGGGAAACTCCTACATATCACAAAAAAGGAACCAAAACCGATTGAAGCCAATTATCGGCACACAAGCCACAAACGTAAACTCAAATCTTAAGGCGGCCCCGAAAAAAGTTTTTTTCCATGTTTCAAGACTTGATCCAAAAACAACAGCAACAGATATTACAGAGCATCTCAAAGACAAATTTCCAAAACTGATCTGTGAAAAGCTGGTCTCGAAGTTTCCAGAGCACTATTCGTCTTTTAAGATAGCTATTGAACAAACATCGGAAAGCGAATTTTTGAATCCCAATTACTGGCCTAATGGCTCCACAGTGAACAAGTTTTTTCAGAAGAAGGCCATGAATCAGACACAAAGGTAGTGCCGGTAGTGCAGACAAGTGAATCAGATTTTAATGGTGATAACAGTTTTAAATTAGTGAGTATTTTTCATCAAAATGTGCGAAGTATACGAAATAAGTTTTTAGAACTGGAGCATTTCTTAAACAGATGTGCAACAAAGTTTAGCATATTGTGTTTTTCCGAACACCATCTACTTGAGGAGGAATTATCAGGTGTGCACATTGAAGGCTACAATTTATTATCGGTTTTCTGTAGACAACAAGACCCACATGGAGGGACAGCTATTTTTTTTAGATCAGAACTTGATAGCCACTTCACGAAAGGATTTGACAATAATGTCAATTCAGAATGACATTGAAATATCAGCTGTCGAGATAAAAGACCTGCATCTTATTGTAGTTACTATCTACAGAGTCCCGAAAGGTAATACCGAAAAAAAAATTGTCTTGACAATATTTTTGTGAATTTTAAAAGCCACTTTAATAGCTATGTATTGCAATCTACTCTGTCGGACCACTCTGGAACGGCAATAGATTTAAGAATTCCTGTTATAGATAAGAAGCAATCAAATAGTCAAAACGTATACAGACCTATAACACAGTTGGGTCTCTATAGACTATATAATTGTTTGTCTAATGAAGATTGGAATTTTTCATATGACTCCCGTATAGATATAAATGAAAAATTCAATATACTTCTTGATAAAATGGTGGCACACCTAGCATCCTCTTTTCCTACAAAAAAGAAGAGCAGCTTAGCATCATCAAATAACGCATCCTGGTTTAATCAAGAACTACATGCCATGAGAAATACATTAACTTTCTTACACGACCTAAAAAGTAAGTAGGTATATTAATAATGCTGATAACAAACAAAAAGCAGCTTGGGACATCATAAACGCCAAGAGGAAAAACAACACCAATCATACAACCGATACGGAAGTAACTGTTGGAGCGAATGAGTTCAACGATTTTTTTATAAATATTGCTCAAACTATTATACAAAAGATTCCATTAATTGCAACGATTACCGTATCAACAACGATAAAGTAAAAAGTGGCTGCTTTCAATTCATGAATGTAAGTGTGAACCAGGTTCGAGAAGCAATCAACAACCTCAGGTGCAAAAACAGCAAGGATGTTTACGGTTTATCCACAAGAATCATTAAAGCCATATGTGATACCATAGTTATTCCATTAACAAAATTATTTAATTGTTGCGTTGACACTGGATTATACCCGGAGTCCCTTAAAATTTCAAAGTCATCCCAGTATTCAAAAAGGGCAATACAAACGACTTGGCGAACTACAGGCCCATTTCATTGGTTCCGGTATTATCAAAGATATTCGAGGCACTTATCAATGAACAACTATACAACTATCTTGAGGACAACTCTCTGCTGCATACTTCCCAGTTCGGCTTTAGAAAAGGCTTATCAACAAGTAAGGCAATTTCGACCGTAGTGAACCTTGTTAGTGCTAATTTTGAAAACAAATTGTACACACCTGCAATCTTCTGCGATTTATCCCGCGCGTTTGATTGCGTATCTCATAAAATTTTAACGTCAAAATTAAAACACTACGGACTAAACGTTCACAGCTTGAAACTAATCAAGTCTTTTTTAGATAACCGCAAACAAATCACTTGTTTTAAAAACCAATTATCAACAGTAGCAAACGTTGAGCTTGGTGTTCCGCAGGGTTCTGTGCTGGGGCCGCTTCTGTTCATAATTTATGTGAATGACCTTCCGGCAGCGACTCCAGCAGCAGAATCTGTCCTGTATGCAGACGACACAACAATCCTAAATAGTTGTCATGATATTCTGAACGCTGCAAACGCATTAAACAATGCTCAATGCCAGGTGAAGGGGTGGTTCGATAGAAATCGATTATGTTTGAACGAAGACAAAACTGTACGTATGGTGTTCGCTTTAAGAGATCTTGATCACATAAAAAACCCCAACTATGTTAAATTTCTTGGTATTTTAATCGATCCTGACCTAAAATGGGACCAACACACTAATTGTCTCTGCAGTAGATTGAGTAAAATTGTATATCTCTTACGAAATTTAAAAACAAGTGTGCCACATAATACTTTAATCATGACATATTTTGCCTTATTTCAGTCCTGCTACTCATATGCTATCTGTACTTGGGGACATAGTTGTCACTCAAACGATGTTTTTAAACTGCAGAGAAAGGCCGTAAGAGTGATTAATGATTTGAAATACAGAGCTGATGTTAAAAAATATTTCATTGATTTAAACATTCTTACTGTGCCTTGCTATTTTATCTTAGAATGTCTATTATATGTAAAACACAATATGAATAAATACACTATTATTAAAAACTTTCATGAACACACAACAAGAACTGCTAATAACATCAAGATCGATTATACTAGGCTAAGTAGAACTAGAAACTGTCACAATTACTACGGCCCCCTGCTTTTTAATAAACTCTCCGATGACACTAAAAACTTGCCCGTTAAAAAATTTAAGAGGTTAGTAAAAGATTTTCTGATCAAGAATGCATTTTACGGTGTCGATGAGTTTTTGAGAAGCAACACCGTAATATCTGTATGATCCTACATTACTATGAGTATGCTTTTATTACGAATGTAAAACAATTGTGTTATGAACATGAAAATAAATATTATTATTATTATTATTATTTATTTTCTGTAATAAAATGCTTAAAACTTGAACAAAATGCAAAGTGCGGCACATCTTTGAAATAAGAATTAAAAATTCTACTCAAATATTAAAAAATTTAAAATGCCGACAATAAGAAAAAAAAGTTGACAGTCAAAAATGAACAATGGTAGTAGTTACACCAAATCTGATAAAAAATTTAGATTTAGCATGAAAAAGTGTCCTAATGATGCATTAACTAGAACTATGTAACATAAATGATAAATGAGTTACAGCCGAAATAAAAAATTCAAAATTTCAGTTTTTTTCAGATATCTGAAAAACCAGAGTAGTCACTTAAAATTTCTTTACAGATTATTGTTAGTCATAACATTTGGCAACTTTGTCTCAATTTAACCAACTCTCTATCTCTTCAAATAAGCGAGATCCCCATGGTGGGGCTCGAATTAGAAACAGCCTGTATACAGTTAGTAAAACGAAAACATTATTTGTATTATAAAATTTAAAAAATTTAAACATTTATGATTTACTAATTAATTGAATTAATGTGCTACGTCAACAAATCTCCCAAAAACCTCTTTTTTTTATCTCATGAGCCTAGAAGTCTCAGATTTTGCGTGTATATGTTCGATAAAAATTTGAATATAATCGAATATAAAATGGGAAAAAATAGACAAAAAATAAACATTATACATATAGAGTTAGTAAAACGGAAACATGATTTGGATCACAAAATTTTTCAAAAATAAATATTTGTGATTTATTAATTAATTGAATTAATGTCGCAAATTTTCTCAAGCCTCTCTTTTACATCTTATGAGCCTAGAAGTCTCAAGTTTTTATAAAGTTTTGAGTTTCGGTAAGCTTGAAAAATAATTTTCTCTAATTTTTACAAACTTTGATTTGTAAAAATGCATTTTATTATTTTTAGTTTTAGGTTAGCATGCTTTTAAAATTTATTCTTTTATTAAAACTGTCTGCTGAAAAATATTGGGCGCGAAAAGAAGCTCTTTTGGCCCATCTTGTAATTATAAAAAATGCCCTTCTATCCGTTCTTGTCAATATTCCAGAGGAAAATGCAAAACAAGTTCAAACAAAGCTTATCCAACCAGAAGATGAAATTTTAATGAATTAGTCATAATAATTTCGCATGCTTAAAGTGATAATAAAATTTTTGTTAGAGGAAATAGTAGTCTTACCCGTCAGAGCTTATTTAATAATTTTTTTTAAACTTAAGTACAATAATTTGTTACACTTACTTTGGTTTGTGGGCTAGTTTAACGTGCAATTATAATGACACAAACTTTGTTTCGATCTTCCCTTGTTAAAGAATTTCAAGCACACTTTGCATGCAACCTTCTTTTGACCACGCTGCAGAGAAACTGATAATGAGACATGTGATCAAATAAAAATACTTGAATAAAATTGTTGTTATCATTAGGTATAGCAAATGTGCTTTTTTTAAAATATCTCCAAGACACATTGGCGTGGCGTTGAGCGGGCCAAAGGGGACAATTATCCCCGAAAGTTGGACTATTTAATTAAAATATATTATAATAACTCTAGGTAATACAGCAAAGATTGCTGGTAAAGACTCCTAATAATAAAATTCGTACAAAAAAATCACGAACAACTCAAAGTGGAAAATTCACTTATCTATATTTTACTTTTCCATAGTTCCACTCTGATAAAGTGTAGATTCCGCAAAAGTAAAGTAATTAAGATATATGAATACGTATCTAATTTACAAACTATATTTTGAAAAGTTGAGGTTCTTTTTCACTGAACTTTTTTCTAAATGTATTTTTTTCTCAGAATTATGATTATACAGGATGTATCAAATTTTTAATGTTGGGGATCTCGTTTATTTGAAGAGATACGACGATGGTTAAATTAGAGAAAAGTTGTGGAATTTTATGCCCACTAATAATCTGAAAATAAATTAAACCTATCTTGCTTAGTTTCTGAAAGAACTCGAAAAAACTGAAATTTTGGATTTTTTGTATTCGGCTATAACTCATTTATCATTTATGCTACATATTTCTAGTTAACGCATTATTAAAACACTTTTTAAGCTGTATCTAAATTTTTAATCAGATTTGGTATAACTCTCACCATTGCTCATTTTGGATTGTCAACTTTTTTACTTTCCCATAGCTTCGGTATAGGGAAGTATTGATTTCATAAAAATATTGGAAATCTAGATTTTAACGGAAATACACGTTTTGGCCCCAATGAACCTAAAGAAGTGGTTTCTAAAAAATGTCTGTCTGTTTGTGGGTGTGTGGGTGACGCCTTTACAGGCGAAATTACTGGACCGATTTTGATGAAATTTTAAATCAAAAGGTATATCGAAAATTGTAGTTCTAGTTAAGCTTTTCAATAAAATTCAAAACGAAAACGGAAGTTAGACATGTTTTTTTTGTAGCGTCTTTTGCCAAAACAAAATTTTTGAGATTTGAGCACGGAATCCGAGAGAAGAAGGCAAATTGAAACCTATTTTACGAAACTCTCTAGCTTTTATATGGCGGCCGCTACAGCTTTTTGAAAATTTCGAGTTTAACGCCCATTACTCAAAAAGTAGTTGTCCGATCGGGATCACCGATTAGCTACCACTTATTTGAGAGTCCTTTCTATCCAGTACAATCCGAAAAATATCGCAATGGCGCTGCTTCAAAATTTTAAAAATTTTCAAAAGAAAATTTCTCAGAAACTGTCCACACTTTTTATTAAACTTTTTGAGCCAATAGAACTTGCATTGAACTAGAATTTTTTTTTAATTATCTCCGCTGGCGCCTTCCAGGAATTTTTGAAAAATTTGAAATTGATTAATTATTTATTCAAAAACGTAAACGCCGATCGTTATAAACTTTTATCAGTTTGATAGACTATTTAAAATACTTTATTAGGATTTGCTAAAATTTTTAACTATTTTAAAAATTAAGAAAGAAAAACGATACTTTTTAATATCAACAACGCGTGATATTGATTACGCCTATTAATTAACTAGTTAAAAAATATATTTTTCATTCTTTGCATATTTTTGATAACTTCCCATATAAAGCTAATATAGCCATTTTTGTGCGACATCCGAAGCGGAATTTCTAATCCGCCGATAGGCGTGGCGGCGGCGGGCACTTACCTTGCTTTGGTGCTTCGTTTTGCTTGCTTTCTATGGGTAGAGTTACGGTACGGAAACTAATTGAACAGGCTATCGCAAATTCAAACTCCCGCTGCTTGTTTTCTTAGAAATCTAATACTCGCTGAACTGTACAACGTTATAATTATTAAAAGTTAGACTTTTGCAAATACGGCAATGGTAAGTATTGGTATCTAGCATTGGCTACAATTTCTTTTTTTTTGGGAAGCTTTAATTTTGATGTGGCGCTTTCTAGGAATTTGGATGGTTGGAATGGAAGGTTATAATTATAAAATTTACACTTTTGCAAATACGATAAGTTTTTGTATGGGAAAGTCCACTCGAAGTCCACACTTTAGCTTTTCTTATGTTGTTTTTTAATGCCTAGGCAGTAAGACTAGTCTTTTACTGCCTAGGCAGTAAAAGTGGCACTTTTTTGACTGTCAAATATTAATAAAAGCAAACTTTTATCTTCAATCGGCGATAATTGTTATTTGAGCTATACCAGGATTTATTTTAATTTAATATTTCCATAACCTACGCATATTTGCAGAAAAACTAGAAAGAATTTAAATATGATTTTTTTATATGCGAAGACATTACATCCGATCTGATCATTTACCAATATATGCAAGACATAATGCATGCCTACCAGAAAATTATGTAATCGCCTTGATTGCTTATTGCTTAGCTGAAATTTTTTTCGCAAACTCAACACTTTCGCAGGAACTTTAATTTGGATTTTATTGTGTGTTTGTTTTTCCTAGATTTTTCACTCTCCTATATTTTCAGTATAGGGAAAGTATTGATTTCATTAAAATTTTCGAAATCGAGTTTTTGAGATAAATGCATGTTTTGGACCACCAGAAGCCCAAAAAAGTAAAATTTCTTTCTCTCCTCCCCCTCTCTCTCTCTTTTCCCTTCTGCATTTTCCCTCCTCCCTTTCCCTTTTATTTTTCCCCCCTTCCCCTTCTCTCCCCCTCCAGGTCTACTCTCTTTCACTTCTCCTTCCTCCATTTGATTTTAACCCCCTATGACGTATGTAAATGCAATGTATGCATATTAACATGAATAAACTCGAAAACGAGTTGGCAGATCAGAATTAAATTTGATATTCTAGTAGCTCTAAGGAAACACAATATTACTATGTACAAGTTGTAAACGCACGAAAACTTTTAAGCAAAATTTATTTTTAAAATATTTTTTTTATATTTTGCTTGATCGTATGACTAAGGATGACTTACAATATGATTCGTGTAGCAGTCCGCTTATTTTTCTGTGACGCCTATGTGTTCGGAAAATTTTGGTTTTAATGCTTATTTACTAAATAATGAGTTTAATAGATTGAGGTCTTGTAAATACCAAAGTGTTACACTAGAAATTTTTTTGGAACTACTACCTAAACTTGCGAAATGACAAAAATTTCAAAAATTTGACATTTTCTATAATTATTGCTCAAAAACCATCCACACATTCTGTAGGCTCATAGAGCTAGGGATGAGCATGAATTTGGTTCTTGTCCCAATAGCTATTTTTTGAAAATCAAAAACATATTCTCATTTATTTAAATACTAGAATAAGATTCGCAACTTAATTGTCTTCCTCCCACTAAATTTTGGTAGAGGAATTTGTCCTTATATTTATGGTTTCCGACATCATGGTGAAGTGGGTGTGGTGGCACAAGTGGGGTTATCGCTTGGCTCGTTGTAAGCAAGTCCGTAGATGAATCTTTGTCAGTGTTAAGAAAAATCCCTTATTGAATTTCAGAGGGATGTCTAGTAATCCCTGGTTAAAGCCAAAGAAGATGTTAAAGTTTAACATCTTCTTTGGCTTTAACAGTTAAACGCAGGTAAAATGAACGAATACTTTAGGTAAATCTATTTAGGTACAAACGTGCATGCAAGGTCGAGATGTCGGGCACTGGAAAAAATTGATATTTGCTTATTTTTAGGGGGAAAAGCCGTAAAAGGACGGGTCACTAGCGGGTCCCATGACTCACGGGCCCTGGCTTCGTGAAACCTGCGGAACTCCGGTATTTACGCCCACTGTGTGACAATCGTTGGACAACTCCGGATTCTGACTTCTTAGGGCATACGAAATAACTTGAGGTAGTTTAAACGTTTTCCAATTAAAATTGCCCACGTAATATTTGTTTAGGCGTCTTTTGCTGGCTTGAGCACTCTACTAAGAAGCTGATCGAGCCTTGAGTTCGGTAACTTTTCCAGCGTTTTACATTTTTTTGTTCTGAAGTTTATCATTATCACAATAAAAATGGTATTGTGGCAATTACAAGTAACAGGGCAACAATTTTACAAGAGACACTGTTTATATTTAAGGCTTAGATATCCAGATGACCGTTGTAAAGAGCGCGACGCATGTTTGTCTCCGTATCCGCGAACGAGTTTTAGTCCTAAAATTCTATACGCTTGTAATGTTTGCGTGTGTGTCTCTGTTTCTAACTGCTTATGCCTGTTTGAAACAATTCGGAAACGTTTCACATGTTTTGAGTAGAATCAAAAACTAATATTGTAAGAACTTCAAAAAATTTAAATAACAATATGTTGCTACGTAATAAAAATTAGTTCTTAACTTGAGTTTTACATTTTCACAAATAAAATGGCTTATTTTATTATGTAGTTTTCATGAATTGATGAGAAGCTATGAGAACAACTAACAATGGAGTACACAAAATCTTTAGTTCTCATAAGAACAATTTAGAACTGCAAATGCATATTTGCGCGTTTCTAAATTGTTCTTATGAGAACTTAAGGGTTTTTCTATTACATTATGTAGTTTACATTGTAACATTTCCATTTTGTTACCTACTGGCAATTATGCAAATACTGGAAAAAATGCAGATGAAAATTAATATACCGTGTTTTAAAAAATGTTGTGGAAATCTGGACACATGCCAAAAGAAAGCTAATTTAGCCATAAGTTGTATCAAAATTTTCTTACATGATAATAAAAAAAAATTTACTTATGGACGTGATTTTAAATGTCGATGCCAAATGTCGGTAATACAGCAAGCATTATTTAGTGTCAATCACACGATTTGTATCACGTTATAACATCAAATCGGATTTCCATTGTCAACATTTATTACACACAAATCTGAACGTTAATAAAATACAAATTAATGATTTCCAGACTGTTCATCTTTGTGCTTCTTGTACAAGTTTATTTCCTTCTCGTAACGGACAGAATCCTCTTTCGCTTTAGTTTCATATATTGCTCTAACGTCGCTACCAGCACTAATCCATCTTCTTCCCAATTCTAGGGAGACCTCTCCTATATGAAGATCGGGATGTTCTGATTTTACCGCATCGCGATGGTCTTGGCAGAACCAATAGAACGAGGGTAATGCACGTCGGGGTTCATTTTCATCCCTATTGAATTTACTCTTTTTATTAGACTTGGACTTGGGGGTTGATGGTCGGTTTGGATGCTTCTGCAATTCGTTTTCATAACGCACCTTGTCCTCTGCCGCTAATTTCTCGAATGGTTCTTTGTCCGCTTTTCGCATTTCGTCCCATCTACTTCCACATTCTCGCATAAACGTGGTGAAATTGTCGGGAGTTTCACCATTGTGCTTCTCTTCGTACTTTTGCCTGCAATCTTGAATGAAAAATGCGTACGCAGTTTTTCGATTCCTTAGTGAAGGTGGGTTGGGCACCATATTGTTGGATCTTAAAAGAAAAAAAACAAGTTAGAGTGGAGACATTTGGCTGGTTTGGTATTTAAATTTAAATCGCTTGGGTGATTTTAGTAAAAAATAAGTCGATTGTTTGGCGAAAGATTCCTCAGGGTTTAGAAAATACCAAAAACGCAAACACAAACGTTTTCGCCAATATTAAGCGAGGAGGCGGAAATTAATCCTCCTAGGTATTGCTGTACCTAAAAACTAAAGTCTGAATTTTTTTTGTTATTACTCATGAGCTTAAACAGAAATTTTTATCGGCCCCGTTTATTAAAAAAAAGTCTTAGAAAAGGTCACAGAGATATTAGCTGACTGGGACACAATCCACATTCTAGCCCATCTCTAGCTTGATAAAGATAAGCGGAAAAGAACGTCACCGTAAAATAGTCACGACAAAAAAGCTCCCGAAAAAAAATGCGAAAAAAAAAACGCCGGAAGAAAGTCACCCGGCAAAAAAGTCACAGAAAGAAAAGTCGCCGGAAAAGGCTCACGAAATATCCCGATTTTTTAAGGGCTGTAAGCCACAAGATTCGTAGGAGACTCGATTTAGAATGTAATTAATTTTTACTACAGCTTTATATTACTTGCAATATTGTATTTTTGTGTATAGATACTACAGGTAGCTTACTTTAAAATAAAATATTGTTACTGCACTACTTATTCTTTTGATTATACACATATGTGTTATACATTCCCATTCTTTTTCAGAAGTTATGAACACAAGGTCAAAAAATTCCACAACTTTTCTCTAATTTAACCATCGTCGTATCTCTTCAAATAAACGAGATCCCCAATTTGATACATCCTGTATAATGGCTAATAATACACACGTTTTAATTACACTCATGTCACTGTGTTAACAGCTATCATTATAGATTCGTTGCGTAATATACCATTACAGTTTTATAATTTTATGAATTTTTAAAATCTGAAAATTTAAAAATAATGAAATTTCTAAAAGTTTACAAAATTTTGAAATTTTTTAAATATATATATTTTTTTATATTAATTCTATGGTTCTAATTTTTTGTCTGACAAATTTAGGATTTAATTGGCTACTGTAGAAAATGCCAAATAGTTTTAATTTAAAAAAAATCTGTCATGTCTTGATTACCAAGCCGGCATCATTTTTGCTGACGTAACGAACGGACTAAACTGTAATAAAGGTTGAAGTACGGATGAAATGAAGGATTGCCTATATAATTTGTTTGCTTGTGAACTGCACAACGTGTTAAATTATTTGTAATCTTTATACTTTCGCAAGTACGGTAAGTATTAATATCTAGTATGGAAAAGTCCATTGAAAGTGGATACTTCCGCTTTTTGTGTACTTGCGGCCGGTTTTCAGTTAAATATATTATTTATACTGAAAAATAGTAGTCTTTGACATTTAGTTTGACATTTACTGACTTTTGTTTTAAACAGCTCGGTATTGTTTTATCGGTTTGAGCCTTCGTAATCAGCCTTTACGTTCCACTGCTGAGCACCGGCACACTTCTCTGCCATGTACTCTCCTTAGCGCTAAGGTAGGGTACGGGGGACCTACAGTTTAACGTCGAATCCGAACGACTAAATTCCAGAGAAGGTTTCAGGCATTAAGACCCCACGGCTGCCTATACCGGATTGGGGAATGTGAGTGGCGGGTTGCGGCATAGATTTTTATTGTTGCATAGTTTCGGCGGGGAATCGAACCCTAGACCTTTAGCGTTAGAGGCTGAGCGCCCGACCTCTAAGCTACCGCCACTTTTTAAGTTCAAGCCTTATTTACACTATAATGGAATCTAGGATAAAGCATCCCAAGAACGAAAGACTGGAAAAAAATCCCAGGTTAAAAAAGATCCTGTATATAAAGGCCCCAAGAAAAACAGCCCCAGTAAAAAATGACCCCAAAAAAAATCCCGAAAAAAAACCCGATACAAAACTGAGACATGTTTTGGACCTCCAAATATTTCCTGCTGCGATTTTTCGATATTGGCAAACAACATTAATCAAAGTAGGCTACCGTTTTACATTTTATAGCAGTATACTTCTTAAACACAACTTGTTAAACTTCAAATACTCTGCTTCAATTGAGCAAAAAATATAATTTTTATATAAGTAGTGTAGAGTAAAATAAGTCATGGCAAAAACCAGTTTTCTTTTCCTGAGTAATGCTTATTACCTAATTTTAAAGGTATTTTCAGTCGATGCGGTTTTACCAGAGATGTTTTTGCCAGGGGATTTTACCCGGGGATGTTTTTTCCGTTTTTTTTTCCCTCGGATTTCTTTTCGGAAGGACACTACTATAATGAGTTTTTCTTTATTATCCATGGCATTCCAAATATAAAATAAACTTTACTAACTCTCTGTTAAAAAAAATAGAGTTTCCATTTGAAAAGAATTAATGTTTGTGTTATAAGTATACACGCAATCTTCCACCCATACTTCAATCTTTATTAGAGCTCGGTGAGTTCGACATATTACACTCTTAAAAAAATGTGAGGCCCGTTCATGACACATATTTTTTTTAAGATATTGCGACTGTTTATAGATTCTCGAAATACATTTTGTTTCATGGTATACTACCCTCAAAGGGCCGTCAAACAAGTTGTAGTGATGTAGTTAGTCGTTTTTCGTTGCGTCAGCAAAAAATATGCCGGCTTAGTATTCATATGTGCGCGGATCTTTACTTGCCCAAGTCCAACAATTTGGAATTTATATTTTCGACAGTAGCCAATCAAATTCTAAATTCGTCAGTCACAACATTAGAGGAGGGGACATGTAACTCTACCAAATTTTTAGAATTTTCTAAAACCCAAGTAATTCTTCTCAATCAGAATTTATTTATTATTTCCCGTTTAATAAAGAAAGAGACATCAATTTTTGATTTCAAAAAATTCATAGAGGATGTAGCAGTGAAATTACGGTATTCGGCAAAATTCAATTAGTAGCCCATGTTCGGCTCTATAAGACTACAAAGTTTTAAAATCCTACGGCCAGTTATTGAGAAATATCATTTTGAACATTACAAATTTGAAATTTACATTTTCTATTTCATTGTTATACGAACATACATTTTTAATAGTTTTATTCCTTGAAACATTCAGGTGTTTTTTTTTCATTTTTTCACAGAAAACAAATTCTCACTAATAAATTATAACTTCATTATTTGGGATGATAAAGTGATTAAACCTCAATGGAAACAAATGCAGCCTCGTTTTTTGTTTTCTTTATTTTTGTTAAGTTTCAGCCTACCACAAGAAAACAGTTTTTCACAGCACACTATAAGAAATCAGTGTTTTGCTTGTAACCCCGTTATTTACGAAAATAAACCCATTAAACCTTATGTCAGAGAAAAGAAAAGAAAGAGCTCTATTTAATGATGACATGGCCGCTTTTGACGCATATTTAAAAAATGAGCGAAACACTTCGCCTGGACTTTCCTATACTTATAAAATAACATTGTTTTATATTTTCCAACACTTTCGATATACACCTGTCTACAACTTTGCTCTTGGGTTTGCGAGTCTATCTATTAAAATAAAAAAGTTAGCCTACACTGAACATTAAACGACTAGTACAAGAATACAACTGCTGTAGAAAGTATGTGAAATTCTTCTAAGCATAAAAAGATTATTAAGGCGCAGAAAATTCGATTTTTTGATTTTTTATAAAAAGATTCTCCCAGAGCAAGCAAAACAAAAAACCAAATTTTTAATTTTTTATCGAAAAAATTTGGGGAGAGGGGGAACAGTAGCCCCCCTAAATAATAAATTATCAAAAAAATAATACGATATTCGGATTTTGCTATCAATGATGAGCTATATTGCTTTAACAGAAATATTTTATTGCCCCCCGTTAAATAAATAAAAGGGTACCAATTTTCAATTTTCAAAAATTCACAGAGGGCGTCACAGTGAAATTATAGCAATCCGCAAAAAAATAAATTGTAGAAGATTTTCAGCTCTATCAGCTTAAAAAGTTTAAACAAAAACGTGTGGGCCGTTTTTGAGAAATATTTTTTTGAAAAATTTCAAAATTTTGGAGTGATGTCATTGCGATCGTTTTTATATTTTCAAAATTAATTATATTTCATGCTATAGTACCCTTGAAGGGCTACCGAAACAAGATGTAGTTGATTCCAATCAGATAACTGGTTTTTGAGTAAATGGGCGTTAAAGTCGAAATGTTCAAAAGTTCGTAGCGGCCGCCATTTTAAAGCTACAGAGTTTGGTAAAAAACCGTTTGATTTGTCCTAAGGCCTTCTTTAATCTTCACAATTAAAATTTCCAAAATTCAGTTTCTGAAAAAAATGCTACCAAAAAAACATGTCTAACTTCCGCTTCCGGTTTCGTTTTTTTTTTGAAAGATTATTTTGTTGGTGAATTTTTGATATACCCCCTCATTCCAAAGCACATCAAAATCGGTCCAGCCGTTCCGGAGATATGGAGCGCAACACACCCACCCACCCAGCCACCCACCCACAGACATTTTTTAAAATTACTTTTTTGGGGTCCATGGACCCCCCCCCCCCGACTATTTCCGTAAAAATCTCAACTTTGAAATTTTGCATGAAATCAATACTGAAAGTATAGGAAAGTAAAAAGCGCAGTTAATGTCAATATCTTGAAAATTGAACGGCCTATAAAAATTTTAGTTTGAGTTTCTAAATCTGTGTAGAAAAGTGTCTTAATAATGTCAATACCTCTTTGCGTTATCTTAGATAATAACCAAATAATACACGAAATTAAAAACGAAGACTGAAAATTTTAGCTTTTTCAGTTTGTACTGAAAATTAAGCAAAAATTGTAGAATTTGAATGTGGATCATAGTAGTAAGTAGAATGTTGAATAATTCTTTTCATTTAACCGAATCTGCATCTCTTACCGTTTACGAGATCCCCATGCACGCACTCCTTATCTTGGACACCCCGTATATGTTTGGCTCTATAAGACTACAAAGTTAAAAAACGACCGTATTGTCTATTTTTGAGAAATAATGTTTTCAAAATGTCAAATATTTGGGATTTACATTTTCTATAGTAGCCCCTAAGTTTAAAATTATTTAAAAAACTAACATTAAATTGTGGTTCTACTAATCATAATGAGCAATTCTGCTTAAGAAAAATATTTTGATCGGATCCCGTTTAATAAAAAAGAAGTGCCCATTTTTGAGTTTCAAAAATTCATAGAAAGCACCAATTATTGCATTCAACAGAAAATCAAATTGTAGCCAATCTTTGGTTCTAGCAGCCTACAATGTTTAGAAAAATTGTGAGCAGTTTTTGCAAAATATTATTTTGAACGTTTTTCAATCATTTCAGATTTTCGAAATTAATTTAATTTCATCGTATATATTACCCACAAAGGGTTCTCAAACGAGTTGTAGTTAATCCCCAAGTTTTCGATTTGCTTTAAGTTCTTCTCTTAGATGCTGTGCTCAAATTTCCAAAATTTAGTTTTGAACAAAACGTTACCAAAAAAACATATTTAACTTCCGTTCTGGCTTCGAATTTGTTTGAAAAGCTTAATTTGAACTGCAAATTTCAATACATACAAACAAACATTTTTTGGATTCCTTGGGCCCCAAAATATGTATTTCCGTTAAAGTCTAAATTTCGATAATTTTCATGAAATCAATACTTCCTAATAGTATACCGAAGGTATAGGAATGTAAAAAGATGAAAATGAGTGGAGCTCAGAAACAATTGAATCAAAACGAATTAGCTAAGTAATTACTAACAATTATTGAGTTCTGTTTATTTAGTTTAAAACAAACTAATTGAAATATTTGGCATTTTAAATTAATTTTGAGCTTTATAGTTTTAATTTTTCAATGTTGATCAGATTGATTTTTTTCCGTGGTTGCTATTTGTTTTATCAACAGTCAAGACATACTTTGATTTTTTTTAACTTAAATGGTAAGTACTTGCGGCAAATATAAGAAGATTGAATGAATTCAAAATTAGTGCACTTAAAAACCCTGAAAATTGACACAATAGCATCATTAAAGTCAACTGCAACGTGGCTGCACACTGCAACAAATTCATGACAAAATAATTATAGCATAATTACATAACCTCTTTACTATGACAATTAAAGTCAATTTTACGGTATCAAAAAATGCGATCTAGAAAGTATGATTTACAACACAAAAGTTACTAGATTTAGTTTGTTTTAAGCTGAATGAACAGAATACACATACATGGATATGAACTAACAACTACTTGGAATTGGCACAAACTGTAGACTAACTGAAAACTAATTTTGATGTAACACTGGAACTGACACAAACTGCAACTAAATATAGAAGTGGTAGCATTGGGTACCACTGTTTCTTTAGCGAGGGTGGGGGCGAGTCGACAAGCAACCACTATTCAAATTTTCAGTCAGGTTAAATTAATATTAATTTAAAGTACACTCTTTTGGTGAATCTTTCCAATATGTCGAGTGACACAGTTTGCATCTGCCGAAAAAAGAAAACAAACTAGAATGGTTTCTGAAAAAATTAGAATTCAGGAAAAAATTCTTTGGAGAAAAACCGGCAAAACAAGTTCTCAACGAAAATACATTTGTAGATTTTTTTGGGATTAGCTATTGGAGTTTTATTTTACCGAGACTTTATGTGCAGTAACCCGAAAAGGCTTTTTTCGGCAAAGGAGCTCTGGAAAACAATTACTTACAAGGAAATCCACAAGGAAATCTTCAGAAACATACATACGTCTAAAAAAACATTTTTAAACACGTAGGTGTATGTAGAAAATTTTAAGAGTGGTTTTGGCAAATATACACAATAAACATTTTAAAGACTTAATAAGTCATATACAGGGTTTCCTAGAAAAGTCGAACTACACGCCAGATGAATGGAAAATTACATTTTTCTAGATTTTATGTTTTCAAGATACTTTGACTAAGTATATAAATTGTAATCTTGCTATTAGCAGTTATTAGTGCCGTTTAGTTATAAAGAAAATAAATTTTAAGTTTAGAGTCGAGCAAAAATCAAAAAAATATTAATAAACCTTAAACGTGCCCTTTTAATATCAGAATAACAACAAGATATTCTAATGTCTCTGTGGAAAAGCGGCCGGGGCTTCTGTCTCGAGCTCCTATCTTGGGTGAAGCTCTTTTTCTTAAAAAAATATCGGTCACATGCTTCAGAGAAAGAGACATGTAAACAGAACTGATGTTGCGCATTTGCGCTGAAGTAATTTCGAAGTTTTTGTGAGAATACAAAATCGAATTTTTAATATTTTTGAACTTAGACAGGCGTCTGCTGAATATGTTGTGGGAGGAGTCAAATTAACCTTCATGGTTTTTGCTGCACCTAAAAATTAAGATGTAAATCTTATTCTACTATCACTCGTGAGCAATTTAGCTAAAACAGAAATTTGTTAGCCTCGTTTATTAAATGAAGATGCATGAGTTTTTGATTTAAAAAAATATCCCTGAAAAAAATACCCCACAAAATAATCAAACCCGTAGACAGGGGTCCTAAACTTTGTTCTTAAATTCGTTAATTTTATATTTCATTTTTTTTCATTGAAATGTCGGCGAAATCTAATAATGTAATTAAAATTCGTTGTATTTTTTGAAAAGGAAAGAAGCTTCCATGAAACGCCAAAAACACAGAAGATATTTTAATTAAGGGAATGTTTACAGCCACGAAACATCAGTTATTGTTATTTAGTACACTCAGACTCAAAAAATAAATATAAAATTTTTCTATTATTTTATATTATAGCTATTATTATACATTGTAATATTAAAAACAGTTAAAAAGCTTATACAGATCTTATGTTATGACTAATGACATTTAAAAGAATGTCTAAGTCTTTGGAACTCTCTACATAATCCTCACGGAGACGGATTTGCGGTGTTTCATAAGCTGTCTTTTTTTTTCTTTGTAGAACGCCTTCCAATTTGTTGTTGTTGAAACTTTGTTCTGTCAGAGGCAAGTTTCTGTCTTACTTGATTGATTAATACCCAGATGGTGGGGTGCTTCTGACTTACAAATACGGTTAGGTGCCTCCGTGGTTAACGCGTCCGCTTTTCACTCGGGAGGCCCTGGGTTCGATTCCCGGATAGGCTGACTGTCCTGGCTCAGGTTTTTTCCGCGGTTTTCCTGAGCCAAAAGGTGAATACTCCCACAGTACTTTTCGCGGAACAACCTTTTTTATCCAAATTCCTTGTTCTAACTTATCCTTACTATACTTTCTTGGCTGAAGAAGGGTTTAGGACTCCGGTGCGGAGTCATAAAGACCCTTATAGCGGCTCGTCCCTTCACGGGTAATGAACCAACACCAATTTTTCTTTTCTTTTTTCCAAGCTTTAGTATGGTTGATGGTACGCTCTTTGTCTTCTAATGTCGTTTGATAAATATTCCAGGTTTCAGGTGGAAACATTGCAGGAATGTTGCAAAGACGTATAACGTCGTTGTTATTTCCCATTCACATAAGCGCCAGAAACGTAGGTATTATCAAAATAATTCCAAGTTGTACAGCTCCAGCGGGAACATTTTCTCTGAGGTATGTCATACCCCTACGAACATTTTCGGGTGGTAAGGAGGCAAAACCTCTCTAATTTGCTGAAGACCCAATTGCTGAATTTTTCTGATTTGATTTAAAATGGAATTTCCATGAATCCCGAAAAAAAGTACCGCGGAAAAAATGCCGCAGTAAAAGTGCCCAGAAGAAAGTGCCGCGGAAAGAAGTGCCGTCTAGGTGCCTAATCTAACTCTATTATCTGTTATTCCAGCCCTCCGTCTGGTTATTCGTGCAATCTTCCTCATTTATTGTTGCTTTTTGCACGTTCCATACACGTCGTGGAAACATTAAGACGGATATTACGTAACCTGAGAACACAATCTCCGCTATTTGCTCTAATCCTCCTGTACGTACCACTTACGTATGTGGTGTCAAAATACTGGATCAAATCAAGTAGTGATGATTCTTTTGTTTTAAAATTATTAAGTATAACGGTATCTATACTGTTTATACTATTTTATTTTGCAAGTGCAAATGTTAAATTTACACCTATACGGCACTTTTTTCCGCGGCACTTTCTTCCGACAGCACTTTTTTCCACGGCACTTTTTTCCGCGGCACTTTGTTTCGTCGGCAGTTTTTTCCAGGATCCTTTTTCCGCGGCATTTCTTTCCGCCACCCATTGTTTATCCGTGGCTTTTTATTCCGATTACTCATAAATCTTCAGAGCAATAGAATTGCCTAGAACTAACTTCAGAGGGATTATTTATTATCAATGGTTTTGACGTTTTGAAAGAGTTTCATTCTTTTTCAAACAACACAACGTATTTTAATTGAACTATTAATCTTGGCTGATATACCCACAAACAAAAAATAATAATAAAATTTAAATTTAAGGACAAAGTTTGGGACCCTTGTGTATATGTTTGTTTATTTTGTGGGGTATCTTTTCTGGGGTATTGTTTCCTGGGGTATTTTCTCCTAGATTCATTTTAAACACCATCAAACGTAGAATCAAATTCCCGTTCCATTTGATGTCCGGTTTTGTATACCAAAGGTTAATGCTCCTATAATTTATCTTTTTTTTTAAATTTATTAGACATGCACCAGGGCGGCATCAACTGCTGCGGTTGTTAGCGCTTATCTAACAGGCAAAGAGTAATATTATATGCATGTAATATAGAAAATTAAATTAAAACACCATCTGAAAGAATAAAATGACTAATTCCTTTGCCTGGTAATTTTATTCGGGGACCTTTTGTTCGATGCCCTTTTGTTGAAAGGCCTTTTGGCCTTTTACCCTGTAAGAATTGAGAACTCATATTTAATAAAGCAATAAAAGGGAATCGTTTAACCTATTTTGACTTCAGCAATCTAATTACTATTCAAGCTACGGGAATTTTCAATCGCCCTGTATTTACAAAATATTTCTTTAAAATTTTTGGGGAATACTTTTGCGGTGTGTGTTTCTATTTTGTGGTTTTTATGGAACGTGATCTGTTTTTCTATCGTTATTTTCGGAGCGTTCCCGTGGTCACAGAAATAAAAATTAAAACTCAAAATAGCAAATAAATATTTATCAAAAAAACAGTTTATATGTAAAAGGAATTTCTTAAAAATACTTGCAGAAGTTAAATTTAACGTCGGTATAACCTTTTTAAGCAGAATTGAAAGAGAACGTAGTCAAACTACTTGTCAAAAGATAAAGGACCTTAGAAAAATTCAAATCTTAAAATCTGACAATATTTGCCCAAGATTAAGGGGGGCTTACTTAAGCAAAATGCAAATCTTTACGGCAAACGTAAAATGCTAGAACCTGTTAATTATTGTAGCTAATACCTACGACGCCACAAATTGAGGTTTTAAGGAAATGACCGGTAAACGGAAAAAAGTCACGAAAGAGAGTCACCGAAAAAAAAAAAACACCGGAAGAAAAGACACACCAACAGAAAGAATTTTTTTAATAACCGCTTTTTGAGTTCCTTGAACTCCGCGGGTGAACGAAAAAAAAATACTAAAAACAATTTTGAAAAAAAAAACAATAAAAACCACGGAGAAAAAAAAATAATGTCAAAATAATTATGAAGACCTGTTAAAATTACTGGATTCAAATGAATACAAAGATTTTCTATGTTACTATTTATTTATTTCGTATTTATTACAAAATTTAAACAGAAATCGGCACAAAGAACAGGTGCTTAAAATCATTTTCTACTCTTCAAGCAATTCGCAGAAAGCATGATTGCAGCTTAGTTGTAATTTGAAATTAACATCTTTTGGTTGACATGAACTCGAGCAATTAGTCCTACTTATCGCTGAATAAACATGTTATGTATCTTTAGTACATGCTCTACAACTTAATCACGTTTTGCTTGCCATAAATAACTATTTGAAACTTCATCTTTGTCTTCGAAAAGGTATTTAAAGAGCTCGAAATATGGAACATTTTTTAAATGCTGTTAGTCATAATATTAGATTTTAAGATTTTTGCAAACGGTTGTAGTGATAAATAATACATACCTATGTAACATAAAACATAAAATAATAAATTTTACATAAAACTGTATTTGTCGAGATTTGTTGTTTGTGCCCATTAACAGAAAAACTGAAAAATTGCGAGTTTCTTTCGTTTTTTTTACCGGAGGTTTCTTTTCCGGGTATTTTCTTTCCGGCGATTTTTTTCCGAGATTTCTTTTCCAGGTTTTTTTCCTAGATTTAGATATCTCTTATTTTTAATTTGCTTTTGACAAGTTTGCGGAGGGGGGCCTTACGGTTTGCGTTACGCGCCACTGACGCTTATAGTTACAGAGAGTATCTTTTACGTATTATAATAAATAATACCGAGACACAAAAGTATTCTTCGCATTTTCTTACGGTTTTGGAATTTACCTATGCCAATTTATGCCAGGAGTCTTTTTTCCGGAGTCTTTTTTCCAGGAGGTTTTTTTCCAGAGACTTTTACCGGGTGCTTTTTTTTTTCGTGACATTAAACAAATTAGACAGGCTGATGATATTTTGACTTTCTGACTTAAAAGTGTGTAGTAGTGAATAGAAATTCGATATAGCAACAGTGTAGCTGGTAGGCGGAAAAAAGTCTCTGGAAAAATGTCACGGAAAAAAGGTCCCCGAAAAAAAGTATCCAGGAAAAATAGTCTCCGGAAAAAAGTCTCCGGGAAAAAACTCTCCGGAAAAAACTCTCCAGGGAAAAAGTCCCCAGTAAGAGAGAGTCCCCAAAAATAGTGTTGGATATTGAAGCCCCGTAGTCGGTTAAAATAAACGACTTTACCTGATTTTCATATACGGCAGCCCTCTAAAATTTAATAATGTAGTGACTTTTGCCAATATAATTTTTTGTTTATTATTAAATTAAATGTACAAAATGCAGTACAAATACGATTGAATTAACCCAAAACATACAGTGTTCCATTTCAAAAGTCAAAGATTGAACCGTTTTTTAGTTAAACCTGAAGTCGGTAATTTTGTTTTTGTGTCCGGAAACTGCATAATTTTTTTATTATTTATATTATTAATAATAATCTAGCAATTCAAGTAGCCTTAAATTTACCGGTATAATCAAAATATAAGCTTTTTGATGAACTCACTGCTAACGATGAACACAATAAAAAAATGCAATTTTTTCTTAACTTATTTTATATTAAAGACATTTCTGTGTTTTCATAAGTTTTGCCTTTCTTTTAAAAGTTTTTCAGTTTTTTTCTCTAGAAACTTTTATTCCGGGGACGTCTCTTCTGTGATTTTTTTCCAAGAGACTTTGTTCCGGAGTCTTTTTTCCAACGGAATTTTTTTCGAGACTTTTTCTTGGAGACTTTTTTCCAGGGGACTTTTTCCATGCACTTGTTTTCCATGATTTTTTCCGGGAACTTTTTTTTTCTAGATTCGTGTAGTTATTCTTGATGCAGCTTTCTGTATAAGATGAGTTTGCAAAATTCAAACACGACATCGACAGTTGTATTTTGGACATATTTTTTCGGAATTTGTTTTTTTTGATATTATTCCGTGGATAATTTTTCCTATGAATATGTATGGGATTTTTTTGACCTTCCTTGACCTAGGCAACCCACTATTAAATTTACTGGAAATTTTTAAGCGGAAAAAGCAAGGGAAAAGGCCGCGAAAAAGAAAGCTTGTAAAGAAAAGCTGCGGAAAAATGCCGGCGGAAAGAAAACTAAAAAAAGCCGAGGAATTATTATTGTTTAAAAGCTTATCTAATAGTTAATTTATATTTTAAATTAAAAGTACCACCAAGTTACGGTTACAGTGGACTATTATAATACTTAGGTATTTATTGTTATTGTATTTAACTTTGTATTTTTAGTAAGAAATTAAATTATAAAATTAAAAACGGTTTTCATATTATTTAAAAGGAATTTCTTTAAAATATTTGCAGAAGTTTTATTGAATCTATGTATATTAAACCTTCTTAAGTAAAACCATAAATACAGTGAACTTCAAGAGAAAGTAGGTAAGCTTCTTATAAAAATCCAAATTTTAAAAGCTGACAATGTTTGTCAACGGATTAAGGGACTGGTTTAAGCAAAATGCAAATCCCTTCAAGATATTATGCTAGAATCAGGTAATTATCGTGGCTAATAGCTAATAGGACGCCACAAATTGGGATTTTCGGAATGACCTCAACTTTTAGGAATGTGCTTCAAACTTTATTGCTGCAGTTTCGGAAAACATTTAACTGTATCGTGATTACATAAGCATTTAATTTTTTCTGTCCGTGTTTCTTTAAATCAAATGAACATTTTAAAACGCTTTTCTTATTTATGATTTCTATGCAAAGATGGTTCGGGCTTGGCGAACGACAATCGTAAGGGGGTGTAGACAAACTGCAAAAAGAATTTACATGAACTACTGTCTGGAAAAGAGTCCTTATTAGGTAATGGTCGTATTAAAATTTTGTTGTTATGGACGCTACCGGAAGCGGAAAAAAACATGGAAGAAAAGCCTGAAAAAAAACCAGTAACCAGAACAGGAAAAAAACGAGGAAATAGGCAAAGAATAAAAACGCCATTCAAAATGTCTATACATTTGTGCAAAGAAATTGTAAAATAAATTTAAGAGATAAATTCCTTTATTCATTAAAGGTATCTACCTCTTTTAAATTTTGGTGAATTTCAAATGGTTCCAGTATATCTAATTTAAGTTTATCATCGCAAAAGTGTAAAACATTTTATAGCGTTCTTAGGGGGTGGCGAAAGAAAGTCTCGCGGAAAGAAATGCCTCGAAAAAAAGTGTCGATAAAGAAAGTGCCGCCGGAAAAAAATGCCGCGGAAAAAAGTGCTGTGTAAGTGTCAATTTGCACAGTGAAAACATATAAACAATGTAGATACCGTTATACTTAATAATTTATTTGCAAACAGTTAAAAAAATTGATACTAAATACTAACAAAAGAATCATCACTACATGATTTGATTCAGTATTTTGACACCACATACGTAAGTGGTACGTACAGGAATATTGGAGCAAATGGCGGAAATGGTGTTCCCAGGTTACGTAATATACCTTCTATGTTTCCACCACGTCTATAGAACGTGCAAGAAGCAACAATAAATGAGGAAGATCGCACGAATAACCAGACGGAAGGCTGGAATAACAGATAATGGAGTTAGGTTAGGTTAGCTTAGGTTACGTTAAGCTAGGCACCTACACGGCACTTTTTTCCGCGGCATTATTTTTCGGGACTCGTTATTGGATGTCATTACATGATTGTCTTCTCATAATGTGTTTAGTGAAATTGTATTTTTGTAGGTGTTTATATTTGTAATAACGTTCGTCGTACGGTTTTTTTGTACCTAATATCAAAATTTCTAATTGCCCGGTCTATACAGGTCGATTTTGGAAACCGGGCCACTATTGCCAACTTTTTTGGTTTTAAGGATACAAAGTTGGTTAAATTATGAGAATAGTGTAACTTTTTCTTCTGGTTACGATGGTTGAAACAAAAAAACAATTGCGCATCGCGTTTTCAAGTTATTTGTTAAAATGCCTTTTTTATTAAACGGAACGCTCTGTCTTTTTTTATATTTTTGAATTTCACATTTTATTCTTTTTAATAAAGTATAAGGTCAAACTATGATTAAATTAATAAATTAATTAATAAACAAAAGCTACTTGTTTTATGATATAGGTCACAAAATCATTAAATTAATATGTAAAAGAGTAATTATTATAGTAACTGTTCAAATTGACCCCTTTATTATCTAGACAGCAGTAAACTCTTGAATTACACTATTCGAAACTCGACATAGCACTCCGTGGTCAATGTTTACGATACATTTGTATTGGATTCGCCTAAATTTCTACACTGTTGTATCTATTTCAATAAATATTATCCTGTTGATATCCCTAGAGAAAAAAATATAGCGATTCATGTCAGGTGAGCGTGGGGGCCAACGTACAAGCCCATATGTTCCAAACCATTGGGTTCCCAACTAAATGTTTAAATAGATACCTACTATACCAGCGTTGTGTGGGGGTGCACCGTCTTGATGGCATACCAGGTAGCTTTTGTTCCACGGCTGTTGCGCTGATGTTATTAAAGTATTAGAAGCTAAAATATGACTGTCTAGATAATGATGGTGCCCAATAAAAGCAGTCACTATAATAATTATTCTTATACATATTAATTTAATGATAGTTTGACCTATACCATAAAACAAGTAGCTTTTGTTTACCGGCTGTTTCGATTATGTTATTAAACCATTAAAAGTTAAAATATAGGTTTATTTCTTATTTTCATTATAGGTTGAGCTTATACTTTTTTAAAGAGAATAAAATTTGCAATTTAAAAATATAAAAAAATATAGGGCATTCTGCGTAAAAAAAAAGTCATTTTAACAAATAACTCGAAAAGGCGACGCGAAATTGTTTTTTCGTTTTCATCATCGTAACCAGAAGAAAAAGTTACACATTTTTTCTAATTTAACCAACTTTGTATCTTTAAAAATAAAGCAGTTGGTAATAGTGGCCCGGTTCCCAAAATCACCCTGTATAAATGGAATGACAATGGAAGCAATTTAATGTATAAATGCCTAATTTTAGTAAATTGTCTGATTTTTTCTTTAGCACTAAACAAAGTGTTTAAACTGTTTTTTGTTGTGTTTGAAATTACTCTACGTATATTTTGTATATTTTGTTTATAATTTTAGCAATTTTTTCCGATTTGTCGCCAATATATGGAATCAAAGCGTATTTAATTACATCGGATTAAAAGTTTGGATAAGTTTTTTGAATAGCAAATTATTTTTTTTCCTGTAATTAATGTAGGTATCAATAAGTTTAGTATTATAACTATTAAAATATTTAGTCTGATCAAATACTTGAATCAAATCAGTCTGAGAAAAATTATATTTTGGTTTCGTTATGTTCATGACTTTTGAGCATGTTTTTTTTAGCATAATTTATTCTAATTAATTAAAGAGCTTTAACGGTTCTTGTAGATAAAATTAGTTATAATAGAGAAATTTCAGTTCTGAAACAAACTGCATATAGTAATGATTATAATACAAATAGGAAACGGAAAAACAATCCAAGGAAAAAAAGTCCACGGAAAACAATCCAGGATAAGCTCCATGAAATAAAAATTCATAGGAAAAAAAGTCCAAGGAAATAAAATCAAAAAACTTTAATAATAATTTATAATATAAATAAAACTTTTTTTTACCACCTATCTAAACCTAATAGTATGGCCAACAGCACGAAAAAAATTTTCTAAGTTTCGAGTCCCCTTTGCATATTCTTCGCAAAGTGCCTTCAATCGAATCTGCATGTTATTGCTATTTTTAAGAACTACTAAACCCTTAAAAATAGATAATTATTCTAATCTTAGCTATAATTAGGGGTGTTCGATAACTGTTTTTTGTTATCGATAACTTTTTGCGAAAAAATATCGATAATTATCGATATATCGATAACTTGTCGATATATCGATAACTTGTCGATATATCGGTAACTTATCGATAACTTATCGATAACTTATAGATAACTTATCGATAACTTATCGATAACTTATCGATAACTTACCGATAACTTATGGATAACTTTCGATAACTTATCGATAACTTATTGATAACTCATCTATGACTTATCGATAACTTATGGATGATTTATCGATATCTTATCAATACAACATCGGTAACATATCGACAATTTATCGATAAGTTATCGATAACAGATCAATAACTTATCGATAACTTATAATTTATGATATTTTAACGAAAGGAACTTAAAGACTGGTATTTAGAATGATGTATAAGATTAGATTAGAATAGAATACATCATTTTAGAAAATACAAGAAAACTTTTAAGCCTGTCTGTAGAAGATTAGTAACTGTAAGTGATAGTAAAATGTTCAAAACAGAGTTATAATCAAAAACCGCTTTTGAAATGTCATTTTACAAAAAAATTATCAGAAACAAAAGTACATTACTATTTTTCAAGCATTACATAGTTTGTAAGTTTGATACACTTTGATATTTGAAAACAACGAAAATTATTAAAAACGTAAACTTTTGATTATAGTTTTTTTTTAACTTTTTTCTTCTGCTTTTTGTTACTTATCGACAAGTTACCGGTAAGTTATTGCTAAGTTACCGATAAGCTATCGATAAGCTATTGATAAGTTATCGATAAATTATCGATAAATTGTCGATAAGTTATCGATAAGTTATCGATAAATTGTCGATAAGTTATCGATAAATTATTGATAAGTTATCGTTACGTTATCGATAACTTGTCGAGAAGTTATCGATAAGTTATCAATAAGTTATCGATAACTTATCGATAAGTTATCGATATATCGATAACTAAAAATTTTGTTATCGTTATTCGATATATCGATAACTTATCGATAGTTATCGATAACTTTGAACACCCCTAGCTATAATCACTCATTTTCTAACCTTAAGTCCATACCTGTTTGGTAACAAAATATGTAACCCCACAAAATAGTACCATTGTGTTATACTTAAAATTAAAAAGTTATTTAATTAAAAATTAAAATCTCCTTTCTACCCGCTAAATACGGACGACCCTCGTATAAAGTAACTCAACACAAAAATTAAATTAGCAACTGGGCATTATATTTTGGATTTTATTCCTTGGATTCCTACATTCAATACCAATACCTATACGGTTAAAATAAATAAATAATGTTGAAGTATTAAAGTTTAACGTTAATACATTAAAATGAACTTAAACGAAGTAAAGCTAGAACATGCCAAGAAAATATTTAAGCTCTTTTATTTCATAAAGATTGTATTCTACAGTGATAAGTGATAAGGATGATAGAGGTTTGAGTTTTAATTTAATATCGAGTCACAACATTATAGTTAAATAATAATTAGGCAAGCAACAAAAGGAAGTCGGAAAAAGTCCTCGGAAAACAGTTTACACGAAAAAAGCCATCGAGAAAACTTTCCAGTAAAAAAGTCTCCAGAAAAAGTCCTTGGAAAAAAATCTCCGGAAGTACAGTCTCAAAATAAAAAATTGTTGGATATTCAAGCTTCGTATAAGTGTCGGTTAAAATAAACGACTTCACCTGATTTTCAGATAGGGTTAGGTTAGGTTAGGTCAGGTTATAATAATCTAGCAATTCAACAGTTACAGTTCTATTCATACGAAAAAAGCAGGATAAATTTGAGTCTTAAGTTAATATTGAGTCACAACAATATAGTTAAATAAGAATTAGGCAAACAATGGAGTCGGAAAAAGTCTCTAGAAAAAAGTCACGGAACAAAGTTCCTGGAAAAGAATTTTCGGAAACAAGTTTACAGGAAATAGGTCTCCGGAAAAATGTTTCCGGAAAAAAGTCCAGGGAAATAAAGTCTCCGGGAAAAGAAGCTCCGGAAAAAAGGTCCTTGGAAATAGATCTCCGGAAAAAATTTCAATAAATCTTTCAAGCATTTTTAGTGAAGATTTTTTTTTGTGTATAATTTTTCTCGAAAACAAATAAACGTCATGGAAATAAATATAGAAATTTGAATAGAAACTATGTGTTTTCAAGCAAAATGTTTGGAAATATTTTTGTGGAGGATTCGTTCTGGATACTAATAAAGCAATAACTATTAGTTGCGTTCGGTGAAAACAAATAAACATAAATCTTTTTCAATTGTTCAGTGGCTTGGTTTCTTGAAAATTTAAATCTTCCGCAAGTCCCAGTGTGTTTTCAAAGATTATTTTTAGTTTTTTTTCTGTATTTTCCCAAAACCAGCAAAAAAACTACCTTTTGCCGTTTTTTTTATAAATAATTTTTTCTGGATTTTTTCAGATTTCTCCATTTGAACAGATGCAAACCGTGTCCCTGGACATATTTGAAGATTTTAGTAAAAGATTAACTTTTTTTATGCCCAACAAACTGCACACGCAGTTATTTGAGATTTTCTTGTGGATTTTGACCAAGCGCTTTTGCGTTGAAAATTTGGATTGCACGCTTCTCTCGAGTCACCCCAACCCAATGCCACCTCTTCCAATTTCAGTTGCCGTTCTCGTGAGTTTCAGTGATAAATCAAAATCAGTTATCAATTAGTCTGCAGTTTGTGCTCCAAGCAGTAGTTGTGAAGTTCATATCCAGAAGACGCATCCAAGAGTAGACAAAAGGGACGTTTAAAATAGAAATAATAGAGTATGTAAACATTAATTATTATTAGTAAGTACATATACTCCATTCACTTTTGATATCAATAAATTGTCAATTGCAAAGTTTGTTGGCAGCACTAGTTTGTTGGCAGCACTACTATTATTTTGTTAGTATTTTATGATTTGCTCTTAGGCTAGTAATTAAAAAAAGAATATTTTTGGTAGTTATCATAGCAGCATGCTATTTACATTATTTAAATGACATTCATCTGTTAAACTAATACAATAACCTCTTTTCATTTTTTAGGACAATAGTATAGCTTTTAAGCTGCCTACAGCCAGTGATTGAAACAGCAAAAGTAATGCGTTACAATTACCAATTACCCCAGCTAACACACCCTTGGTTTATAAACGGTTATTTTCAAACGGTTTGTCTATAACCGTTTATAAACCATCATCTAACCATCTGCGTTTGACGTTTGGAATAAACCTTAGCTAAACCATTGTGTAAGGTTGTTACAATAGTTCGAACGTTTAATATACCTTTTATAAACGTTTTGCAAAATATGATTTACAGTTTATTGTTTATAAAATATTTGAAAACGGTATCGATCTAAATCATTTATTGATGCACCTTTAGTAACCCTTTGTATAACGTTGAAAATAAACCGATTTCTATAAAACGTGTCACAAACATTTCTAAAATAATTCAATAAAAATGTGCAATAGTTTAAATTTTTAGAATGATTGCCAAATGTATTTTGTTTTAACATTCGATTGTTACAATTTAGCAAACGTTTAAAAATTGTTGCAATACAAACTATTTTTTATGCAGCTTTAGTAGCCGTTTGTCTAACGTTGCAAATAAACCGTTTTCTGTAAAACGTGTCATAAACGGTTCGAAAATAATACAAATGAAAAGCTGTCATTGTTAAAATTTTTATAATATTTGTCAAATGTATTTTGTTTTAACATTTGTTGTTACAAGTTAACAAACGTTTAACAATTGTTGCAATGCAAACCATTCTTTGGTGCACCTTCAGTAAACGTTTGTATAACGTTGGTAAATAAACCATATTCCGTAAAATGCATCACTGACGTTTCTAAAAGAATGCAATATAAAGCGTTTATTATTTAAATTTTTAAAAGGTTTGTCAAATGCATTGTGCTTTAGCACTTGAATGCTGAAATTTAGCAAACGTTTAATAATTGTTGCAATGCGAATCTTTTTTTGGTGTACCTTCAGTAACCGTTTGTACAACGTTATAATTAAACCATTTTTACTAAAACGTATCTCTGTGGTTTTGAAAAGAATGCAATCAAAACCCTTTATTGTTTAAATTTTTAAAATGTTGTTATATTCATTGCGCTTTAGCATTTCATAGCTGCAATATTGCAAACGTTTAATAATTATTTCAATGCAAATCATTTATGGAAACACCGTCAGTAACCGTTTGTGTAACGTTGTAAATAACCCGTTTTCTGTAAAACGTGCCGGAAACATTTCCAAAGGATTCTTGTAAAAGGCGGAATACTTCCTTAATTTTTTAATGTTTATGATATCTATTTTGCTTTAAAAATTGAATGTTGCCATTAGCAAACGTTTAATAATTATTGCAAAGCAAATCATTAATGAAAACATATTAAACAAGCGTTTGTGTACTATTGTAAATAAACCGTTATCTGTAATACGTGTTAGAAACATTTCCAAAAGGTTCTTATAAAAGGCATTAATTGCTTAGATATCTACAATGTTTGTGAAATGTATTTTGCTTTAACAATTAAATGTTGCAATTTAGCAAATGATTAAAAATTATTGCAATGCAAATCATTTATGAATACAACTTCAGCAACCGTTTGTGTAACGTTTTAAATAAACCGTTTTCAGTAAAACGTGTCAGAAACGTCTCCATAATGTTCTTATAAAAGGCAATTATTGCTTATATTTTTAGAATGTTTATCAAATGTATACTGCCTTAACACATGACTGTTGCTAGTCAAAAACTGTATACTAATAATTGCAGTTCAAATCATTTATTAATACATCTTCAGCAACCGTTTGTGTGACGTTTTAAATAAACCGATTTCTGTAAAACGTGTCAGATGCGTTTCCAAAATCTTCTTATGAAATGCATTATTAGCTTACGTTTTTAGAATGTTTATCAAATGTATATTGTTTTAACATATTAATGTTGCAATTTACCAAACGCTTAATAATTATGGCAATGCAAACCATGTATGGAAGCACCTTAAGTAAGCGCGTGCGTAGCGTTATAAATAAACCGTTTTCTGTAAAACCTGTCAGAAATGATTCCTAAATTTCTTATAAATTGCGTTAATTGCATACGTTTTTATAATGTTTATCAAATGTATATTGCTTTAACATTTGATTGTTGCAAACGCTCAATAATTATTGCAATACAAATCATTTACGGAAACACCGTCAGTAGGCGTTTATGTAACGTTATAAATAAACCGTTTTCTGTAAAACGTGTTAGAAACGATTCCAAAAGGTTCTTATAAAATGCATGAACTGTTTACGCTTTTAGAATGTTTATCAAATGTATATTGTTTTAACATATTAATGTTGCAATTTAACAAACGCTTAATAATTATTGCAATGCAAATCATTTATGGAAACAATGTCAGTAAGCGTTTGTGTAACGTTATAAATGAACTGTTTTCTGTAAAACGTGTTAGAAACATTTCCAAGAGGTTCTTATAAAATGCAATAATTGCTTACGTTTTTAGAATGTTTATCAAATGAACATTGCATTAACATATTAATGTTGCAATTTTACAGACGCTTAATAACTATTGCCGTGCAAATCATTTATGGAAACAATGTCAGTAAGCGTTTGTGTAACGTGTTAACAAGCAATTCAATACGGAGGCAAACGATACGCAGATGACATCATCCCGCTGGTAGTTTACATTGAAAGTCACGTTCGGCACGGCCCTGCTAATTTAAGTCCCAATAATAAAATTATTGTGCAATGTGAATAAAAGATGTATTAAATTCTGTATGAGAGAAGAATATAAGTTTGCTTTCCAGTCCGAACGGATGTGTTGTATTTTATTTGTCATCTTAATATCTCAGAAGTGCGATAAGAACCTATAACCATCCAAATTTTATTTTTTACGTGATTGTACATTGAGCTAATAGTGAATTGTAAATATATGTGACATTACTAAAATAGTGAACTATAAAAAAAAAACAACATGAGTTCGTCGGATAGTGAAAATGAAGCCGGTCGTTATGTGCGCGCACCAACAAAAAAACGGCGAACGGAAAATACTGAGACCGTATCCGAGGTTGATCAGTTAGTGGCTGAAAAATTGAAAATAATCCTGGGACAAACTAGCGAGTGGACACAAAACGGCACTTTGCAAAAATATAGTGGCAAGGCGGATTTGATTCCGTTGTTCGACCCAGAACATTCTGAAATTACTGCATCCAACTGGCTGCATAAAATTGAACAGATTGGAATGATCCATAATTGGAGTGATGAAAACAAGTCTTACTGCATGCAGTCCCGTCTTGCTGGTTTAGCAAAAGTGTGGTATAACGGTTTGACTGATTACGATTTGACATGGATGTCATGGAAGGGTGCGATTGAGCGTGCATTCCCGTCCCATACCGATTACGTGGACTTATTGAAGCAAATGTTAAACAGACACAAAAATAGGGAGGAAAGCATGATGCATTATTTCTACTCAAAAAACATGCTAGTGAAGAAATGTGGCTTAAGTGGTGCCAATGCAGTTTCCTGCATAATAGATGGCTTACCATTCCAACTACAAGGGAATGCGAAAGCAGGAAACTATCAAAGCCCAGATGATTTATTTTATGGATTCCTAAGCAAAACAGAAAACTACTATATTCATCGTAATACCGGATCTACTGCCAGTACTAGTCGACCCACTACTTCCGATCTAATCCAGTGTCACTTGTGTAAGAAGTTTGGACACAAAGCAAGGCATTGCAATTCCAAGAGGTCACTAAAGACGACCGGGGACACCGGGGGACAGCATTCAATAATCCGTTGCTCAGGCTGTGGGAAAAGCGGCCATACAGAAGAGGTATGCTGGTCAAAACCAAGGGTAAAGACGACCTGCTCAAAATGCGGCAAGCTGGGGCACGACGAACGCAATTGTTGGACCAAGCCAGGCTCATCTGCAACTTGTGCGATTTGTGGAAAAGTGGGCCATCTAGCAGCAAAATGTTGGTCCAAGGACAAGATCAAGGATGTCAAGATACTACAAGGGCAAGTGTCCAATACATTTTATAGTGTTTTAGTAATCATTAATAAACAAAATTTTAATGGGTATATCGATACCGGTAGTCAAGTGAATGTGGCACATATTTCGGTAGCAGAAAAATTAAATTTGAAATTAGCTCACTGCGATTTAATTGTGAGAGGTTTTGGAAACTCTTTTGTGGTGCCTAACGGAATGTGTGAGGTGCAAATAAATATTGGAAATGTATTTATTGTTACACCAGTATTGTTTGTGCCAATAGAAATGAACGGTTATGATATAATTATTGGGCAACCTATCATAAACAATAATAATGTTATGCTTGTTATTTCTGGGAATCAGGTAGAATTAAAATCTGCTAATGAAAGTGCGAGTTATTGTACCGGTAAGAATGAGAAGATACCAATTAAAGTTTATGAGCACACACATGTGCAGGGTTATAAAGTTAAGCGAGTATTGGTCACTCTGGAGAGTATTGAAGAAATTGTTTTTGTTCATGCTGACCTGGTTACGAGGGGTGATCAACAATTTTGTATTCAAGGTAGCTTAATAAGTGGCCCAGTCCAGACGTTAAATGTTATAAATTTGAGTCCAAACCCCATTTGCTGGGAGAGAGGGTATTTGTTAACCAAAGGATTTAAATTATCAATTCCGGGTAGAGTTAAAGTTATTCAAGAAATCGGTAACTGCCTTTCGCTGGAAGTTGAACGGATTACAAGCGGAAATTTAGCGAAAGAAAACCGAAATAAACTGGAAATGTTGTTACAAAAATTTAGTAACTGTTTCGCGCGGGATACTTTTGAATTAGGTAACAGCTCTACTGTTGAGTTGAAAATACACCTTTCGTCCGACAAACCCGTAGTACATAGGCCTTATCGACTGCCCGAATTTGAGAAACACATCGTGAGAAATAAAGTAGGTGACCTTTTAGCAGGGGGCATTATTAGAGAATCTTATTCGAATTTTTCTAGTCCCGTCGTGCTAGTAAAAAAGAAAACGGGGGATTACCGATTATGCGTGGACTATAGAAAGTTGAATTCTATCACAATTAAGGACAAATATCCTCTACCATACATTGAAGACCTCATCAGCAGGTTGCGCAATAAGCAATATTTTTCTAGTCTTGACATGGCACAGGGCTATTATCAAGTTCCCGTAGCTCATGATTCGATTCATAAGACAGCTTTTGTAACTCCGGATGGCGAATATGAATTTCTTAGGATGCCATTTGGGCTCGCCAATGCCCCCTCTACGTTCCAGCGTATGGTCAATAAAGTACTAGGTAAATTAAGGTTCGACAAAGTCATAGCTTATCTAGATGACATTTTAATACCGACGAATACAGTCGAGGAAGGTTTAGCAGTTTTGGAAGAGGTCCTTGAACTATTGGCGGAGGCAAATTTAAAGCTCAATATTGAAAAATGTTCATTTTTGAAGCCTAGTATTAATTTTCTTGGATATGAGATTTCGGGGGAGGGAGTAAGACCTGGTGATCACAAAATTAAAGCTGTTGAAAACTTTAAAACTCCTTCGAATTTACACGAGCTAAGGCAGTTCCTAGGTCTTAGTTCCTACTTCCGAAGGTTCATAAAGGATCATGCTAAGATCGTTTCTCCGCTCACACTCCTTTTGCGCAAAAATGTACCATGGAATTGGGGAGATGAACAAACGAACGCAGTTACTGCTATTAAAGATATTTTAATTAAAAAACCTTTACTAAAAATTTATGACCCACAAGCACAAACAGAATTGCACACTGACGCGTGCAGCAAGGGCATTGCTGGCATTTTGTTGCAATACGAGGGAGACAAACTAAAACCTGTAGCTTATTTTAGTAGGGCTACGTCACGCGATGAAAGCCTATATCATTCCTACGACTTGGAAACATTGGCCATCATAGATTCAATTAAGAGGTTTCGAGTTTACTTAGTGGGAATACACTTTAAAATAGTCACTGATTGTAGCGCGGTACGAAATACTTTTGAAAAGAAAGACTTACTGCCAAGGGTCGCCCGGTGGTGGCTGAGCATACAAGAGTATGACTTCAAGATAGAACATCGTTCGGGGAACAAAATGAGACATGCCGACGCACTCAGCAGAAACCCGGTACCTAATGTACTTCTGTTAGACACGTATGATTGGATATTGGCTTTGCAAATGCAAGACGAGGATATACGTTTAATAATGGGCAAGTTAGCTAGAGCAAGTGATCAAGAACTCTTGAACACATATGTGATTAAAGACGATAGATTGTATAGGAAAACATTAAATGGCGAGATCAAGCTGGTTATACCCAAATCAGCGCGATTTAGTTTAATGAGGAAATACCATGATGATATCGGTCACGTGGGTCTAAAGCGTTGTGAATCCCTAATTAAAGAAAAATTTTGGTTCAAAAACATGACTAGGTTTATAAAAAAATATGTCACTGCGTGTTTGGACTGTCACTATAAGCGTGGTCAATACGGTAAAAAGGAGGGTTATTTGTTTCCCATAGACAAACCCGCAGAACCGCTGCATACATGGCACATTGACCATTTAGGGCCATTCTGTAGAAGTCATAAGGGCAACTCTTATATTTTTGTGATAGTGGATTCATTCGCCAAGTTTGTTTTAGCAAGACCGACAAAAACAGTAGGGGCACAAGAAGTTGTTGATCACTTAAATGACTTGTTCAGTATGTTCGGCACTCCTAAACGAATTATTTCTGATTGTGGAAAGGCCTTCAAAAGTACAACGTTTAAAGCATTTGTACTCCAGTATCAAGTGAAGCACATTTTAAACACGGTTGCAAGCCCCAGGTCCAACGGGCAAGTAGAACGATATAATCGTACTATCCTTAATGGGTTAAATACTTCCATTGAAAATGAAAGCGATTGGCAAAAGGCGTTACCAAATGTCATATGGGGTATGAATAACACAGTCAATAGTAGTACAGGGTATACACCTCATTTACTTATGTTCGGCTTTGAAAAGAATCGCCACGCAGATTTAGGGGAAAACGAGTTCGTGGGTGCAGAAAATGTTAGGAATAAGGCAAAAGAAAATATGGACAAACAGGCCAATAAAATGAAAAGACGCTTTGATGCAAAGCGGAAGATGAGCCAGCTATATAAAGTAGGAGAGTTGGTGTTATGGTCTGGGGCAGATAAAAATTCTAAAGAAATTAGTAGAAAGGTCGGTTATTACAAGTTCGGTGGGCCTTATAAAGTGAAGAAGGTACTAGGTAATGATCGATATGAAATTGTTGCCATCAAGGGTTTAAAGGGGTATAAAAGGTTTAAGGCCGTAGTGTCGGCCGAAAAGTTAAGGAAATGGGGAGGTGGAGTAATAGAGGATACTGAGAGTGATACCGAGCTCAACAGCACGGATGAGCTTATTGACTTGTTAGAAGGGTAGTTTAGTTAGATAAGATAAACAAAATGTACTCTACAAAGTTGCTGTCAGGAAAATGTTATGTAACAACAAAATAAAGTAAATTCGAATAAGGCTTATTCTGGTATATATAAAAAAAAAACAGTAAATTTGTGGTAACAGAGGACACAAACATTCTCTATGCTAGCGTTATCTAGAGTACCATTGTAAAACACATGGTTTCTCAGTCAGAACATACGTAACAGGATTGAACCAATGTTGTTTTGGTCCAATTAAAGGGAGAAAAAAACCTTAGGTATTAAGTTAGGTGAGGTTAGTACTCTTGAATTGCAATTTACCTTTATGTTTGACAGAGACACGCCCAGCAATCCTGGATATTACACTACTGGCGAGGCCACCAGTAAGTCAGGGAGGCCGAGTGTTAACAAGCAATTCAATACGGAGGCAAACGATACGCAGATGACATCATCCCGCTGGTAGTTTACATTGAAAGTCACGTTCGGCACGGCCCTGCTAATTTAAGTCCCAATAATAAAATTATTGTGCAATGTGAATAAAAGATGTATTAAATTCTGTATGAGAGAAGAATATAAGTTTGCTTTCCAGTCCGAACGGATGTGTTGTATTTTATTTGTCATCTTAATTAACGTTATAAATGAACTGTTTTCTGTAAAACGTGTTAGAAACATTTCCAAGAGGTTCTTATAAAATGCAATAATTGCTTACGTTTTTAGAATGTTTATCAAATGAACATTGCATTAACATATTAATGTTGCAATTTAACAAACGCTTAATAATTATTGCAATGCAAATCATTTATGGAAACAATGTCAGTAAGCGTTTGTGTAACGTTATAAATGAACTGTTTTCTGTAAAACGTGTTAGAAACATTTCCAAGAGGTTCTTATAAAATGCAATAATTGCTTACGTTTTTAGAATGTTTATCAAATGAACATTGCATTAACATATTAATGTTGCAATTTTACAGACGCTTAATAACTATTGCCGTGCAAATCATTTATGGAAAGCCTTCAGAAAGCGTTTGTGTAACGTTATAAATAAACCGTTTTCTGTAAAACGTGTTAGAAACGTTTCCAAAAGGTTCTTATTAAATGTATTAATTGCTTACTTTTTTAGAATGTTTATCAAATCTATATTGTTTTAACATTTTGATATTGTAATTTAAAAAACGCTTAATAATTATTGCAATGCAAATTATTTATGGAAACAACGTCAGTAAGCGTTTGTGTAACGTTGTAAATAAACCGTTTTCTGTAAAACGTCTTCGAGACGTTGCTAAAGGGTTCTTATAAAATGCATTAATTGCTTATGTTTTTATAATATTTATCAGATGTATATTGATTTAACATATTAATGTTGCAGTTTAACAAACGCTCAATAATTATTGCAATACAAATCATTTATGGAAACACCGTCAGTAGGCGTTTGTGTAACGTTATAAATAAACCGTTTTCTGTAAAACGTGTTAAAAACGATTTCAAAAGGTTTCTGATAATAATTCTGCAAGAAATTTTCGTTCGCCAATATTCCAATCTTCAATCTTTAAACCAAATTTACTGATTTTCTCAAAAAGAGAGCAACTTTTAATATTTATTGAATTATGCCGCCGGACTAGAAGGAAATATTTGTAAATAATTTATTGGTACATACCTGTATGATCAATTATATACAGGGTGTATTAAAACATGCGGCTAATAATTACACCACGCAATTCTACGTAAAAAAACAAGCAAAAAACTCGGATACAATTTTAGTGTTAACTCTTTGATTAAGGAGTTATTAATGCTCAAACTTTGAAATTTTTTTCGACTATGGTTGAGAAATAGATTTAAATAGTATCAACAACACATAATTCAACAATTAAAATAAGTAATCAAATATAAATTATAACATTTTGGTAATTAGTTTACTTATAATTTAATATTTAAGAATTCAAAATCTTCGCGATTTATAGTTTTGGAAGACGTTGCAACTATGCATTATAAGCTGGGTTTATTTTTAAAATGTAATAATAGAAAACACATACTTGATTTAATTGCAGAATCACAAACATATACGATCAAGGGTAACTAAATGCATGTCTCTTAGCTTTAAATTGTACCGCGTTGCCAAATTAAAAAACCTTTAAGTGCTTATAATTTAAAGACTCTTCGTCTAAGACCAAATTGGTGTTAAAGTTTTTTGCTTGTTTATACTTGTCGAACGACCCAATTGTTCTATAGGAAAACTAATATCTGTAGCAGTGTTTCTATAGTTGCGTTTTTCTTAAAATAAATTTGGTCTTCGACGGAATATACACTCTAGAGATAGCTTTTATATCGTGAGGTCCTATCGAGAAAACACACTGTGAATTACGATATTCTTATTTATTTTAGATAAATTCTTGTGATATTTTAAAAAAGCGCCTCTAAGCACTTACCCTTTTTAAACAAATACGTTTAAAATGACGCGAGGTATTGTAGCAATACGTATTTACGTTGTAAATTTACATTTAATTATTTATTAATTGTTCAGGAAAGTAAAAAACAGATTAAAAAGAATTAAGCACTACAACTTCCTCTTGCACACCCTTTAAATAAACAAATATTTTTTAGTTCAACAGCATCAACGATGTCGACGAATAAATGAGAAGCGTTTATTTGCAACACCCATGTAACGGAAAATTTTAAAACCAAGTCGGTAAAACTGACCAAAGCGGGTTTGTTTGGCGTCTTACGCGTCAAAGAAACGTGATTCAACAATAGCAAAATTTTACAGTTTGAGTGGCTGTACTTAAAAGTTTTATGCAAATCTCAAAAGGAAAGATATCTGTCCGTAGACAAGAATTACAAACCGCTGTAAATCACTTGGTGCCTCTACGTACCGTACGCTCAAAAGCTGTAACAAAAATTATATCGCAATTTTAATAATATTTTGCTTTTTATTAATTTAAATAAATCCAAATCTTTAAATATTTGCTTTATTCAGAAGTTTAGTAGTTTATTAAAATGTGGTTCTTCCTGATTACATCCGTCCGTTCCCAAAACTTAGGATAAAATTTGAAAATGGTTGCGAAATGCTATTGAAGTTTACCGAACAATAGCACTATTCAGGTACTATACAAAAAATGACGTCACATGATCCTAGAAGCAACCTTTCATTGAGTAAATAATTATGACAAATTTCCTTCTGATCGCAAACCTGAACTACTTTAGAAATGAAAGTCAATTTTCAAAAAAAATTTGAATGTAGAACTCGGTGTGAGTGTGTCAAATAGTCATAGAAGAAACTTTTGATTAAGAAAAAAAACTCTGTGTTGTTTGATTTTGGTAGCTAACCTGAATTGATCTAAATATTCGACAAACTCAATGTTCAAAAACTCGGTACGAGTTCGTCAAATGATCACAGAAGCAATTTTTTATCAAGGAAAAAACTTTGAGTTCTTTCAGTTGTTCGTTTACCTAAACAGGTGTTTCGACCTATAAAATTTAAATTTTGGTGAAATTTTGTATTTTAAGGTATTTTGAGATAGAAAAAAATTATAATTAATATTTTTAAAATTTTACAAAAATTTACTCCTAAAATTAAAATGTTTAGATTTTGATGAAATTTCTTATTTTAAGGGTATTTTGAGCTAGAAAGAAATAATTATTTTGAAAAATTTTCATTCCTAAAATTAAAATTTTTAAATTTTTATGATGTTGGTTTTTAAGGTGTTTTAAGCTAAAAAAAATTATAATTATGATTTTAAAAATAATAAAAAATAATAAAAAAAATAATTTTAGGATTTTGATGAAATTTGGTATTTTAAGGTATTTTGGACTACAAAAAAATTTTATTTCTAAAATTTTAAGAATTTTCACGCTTAAAATTTACATTTTTATTTATTTATGAAATTTGCTATTTTAAAGGTATTTTGAGCTAGAAAAAAAATTGTTTTTAAAATTTTAAAAATTTTCACGCTTAAAATTTACATTTTTGTATTTTTATGAAATTTTGCATTTTAATGTGTTTTGAACTAGAAAACAAAAATTATTATTTTTAAAATTTTAAAAAGTTTTACCCCAAAAATTAAAATTTATAAATTTTGATGAAATTTGTCATTGAAGGTATTTTGAGCTAGAAAAAGATAAAAATTATTATTTCAAAATTTTAAAAATTGTTATCCCTAAAATTAAAATTTTTATATTTTGATGAAATTTGGTATTTTAAGATTTTAGGTTTAAGCTCGAAAAAAATATAAATTGTAGCGTGACGCACCCTTGCAACCAAGGGTGCATTAAGGAAGGCACTTGAGGGGAAAGGGAAGACTGCGCAGGGAGTGAAACTGCGAACAAAAGTTAAGTAGTAAACTCAAGGGTGTTGCGTGCGGTCGGTTCCTCGCAGTAATAGTGAACTTGGTTTTTTTTTCGATGTTTTGGTTTCTCACCTTTAATTTATTTATTTATTCTGATGCCATCTACAGAAAAAAAATTTCCAATTACAGGTGGCAACCCATTACAAAAAATCAAATCATATCAAATGTGTGCATGACAACAATAACAAAAGAGAAAGAAAAAAAATAAAAATTTGACATAGTACTCTTATTAATTAATACATAATATATTCCGATAACATAATTTAAAGAAATAATAATATAATTGTGATAATAATAATGATAATAACATTGTACTCGTTTTAATTAATAGATAACATGTTCGAATAGCAGAATTTACAAAAAAAAAGTAGGTATTTTAGGATTTTCATCTGAGAAAAGAATTATGTTAATGAATTATGTTCATATATTATCTTAGTGAAGTCTGTGAAGGCAGGCGTTTTTAAATTGTTTGAATGTCAATGAAAAAATATCTACAGAATTGGATATTCCATTATATAGCGATGAGAGACGATAAACAGGTGAGTTCATGGCATAATTACTTCTAGGAGTATGCAAATAAAAAGTGGAACGACTACGATTATTTCTAGGTACTGTAAAAGCAAATTTACTCAAAAGAAAAGAATTGTCAACTTGTGAGTTTATTAGTTTAAATAGATGCAGTAAAGAGGACAGTGAACGACGGTTATCAAGACTTATACAATTAAATGTTTGTAATAGTTGATAATAAGGCGTATGAGCGGGGTATTGCTTAGTTATTTTGAATGATAGATATTTTAAAAACTTTTTCTGAACATTTTCCAACATTTGCTTTTGATAAAGATAAAAAGGGGACCAAACTACCGAAGAAAATTCTAAGGTCGTTCTTACATATGCATTGTAAAGTTTAACAATAGTTTCAGCATGTGTGAAATGGTGAGAGTTTCTGATAATAAAACCGAGGTTCTGATAAGCTGATTTTGTTGTTTGTATCAGGTGATTAATAAAAGAGAGTTTTTGATCAAAGACGACACCGAGATCTTTAGTTTGCGTTTTAGAATTAAGAATGCTTCTGCTCATCTGGTAATTAAAAATTAACGGTTGCAAAGTTCGACCATAACGTATTACGAAACATTTGCTGGTATTGAAAAATAGTTGATTGTCGGTGCTCCAGAGCAAAATATTATTAATATCTGCTTGAAGGTGGCGACAATCATTAATGTTATTTATTACAGAAAAAAGTTTAAGATCATCTGCAAACATAAGACAATTGGAATGTTGTAGACACTCAGGAAGATCGTTTATCAAAATAATAAATAATAAAGGGCCAAGGTTTGCCCCTTGCGGTATTCCGGAATTAACGTTATATGTGTCAGATTGCGCGTTATGATACACAACATACTGTTGCCTATCGCGTAGATAAGAAATAAAAAATTGTAAGAGATTGTTCGAAAAACCATAGTTGTTCAATTTTTTCAGTAATATGTCATAATTAACTTTATCAAATGCTTTTTCGAAATCTGTATAAATTACGTCTACTTGTTTATTGCTAGCAAAGGCTTCGGTGACAATTTCTACAAAATTGAGTAAATTCGTTTGCGTCGATCTCTGTGGCATAAATCCGTGCTGGCATGTGGTTAAGTGAGGTTTTACATGGGCGTATATATATTTATGTAAAATAGATTCAAAAAGTTTCGCGGGAGCGCATAGTACTGCTATTGGTCTATAATTTTTGATATCAATTTTTAAGCCGCTTTTAAATATAGGACAAACCTTGGCCGTTTTCCATATTGTCGGGTAAGTGCACGTTTTTAAAGCAAGGTTGAAAATGTATTGTAACGGTTCAGTGAAAAAATCAGAACAGCCTTTTAATATGTACATAGGAACTTCATCGCTACCTATGGCTTTCTTGCCCGGCATTGATTTGAGGGTTGCTGCAATGTCAACGAGTGTTATTGTCGATATATTTAAAATAGCTGCATTATTCAAAGAAACATCGCTCAAAACAAATGCTGCCGGCGTAGGACTGTATACAGATTTAAAGTGAGCTGCGTACGCATTGGCTATATCTACGTTGTTATAAAGGTTGTTGCCATTAAAGGTCATTGTCGATTGTGTAGAAACTGTAGTTTTTTTTATTTTTAATGTATTTTCAAAAATTTCTGGGATCTTCCTGAATGCCAGCTTCAACTCCGGATATATGAGTTTTATATGTTTGTTTTATTTCGGATTTAATTTTAGCCCGCAAATGCTTAAATTCCTGAAGGAGGTTCTCAAGTTCAGGTTGAGGCAGGTCACGTTTCATCATTTGCCTTACTCTACTCTTACGCTTAATATCTTTAATTATGTCGCGAGAAAACCACGATGGAAACTTTTGTTTTTTAACTAGTGTTTTTGGAACAGATGAATCAAAAACACGATAAATAATTTCATAAAATATTTGTAAAGCTACATTAACATCTGTACATTGATAAACAGTTTCCCAACTTGTTTTTGCAAATTCATTATACATTAACAAGAAATTTGCTTTCCGAAAATTATATTGCGATTTTTGAGGATTGGTTACACTATTAATTGGTACTGTACTGTGATAATTAAATTCACATGATAAACTGGGATGATGTAAATCTTCTTGTACTGGTGGGTCAAGACATCTGTCACAAGTTACATCGCAATTAACTAGCAGCAGATCAAGTAACCTGCCATTAATATTTTTGTTGTTGTTTAATTGAAGTAAATTATTAAGTTCTAAAAAATTTAACAAGTCTAACTCTAATTCGCCATATAATGAAACATTCACAAATTTGGGTAAATTAAAATCGCCTACTATAATAACGTTAGAATTAAATATATCGTAATTACGTAAACAGGTATCGTAAAATTCTTGATAGTGAGCTGATGGAGAGTTTGGAGAAAAATACATGACGCAAACATACAGATACTGATTTTTTATATTTATACGTACCCATAGTCCCTCAAGAGAAATATCGAGTTTTGGAACCAATTCACTGTGCAAAATGTTTTTTACTGCAATTAATACTCCACCAAGTCGATACTTCCCCGTGGACTCCGGGTCTCTATCTTTTCGATATACTGTATAACGGTTATCAAGTATTTCTGAGCTATGAATTGAGTCGTTCAGACCAGTTTCAGTTAAGGTAATTATATCAAAATTGTCAGACAAGAAACTTGTATATATTTTATGTGTTTTTGTGCGCAGACCTCTTACATTTTGATAAAAAATAGTCAAACTTGAGCTAGTGCACATCACTAAAATCTTTAACAGATTTAATTACATAACTCTTGCTGTTCTCGTTTTTCCGCATAAAAATTTTACCATTTCGTACCCAGACATACTTGACGTTGTTATCTTTCTTAAAGATTTTTGCCTTTGCAAATAACTGCCTGTTGTATTGAGTAAGTGATTCGTTGATAAAAATGGTGTGGTTCTCTGTTGCTAGCTTACGAATGTCATCGGGCATTTCACTTATCTTGAATTCTCGCTTTACTTTCCTACATCTTAAGAATTCGTCCTTGTTCATTCTGCTGATGAATTTGACTATGATGCCGCGAGGGTGCGTGGGGTTATTCGGGTTTGCTTTTAACCGATGAATCGCATCAATCATGGATGGTTCTAGCTTGAAGCGAACAGCGTGTGCGACCATTTGTACCACCGAGATAATATTCTCGTTTTTTGCCTCTGGCACTCCATGAATTTCCAAGCAATTATTTCTCGAGTATTGCTCTATAGCATTCATTTCCATCTTAATTTCTTCGTTTTCCTTCTTCAGTACTTCATTTTCTGCTGATAACGTATTGATCCTCTCTAGACAACTATTTATTAATGCTTCTTGATTTGTGAGTAATTTATGATTTGAATCGATTTTTTCGTGACACATGTTCAAGGATTCAGCCATGGTTTTCTGCTCGCTCGTCAGTGCTTGTAGTTGCTTTAAAATTTTCTGCATTGTGTCGTTAACCGTGTCTTTCTTGAGTGATTTGTTAATACACTGGGGGCAGGTCCAGGATAGTAGAATATTTATGCAATCTTGGGTTAAACTAACGCAAGACCCATGGTAATATTTTTCGCATGTTTTGCACTTTACCTTGGTCGCTTGCCGCGATATTTCAATGTCACACACGGTGCATACTCCGGCCATGACTTTGTAGTGAGGTTATATTTCGCACTAAACTTTATACAATATTAGTACAGTACTGAAATTCAATTATATCACAGGGCACAATTGATTAACCAAGTTATTAAATAATTCTGACTATAATTACTTCTTAATATTGGCAATAAACAGTTATTTTCAGAGCAGCTAGTATGAACGTACATACATCAACAGCGCATGCACGCACTTTCGTTTCGTTTATATTCAGTAAATAAATATAGTAGTTTTGCCAACTAAACGTTTTGTTATTTATTTGTGCATTGAAGTAACTACCCCGTTACAATCTGGCGCCCAACTAGTGGTACATTTTTGTTGTTTTTAACTAAAAATAAAACCCATTCCATAATAACCTGCAGGCCAAAATTTATAATAAATACGTGTAAAATTACAGTGCAAAATAAAATATATTTAAAATCTACTGGATATAAAGACAGCATAGTGGAGAAAATTAAAAAACGGGGTTTGCTTTTGTTCGAGTGCTGGTGTGAAAGCGTCACTCGCCATTTTATTCGTCACCCACAACAGCTCGAGCCACCCCTCTGTTCACTTTCTTGATGTTTCGACGCAACGACCGCCATTTTCTCACAGCACCCTCAACGACTTGCAACTGTGACGTCAACAACCAAACCGCCAGCGGGTACTTAATGGAAAGTTACCCGAATCGCAACAAAGAAATTACTGAAGGTAACTTTGTTTACGCTCTGCGGAAGGTAAGGGACAACAGTTGTTTGAAAGACAGTAAAAAGTGTCAAATAATCATCGAACGTTCTGACAGCAGTGTTAAGTGTTGATTATTGCCACATGAACATTGAACTGTTAATTTACTACACGAACACTAGTTTGCTTTTAACAACAACAGATATTTTCTTTACAACCTTAATGTTGCATGATTCTCGTTGTAGTTACATGAACGTTGTATTGCCATTTTTTTTAACAAGAGTTTATTTTTAAACAAATTTATTGTTGCATGTTTCTCTTGGTTGTTACAGGAGCGTTGTACTGCCATTTTTTTTTAACAATCACAGATATATTTGTTTACAAATTTCATGTCATACCTTTCATTATTGTTACATGAACGTCGTATTGCCATTTTTTTTTAACAACAAGAGTTTGTTTAGTGTTAAGACAATGTTATGTATATTTATAATTTTCAGGTATTGTCGACTCGTTTTATATTATTATAATTATAATTAATGTATTTAACTAGTAAATATATCGCTTTTGCTAAAATTGAATTTTATTTTAAACAATATAGGTAACATTTTCATTGCTTTAATGTAAGACTAATTAAAAATGTTAACGATCAAATACGTTGACGAAAGATTTAACAGTAAACGTTTTAAAAAGGTTATGCATGACTATATTTGACAAATGCTAAAAGCAAACATTTAAAAAAGGTTTTCTGGTCAACGCCAAACAATTGTATAATTCATAGCTTTGGCAAATACAAATAACAAGCGTTTAAAAATGGTTTTTAGAAAGCCATTATCAATGGTGAGTAAACAAAGGTCAAATAATCGTTTTAACTCATAGCTTTAGCAAATACAAATAACAAACGTTTACAAATGGTTTTTAGAAAACCAATATCAATGGTTTGTAAACAAACGTTAAATAATCGTTTAACTCAAAGCTTTCGCGAATACAAATAATAAACGTTTAAACTTAGTTTTTAGAAAACCATTACCAATGGTTAGTAAACAAACGTCAAATAATTGTTTAACTCATAGCTTTGGCGAATGTAAAATATATACGTTTAAAAATAGTTTTTAGAAACCCATTACCAATGATTAGTAAAGAAAGCGTTGTAGAATGTTTTTAAAATAACTATAGTTAAAGATAGACGAAGATTGTCTAACAAATGTTTCTACAAAAACCATTATTAAACGTTAGAAAACACGTTTAATAAAGCTGTGAAAATAACGTCAACCAAATTATAGTTAAATATTGAAAACACGTTTTACAAACGTTTGTATTATAGCAAAAATTTGTTAGAAATCTGAGACAAACCTTTAAAGAAGGTTAGGTGCACACACACCGTATATTATTAACGCTTAATAGTGCTTTATGAAACGTACGTCTTTAACGGTAATACGTATATTTCAAACGTTCCACCAACGTTTGTCTGTCGGACACCTTTTAGTTTGTCAAAGGTTTGTTGCAAACCTTACGTAAAGGTATAATTGGTTTGAGTTTTACGTTTGAGAAACGTCGCACAAACCATTTTTTGGTTTTATGTGTTAGCTGGGATACGTCACAAAATTGGTGTATTATTTTTGCCACTAGCGTATTCGCCCCAATGATTATTAAATACTAAAAAGATGTTAAAATTTTTTGTTTATTTTTTTTCATTGGAAGAGTATTCTTAGATAGAAAAAACTAATGTATTACCAGTTACTGAATCCCGGAAAAAAGTGCCGCAGTAAAAAGTTAGCAGTAAAAAGTGCCGCGGCAGAAAGTGCCGTGGAAAAAAGTGCCGCCGGAAAAATAGTGCCGCAGAAAAAAGTGTCATGAAGGTGCCTAACCCAACTCCATTATCTGTTATTCCAGCCTTCCGTCTGGTTATTCGTGCGATCTTCCTCATTTATTGTTGCTTCTTGCAACGTATGTGGTGTCAAAATACTGAATCAAATCATGTAGTAAATTCTTTTGTTAGTATTTAGTATCCATTTTTTCTGTTTATAATAAATTATTAAGTATAACGGTATCTATATTGTTTGTATTATTTTATTTTACAAGAGCAAATGTCACATTTACACCTACACGGCACTTTTTTCCGCCACCCCTAGTTGCTTGTGAACGCATTACAATTATTCGTTACTGAAAACGTTATATAATTACACTAAATGGATTGCTTGTAATTAATTACTACCAGCTACTGCCTACAGATGTACAGAATATTTCTTTTAAACCGAAACGCTTTAAAGAGACAACAACTCTCATCATATTACAGGGTCGTAAATGTTAACGACTGTAAACAGAGCTTAGGTCACAGAGAAGAGTAACCAAGAAAACGCCTAAGGCAGGGGCCAATTTTTTTTTGAAGAGAAAATTAATATTTTTGAAAACAATTCCTCGGTATTAAATAAAAGCAAGCAATTTAGCTTGTACAACTATTTCTTAATCGTTTTTCGTTTACTTAATAAAAATGCATACATTTTTTATTTTCAAAAACTCATAGAGGGCATCACAGAGAAATTAGCGGACTGGCACCTAACCAAATTGTAGCTCATTCCTAGCGTCATTTACCTATACAATTTTCGAGTAATATTTTCTTGAAAATTTCCTTAGTTTTTATTTCACAATTTTCATGCGTTTGTAAATTTCCGTACTTAGTAATATTTTCTATCTGTAGAGCTACTGCAAAACCAGATTTGTTTCAGATCTGTCAACTAGTTTTGATTAATAAAGCGTTAAAGTCTAAATTTTTTAAAAATTCTAGCGGCCGCCATTTTGAGGTTGGAAAGTTCGGAAAAAAGCATTTGTTTTGACCTAGGGTCTTCTACTAGATTCCGCTATATTTAAAAAAAACAACAACAAAATTTTTTTTTGTTTCCAGTTCCGAAGCGCAAGTGGCAGTTATCGCTTAGCTCGTTGTAAGCTAGTCCGTAGATGAATCTTTGTCAGTGTTAAGAAAATTTCTCATTAAATTTCAAAGGGATGTCTAGTAATCCCTGGTTAAAGCCAAGAAGATGTTGAACGCAGGTAAAATGAACGAATACTTTAGGTAAATCTATTAAGGTACAGACGTGCATGCAAGGTCGAGATATTGGAAACTGGAAAGATTGATATTTGCTTATTTTTAGGGGAAAAAAGTTGTAAAAGGACGGGTCCCTAGCAGGCCTCACGACTCACGGGTCCTGGTTTTGTGAAACCTGCGGAACCCCGGTATTTACGCCCACTGTGTACAAGACAATCGTTGGACAACTCCGGATTTTGACTTCTTAGGGCATAAGGAATAACTTGGGGTAGTTCAAACGTTTCAAATTTCAAAAGTGCCTACGTAATAATGTTTTAGGCGTCTTTTGCTGGCTTGAGCACTCTACTAAGAAGCTGATCGAGCATCGAGTTCGGTAACTTTTCCAGCGTTTTACATTTTTACTTTCCTATACTTTCAGTATTGATTTCATGCAAAATTTCAAAGTTGAGATTTTAACGGAAATAGTCGGGGGGGGGGTCTATGGACCCCAAAAAAGTAATTTAAAAAAAATGTCTGTCTGTGGGTGGGTGGATGTGTTACGCTCCATATCTCCGGAACGGCAGGACCGATTTTGATGTGCTTTGGAATGAGGGGGTTATCAAAAATTCACCGACAAAATAAGCTTTTAAAAAAACCGAAACCGGAACCGGAAGTTAGACATGTTTTTTTGGTAGCATTTTTTTCAGAAACTGAATTTTGGAAATTTTAATAGTGGAGATTAAAGAAGGCCTTAGGACAAATCAAACGATTTTTACCGAACTCTCTAGCTTTAAAGTGGCGGCCGCTATGAATTTTTGAACATTTCGACTTTAACGCCCATTTACTCAAAAACCAGTTATCTGATTGGAATCAACTACATCTTGTTTGGTAGCCCTTCAAGGGTACTATACCATTAAATATAATTAATTTTGAAAATATAAAAACGATCGCAATGACATCACTCCAAAATTTTGGAATTTTTCAAAAAAATATTTCTCAAAAACTGCCCACACGTTTTTGTTTAAACTGTTTAAGCTGATAGAGCTGGAAATCTTCTACAATTTGTTTTTTTTGCGCATTGCTATAATTTCGCTGTGACGCCCTCTATGAATTTTTGAAAATTGAAAATTGGTACCCTTTTATTTATTTAACGGGGGGCAATAAAATATTTCTGTTATGGTGAAATACCTCACCATTGATAGGAAAATCCGAATATAATAATATTTTTTCGATAATTTCATATTTAGGGGGCTACTGTTACTCCTCCCTCCAAATTATATCGATAAAAAATTAAAAATTTGGTTTTTTGTTTTGTTTGCTCTAGGAGAATCTTTTTACAAAAAATCAAAAAATCGAATTTTTGCCCCTTAATAATGTTTTTGCCCTTGTAGGCTAACTTTTTTATTTAAATAGATAGACTCGCAAACTCAAGAGCAAAGTTGTACGGCAAATTCTTCTCGATTGCATTTAAGAAAAAAACTTGAGTTTACAATTTTAATATGGCGGCCACGGTAAAAAATAACTTTTTTTTAATGGAAACGTGGCATTTTGGCTTTAAAATCAGAAAGGTTTTGAAATTCTAAATACAAATTAATAAGAGTAATTTCCTGCTAAAAATAATACGTCTCGAGTTATTAATATATTTTCAAATATCAATTTCCGCGCTTCCGTTGATTCAGTCCGAATATTTTACCCAACCTTATGCTTGCAGCGCAGCGGTCGGTCTTTCTTCAACCGCTTCAAGATGTTACAACTTATAAGAACTATTTACTTTAACTAGTCGTGTCTAGACAGCGAAACACTTCGCCTGGACTTTCTATACATTTAAATATATTGTTTTATATTTTCCAACACTTTCGATATACACCTGTCTAGACACGACTAGTTAAAGTAAATAGTTCTTATAAGTTGTAACATCTTGAAGTGGTTGAAGAAAGACCGACCGCTGCGCTGCAAGCATAAGGTTGAGGGTAAAATATTCGGACTGAATCAACGGAAGCGCGGAAATTGATATTTGAAAATATATTAATAACTCGAGAAGTATCATTTTTAGCAAGAAATTACTCTTATTAATTTGTATTTAGAATTTCAAAACCTTTCTGATTTTAAAGCCAAAATGCCACGTTTCCATTAAAAAAAAGTTATTTTTTACCGTGGCCGCCATATTAAAATTGGAAACTCAAGTTTTTTTCTTAAATACAATCGAGAAGAATTTGCCGTATAACTCTGCTCTTGGGTTTGCGAGTCTATCTATTAAAATAAAAAAGTTAGCCTACACTGAACATTAAACGACTAGTACAAGAATACAACTGCTGTAGAAAGTATGTGAAATTCTTCCAAGGACAAAAAGATTATTAAGGGGCAAAACATTCGATTCTTTGATTTTTTTAAAAAGATTCTCCTAGAGCAAACAAAAGAAGCAATCAATTTTTTAATTTTATAGCGAAAATTTTGGGGGGTGGGGGAACACTAACCCCCCTAAATATTAAAGTATCAAAAAAATATTATGATATTCGGATTTTGCCATCAATGATGAGCTATATTGCTTTAACAGAAATATTTTATTGCCCCCAGTTAAATAAATATGAGGGTACCAATTTTTAATTTTCAAAACTTCACAGAGGGCGTCACAGTGAAATTATAGCAATAAACAAAAAACAAAATTGTAGAAGATTTCCAGCTCTATCAGCTTAAAAAGTTTAAACAAAAACGTGTGGGCAGTTTTTGAGAAATATTTTTTTGAAAAATTCCAAAATTTTGGAGTGATGTCATTGCGATCGTTTTTATAGGGGAAAAAAGCCGTAGGACGGGTCACTAGCGGGTCCCATGACTCACGGGCCCTGGCTTCGTGAAACCTGCGGTACCCCGGTATTTACGCCCACTGTGTACAAGACTATCGTTGGACAACTCGGATTTTGACTTCTTAGGGCATAAGGAATAACTTGGGGTAGTTTAAACGTTTTCAAATTAAAGTGCCCACGTAATACTGTTTTAAGCGTCTTTTGCTGGCTTGAGCACTCTACTAAGAAGCTAATTGAGCCTCGAGTTCGGTAATTTTTACATGTTTTTGATTTTAAGTTTATCATTATCACAATATAAATGGTATTGTGGCAATTACAAGTAACAGGGCAACAATTTTACAAGAGACACTGTTTATATTTAAGGCTTAGATATCCAGATGACCGTTGTAAAGAGCGCGACGCATGCTTGTATCCGCGAACGAGTTTTAGTCCTAAAATTCTATACGCTTGTAATGTTTGCGTGTGTGTCTTCGTTCCTCAGTGCTCATGCCTGTTTGAACAAGTAACCTAAAGTTTTATTAGAAAATTATGTAAGTAGACAAACATAACCAACATTAAATAAAAGAGGCGTTACATCTGTCAGTTTATTATTTTTAATTACATAACTTCCGCAAAAAAACAATTATAAAAAAGCAAAATCCGGAAACGTTTCACATGTTTTGAGTCAAATCAAAAACTAATATTGTAAGAACTCCAAAAAATTTAGATAACATTATGTGTCTACGTAATAAAAATTAGTTCTTAACTTGAGTTTTACATTTTCACAAACAAAATGGCTTATTCTATTATGTAGTTTACATGAATTGATGTGGAGCTATGAGAACAACTAATAATGGAGCAGAAAAGCTGTTTAGTTCTCATAAGAACAATTTAGAACTGCAAATGCACATTTGCGCATTTCTAAATTGTTCTTATAACTTAAGGGTTTTTCTATTTCATTATGTAGTTTACATTGTAACATTTCGATTTTATTACCTACTGGCAATTATGCAAATACTGGAAAATATGCAGTTGAAAAAAATGTGAATTAATATACCGTGTGTTAAAAAATGTTGTGGAAATCTGGACACATGCCAAAAGAAAGCTAATTTTGCCATAAGTTGTATCAAAACTTTCTTACATGATAATACACAAGAATTTACTTATGGACGTGATTTTAAATGTCGATGCCAAATGTCAGTAATACAGCAATCATTATTTAGTGTCAATCACACGATTTGTATCACGTTATAACATCAAATCGGATTTCCATTGTCAAAATTTATTACACAAAAATCTGAACGTTAATAAAATACAAATTAACGATTTCCAGACTGTTCATCTTTGTGCTTCTTGTACAAGTTCATTTCCTTTTCGTAACGGACAGAATCCTCTTTCGCTTTAGTTTCATATATTGCTCTAACGTCGCTACCAGCACTAATCCATCTTCTTCCCAATTCTAGTGATACCTCTCCTATATGAAGATCGGGATGTTCTGATTTTACCGCATCGCGATGGTCTTGGCAGAACCAATAGAACGAGGGTAATGCATGTCGGGGTTCATTTTCATCCCTACTGAATTTACGCTTTTTATTAGACTTGGACTTGGAAGTTGATGGTCGGTTTGGATGCTTCTGCAATTCGTTTTCATAACGCACCTTGTCCTCTGCCGCTAATTTCTCGAATGGTTCTTTGTCCGCTTTTCGCATTTCGTCCCATCTACTTCCACATTCTCGCATAAACGTGGTGAAATTGTCGGGAGTTCCGCCATTGTGCTTCTCTTCGTACTTTTGCCTGCAATGTTGAATGAAAAATGCGTACGCTGTTTTTCGATTCCTTGATGTAGGTGGGCTGGGCACCATATTGTTGAATCTTAAAAGAAAAAAACAAGTTAGAGTGGAGACATTTGGCTGGTTTGGTATTTAAATTTAAATCGCTTGGGTAATTTTAGTAAAAAATAAGTCGATTTTTTGGCGAAAGATTCCTCAGGGTTTAGAAAATACCAAAAACGCAAACACAAACGTTTTCGCCAATATTAAGCGAGGAGGCGGAAATTAATCCCCATAGGTATTGCTGTACCAAAAAATTAAAGTCTGAATCTTTTCTGTTATTACTCATGAGCTTAAACAGAAATTTTTATCGGCCCCGTTTATTAAAAAAAAGTCTTAGAAAAGATCACAGAGATATTAGCTGACTGGGACACAATCCACATTCTAGCCCATCTCTAGCTTGATAAAGGTAAGCGGAAAAGAAAGTCACCGAAAAATAGTCACGAAAAAAAAGCTCCCGGAAAAAAACGCGAAAAAAAAAACGCCGGAAGAAAGTCACCCGGCAAAAGAGTCACAGAAAGAAAAGTCACCGGAAAAGGCTCACGAAATATCCCGATTTTTTAAGGGCTGTAAGCCACAAGATTCGTAGGAGACTCGATTTAGAATGTAATTAATTTTTACTACAGCTTTATATTACTTGCAATATTGTATTTTTGTGTATAGATACTACAGGTAGCTTACTTTAAAATAAAATATTGTTATTGCACTACTTATTCTTTTGATTATACACATATGTGTTATACATTCCCATTCTTTTTCAGAAGTTATGAACACAAGGTCAAAAAATTCCACAACGTTTCTCTAATTTAACCATCGTCGTATCTCTTCAAATAAACGAGATCCCCAATTTGATACATCCTGTATAATGGCTAATAATACACACGTTTTAATTACACTCATGTCACTGTGTTAACAGCTATCATTATAGATTCGTTGCGTAATATACTATTACAGTTTTATAATTTTATGAATTTTTAAAATCTGAAAATTTAAAAATAATGAAATTTGTAAAAGTTTACAAAATTTTGAAATTTTTTGAATATATTTTTTTTTTAAATTGTAAATTTTCAAAATTGTATGGTTCTAATTTTTTGTCTGACAAATTTAAGATTTAATTGGCTACTGTAGAAAATGCCAAATACTTTTAATTTAAAAAAATTGTGTCATGTCTTGATTACCAAGCCGGCATCATTTTTGCTGACGTCACGAACGGACTAAACTGTAATAAAGGTTGAAGTACGGATGAAATGAAGGATTGCCTATATAATTTGTTTGCTTGTGAACTGCACAACGTGTTAAATTAATTATAATCTTTATACTTTCGCAAGTACGGTAAGTATTAATATCTAGCATGGAAAAGCCCATTGAAAGCGAATACTTCCGCTTTTTGTGCACTTGCGGCCGGTTTTCTGTTAAATATATTATTTATACTGAATAATAGTAGTCTTTGACATTGAGTTCGACATTTACTGACTTTTGTTTAAAACAGCTCGGTATTGGTTTATCGGTTTGAGCCTTCGTAATCAGCCTTTACGTTCCACTGCTGGGCACCGGCACACTTCTCTGCCATGTACTCTCCTTAGCGCTAAGGTAGGGTACGAGGGACCTACAGTGTAACGTCGAATCCGAACGATTAAATTCCAGAGAAGGTTTCAGGCATTAAGAATCCACGTCTGCCTATACCGGATTGGGGAATGTGAGTGGCGGGTTGCGGCATAGATTTTTATTGTTGCATGGTTTCGGCGGGGAATCGCACCCTAGACCTTTAGCGTTAGAGGCTGAGCGCCCAACCTCTAAGCTACCGCCACTTTTTAAGTTCAAGCCTTATTTACACTATAATGCAATCTAGGATAAAGCATCCCAGGAACGAAAGACTGGAAAAAAATCCCAGGTTAAAAAGATCCTGTATATAAAGGCCCCAAGAAAAACAGCCCCAGTAAAAAATGACCCCAAAAAAAATCCCGAAAAAAAAATCCCGATACAAAACTGAGACATGTTTTGGATCTCCAAACATTTCCTGATGCGATTTTTCGATATTGGCAAACAACATTAATCAAAGTAGGCTACCGTTTCACATTTTATAGCAGTATACTTCTTAAACACAACTTGTTAAGCTTCAAATACTCTGCTTCAATTGAGCAAAAAATATAATTTTTATATAAGTAGTGTAGAGTAAAATAAGTCATGGCAAAAACCAGTTTTCTTTTCCTGAGTAATGCTTATTACCTAATTTTAAAGGTATTTTCAGTCGATGCGGTTTTACCAGAGATGTTTTTGCCAGGGGATTTTACCCGGGGATGTTTTTTCCGGTTTTTTTCCCTCGGATTTCTTTTCGGAAGGACACTACTATAATGAGTTTTTCTTTATTATCCATGGCATTCCAAATATAAAATAAACTTTACTAACTCTCTGTTAAAAAAAATAGAGTTTCCATTTGAAAAGAATTAATGTTTGTGTTATAAGTATACACGCATCTTCCACCCATACTTCAATCTTTATTAGAGCTCGGTGAGTTCGACATATTACACTCTTAAAAAAATGTGAGGCCCGTTCATGACACATATTTTTTTAAAGATATTGCGACTGTTTATAGATTCTTGAAATACATTTTGTTTCATGGTATACTACCCTCAAAGGGCCGTCAAACAAGTTGTAGTGATGTAGTTAGTCGTTTTTCGTTGCGTCAGCAAAAAATATGCCGGCTTAGTATTCATATGTGCGCGGATCTTTACTTGCCCAAGTCCAACAATTTGGAATTTATATTTTCGACAGTAGCCAATCAAATTCTAAATTCGTCAGTCAAAACATTAGAAGAGGGGACGTGTAACTCTACCAAATTTTTAGAATTTTCTAAAACCCAAGTAATTCTTCTCAATCAGAATTTATTTATTATTTCCCGTTTAATAAAGAAAGAGACATCAATTTTTGATTTCAAAAAATTCATAGAGGATGTAGCAGTGAAATTACGGTATTCGGCAAAATTCAATTAGTAGCCCATGTTCGGCTCTATAAGACTACAAAGTTTTAAAATCCTACGGCCAGTTATTGAGAAATATCATTTTGAATATTACAAATTTGAAATTTACATTTTCTATTTCATTGTTATACGAACATACATTTTTAATAGTTTTATTCCTTGAAACATTCAGGTGTTTTTTTTTTCATTTTTTCACGGAAAACAAATTCTCACTAATAAATTATAACTTCATTATTTGGGATGATAAAGTGATTAAACCTCAATGGAAACAAATGCAGCCTCGTTTTTTGTTTTCTTTATTTTTGTTAAGTTTCAGCCTACCACAAGAAAACTGTTTTTCACAGCACACTATAAGAAATCAGTGTTTTGCTTATAACCCCGTTATTTACGAAAATAAACCCATTAAACCTTATGTCAGAGAAAAGAAAAGAAAGAGCTCTATTTAATGATGACATGGACGCTTTTGACGCATATTTAAAAAACGAGCGAAACACTTCGCCTGGACTTTCCTATACTTATAAAATAACATTGTTTTATATTTTCCAACACTTTCGATATACACCTGTCTACAACTTTGCTCTTGGGTTTGCGAGTCTATCTATTAAAATAAAAAAGTTAGCCTACACTGAACATTAAACGACTAGTACAAGAATACAACTGCTGTAGAAAGTATGTGAAATTCTTCTAAGGATAAAAAGATTATTAAGGCGCAGAAAATTCGATTTTTTGATTTTTTATAAAAAGATTCTCCCAGAGCAAGCAAAACAAAAAACCAAATTTTTAATTTTTTATCGAAAAAATTTGGGGAGAGGGGGAACAGTAGCCCCCCTAAATATTAAATTATCAAAAAAATAATACGATATTCGGATTTTGCTATCAATGATGAGCTATATTGCTTTAACAGAAATATTTTATTGCCCCCCGTTAAATAAATAAAAGGGTACCAATTTTCAATTTTCAAAAATTCACAGAGGGCGTCACAGTGAAATTATAGCAATCCGCAAAAAAATAAATTGTAGAAGATTCTCAGCTCTATCAGCTTAAAAAGTTTAAACAAAAACGTGTGGGCCGTTTTTGAGAAATATTTTTTTGAAAAATTCCAAAATTTTGGAGTGATGTCATTGCGATCGTTTTTATATTTTCAAAATTAATTATATTTCATGCTATAGTACCCTTAAAGGGCTACCGAAACAAGATGTAGTTGATTCCAATCAGATAACTGGTTTTTGAGTAAATGGGCGTTAAAGTCGAAATGTTCAAAAGTTCGTAGCGGCCGCCATTTTAAAGCTACAGCGTTTGGTAAAAAACCGTTTGATTTGTCCTAAGGCCTTCTTTAATCTTCACAATTAAAATTTCCAAAATTCAGTTTCTGAAAAAAATGCTACCAAAAAAACATGTCTAACTTCCGCTTCCGGTTTCGTTTTTTTTTTTGAAAGATTATTTTGTGGGTGAATTTTTGATATACCCCCTCATTCCAAAGCACATCAAAATCGGTCCAGCCGTTCCGGAGATATGGAGCGTAACACACCCACCCACCCACCCACAGACAATTTTAAAAATTACTTTTTTGGGGTCCATGGACCCCCCCCCCCCCCCCGACTATTTCCGTAAAAATCTCAACTTTGAAATTTTGCATGAAATCAATACTGAAAGTATAGGAAAGTAAAAAGCGCAGTTAATGTCAATATCTTGAAAATTGAACGGCCTATAAAAATTTTAGTTTGAGTTTCTAAATCTGTGTAGAAAAGTGTCTTAATAATGTCAATACCTCTTTGCGTTATCTTAGATAATAACCAAATAATACACGAAATTAAAAACGAAGACTGAAAATTTTAGCTTTTTCAGTTTGTACTGAAAATTAAGCAAAAATTGTAGAATTTGAATGTGGATCATAGTAGTACGTAGAATGTTGAATAATTCTTTTCATTTAACCGAATCTGCATCTCTTACCGTTTACGAGATCCCCATGCACGCACTCCTTATCTTGGACACCCTGTATATCTTTGGCTCTATAAGACTACAAAGTTAAAAAACGACCGTATTGTCTATTTTTGAGAAATAATGTTTTCAAAATGTCAAATATTTGGGATTTACATTTTCTATAGTAGCCCCTAAGTTTAAAATTATTTAAAAAACTAACATTAAATTGTGGTTCTACTAATCATAATGAGCAATTCTGCTTAAGAAAAATATTTTGATCGGATTCCGTTTAATAAAAAAGAAGTGCCCATTTTTGAGTTTCAAAAATTCATAGAAAGCACCAATTATTGCATTCAACAGAAAACCAAATTGTAGCCAATCTTTGGTTCTAGCAGCCTACAATGTTTAGAAAAATCGTGTGAGCAGTTTTTGCAAAATATTATTTTGAACGTTTTTCAATCATTTCAGATTTTCGAAATTAATTTAATTTCATCGTATATATTACCCACAAAGGGTTCTCAAACGAGTTGTAGTTAATCCCCAAGTTTTCGATTTGCTTTAAGTTCTTCTCTTAGATGCTGTGCGCAAATTTCTAAAATTTAGTTTTGAAAAAAACGTTACCAAAAAAACATATTTAACTTCCGTTCTGGCTTCGAATTTGTTTGAAAAGCTTAATTTGAACTGCAATTTTCAATACACACACATAAACATTTTTTTGATTCTTTGGGCCCCAAAATATGTATTTCCGTTAAAGTCTAAATTTCGATAATTTTCATGAAATCAATACTTCCTAATAGTATACCGAAGGTATAGGAATGTAAAAAGATGAAAATGAGTAGAGCCCAGAAACAATTGAATCAAAACGAATTAGCTAAGTAATTACTAACAATTATTGAGTTCTGTTTATTTAGTTTAAAACAAACTAATTGAAATTTTTGGCATTTTAAGTTAATTTTGAGCTTTATAGTTTTAATTTTTCAATGTTGATCAGAATGTTTTTTTCCCTGGTTGCTATTTGTTTTATCAACAGTCAAGACATACTTTGATTTTTTCAACTTAAATGATAAGTACTTGCGGCAAATATAAGAAGATTGAATGAATTCAAAATTAGTGCACTTAAAAACCCTGAAAATTGACACAATAGCATCATTAAAGTCAACTGCAACTTGGCTGCACACTGCAACAAATTCATGACAAAATAATTATAGCATAATTACATAACCTCTTTACTATGACAATTAAAGTCAATTTTACGGTATAAAAAATACGAACTAGAAAGTATGATTTACAACACAAAAGTTACTAGATTTAGTTTGTTTTAAGCGGAATGAACCGACTACACATACATGCGCCCTTTGGATATGAACTAACAACTACTTGGAAATGGCACAAACTGTAGACTAACTGAAAACTAATTTTGATGTAACACTGGAACTGACACAAACTGCAACTAAATATAGAAGGGATAGCATTGGGTACCACTCTTTCTTTAGCGAGGGTGGGGGGCGAGTCGACAAAGAATACGCATACATGGACATGAACTAACAACTACTTGGAATTGGCACAAACTGTAGACTACCTGAAAACTAATTTTGATGTAACACTGGAGCTGGCACAAACTGCAACTAAATATAGAAGGGATAGCATTGGGTACCACTGTTTCTTTAGCGAGGGTGGGGGTGAGTCGACAAACACCCACTATTCAAATTTTCAGTCAGGTTAAATTAATATTAATTTAAAATACACTCCTTTGGTGAATCTTTCCAATAAGTCGAGTGACACAGTTTGCATCTGCTGAAAAAAGAAAACAAACTAGAATGGTTTCTGAAAAAATTAGAATTCCGGAAAAGATTCATTGGAGAAAAACCGGCAAAACATGTTCTCAGCGAAAATTCATTTGTAGATTTTTTTGGGACTATTTATTGGGGTTTCATTTTACTGAGATTTTATGTGCAGTAACCCGAAAAGGTTTTTTCAGCAAAGGAGCTCTAGAAAACAATTACTTCCAAGGAAATCCACAAGGAAACCTTTAGAAAAATACATTCGTCCATACGTTTTTTAAACACGTAGCGCGTAGGTGTAATTAAAGAGCGGTTTTTGGCAAATATACACAACTAAACATTTTAAAGACTTAATAAGTCATATACAGGGTTTCCTAGAAAAGTCGAACTATACGCCAGATGAATAAAAAATTACATTTTCTAGATTTTATGTTCCCAAGATACTTTGGCTAGGTATATAAACTGTAATGTCCTGTTATTAGCAGTTATTAGTGCCGTTTAGTTATAAAGAAAATAAATTTTAAGTTTAGAGTCGACCAAAAATCAAAAAAAAAAACTATTAATAAACTTTAAACGTGCCCTTTTAATATCAGAATAACAACAAAATATTCTAATGTCTTTGTGGCGAAGTGGCTGGGGCGACTGTCCCTAGTTCCAATCCAGGGCGAAGCTCTTTTTTTTATATAAATATCGGTCACATGTTTCAGAGAAAGAGAGACGTAAATAGAATTGGTGTTGCGCTGAAGTAATTTCGAAGTTTTTGTGAGAATACAAAATCGATTTTTTAATTTTTTAAAAGTTTTTGTGGGGTTTCAATAAAACCAAACAGGAAAGGACAGATGCGTCTGCTGAAAATGTTGTGGGAGGGGTCAAATTAACCTCTATGGTTTTTGCTGCACCTAAAAATTAAGATGTAAATATTATTCTACTATCACTCATGAGCAATTTAGCTAAAATCGAAAAATTTGTTAGCCTCGTTTATTAAACGAAGATGCCATGAGTTTTCGATTTAAAAATTCAGAGAAGCATATCAGAGAAATTAGCTGAGTGGAACACACACCAAATTGTAGCTCATCCTTAGTTTTATTATATATTTAGCAAATGCTCTGTATCTTAATCGTGTTTTGTTTGCGATACATAACTATTTGAAACGGTCCTCCTTATCTTTGTCTTTGAAAAGGTATTTAAGTTGCTCGAAATATGGAACAATTTTTAAATGCTATTAGTCATAATATTAGATTTTTAGGATTTTGCAAACGTTTGTAGAGTTACGTAGTACCTATGTAACATAATATAAAACTACTTTTGCAGAGATTTGTTGTTTGTGGCTGTTAACAGAAAAGCTGAAAAATTGTGGGCTTTTTTTCGAACTTTATTTTCTAGGTTTTTACTTTCCTATACTTTCAGTATAGGGAAGTATTGATTTCATGCAAATTTTCAAAATCGAGATTTTGACGGAAATACATGTTTTGGGCTTCCAGGATCCTAAAAAAATGGTTTTTAAAAAATGTCTGTCTGTGGGTGGGTGTGTGTGTGTGTGTGTCTGTGTGTGGGTAACGCTCATATCTCCGGAACGGCTGGACCGATTTCGATGTGCTTTGGAATGAGGAGGTATATCAAAAATTCATCGACAAAATAAGCTTTTAAAAAGAATCCGAAACCGGAAGCGGAAGTTAGACATGTTTTTTTGGTAGCATTTTTTTCAGAAACGGAATTTTGGAAATTGGAATAGTGGAAATTATAGAAAGCCTTAGAACAAATCAAACGTATTTTTAAAATCGGAAAACGATCTCAATGGCACCACTCCAAAATTTTTGAAATTTTCAAAAAAAAAGATCTCAAAAACTGCCCACACGTTTTTGTTTAAACTTTTTAAGCTGATAGAGCTGAGAATCTTCTACAATTTATTTTTTCGCGCATTGCTATAATTTCACTGTGACGCCCTCTGTGAATTTTTGAAAATTGAAAATTGGTACCCTTTTATTTATTTAACGGGGGGCAATAAAATATTTCTGTTAAAGCAATATAGCTCATCATTGATAGCAAAATCCGAATATAATAATATTTTTTTGATAATTTAATATTTAGGGGGGCTACTGTTCCCCCTCCCCCCCAAAATTTTCCCTACAAAATTAAAAAATTGATTTCTTCTTTTGTTTGCTCTAAGAGAATCTTTTTACAAAAAATCAAAAAATCGAATTTTTTGCGCCTTAATAATCTTTTTGTCCTTAGAAGAACTTCACATACTTTCTACAGCAGTTGTATTCTTGTACGGAAGTGAGAAGAGTTCTGAACGTTTTATGCATTTCTATTGCGCACGCATTCAATAGGCACTTATTTAACGATAACGGGCAGGTTCGGAATAGCATGGATGGATATGCGGGTGTGTTCGAGTGTACTGCCGTTTTACTGCATAAGTAGTTGTGGGTCGAGCCTCGGTTGGAACCAAAAATTTTTTTTTATTTTATAGTTTTTTTAAAACACTGCTGTTGCGTTTTGCTGTTTACGCGAGGTTATTTGTTAATAGCAGTTATATTTTTAAAGAAAAAATACGAAGACAAATTTGCATTCACTCACTGATTCACGTTCGGAACTGATGTATTTACTTCAAGGGATCCGAACGTTCGGAACTCTAGTTACTCCCTTCTTGTACTAGTCGTTTAATGTTCAGTGTAGGCTAACTTTTGTATTTTAATAGATAGACTCGCAAACCCAAGAGCAAAAGAGCAAAGTTGTAGGGTAAATTCTTCTCGATTGTATTTAAGAAAAAAACTTGAGTTTCCAATTTTAATATGGCGACCACGGTAAAAAATAACTTTTTTTTTAATGGAAACGTGGCATTTTGACTTTAAAATCAGAAAGGTTTTTAAATTCTAAATACAAATTAATAAGTGTAATTTCTTGCTAAAATAATACTTCTCGAGTTATTAATATACTTTCAAATATCAATTTCCGCGCTTCCGTTGATTTTAGTCCGAATATTTTACCCAACCTTATGCTTGCAGGTCGGTCTTTCTTCAACCGCTTCAAGATGTTATAGAACTATTTACTTTAACTAGTCGTGTCTAGACAGGTGTATAAAATTGATTTCTTCTTTTGTTTGCTCTAGGAGAATCTTTTTACAAAAAATCAAAAAATCGAATTTTTTGCCCCTTAATAATCTTTTTGTCCTTAGAAGAATTTCACATACTTTCTACAGCAGTTGTATTCTTGTACTAGTCATTTAATGTTCAGTGTAGGCTAACTATTTTATTTTAATAGATAGACTCGCAAACCCAAGAGCAAAGTTGTAGGGCAAATTCTTCTGGATGGTATTTAAGAAAAAAACTTGAGTTTCCAATTTTAATATGGTGGCCACGGTAAAAAATAACTTTTTTTTAAATGGAAACGTGGCATTTTGGCTTTAAAATCAGAAAGGTTTTGAAATTCTAAATGAAAATTAATAAGAGTAATTTCTTGCTAAAAATAATACTTCTCGAGTTATTAATATATTTTCAAATATCAATTTCCGCCCTTCCGTTGATCAGTCCGAATATTTTACCCAACCATATGCTTGCAGAGCGCAGCGGTCGGTCTTTCTTCAACCGCTTCAAGATGTTACAACTTATAAGAACCATTTACTTTAACTAGTCGTGTCTAGACAGGTGCATATCGAAAGTGTTGGAAAATATAAAACAATGTTATTTTATAAGTATAGGAAAGTCCAGGCGAAGTGTTTCGCTCATTTTTTTTACTAGATTCTTTGCGAAGCCGTATAACGCCGTTGTTATTCCCCATTCAAATAAGTGCCAGAAACGTTAGTATTATTAAAATAATTCCAAAGTTCTTCAGCTCCAGCGGGAATATTTTCTCTGAGGTACCTGTGTCATACCCCTACCTACGAACATCTTCGGCTGGAAAGAAGGTCAAACCGTCCACCATTCCGCAAAATTTTCTCAAAACTTCGTCCTCTCTATATCTTGTAAAATGTAAAATAATTAACTTAAAAAAAAAAGAAAACTGACTTCAAATAAAAACACAAAAGTGACATAAGTTAACTAAAAAGCAAAAAAAAATGTTTTTTGTACAACAGTTTAATACTTATTTGTTGTTCCGTTTACTGTAATTAAGAAATTATTGTTTATTATATAATTATTAATTGTTTTATAATTTTTAAGTCGGTGCCAAGTAAAACATAAAAATTATATACCTTGCTGCAATAACAAATTAGATTCGAATTTTTATGTTTTACTTGGCACCGACTTAAAAATTATAAAACAATTAATAATTATATAATAAACAACAATTTCTTAATTACATTAAACGGAACAACAAATAAGTATTAAACTGTTGTATAAAAAACATTTATTTTTTCTGTGACGGGAAAAAAGTTTAACATTTTGTCTCTCTTGACAGGTACTAAAGTATCACTTTTTAAGAAGTGTGTACAGCAAGTGCCATTTAACCTTGCAAAAAAAATGACGATAAGTTTAAAAGGCGAGAAGCCGTTACACTCTCAAGCAAAAGCAAGGTTTTTTATTACATTTCTAGTTTCTTTGCTGTATTTTTTATACGTAACCTAAATTATCGTTAATCCCTTCTCAAAGCAAACTGTTTCTAACCTTATGGCGCACGGCCTTTTAATTTGTCAAAAAATCCACAATTATTCGTAAACCATAAATAAATTGACTTTCACTTTTTAGTAGAGTGTACCACACTGTCCAACAGCCAATTAGAGCTAGTTTAAGTTACGACTACCGACGAAACAAAGCGGAAGTAGCCGAATCAAAGCCCACTAAAATTTGCAAGGTTAGGTGGCACTTGCTGTATGTGTATTATGTATATGTATCCGTAATTACTTTTTTCCCCGGGAAAAAAGTAATTACGGATACATATACATAATACACATAGATATTAACACTCATAACATTTATTATGTGAAAGTTACATTTTCTTAACATTAACAGTACAGTTGTTAAACGTGCATTGCATGAAGTTCTTTTTCCCAGGAGGATTTGAAATTTGTGCTACATTGGAAATTTCTTCAGCAGAAATGTCATTTTCTGCCAAGGATACAACTGCTCTTGATGTACCTGGTCGGCAATTTGGTGTTACTTCAGCTGCTGCATTGTAACACATTTGAAATACTTTGCTAGCAATTTCTGTCCTTTGCGCTACCGAGTCATCAACATACCCTTCTGCGACAGTTGAAGACTTCCAACCGCCATGTTTCTTTAATGTCAACAAGTCTCCTCCAGATTCCACAAGAAGAGTAGCTGAAGATCTTCGAAATGCATGACCCGTGTATAAGTTAGCATTTTCTAGTCCAAGAAAATTGGCTACTGTTTCAGGTATCTTATAAAACTGATTTTTATCCACAACCTGATTAATACATTTTCCATTGCGGTATGCATAAAAAAGGCGGCGATCTTTTGCTGCTGGTGGGCGAAAGGCTATGTACATTTTGTAAAATTTAACATATTCTTCAGTGACTACAAATCTCCTGCTTACATCATTTTCGTTTGATTTATTTTCACTACTAGTAAAGTTCCTGAATCTTCTATGTCATCTAATGTTACCTGGCTTATTTCACAAATTCGACAAGCTCTCGAAATTCCAAATACTACAACAACCTTAGTCATTAAGGGCCGGTTCTACAATACATATTTATCCGGGGAATAACTTTATCCTTGGTATAAATTCAGAATCTTGGTTCTACCATTACACTTATGCGCGGAATAGATAAACTGTTGGTATAACTAGCGGGTTAAGTTATTCGGTGGCTTCGCGGCAGAATAAGGCGCTATTCCACTGATTTGGCAAATAGTGAGGTTATACGTGCGTGCTTGTTTTTATGTCAAAGTTATTTTCGTGACGATTATTTGGTTATTGCAAGTTTATAATGGCGGTGAATAATGTAGATCTGGATGTATTTGAATCAGACGATGACGAGGAGATAATCAACTATGTTGCAAGACCAAGAAGGCCAAAAATATATGGCGAAAGATACAATTATTTCGACGAACTCAATGATGGACAATTTTTTATTAGGTTTAGATTACAAAAGCCAACTGTTTTACGACTATTGGTTGAAATCGAATATTTAATTGAGTCTCCCACTGACAGGTAAGAGCTTTTCCACTCAATGAATTTCCCAAGAAACTAAAAATGTTTATTTTTTACAGAAATCGTTCCATATCCCCAATAACAAAACTTCTCCTAGCACTAAGGTTTTATGCTGTCGGCACAATGCTTCTTGCTATTGGAGATTTTTCTGGAGTCAGCAAAACTACAGCTTGCATGATGGTTAGGCATGTGTCGGAGGCAATCGCATTACAATTACAACAATACGTATTCTTACCTAGAACGCAGCACGAAAAAGAAGAGGTTGTTTTGCGGTTTTATGAAATGGCACCATTTCCTAATGTTATAGGTGCATTAGATTGTACTCATGTGAAAATACAATCGCCAGGAGGAGATGATGCTGAATATTACAGAAATCGAAAAGGTTATTTTTCTTGGAATGTTCAGACAATATGCGATGGCAATCTTCGAATTTTAGACATAGTTGCTAGATGGCCAGGATCCACACATGACCAAACTGTTTTTAACAATTCTACATTAAAAGCAAAATTTGAGAATGGCGAAATGGTAAATTTCGTGTTAGTTGGAGACAGCGGGTATGGCGTGACAAATTATTTACTGACTCCACTTGGAACTCCTGCAACTCCTACTGAGGTTCTGTATAATGAGTCGCAAATTAGAACAAGGAATGCAGTAGAAAGAAGTTATGGGGTGTGGAAAAGACGTTTTCCTGTATTGTCATTGGGGATGCGGTTATCAACTGAAAGATCAAAAACGATCATTGTAGCAACAGCAGTTTTACATAACTTGGCTATTGAAGAAAAAGAAGTTGTTCCTCCTATTGATCCCGTTCTTGGCATCGATGATGCTTTTTTCAATGGAGATGTAGATGCATTACCTCAACTAATTAATCAAGAAAATGCAACGAGGAGTAATCTAATACAAAATTATTTTTCCAATTTATTATAATTTGCACACGAATGCATCATTTAGATGTACGGTACAGTTTACTGATTTCATTGTTGTAATGTAAGTTTATCAAAAAAATGGATATTAATGTATTTGTAATAAATCAAGAAAAAGTTAACATGCTGCTTGTTAAGTTTAATTATTATTCAAGTTATTTACCATTGTGGAATGATTTCCATGTTATCACAATTATTTTTATAAAATTGTTCCTGTCACATGCTTTGTTTTATTTCAAAAGTAATTTAATAGCTATTTATGTAATAAGTACATAATGTAGGTCTTTATTGGACGAGTAACTTTATTTTACTTGTACTATAAAGAGCTACTTTACGGTTGCAGAACTAAGTAATAAACAGTCATTTAAATTTTTGTGTAATAATATACAATTTTCATTAAAATATTTATTAATTGTTTTTATTTAACATGTGTTCCTTAAGTTTTAATTCTGCTTCTAAAATTTTCATTTGAAGCACGTGTTTTTCTTCCTCCATTTTCATCCGTGCTTCCGATTCCTTTTTGGCAAGTTCAGTTCAATTTGAATCTTGACTAATTCTAGCTTTGCATCGGCTAAAGCTGAAAACTTTTTATTTGTGTCCGCTGCCCGTGAATTGCTGCTCCGTTTCTGTAAAGTCGGGCGAAATAATGAAAACGAGGTTATGTTTATGTAAAAACAATGTCATCAGATCTAAAACTTTTAGGTCAGATAACAACTGTCACGATACAGTGCAGCCAACGTTAAACTTTTGGAGCTTATACGACGAATAACTAATCCAAGAATAAAAGTACCTGGTAGAACGTATAAAAACTTATTCCAAGTATAACTTATAGAATAAGAATATTCTAAGAATAGCTACACCCCGGTTTATACTAGCATTGTAGAACCGGCCCTAAATAAACTTCATCAGGGGCTTTATATAAAAAATCTTTAATTTGTGTCCCCGTGAAAATCTTTGATTGCTTGAGCCTGTAACCTTTCCCATTTTGCTTCAGAAATATGATTAATTTGACATATTTAGAAATATCCACATTAATATTAGCTTGTAATGTACTTCTAATCATTGAATAAGTCGACCACACTGTTGATGGCTTTTGTTGTTGCGCCAGTTCAGCAAAATACGTCAATAACACTGTTTCCGAAAAAGAACTGCATTTCTTTTTCAATTTCCATTCCATAAATCTTGAATTGCGTTTTCGTAAATTTTCCGCGATTTACTTGGCAATAGTTTCAAAGATGCTTCTTTTGCCGCTTCTACTAATTCCGGTGGAGTAAAAGAAAACTCAGAATCGGAATCGCTGTGCATTATTGCACAAGAATAACTTTCAAAAGAACTAAATTAGCAAATCTATTTTTAATGAGTATCTGTATATAAATACTTAATCACTTTAACAATATCTATTTATTTAAACCTTATACGTATTTCGGCATGTTTACATGCCATTGTCAAAGGTTATATGAAAGTAAACAGTTAGTGTTGTTATAGCAATAGAACTTTTTTACTTATCTTGGTAATCGTCTGCAGATGACTTGATTTCTTATTCCAAAATGTCCAGTAGAGGAGAATTTAACAGATCAATTTGCTCATTTATTAACGGTACAGTTTTTAAATGTTTGTGAATTTCAAAAGCTTCTAGTATATCTAATTTACGTTTATCATCACAAAAGTGTAAACATTTTATGGTGTTATTAGATGTCATTGAATGATTTTGTTCTAGTAAGTGTTTAGCGTAATGGGATTTATGTGGGTGTTTGTATTTGTAACAACGTACGTGTTCTTTATACCTAATATCAAAATTTCTAATTGTCTGGCCTATATAAACCGAATTACAATGCGAACAATTTAATTTGTAAATGCCTGATTTTAACAAATCGTCTGTTTTTGATTTTGCATTAAACAAAGTATTTAAGATGTTCCTAGTTGTTTTAAAGCTTACTTTATATTTATTTGTTTTGTTTATAATTTTAGCAATTTTTTCTGATTTCTCACCAAAATATGGGATCGAAGCATATTTAATTGTATCGAACGAAGTTAGGATATTCGGATAAATTTTTTGAATGGCTAATTTATAATCTTTTTCTTTAATTAATGTATCAATAAGTTTAGTATTATAACCATTACTGTATGCAATTTGTTTAATAATTGAAATTTCTCTATTATAATTAATTTCATCTAAAGGGACCGTCAAAGCCCTATGTATCAGGGACCTGTATGCTGCTAATTTATGTGTTTTATGGTTTTAATGGCACCACCCCAAATTTTTTTAATTTTCAAAAAAAAAATCTCAAAAAATATTTCTCAAAAACTGCCCACACGTTTTTGTTTAAACTTTTTAAGCTGATAGAGATAGGCATCTGCTACAATTTTGTTTTTTGCTCATTGTTATAATTTCACTGTGACGCCCTCTATGAATTTTTGAAAATTGAAAATTGGTACCCTTTTATTTATTTAACGGGGGGCAATAAAATATTTCTGTTAAAGCAATATAGCTCATCATTGACAGCAAAATCCGAATATCCTAATATTTTTTTGATAATTTATTATTTAGGGGGGCTACTATTCCCCCTCCCCCCAAATTTTTTCGATAAAAAATTAAAAATTTGGTTTCTTGTTTTGTTTGCTCTAGGAGAATCTTTGCAAAAAATCAAAAAATCGAATTTTTTTTATTATAGACGTTTTGTACTAGAAGAATTTCAGCTACTTACTATTCTTGTAGCATAGTTAGTATAGGCTAACTTTTTTATTTCATTAGATAGACTCGCAAACCCAAGAGTAAAGTTGTAGGGCAAATTCTTCTTGATTGTAATTAAGAAAAAAACTTGAGTTTCCAATTTTAATATGGCGGCTACGAAAAAAAAAACCTTTTTTATAAATAGCAACGTGACATTTTGGCTTTAAAATCAGAGTGGTTTCTAAACTCTAAACACAAATTAATAAGTGTAATTTCTTGCAAACAATAATACTTCTCGAGTTATTAATACATTTTCAAACATCAACAGGCTTCCTTAGGCTAGGCGGAATAAAAAGCCGTGGAAAAAAAAGCCGGGGTATAAAAAGCCGGAAAAAAAGCCGCGGAAAAAAAAGCCGGCGGAAAAAAAAGCCGATGGTATAAATATTTAACATATGTAATAAATAAATACTTGAAGCAAAGAAAACAGTGATTTGATCCACTACTAAGGGAGCATAGAATGACTAAAAAATTGTGAAGTTTCATTTTTATTGAATCTCAAAATAACAACTACTACAATAATTTGTACAAACTTTATTTTATGTCAGAAGACAAACTGTTTATATACACATTAAAATTATAATTATATCAATAATAATATAGAGACTTACATCTAACTACTACCACTACTACTAAATTTAGAAACCTGTTTGCTTTCTAAGGGGAAATGTAAAGAGTGTTTTTCTTTTACTCAATTACATTTATTAGGAAATCTACCAACTAGCTGATTACTAAAAACTTCAACGATATGATCTATGCCCATAAAAATGTATATAATAGGTAGGTATTTAAAAAAATGTTTTACATTTTTAGTTAATAATTGTAAATAATTTTGCTTTTAGAAGGTGCATTTCTAAATCTGAAAATTGAAATATTTCGAAAACAGCATTTTACGAAAAAAACAAGAATACCTTTTTCTTATATATTGAATGCAGTTTTCAAAATGCGCTTACAATTACCCTAGTTGACCCTAACCACTAATCTTTCTAAGATATGAGGGTGACGTCGGACGTTTTCTCTCGGCAGTGGGCCACACTATTAGATTACGTGCCAATTAGTAGATAATAGATTAGGATAAGTTAGGTGTAAGTCTCTATATTATTTTTATAATTATTATTATAATTTTAATGTGTATTACTATAATTGTGTGTATTATAATATAGTAATATAATAATAATGTATAATAATGTGTATTATTATAACACTTTGTCTTCTGACATAAAATAAAGTTTGTACAAATTATTGTAGTAGTTGTTATTTTGGGATTTAATAAGTATTTATTTATTAAATACGTTAAATATTTATACCATCGGCTTTTTTTTCCGCCGGCTTTTTTTCCTCCGGCTTTTTTTTCCGCGGCTTTTTTTCCCGGCTTTTTATACCCCGGCTTTTTTTTTCCACGGCTTTTTATTCCTAGATTCCTTCCTTACTCTAGTAGGTTTAAGTTACGCTCCTCACGCTTGAAGTTTTTATAAACGCTGTTTACTTTTACTAGCCGGGTCTAGTTACGAATGCGTTCGTGCACGGTACGTAATTTCGCTGATATTTCTCGAACCCGTACTTCGATTTTGATGAAAATTGGAATGCAGAGCTATATCAACAATTCATCGAGAAATTAAGCTTTAAAAAAAAATACGAAACCGGAAGCGGAAGTTAGACATGTTTTCTTGGTAGCATTTTTTTCAGAAACTGAATTTTGAAAATTTAAATAACGGAGATTATAGAAAGCTTTAAGACAAATTAAACGATTTTTTAACGAACTCTCTAGCTTCAAAATGGCGTCCGCTACGAATTGTTGAAAATTTCGACTTTAACGCCCATTTACTCAAAAACCAGTTGTCTAATCGGGATAAGCTGCATCTTGTTTGGCAGGCATTTGAGGGTACTTTACCGTGAAATATAATTAATTTTGAAAATCTAAAAATGATCGCAATGGAGCTACTCTCAAATTTTAATAAGAGTAATTTCTTGCTAAAAATACTACTTCTCGAGTTATGAATATACTTTCAAATATCAATTTCCGCGCTTCCGTTGATTTCAGTCCGAATATTTAACCCAACCTTATGCTTGCAGCGCAGCGGTCGGTCTTTCTTCAACCGCTTCAAGATGTCACAACTTATAAGAACTATTTACTTTAACTAGTCGTGTCTAGACAGGCGTATATCGAAAGTGTTGGAAAATATGAAACAATGTTATTTTATAAGTATAGGAAAGTCCAGGCGAAGTGTTTCGATAATTTTTTGAGTTCCTTGAACTCCAAAACGCGCATGACCGTTATAATCTACTTTTAGAACATTTCCATAATATAGGAAAATAAAAAAAAGGTATGAACAATTGAATATTGATTTATTTCTTTTTTAAATCTGATAGATTTTTTGATTCGATGTATATTTTTGGGGTTAGCAAAGTTTAGAAATATCTAAAAATAATAGAAAGAGACATCCAAAATCAAATGTAAGTGTATAATTAATGCGCGATGCCAAATTAGGGTTTTTAATCATTGCACGATGCGATAAGAACTAAAATCAAAGAAATGAGGAATTATGAAACCAATACATAATGACGTGGTGTAACAACAGTAACATAAGAGGTAAAGGTTTATGGTTAGGCAAGGACTGTACAGACGAATTTAGGAAACAAAGTCTCCGCAAGAAAATCAAAAAAAAAGTCTCCAGTAAAAAACGCATAATAACTATATTCTCACAATCTTAAAACCACTCGGTAGTTTTAAAAAGTACGCATTGTGAGTGCAATAAAGAAAATATATTTATTGAAAATTAAAATTGTAGATAATTTTCCAAGTGCATCCCTGAAATTAGTGAAATACAAGAAACAGTAAAGTATTGTAATAATTGATGCGGCTGCACGAAAAAAAAACAACTAAATAAAATTTTGGAAAAAAAACGGAAAAAAACCCCAGGAAAAAAACGGAAAAAAATCTTGGAAAAAAACACAATAAAAACCACGGAGAAAGAATTAATGTCAAAATAATTATGAAGACCTGTTAAAATTACTAGATTCAAATGAATGCAAAGATTTTCTATGTTACTATTTATTTATTTCGTATTTATTACAAAATTTAAACTGAAATCGGCACAAAGAACAAGAGCTTAAAATCATCTTCTACTCGTTAAGTAATTCGCAGAAAGCATGATTGCAGCTTAATAGTAATTTGAAATTAACATCTTTTGGTTGACATGAACTCGAGCAATTAGTCCTACTTATTGCTTAATAAACATGTTATGTATCTTTAGTACATGCTCTATAACTTAATCGCGTTTTGCTGGCCCTAAATTACCATTTGAAACGGTCTTCTTCATCTTTGTCTTCGAAAAGGTATTTAAAGAGCTCGAAATATGGAACATTTTTTAAATGCTGTTAGTCATAATATTAGATTTTAAGAATTTTGCAAACGGTTGTAGTGTTAAGTAATACCTATGTAACATAAAACATAAAATAATAAATTTTATATAAAACTGTATTTGTCGAGATTTGTTGTTTGTGCCCATTAACAGAAAAACTGAAAAATTGCGATTTTTTTCCGTTTTTCACGGAGATTTTCTTTACGGCGATTTTTTTTCGAGATTTTTTTCCCTAGATTTAGATATCTCTTATTTTTAATTTGCTTTTGACAAGTTTGCGGAGGGGGGCCTTACGGTTTGCGTTACGCCACTGACGCTTATAGTTACAGAGAGTATCTTTTACGTATTATAATAAATAATACCGAGATAAAAAAGTATTCTTTGCATTTCCTTACGGTTCTGGAATTTACCTATGCCAATTTATGTCAGGAGTTTTTTTTCCGGAGTCTTTTTTCCAGGAGGTTTTTTTCCAGAGACTTTTACCGGGTGCTTTTTTTCCGTGACATTAAACAAATTAGACAGGCTGATGATATTTTGACTTTCTGACTTAAGTGTGTAGTAGTGAATAGAAATTCGATATAGCAACAGTGTAGCTGGTAGGCGGAAAAAAGTCTCTGGAATAAAGTCACGGAAAGAGGTCCCCGAAAAAAGTCTCCAGGAAAAAAAGTCTCCGGAAAAAAGTCCCCGGGAAAAAAAGTCTCCGGAAAAATGTGTCCAGGAAGAAGTCCCCAGTAAGAGAAAGTCGCCAAAAATAGTGTTGGATATTGAAGCCCCGTAGTCGGTTAAAATAAACGACTTTACCTGATTTTCATCAACGATAGCCCTTTAAAGATCACTTTTAAATATAATAATGTAGTGACTTTTGTCAATAGAATTTTTTGTTTATTATTAAATTAAATGTACAAAATGCAGTACAAATACGATTGAATTAACCTAAAACATAGTGTTCTATTTCAAAAGTCAAAGATAGAACCATTTTTCAGTTAAACCGCAAGTCGGTAATTTTGCTTTTGTGCCCACAAACTGCATCATTTTTTTATTATTTATATTAATAATAATAATAATAATCTAGCAATTCAAGTAGCCCTAAATTTACCGGTATAATCAAAATATAAGCCTTTTAATAAACTCACTGTTAACGATGAACACAATAAAAAATGCAATTTTATCTTAACGTATTCTTTATTAAAAACATTTCTGTTTTCATAAGTTTTGCCTTTCTTTTGAAAGTTTTTCAGGTTTTTTCCCTAGAAACTTTTGTTGCGGGGATTTCTTTTCTGGGATTTTTTCCGGAGACTCTTTTTCCAAGAGACTTTTTTTCCGGCAACTTGTTTTTTAGGAGACTTTTTTCAGGGGACTTTTTTTTCTGGGGGCATTTTTCCGGAGACTTTCTTTCCAGGGGACTTTTTTCGGTGATTTTTTTTCGGGGACTTTTTTCCCAGATTTGTGTAGTTATTCTTGATGATGTAGCTTTCTGCTTAAAATGAGTTTGCAAAACTCAAACAGGAAATTTATATTTTAGACGTTTTTTCCCTGAAGTTTTTTCTCTTGATATTATTTCGTGGATAATTTTTCATCTGAATATGTATAGGATTTTTTGACCTATTTTGACTTAAGCAACCTACTATTAAATTTATGGTAATTTTTTTTAAGCGGATAAAGCAAGGGAAAGAGCGCGAAAAAGAAAGCTTGAAAACAAAAGCTGCGGAGAAAAAGCCAGCGGAAATTAAACTAAAAAAAAGCCGAGGAATTATTATTATTTAAAAGTTTATCTAATAGTTAATTTATATTTAAAATTAAAAGTACTAACAATTAAATAGTGTACTATTATAATACTTAGGTATTTATTGCTATTGTATTTAACTTTGTTTTTTAGTGCGAAATTAAGTTATTAAATTAAAACGATTTTCATATTATTTAATGGTTATTTGTATTTTAAACTAAACGTACTATAACTTGAAAGCCTTGCCTTTTTCCTCTGCTTTTTACGTCGGATTTACGTTTGGTTTTTTCCTTTATTTTTTTTGGCTGTTTTTTCCCGGCTATTTTTTCCTCGGCTTTGTTCTTCTAAATTCAAAATTTCAATCACCCTTTATTTAAAGAAATATTTCTTTGATATTTTCAAGGAAACTTTAGCTGTGTGTTTTTATTTTGTGATGTTTATGGAAAGCTATTTGTTGTTCTTTTTCAATTTTTAGAATGTTTCTGTGGTTGCAGATATAATTAAGTTAACACTCCTTAAAACAATAATGACAAAAAACGTATATAGCAGAAAGACAGTTTATATTTAAAAGGAATTTCTTTAAAATATTTGTAGAAGTTTTATTGAATCTGTGTATTAACCCTTCTTAAGTAAAACCATAAATACAGTAAAACTTAAAGTGAAAGTAGGTAAGCTTCTTAGAAAAACCCAAATTTTAAAAGTTGACAATATTTGTCAACGGATTAAGGGGTTGGTGTAAGCAAAATGCAAATCCTTTCAACATATTAAGCTAGAATCAGATAATTATCGTGGCTAATAGGACAAATCCTATAGATTGGGATTTTCGGAATGACTTTTAAAAATGTGCTTTAACCTTTATTGCTGCAGTTTCCCCAAAAAAAAAAATTATATCGTGATTATTTAAACATTTTATTTTTCTGACAGTTTTTCTTTAAACCAAATGAACATTTTTAAATGCTTTTTTTATTTATGATTCCAATGCAAAGATGGTTTGCGCTTGCCGAACGACAATCTTAAGGGCGTGTAGAAAAACTGCAAAAAGAGTTTACATGAACAACTGTCTGGAAAAGATTCCTTATTAGGTAATGGTCGTATTAAAATTTTGTCGTTACGGGCGCTACCGGAAGCGGAAAAAAAACACGGAAAGAAACCGAAAAAAAAAACGACAAAAAAAACAGGAAAAGGGGGAGGAAATAGGCGAAGAATAAAAACGCCATTCAATATGTCTATACATTTGTGCAAAGAAATTGTAAAATAAATTTAAGAGATCAATTCGTTTATTTATTAAATGTACCTCTTTTAAATTTTGGTGAATTGCCAATGCTTCCAGTATATCTAATTTATGTTTATCATTGCAAAAGTGTAAAACATTTTATAGTGTTCTTAAAGGGTGGCGGAAAAAAGTGCCGCGGAAAAAAGTGCCGCGGAAAAAAGTGCTGCCGGAAATAAATGCCGCGGAAAAAGTGCAGTGTAGGTGTCAATTAGACATTTGCACTTGCAAAATAAAATAATATAAACAATGTAGATACCGTTATACTTAATCATTTATTTTAAGAAAGTTAGAAAAAATTAATACTTGAATACTAAATACTAACAAAAGAATCATCATCATCATCATTTGATCCAGTATTTTGACACCACATACGTTGCAAGAAGCAATAATGAATGAGGAGGATCGCACGAATAACCAGACGGAAGGCTGGAATTACAGATAATGGAGTTAGGTTAGGTTAGGCACCTACACGGCACTTTTTTCCGCAACCCTTTTTTGACATTGACAGTGGAAGCAATTTAATTTGTAAATACCTAATTTTAGTAAATTGTCTGTTTTTTATTTAGCATTAAACAAAGTGTTTAAACTGCGTATATTTGTGTTGTTTATAATTTTAGCAATCTTTTCCAATTCGGCTCGAAAATATGGAATCAAAGCGTATTTAATTACATCGGGTAAAGTGTTTGGATAAGTTTTTTAATAGCTAATTAATAATCTTTGTCTGTAATTAATGTATCAATAAGTTTAGTATTATAACCATTATAATATTTTGACTGATCAAATATTCGAATCAAATCAGTCTGAGAAAAATTATATTTTGGTTTCGTTACGTTCATGGCTTTTGAGCATGTTTTTGTAGAATAATTTATTTTAATTAATTAATGAGCTTTAACGGTTCTTTTAGATAAAAATGGTTATGAAATTTCAATTCTGAAACAAACTGCATATAGTAATGGTTTTAATACAAATACGTACAAGGTTAAAATAAATAAATATTGTTGAAGTAATAAAGTTTTTTATTCAAACATCAAAATGAACTTAAACGAAGTCAAGCTACAACGTACTATATATTACTATATATAATAGATTTGAGTTTTAATTTAATATCAAGTCACAACAATATCGTTGAATAATAATTAGGCAAGCAAAGGGAGTTGGAAAAAGTCTCTGGAAAAAAGTCGCGGAAAAAAGTTTCCGGAAAAAAGTTTACAGGAAAAAAGTCTCCGGCATAAAGCCTCCGGAAAAAGTTCCCAGTAATGAAATCTCCAGGAAAGAAACTCCGGAAAAAAGTTCATTGGAAAAAAAGTCTGTCGTGAGTTTTTTCCGTAGAGACTTTTATTATGGAAATTTTTTTCTGTGACTTTTTTCCGGGAACTTTTTTCCAAGAGACTTTATTTCCGAAGACTTTTCACTGGGACTTTTTTTAGGGAGACTTTCTTTACAGAGAACTTTTTTCCATAGGTTTTTCTTCGAGAGACATGTTTCCTAGATTCATAACCAAAACATTTGGTAACGTAACTGAATCGGTTATTATAACATAGCAATGGTATTTGTAGTAACATTAGTACAGCGAACACATTTTGAAATGAACAATTTTAAACATACTGTTACAGTTCTAGACATAAGAAAAAAGCGGAATAGATTTGAGTTTTAATTTAGCATCGAGTCACAACAATATAGTTAAATAAGAATTAGGCAAACGAAAAAGTCTCTGGAAAAAAGTCACGAAGAATAGTCCCCGGGAAAGAGTTCCTGGAAAAAAGTTTACAGAAAATTAGTCTCCGGAAAAATGTGACCGGGGAAAACAAGTCTCCGGAAATGAAGTCTCCAGGAAAACGGCTCCGGAAAAAAGTTTCTTAGAAAAACATCTGCGGAAAAAATCTCAAATAAAATTGTTGGATATTCAAGCTCCGTATAAGAGTCGGTTAAAATAAACGACTTTACCTGATTTTCATCTACGGTTAGGTTAGGTAAGGTCAGGTTATAATAATCTAGCACTTCAACTAGTCTTAAATTTACCGGTATAATCAAAATATGAGCTTCTTAATAAACTCGCTGCCATGAGTTTTTTCCGTGGACATTTTTATTACGGGGATTTGTTTCTGTGACTTTATTTTCGGGGGCTTTTTTCCAGGACATTTTTTTTCCAGGAGACTTCTTTCCGGGGACTTTCTTCTGGAGACTTTCTTTTCAGGGAATTATTTTCTATTTCTACCCCCCCCCCCCCAACTAAGGTGCCTCCGATGTAAGGTTTCAAAGGTAAAGTTGTATGAAGCGTGATAAATTTGAACGAATAAAAAGTTTTGCTAATTTTATACACGATGGTTGAATTAATATTAACAAATGAAGGATTGTCAGCCGTTCTTTATTAATTCTTATATGTCGCAAACAAAGTATTGTAGAACCCATTTTTGTACAAACTTTTTTTCTCATTCTAGATGCTTTATACTATGCCCCCTAAATTTGTGAATCACCTCTTTGTCTAAAAAACAAATTTTTGTAGCTTTTTTTGCTAAGATTTTCTTTTGTATATTTTCCTCGAAAACAAATTAACGTCATGGAAATAAATATAGAAATTTGAATAGAAACTATGTGTTTTCAAACAAAATGTTTGGAAGTATTTTTGTGGAGGATTCGTTCTGGATACTAATTAAGCAATAACTATTAGTTGCGTTCGTTGAAAACAAATAAACATAAATCTTTTTCAATTGTCAGTGATTTGGTTTCTTGAACATTTAAATCTTCCGTAAGTCCCAGTGTGTTTTCAAAAATTATTTTTGTTTTTTTTTCTGTATTTCTTTGCAAGAAAAAATTTCCCAAAGCCAGCAAAAAAACTACGTTTTGTCGGTTTTTCCCTAAATAATTTTTCCTGGATTTTTTTCAGATTTCTTGAACATTTAAATCTTCCTTAAGTCCCAGTGTGTTTTCAAAGATTATTTTGTTTTTTTTTCTGTATTTCTTTGCAAGAAAAATTTTCCCAAAGCCAGCAAAAAACTACGTGTTGCCGGTTTTTCCCTAAATAATTTTTCCTGTTTTTTTTTCAGATTTCTCCATTTCGAACAGATGCAAACTGTGTCCCTGGACATATTTGAAAATTTTGGTAAAAGATTAACTTTTTTTATGCCCAACAAACTGAACATTTGAGATTTTCTTGTGGATTTTCACCAAGCGCTTTTGCGACAGTTTTTTTCCAAAATTGAAAAACGTCTTTTATTGTTTTATGTAAGCACGTAATATGTATCTTGAATTTATTATTATTACATTGCATTGTCAATTTGTTGAAAATTAGAATTGCACGCGTCTGTCGAGTCACCCCCACCCAATGCTACCCCTTCCAATTTCAGTTGCCGTTCTCGTCAGTTTCAGTGATAAATCAAAATCAGTTATCAATTAGTCTGCAGTTTGTGTTTCAAGTAGTTGTGAAGTTCATATCCAGAAGACGCATCCAAGACTAGACAAAAAAGACGCTTAAAATAGAAATAATAGGGTATGTAAAAATCAATTATTATTAGTAAGTACATATACTCCATTCACTTTTGATATCAATTAATTGTCAATTGCAAAGTTTGTTGGTGGCACTACTATTATTTTGTTAGTATTTTATGATTTGCTCTTAGACTAGTAATTAAAGAAAGAATATTTTTGGTAGTTATCATAGCAACATGCTATTTACGTTTTTTAAATGACATTCATCTGTTAAACTAATACAATAACCTCTTTTCTTTTTTTGGCAATAGTAGCTTTTAAGTTGCTAACAGCCAGTGATTATTAAATACTAAAATGATGTTAAAATCTTTTGTGTATTCTTTTCATTGAAAGAGTTTTCTTAGATAGAAAAAACAAATGTTTTACCAGTTACTGAATACCGGAAAAAAGTGCCGCAGTAAAAAGTACCTGGAAACAAGTGCCGTGGAAAAAAGTGCCGCCGGAAAAAAGTGCCGTGTAGGTGCCTAGCTTAACGTAACCTAAGCTAACCTAACCTAATCTGTTATTCCAGCCTTCCGTCTGGTTATTCGTGCGATCTTCCTCATTTATTGTTGCTTCTTGCAATGTATGTGCTGTCAAAATACTGCATCAAATCTTGTAGTAATGATTTTTTTGTTAGTATTTATTTTTTCTAACTGTTTTAAAATAAATTATTAAGTATAACGGTATCTATATTGTTTATATTATTTTATTTTACAAAAGCAAATGTCACATTTACACCTACACGGCACTTTTTTCCGCGGCACTTTTTTCAGCCACCCCTAGTTACTTGTGAACGAAAGTAACGCATTACAATTATTTATTACTGAAAACGTTATACCGGGTGATCGTAAAAGAATGATTCAGAGCAGGCCATGACCGAAATGTTAAAGTTGGCAATACTTAATATAAGCCAATTGTCAAATAATGACAGCTGTAAAAAATTTTGGATAGATACATTAAGTTAAATGTATCTAACCAAAAATTTTTACAGCTGTCAACATTTGACAATTGGCTTATATTAAGTATTGCCAACTTTAACACTTCGGTCATGGCCTGCTCTGAATCATTTTTTTACGATCACCCGGTATAATTACAGTAATGGATGGCTTATAATTCATTACTACCAACTACTGCCTACAGATATACAGAATATAATATTAACACGGTAAAAGATGGTTTTAATTTTAATTTTGACAGTGACAAAAGTGATTAAAACGCAGTTAATTTGTTTTGATTCAATTTTGTCTCAGCTATCTTCTCCAGTTAGATGAATAACGGCGGTTAGACCTCTAATTTGCTTACCTAAATTGCAAAATTATGTAGAAGTAGTCTAAGTTGCAGGCTTCCGCGGCCGTTGTTAATAACATCTATGCTTCCGGGTTGGAGCCGCGTCATCGGTGCTTGAACTGCCGATGTTTCGTCCTCGGTTGCATGGGACATCTTCAGGGCTTTGGTCGGATCTGAAACACAACTGAGTTGTGTTCCAGATCCCAAAGCGACCACAGCCCTGAAGATGTGCCGTGCAACCGAGGACGAAACGTCGGCAGTTCAAGCTCTGATGACGCGGCCCCAACCCGGAAGCCTAGATGTTATGTAGAAGTAGTATTTATTTTAATACGGTTTTTAACTATTTTTAGAATCATTTATTTCTCAATGGTTCTTGATAATCTAAAAAATGCGTTGTTTATTAAGCAGCTAATATCGTTTTTTTCCAATATTTTGAGTAGAATAAATATTTCTTTTCAATCGAAACGCTTTAAAACGACAACAACCCTCATCATATTACAGGGTCGTAAATGTCAACGACTGTAAACAGAGCTTAGTTCACAGAGAAGAGTAAACAAGAAAATGCCTAAGGCAGGGGCCAGTTTTTTTGAAGAGAAAATTAATATTTTGGACAACAATTCTTCGGTATTAAATAAAAGCAAGCAATTTAGCTTGTACAACTATTTCTTAATCGTTTTTCGTTTACTAAATAAAAATGCATAAATTTTCTATTTTCAAAAACTCATAGAGGGCATCACAGAGAAATTAGCGGACTGGCACCTAACCAAATTGTAGCTCATTCCTAGCGTTATTTACCTATACAATTTTCGAGTAATATTTGAAAATTTCCTTAATTTTTATTTCATAATTTTCATGTGTTTGTAAATTTCCGCACTTAGTAATATTTTCTATCTGCAGAGCTACTGCAAAACCAAATTTGTTTCCGATCTGTCAACTAGTTTTGATGAATAAAGCGTTAAAGTCTAAATTTTTAAAAATTCTAGCGGCCGCCATTTTGAGGTTGGAAAGTTCGGAAAAAAGCATTTATTTCATACTGTCCACCGTACACTACTTTACGTCATTAATTTGAGTCCGGGAAATGACACATTACAGTACTAGGCCTCCCAACCTTTCGCCAAACACAAAACAAAAAATAAAATTCAAACATTTGGTTGCTATCGTTACTCTAAATAAAGCAACCAGATTATCCTGAATAATTTGCTTGATTAAAATATTATCCTTTATTTAAAAATTTAGAAAAGCGATACAGTATGAAATAAAATGTTGTACGTCACACGGCCGGGAGATGATCTTACAATACTCGTCTCGTAATTCCAGATTCGGCTCCTTCGTCGCCTCATCCGGAAAAATCTCGACTCGTTACTGTAATAAGTCATCTCCCGGCCTTACAACGTAAATAATTATTGCATTGACCTAGGGTCTTCTACCAGATTCCGCAAAAGTTTTCGCGATCAAAGTACATATCCTATCTATGGGGTAGCAAAAACAATGGACAATAGTACCTATTCCCTTTCTTTGTTTGGTTGCATTACGACGTTGCCGTTCGTGCCCGTGCAACTATTTATATAAAACCTAGGAAAAAAACTGAAAAAAAAGACCCCGGAAAAAAAGCCGAAAAAGAAACCATGAAGGAAAAAAATCCCTGGAAAAAAACCTTGCAATTTTTGAGTTTTTCTGTTAATGGGCACAAACAACAAATTTCGGCAAAAGCAGTTTTGTATAAAATTTAATATATT